>CP139509.1:196066177-196695541 GCA_021014915.2 Artemisia tridentata subsp. tridentata | reverse complement strand
TTAGAAGTGAAGAGGATATGGAGGTTTAAGCATTTAGAATAAGCACTAATAAGCTAAATGGAGGAAGGTAGTAACTTGTTAAGTGTGGGGAAGAGCTAGAAAATCGTTTTGTGATGTTGATATGATGCGAACCGCCGGCTGGGAAATCCCAGCCGTCGATTGAGACCATCTGAAGCACATGAACCGCCGGTTCAATGCCCAACCGGGGCGGTTCAAGGTTTCTATCCCACCAAATTTTCTGAACCGCGGCGGTTTAGACCTACTGTTTATAAAAATAATTATTTTTTATTGTTTTGCTAATTTATCTTACAAGTTAACCTTTAGCTCCAACATTTCTTGTGTGCTTGTCTTGTTGTGTTTTTATAGAAATGTGTTCGTCAAAAGGAAGAGAACCCACATATTTCTTTGTACGCGAAACAAGGTTGGGGAATAAAAGAAGCAAGTCTCATGCCAATCACTAGTGAACATTTGAAATGGGGAAAATCAAGCAAGGAAGCTAAAGCTTGTTTTAATAGCCTCTTGGCTAAATTGCAAAGGAAGGAGATTGCGGTACCAAAGTTGGTTAGTTGGAGCTTGATCAGGAAGTATAACCTCTATGATACTCTAGAAAAGTTGTTGGAAGTTAGTACGGAGTATAACGATGGAGTTTTTGAGGATTTTAATTTGGAGCTCGCCTTGAGGATCAATGAAAAGAAAATTTACAAGGAATGGTCCTTGGAGTTCTTTGCCACCATTTATTTCAACCAAGAGGTAAATTTGAATAACATCTTGAACGAAAAATGTATTTGGTTTAGATTGTGTGGGGATAACCATGTGTTAACTTTTCCGGAGTTTGGGAAGTTGCTTGGGTTGTATAATAACAATGACCTAGATGAAGAAGAGTTTGTAGTTCACTTTAGTAAGTTGGAACGGGAGGCACCGAAATATGTTGGTACTAGAATTTTGAACGAGATTGGAGATCCCAATAGTGTAAGACAGAAGGTGACGGAAATTCATTCTCCGATTGCGAGACTTTTGCACAAGATGCTTATGAACTCGTTTGTGCACCGTGGTAATAGCCAAGACAAAGTTCATCAACCGGATTTGTGGTTGATTGAGATGATTATGGGTAATCGTGATGGACAAAAGTTGAAGATGAATGTGTTATGGACTTTAGCAGTTTACTTGTCCAAAAGATCAACTATTATGTCCGAGCATGGTTATATTAATGGAGGCCACTATGTGTCCAAGATTGGAAAGAGTTTGGGGTATGATACACCAAATGAGTTGAATAAGATCACGGTGATGAAAGAGTGTGAAAATCTTGACAAAAAGAGTTTGCAAGGGTTGCTCGATCACGATAGGATGTGTTTAGTTGAGTCTATTGCAAACGTGGCTCGTAGCCAACCACAACCACAACCTCAACAACAACGTATAGAACAACCATCGGGGTTAGATTCGGGATGGGGTGAATGGCATGCTAACTTGCCACAAGTTGAGAGAAGAGAAGTATGGAGAGATATGACTATGATGAAGATTAGACATCAAATGGACTATTGTGCACCGATTCTCACACACCTTGGTCATCAAAGTGTTCCACCATTGGCTTATGTACCACCTAGTGTTCCACCTTACCCATACCCATACCCATATACACCATATCCATCGGAACATGTTCCTTTCCCAACATCATCTTGTGAATTTCAAGGAAATGAAGGGTATAATGTTAATTAAGAAGGGTTCATGGGATCAAGAGGTTATGAAGCGGGAACATCGTCGGGAGGTTATGGCTTTGGAGCGTTGGTTGATTATCAAGGGGACGATTGTGATGACATGGATGATGAATGATGTTTACTATCATTCGAGGTTTATTTATGTGATGTTACGGAAAATTATTATATTTTCTCTCGTACTTTATTTATTTTTTATTATTATTATTATGTTATGTAGGATTATTAATATGTTTTGATTTTTTAGAAACTACTTTTATTCTTAATATTTGATTAGGATTTTCTAGTATTATGGTTATTATTATTATTTTTGTGTGTTTGTTTTTGTATGTTTTGTGTATGTGTTTATTTTTCAGGTTTGAGATACCATGGAAATATTGCTCATTCATATGGTTGGTACATATTTTGGAGTTTGGAGTGACCAACTCATGCGTTAAATACCAAATATGGATCTCGCAGGATTTCTCGGTGATATCATTTACTATTTTATTTTCCCTATTTCCTTTGCTTTGAAGTTAATTTTTCACATTGAGGACAATACAAAACTTAAATGTGGGGGAGGGAAGTAAATAGTGAAAATGATCTATTTTTAAAATTCTTGTGATTATTTTGGAGTTTGTTTTATTGCCCTTAAGGAAGTAAGTTGTTTTTACACCTAAAAGATTATATATAATTAAAACAACTTGAAATTTTCCAATAACATAAAATGGCAATTTAAAATTTTTAACGAATCTCGATTGAGTGAAACGATCCGTTCTTGGGATTGATAACATTACTTGTGCATTTATAGCCCATTCTACAAATACGTGAGGATTTGAGCCTATCATTTGAAGGATATCTTTATGCTTAAATTCTATTTTCTTGCTATGAGTGTGCCGGTGATTGAATTGATTCTAGAACTTGTGCTTGTCATACATTACGAATTCAGAAATAAGGTCACATTCGTGTGATATAGATAAATTTAAATGATAAGAGGCAACTTAGGATTTCAACCAAATGGCCTTCCATTTACATATAATGATATATTAGCTAGCCACGTTGACTAGTTAACCACTTTTTATGGGCCCATTTGTTAGCGCTCATTTTTGGCGCTAGATACCCTTAGTTCACCCTCTGAGCCATTCTTTTCGTTTTGTTACATCCAGAAAATACAAAAAGATTTAATACCTTTAAACTTTAGCCTAACCTTTTTGTCAAGTCAAATCGATGAATTACTTGTTGTTGGCGTGAAGAAGTTTTTGATGATTATGAGTTTACACTCTGTATTTCGGATATACCTTTCCGACGAAGACGAAGGTAGCTACTTCTTATTTGTATTTTGGAGGTATATGCTCATCCAAAGTGTGTGGTATGTGCTTATTCACATACCTTTTATTTACCAAATTAAGACAAAAACGACCAAAAACTAACCAAAATGCCAAAGATATTTGTGTCTTTGTGTCTGTTTATGTGCAGGAACGGATATCGAGAAAAAGGGACAAAATCAAGTAAATACCGGGAAAACGAGCACGAGATATGGAAAATATATTTATAGCCGATGCCGGGAAGTTTTATGTCAATCAAGTCCTCAAAGAATCATCATTTGTCAAGATAAGCCCTTGGATTTATTTTGAGAAAATGGCAGCAATGGTCCCTTAAATTTCAGAAATTATACATTGATCCTTAAACTTTATTTCTAAACCAAAATCTTAAATCTTACAACCATAACCGGATCTATCATAAACCCAAACCCAACTCCATAGCAAACCCAGCCCAGTCCACTTCCCCTAACCCTTAACCCACGACCCGATCCATAGTCCCAACCCACACCCGTTTCAAATACCCGGTCAAAGTGAAATAAATAGCAGTCAAACAATAAAAAAAATAAACAAACACACCCGCGCCTTTTTGTTCTTCCCCAAATTTTACCAGGATAAACCCTAGTTACCCCAACCTAAAAATAACCGCAATTAAGGGTATAATTGACCAATCATTGGGCTTCTAGAAGATGTCAGATGTCAGAGAAGCACACGAATGGATATGTGGCGGCATTTCATTGGACCGAACACCTCACAAGATTTGATCCAAGGGCTAAGGTTGCAAGATTGGCGTCCAAGAAATGATCAGATGGATGAGATTGATTTGAAGAAGCACAAATAGCCTCAGATTGCCAGGGTGGACAGCCTAGAAGGGTCCATGATCGGCTATAAATAGAGAGTTCTCCTCATTAGCTAAGTTTGTCCAATTTTTATGCTTTAGAAAATTGTTAGCACTTTATTTTCTTATCAAATTTACTGTTTTTCTTAGTGTAATCATTTACATTTCAGTTGTAATTTTCAATTTCATTTTGTAACCTTTGAAGTTTTATTAATAAAAGTTTGATTTAAAGTTCATTTGATTCCAATCTCTTTAGTTTAATCTAAGTTTAGCTTATTCAGTTGTTATAATTTCTGTTACTGTTTTATAAGTTCCTTTTATTTAAACATTAACTTTCCAGTAAATTGTTTCATTTCAGTTTCACAAACAAAAACTCCAAAAAAAAAATTAGAAAAATAATTCAAAATTCAAAAAAAAAAAAAAAAAAAAAAATTAAAGTCCAGCTTCAATAAGCTGTTTTATAAGTAGTATAAACTTATATAAGCTCATTAGCTTAGTGTAAGCTTTTGTTAAGGTCAATTTTGTTGTTGCTTCACAAAAATCAAAAGTCAACAAAAGTGAACTGTGAGAATAAGCTGTGGATAAGCTGGTGTTAAGCTGGATCTGGGGTGTTATTTTGTGGCTTATTGGTAAGCCTGGGTTGAGAATATAGTGTTCCAGTTCTGTTTCATACCCTTTTTCAGCTTAAGTCCCAAGTGAGTTTTATTTTTTATAATCTAGCTTAATTTTGCTTAATCCATGTTTAGTTTGATTTAGTGCTTTTTGGTAGTTGATAATAGCTTTTCAGTTGTTAAGTAGAATAAGTAATATTAATTCAATTAGTAGTTTAGCTCATAATTGCAGTATCTAGTTGAAATTAGCATTTATAGATTTTAAAAGGAGTGTTTGGATTAGTTACTGTTAGGAGTTGATCAGCTTAGGTACTGTAGCTTTGCTCATTTAGGTACTTTGAATTTGCTTAAAATTAGTGATATAAGCTATTTGTAGGGCTTTACAAGGAGATTAGAAGCTTTTGTAGGTTTTGAGCATGAAGGGTTAGAATTAGAGCGTATACTACCCTCATTAAGCTCAACATAAGCTGAGCTTATTGGAAGTCTCACTTGGACATTTTTGAGTTGATTTTAGTTGTTAGAGTGAGAGTGCAAAGGCTGGTTTGATTTAAAATAGGAT
The DNA here is from genome assembly GCA_021014915.2 of Artemisia tridentata subsp. tridentata. NCBI lineage: Eukaryota > Viridiplantae > Streptophyta > Magnoliopsida > Asterales > Asteraceae > Artemisia > Artemisia tridentata. The sequence goes on along the minus strand of CP139509.1, from coordinate 196,690,526 downwards.
TTCAATAAGTTTTGCGCCATTTTTCATAACTGCTGTCACATAACCTATTTAGTGCAGACTTAGGTTCTTAGCTACTGATCTAGAGCTGATTTTGGCTTAACCAGATAAGCTGAGACCCTGATTCTTGGTCCACTTATAGTTTACATAATAGACTTTTAGAATAGCATCTGGTATCCTAGTATTTAGCTTGTTGGATAGCTTATTGAGGGGCTGCAAATCAGCCACTCACACTTCTTATCTGCTGCAACAGTTTTGGTTTCTATCATTATCTAATCTAGGCTTCAATTAGGGTAGCAATTGGCTACAAAATTTGGGAATTCTTGGAATTAGAGTAGACTGATATATAAGCTTTTAGTTTATGCTTTTGGATTTCAAAAAGTAGCTTATTTCTGGCTTTTAGAGTAGCTGCAAAAGGGGGTGATCACCATTTGTTCTTGTTCTAATTTGAAACTGTTCAGCTACTTATCTGCTTATAGCTTGTGCTTATTTGATCATTTTCAGTTAATTTGTGCTTATTATAGTTAGGAGATCAATCTTTGAGCTTTTGAGATTATTTGGTCAACATTTGCTTATTTTGTGCTTATTTTCAAAGTGTTTATTGGGCTGTTCAGCTGATTTAAGCTAAATTAAGCTCTGCTTTTATTGTTCCTAGGTAGAAAACATAATTTTAGATTTTCTCAGAATTTTCCAGATTTTTCTCATTTGTTTTAATATTTTTAAATCATTTAAATCTTTTAATTTAGTTTTTAATTCATAAAAAATTCATAAAAAGTCAAAAAAATATTTTTCTTTTTTCCAAAATTTTCTTTTCATATTTAGAGTTTAGGAAAAATCATTTTATATTTTTAGGATTTAAATTTTAGAAATTCACTTTTTAATTACGTTTTAAATTTCGTCGCGTTCGTTTTAAAATTCGATTTTCGTTTTTAATATTACATGCTTAGCTTAATTGTTCCTTTAGTTTAATTAATTGTTTTTGCCTATTATTTCATTATTCGTAGTATAAAATCACCAATCATCACTCTTTTTACACCATTCACCACACATATTCGACAACGTAACGACAACTCGAATTCGACCTTCGTTGGGACACGACCCGGGGAAAATACATCCGTTGCGTTTTCCTTGGGAAACTAAAATACTACAAATCAAAAAATGGCACCGCTGCCGGGGAAGGCTTGAGAAGAGTTTGAATTTCGTTCGTTGGATCGTGTTTTGAAGACCCTTCCTCGGAAGTTTCTCGTTTTTATAAGAAAAAAAATAAATAGAAAATAAATAAAACACTTTTCCTAAAGTGTTTTCAAAAATACCAAAAATAATATATCCTCACTTTTTCTTAAAAGTGTTGTAAACCATTTTGAAATAAACAACAAAAGAGATCGTGAAATTAAACGTTACTCGGATTATTTCTTTGCTACAACCTATACACGGGGTTTAAGGATGGTCTTGACATTAAATTGCAGACCGAAAGAGGCGGGTTTTTAATCACCTTCGAGTGAACATTTGCTTCTCCGCCACGCTGCGCGTAATTTTGAAAGAAACGAGTACGGTTGATCAAACGATCACCAAAAAGATAATAATTCTAATTTTTCCTTAATAAAAATCCAAAAATATTTTATTTTCAAATTTGGTTTTCCTTTTTGATTTTGTGTTTGTTTTTGGTGTATGCACACCCGTTCTTCTTCTCAACCTCTTCTTTCACCGCTCTCAAATCCCGAGAGAATTATCCGTCACAATCACCGAGTTACATTTCCAACCGAGGAAATGGACGACGATCAACACCCGCCGATGGGTGGTGAAAATCACATGCCAGCTCCCGATCTCCGAACGATGGAGGAGCTGTGCCAACCCACAATGCACGGACGTGGTGGCCCGATTGCCCCCGTCAATATCCAAGTCGCCGATTTTGGACTTAAACATCATATGATTCAACAAGTCCAAAACTCGTGCCAATTTCATGGCTTGCCGGGTGACGAGGCCAACAAGCATCTTGATAAATTTATCACCGTCACCCAAAGTATGAAACAAAATGGGGTCTCCGATGACGCCCTCCGTTTATATCTCTTTCCTTATTCCTTGACGCATCATGCCACCGCTTGGTTTGATCGTCTTCCCAAGAACTCCATTCGTAGTTTCGATGAAATGGTTACGAAGTTCTTGGCAAAATATTTCCCACCGTCGATGGTGACGAAATTAAGGAATGAGATTAGCAATTTCCGTCAGCTTCCCGATGAATCATTATTTGAGGCATGGGAACGCTACAAGTTATCGATTGATTGGTGTCCGAACCATAATATGTTATTGGTCACTATTATAGATACATTCTATAACGGTTTGACTTTACGACACCGTGATACGATAAACGCTGCTGCCGGTGGTACGTTCATGAAACGTCGCCCCGAAGAGTGCTATGATCTTATTGAAAACATGACCGCCTACCATAATTTTTGGGATTCCTCTGCCGAGAGGAATGAGTCAACAAGATCTAGCACTGATTCTTCTACCTCCGAGATAGCCGCTCTTTCTAAACAAATGAATGATATGTCAACGGCTATCTTGAGAATTCATCAGACTATGAATCAAAACAACAACAATCAAGTCAATGTTGTTAACCATAGTTGTGAAACTTGCGGTGGTCCACATCCGTATTTCGAGTGCCCAGCCTCCGGTGGCTACACTCAAGAGAATGTTTACGCTGCTACGGGATCCTTTAATCAGGGAGGTAACGGTTATCAACCCCAAGGAGACCGTAATTTGCTCAGCTACCGTTCTAACAACTTTCTCGGACCACCCGATTTTACCCAAAATCAAAAACAGCAAGTGCAAAACCGCAATGTTCAAAATAACCAGAATCAAAATCGGGGTAATCAAGGTTATCAAAACCAGGGAAATTTTAACCGAGCCCCAAATCAAGGAAACTTTCAAAACCCGAACCAAGGCAATTTTCAAAACCAAGGAAATCTTAATCAAGGAAAATTTCAAAACAACAACCAGGGTTTTAAACAAAATAACAACCGAGGGCCAAATCTTAACAATAATCAAAATCAAGGATTTGTGCAAACTCCATCGGCCTCGGATGAGTTATTGAAACAACTGATTCTTCAAAACCAAAAATCTCAAGAAGAAATGAATCGGTTGTTGAGTAGTCAAATATCTGAACTCAAGAAGGCTTTAAATGATCGACCCTCGGGATCTGGAACTCTTCCTAGCAACACGATCGCTAACCCGAGGGGCGATGCTAAGGCGATCACTACAAGGAGTGGTGTTTCATATGATGGACCTACGGCTCCGACTACCAATTCTTTTCTTCCTCCCAAGGTAGTCGACCGTGAAACCGAGGCGATAAAGGACACATAACTTCCTACTAATAACGGAAGAACCGAAGACGTCCAACCTCCGGTTGCCCCACCGTCTGAACCAAAGGTTGTTTTTGAGCCCGAAGAAGCTCCCGCTAAAACAAAACTTCCTTATCCTTCGAGATTAAGTGATCAAAAGCTCCGTGAGAAAGCTTCAATTCAATGGAGAAATTTTTCCAAATTTTTCAAGAGTTACATTTCGACATAAGCTTCGCGGATGCTTTGCTTTTGATGCCTAAATTCATTTCTACCCTCAAAAGTTTGTTGAGCAATAAGGAAAAATTATCGGAACTAGCAAAAACTCCAGTGAATGAAAACTGCTCAGCGGCAATTCTCAAAAAGCTTCCGGAAAAGCTTGGAGATCCCGGAAAATTTCTCATCCCATGTGAATTTCCGGGAATGGTTGAATGCCACGCCTTGGCCGATCTTGGTGCGAGCATCAACCTAATGCTGTTATCCGTCTGGAAGAAACATTCTTTGCCCGAACTTACCCCCACTTGCATGACCCTCGAGCTTGCGGACCGTTCCATAACTCGTCCACGTGGAATAGCCGAGGATGTCTTTATCAAGGTCGGGATGTTCCATTTTCCAGCAGATTTTGTGGTAGTTGATTTTGACGCCGACCCCCGGGTTCCTCTCATTCTCGGAAGATCATTCTTGAGGACCGGGCGTGCTTTGATCGATGTCTATGGTGAAGAAATTACTTTGCGGGTCGATAAGGAAAAAGTTACGTTCAACATTAATCCGAACTCGAAACCTCAAACCGACAAATGCAATGTCGCTACGGTTGATCAAAAGTCCGATCCCGTAATTGCTCCTAAAAGAATTGATCCAAACCTTTCAAGATTCACGGTCAAGAGTATGTCAGAAAAACGTGCTGAGCTCAAGGCCATGAAAATTACTCCTGGATCGAGCAAATGGTTTGAGTGTTGTGCTGCGAATACTAAGAGTGTTCTTGACGACGATGATGAAGATGAATCGGAGACTACAACGGAAGTGGTGGAAATTGCTAGCTCTAAGAGCACACCACTTGTCCCATCTCCAGAACAAGTTTATCACATCGAGATTCTTGATTCTGACTCTTCCCATCCTTCTTCTACGATTGAAGAAAATGTTATCTCTAGGGAAGAGATCGAGGTGTTCTTTGATAAAACTCCAATTTCACCGGAAATTGTTGAGACTGACAGTGATCCGGGGGAAGATGATTCATTAAAAATAATTGATGAACTGTTCCTTTCCCTTCCCCCGAAGGAAGTTTATGAAGAAGTTAATCTTGAAAAGAAGCCGTCAGATCCTTTGGAGCTCGAGATCGAGGATGCTTGTTGATGTGTGCGTGTGTATTGCTCTAATTTTTATATCCATGGTAGCGGCTCCAAAGATTTGGTGCGCGCGTGATGTCGTTGTGGTTTTAGCAGTATTCAAGTTTTAAATTTATATTTAGCCGACTTATCAATAAAACACACACTTTAACGAGCAGTGTACCCGGTCAGTATGAATATAATGGTAAGTAGAGTGTCAATCACTAAGAGTGGAACGTATTATCTAGTTATTCTAATCAGTATTTTAATATCTTAAATTAACTATACAACCTAATCTAACGCAAGGGGGGTTTCAGCCTGAGAGACTGGCACAGTTTGGTTATGATTAAATAATAAACTAAACTAATGAGCACGAATCAGCGATTAGCACACACGTACACAGATAGATACTTGAGACAATAAGAAGACCTGTCCTGATAATTAAGTAGCTTGTCACTTGTTTTATTGCTAGTTTTATATGAAGTGTATGTAATTAACCCTTTCTTGTTGTTTCTAATCTTATCGGCGAGTAAACCCTTAATGATCACTTATGTCTATCCCACTATCCTAGAATATTGAGCACTTGTGATGCCCACGTTTCGTATACGCTAGAACAGATAGGCGAGGAAGGGGCATGGCGACCCAAGCAATGCTCAGCTAGACACAGAGGTTATCAATGCACTAATAAAAGTCACCAAAGACATCAACATATAAACTTTAATTAATGGGAAAGCAATTTTAAGGGGTGCCCATGGTTTTCCGTAGTCACATGGAATCGGCCCATCAATCCTGATGAATTAAAGTGTACTAATACAATAAAACAAAACTACTTAATGAATTGAATACATGCAGGACCTTCTTACAGCTCTTGTATCTTCGTTTAGGGTGTGTCTTGTGCTGCTAATGCGTCTGAATTCGGCTTAGGGTTTCTTCGGTCTTCGGTCTTTTTGTGTGACTAGGCTCTCGAAATTCGTCTGGCCTTGGGGTATTTATAGTTTCTGTCTGAGGGTTAGATGCGGCGCATAGGATAAGTAGATGCGGCGCATTGACTTAACTTCGCGTGGGGTCCAAGATTATTATATTCAGGAATATTCGTACACCGCCTTAAGATGCGGCGTAACTTCATTTCTTTATGCGGCGCATGTCCTTTGCTTTCTTGGATCGTTACTTGTGAAATCTTGATAGTGATGCGTCGTATGTACGAAGTGTGTTGCGGCGTATCTGGAGCAGAATGATCTTGATCTTGTACATTTCAGTAGACTCTTAACATCTTGCTTGTTTTGCTCCATAATTAGTCCAAAATCGCCAAGTTTCACATAATACTTGTTTTTACCTGAGAATTACAAAAGTAAACATTAACGTATCAATTCTCATATATAATATAATGAAACAAGTCAAATAAATAAGATAAATGATGATAATAAAATGTACTTATTTGAGTTCATCAAATATCCCCCCACTTGAACTTTACTTGTCCCAGAGTAAACCTTAGAATAAATCAAATGAAAATGTATCCTAAAAGATATTAGGATTTATTTTTATATTTAAGCATGTATTCGTTTTTGTCATAATTGCACAACCAAACACTTAACGAATTAGTAATAAAATAAAATATTTTGATAAAAGCAAATCTAATCGTTTAACTGTCCAGTCGTGACGAATATTCTATCATAAGCTTGGCAAGTATACGCATCTCCCCCACTAAAGGTAAGGAATAACAAGTCTAAAGCGGTAAAATAGGTTTGTTGGTTAAGGGTTAATCATTCTCCTTAATCTCTATCGATCTCACATTCCAGAAAAGGCGACAAAATCACAAATACATGATCGAATCCACGAACACGATACTTGCAATTGCTCAAATCCTTAACTCGAATAGGCTAAAGATAGGACCAAGTAATCTTTACCAATAATATTATATCAAAAAGGGCGACAAAATCATAAATACATAGCCGAATCCACGACTACGATACTTAAGATTGCTCAAATCCCTAATCTCAATAAATCAAAGGTTTGGATAAAGAATGATATAGGGTATGGATAATATTTGGGATACAAATTGGTGTAAAATGAAAAATAAACAAAACAGATAAATTAAAATCCTAAGTGTGGTAAATTACTTTCCCAACCATCCCATGAATAAGACTCATATCATTGAATAACTCACGCTTTAACACTTGAAACACACGCTTTAGGTAGACACGAATTATACTCAACAAGATCTCAATCAAAGAAATACCTTAGTTGGCGTTCCCATAACGGCCAACTCCCATTCAATCCATAAATATAATATATAACAAATAGTGGTGATATCGACCACTTAATACAAAACTTTACATAAGTTGGTTAAAACAAACTTCCAACTTTTCCTTTTTCTTTTTCTTTTCTATTTTTTCGATTTTTTTTTCGAACTAATAAAGTGTGTAAAATTTCACAACTTTTCTATCACTATCTTTCCGGATAATTTTTCCATACTCTTCATACTTTCAGAAATAACTGTAATAGCGAAAGTAGTAAACACACGAAAAATAAACTCAAAGATATACAATATTTACTTTCATACCAATTGCATTGTGCAATTTCCTGACTCAACCAAAGATAATGAATTACGCACGCTTACACAGGTAATGTAAGGAAACACACTTTACCTAAAGCAATTAACCAACCACGGATTTTAATCTACAGGGTAGCCTAAGGTTTAAAGGTGTAACGAAACATTATAACAAAGGTGTAAGTAACGAAAGGAATGGCTCTGAGTGTTTTTCTAGGGGTATATTACTCTAAAAGTGAGAGTAACAAAAGGGTTTATACGGGGGCTAACTAACCAGTGTAGTTAGTTAATATCACATAACATATAAAGGCTATTTGGGTGTAATCCTAGAAATTTACCAATTTAGACAAGTCATTCCAATTATATAGATAATACTTATTATGGTGGTCTCGAATAGTATACAAGCCAAGTTCTAAAGTTTACAAGTCACCGGCACACTCATAGATTTGTGAATTTTGAAAAGTTCACAATTTTTGGAAATAATGTTATGTGTGCAGCTATGTAATTTAAACTTTAAACAAAAACATGCTAAAAAAAATTAAATTTTGATATATTAAGCGCATTTTAAGCATATTTTGAAAAAGTTTAGGACAAGTAAGTGTTCTAATTCTCCAATCCCCCCACTTAAGTTAAACAACGTCCTCGTTGTTTGTATCAAAGATTAAAAATTGGAAAATAAAAGAATTAGAACAGAAAAACTCCCCTGAGATTTGCTCGGTATGATCCTCCATTATTTGTATAAGAGCAAAAATCAACTTTCTTGTGGATGAGAACGTTTAAGCTTCATAGATGATGTATCCACAGGAATGCAGGAATCTATAATACTATTCAGACTTTAACACACCTGAGTTAAGAAGGTTCAAACTTGCATAATACATTAGTAGTTAGTAAAAATAAAACTTAAAAAATTAAAATGAAAATCATCAGGTCAGTCGATACGCCGTATCGAGCCTGGAATAAATACGAATCAGAATAAAAGATGCGTCGCATCCTTAACCAGGGATGCGCCGCATTAAAATAAAATGACAGAAAGTTTTAAAGTCAAAAATAAAAATGCAGAAAATAAAATAAGATATGACCAGTGCATTTGATACGCCGCATTTCATGGAAGGAGATGCGCCGCATCGAAGTGCAGGTTTGACAGACTCGATACAAAATCAGAAAATAACACAAAAGATAAGCATGGGTTGCCTCCCACGAAGCGCTTGTTTTTGTTCGAGTCACGAGCCTGACTCCACCCTTATTTACTGTGTAATAGGGTGTTGTTCCCCCCACTTGGGATCAAGTGCGGGTGATAATAGCAATAAACACGAAAAGAGTGTAAATTTGCAATTAAAGATGGAAGAAATACATAAAGATCATACCTTGGCAATATATGTACATCTTTCCTATCCTTACCCGGTTTGGTTGATAAATTGGATGACTTGACCATTCCATCTGAAAGAGTAGTGTGTTGAGGAAAAATGAGTCTCCTTTCTTCTTGGTTAGTCTCTTTGGTAGTAAGGCGTCCCTTGACTTCCGCAGAAGATGAGAAAGGGTCTTTGGCAAGTAAAAGTTCGAGTTCCTCTATATCCTTTATAGGGTCGAAATCATCATCTTCATCAATCATAGCAATGTTTAAGAGCTCATCACCAAATTCTTCCTCGAGCTCCACCAAAAACGGGTTGATCACAGGTGCTTCATGTGCTTCAATAGGTAGTGTAATGAATTTCACTTCATCATTTTTTTGTTTTGCAACCTGTTTAGGAAAACTAGCAAGATTATTAGTAACGGGATTAATAATATTAAATAAATTTGTACCACTTTGTGTTGTAAGTGACTCCAATTCATCTTGTGAATCTCCATCTTTAACTAGTGGTCTTGCAATTTCAGCATCGTCCCGAATTTCATTTTTAAACAAGTCATCCCAGATTTCTTCAAAATCCCTCGTTGGGTCAAAATCTGGTTGAGATATGTCATCATATACAATTGTGTCAAATGGTTCGAAATCAAAATTAGAATACTTTTCATCTTCATCCGTTGGATTGTCTAATGGTGGTAATACGATTGCAGAATATTCTTCAACGTAAGGTTCCGTATACACATCATCTTGTGCAATCTCCGGAGAAAAAGTACTATCAATAACAATTGCCGGAATTGGTTTCACGGTATATGAATCTTCTTCATCATCATTTGACATACACCAAGTGTGTTGAAATGGCAATTTGTTTCTTTCTTTCCTTGACTTTTCTTGTCCTAAAATCAAGTATTCTTCCATAGTGATTTCTCTCGTCTCAATGACTTGTGCACCATATCTTGCTCTTTTCCAATCATACACCTGATTATTGCTCAAGGTTCTTTCCTCTATAAACTTGACATATTCTTCCATTGTAATATCCGGATCGTCCATCTTCCTGAAATAAAACTTACTCGTGCAAAAGAAGAGTGAAACAATCAAAGTAAAATAAAATTTGCTGATATCAGTAGACGATGCGCCGTATCCAAAAAGCTGGATACGCCGTATCTTATTTCGTTAAAATTTATCAGACTTTTATTTAGAAAACAGATACGCCGCTTAGAATTTTAGAATGCGCCGTATCAGATTTAATTATCAAAAATCGATTATATTTATTAAAATTAAGTGCGTCGTATTAACAAAAGTTAATGCGCCGTATTTTCGTTACGTTTCAAAATACAAGATTTTTGATTTAGAAGATGTGCCGTATCGATAGAGATCGATGCGTCGTATCTGTTTAATAATTCGAAAACTGTTTTTAATTTAAATCGAAAATAAGCCGTATCTGTTAAAACAGATGCGTTGTATGGCTTTAGTGTTTAGAAAATTTTCTTATTAAAAACAGAATACGCCGTATCTTGGGGAAAGATGCGTCGTATCAAATTTATTAAACGCGTTGTATTTATAAAAATTAAACGCAATACACCGTATCTGTGAAAACAGATGCGCCGTATCGTTTGTATTAGCACAGTACAACGATAGCAGAATGCAAAAAAATAGAAAAATAAAAACAAAAATAAAATCAAACGAAAAGAAACAAAATTAAAGAAAATAAAAACACACAAAAACAGAAAATATACAAATAATACAACGAATGCAATTTAACTAATATACAACGGGGTTAGCGGTTAGAATCTAAAAATTAAAAAGAAAACCTAATTAAAATACTAATCAAATTAACAGATAATAACAATTCACTCCCCGGCAGCGGCGCCAAAAACTTGATGTGTGCGTGTGTATTGCTCTAATTTTTATATCCACGGTAGCGGCTCCAAAGATTTGGTGCGCGCGTGATGTCGTTGTGGTTTTAGCAATATTCAAGTTTTAAATTTATATTTAGCCGAATTATCAATAAAACACACACTTTAACGAGCAGTGTACCCGGTCAGTATGAATATAATGGTAAGTAGAGTGTCGATCACTAAGAGTGGAACGTATTATCTAGTTATTCTAATCAGTATTTTAATATCTTAAGTTAACTATACAACCTAATCTAACGCAAGGGGGGTTTCAGCCTGAGAGACTGGCACGGTTTGGTTATGATTAAATAATAAACTAAACTAATGAGCATGAATCAGCGATTAGCACACACATACACAGATAGATACTTGAGACAATAAGAAGACCTGTCCTAATAATTAAGTAGCTTGTCACTTGTTTTATTGCTAGTTTTATATGAAGTGTATGTAATTAACCCTTTCTCGTTGGCTCTAATCTTATCGGCGAGTAAACCCTTAATGATCACTTATGTCTATCCCACTATCCTAGAATATTGAGCACTTGTGATGCCCACGTTTCGTATACGCTAGAACAGATAGGCGAGGAAGGGGCATGGCGACCCAAGCAATGCTCAGCTAGACACAGAGGTTATCAATGCACTAATAAAAGTCACCAAAGACATCAACATATAAACTTTAATTAATGGGAAAGCAATTTTAAGGGGTGCCCATGGTTTTCCATAGTCACATGGAATCGGACCATCAATCCTGATGAATTAAAGTGTACTAATACAATAAAACAAAACTACTTAATGAATTGAATACATGCAGGACCTTCTTACAGCTCTTGTATCTTCGTTTAGGGTGTGTCTTGTGCTGCTAATGCGTCTGAATTCGGCTTAGGGTTTCTTCGGTCTTCGGTCTTTTTGTGTGACTAGGCTCTCGAAATTCGTCTGGCCTTGGGGTATTTATAGTTTCTGTCTGAGGGTTAGATGCGGCGCATAGGATAAGTAGATGCGGCGCATTGACTTAACTTCGCGTGGGGTCCAAGATTATTATATTCAGGAATATTCATACACCGCCTTAAGATGCGGCGTAACTTCATTTCTCTATGCGGCGCATGTCGTTTGCTGTCTTGGATCGTTACTTGTGAAATCTTGATAGTGATGCGCCGTATGTACGAAGTGTGTTGCGGCGCATCTGGAGCAGAATGATCTTGATCTTGTACATTTCAGTAGACTCTTAACATCTTACATGTTTTGCTCCATAATTAGTCCAAAATCGCCAAGTTTCACATAATACTTGTTTTTACCTGAGAATTACAAAAGTAAACATTAACGTATCAATTCTCATATATAATATAATGAAACAAGTCAAATAAATAAGATAAATGATGATAATAAAATGTACTTATTTGAGTTCATCACTTGTCCCGAATATGAGAGTTTTACGTTTGACACGGCTAGTGGCAATCCCACTTCTGATCTCAATCTTTCTATCCCATCTTTTGAAACCTTCTTCTTTAATATCGATCATTCGGAGGAGACGAGTAGTGGCAGTACCACTTCTCATGCTCATATCTCTCCTCCCAAATATGAATCATTTCATCTTGGTTTGAATGATCTTTATCACGAGAAGTTCTCCGATGAGCTCTCTCTTTTGATATCTCCTCCGGAATACGATCATTTCTATTTTGATCTTGCGGAAGATATTAGTCTGGGGGGAGGCATACCTTCTCATGAAGATTTCATCCCAACCCTCCCTCCCAAGACTTTTGATGAAAAATCTTCTTTTGATGATGAAGAGCTTATTATGATAATTATAAAAATCCTTATGCTCTTCATCACATATGCTATGCCTTCTCCCATCCTTCACTCCATCGGGAGTGAGGATATCATCTTTGACCCCGGTATTACCATTTATGGTTATTCTTTCTAAAATACCGTGGGTATCTCATCGGAGTGGAACTTTCGTATGCTTCAATGTTTATCCAAACATCTTGAACGAAAGTCCGATGGAGATTATCTCTTCCACTTGCTCCCCCAAGAACAATTAAACTTCGGGCGAGTCTAAGCTTTCCGACTCGTTACTAAACAAGCGCTTCGTGGGAGGCACCCCATGCTTATCCATCTATCTTTTTATCTATTTTCTATTAAGTGACGTGAGGAGGGTTCCTTTTTCCATATCTTGTGTTTCGTGGTTTTCTGTGATGTGTCCAGGATTTGCCCGATGATTGAAGACTCTCATGCTCGTGGTTTGCTTCTCTCCACTCGAGTTTCATCATTCGTTGCTCATCCGTTATCCTAAATCTTATCGTTTTACGTTTATCTTTGGCATAATTAATAAACGGCCTTAGATTTATGTAGGAGAACCCTTACCTTTAATACATTGAGGACAATGTCTCGTTTTAGTCTGGGGGGGGGGGGGGGGGGTAATCTGTCGATTTGATTTTTGCCTTGCATTTTTTGTTGTTTACTCATGCAACCCCATTTTTCCTCCAAAATTGAAAAAAATCCAAAAAAATGAGAAAAATTTAAAAAATTTAAAATTTTTGCAAAAATATAATAAATTTTGACATTTTTGTTGACTTTCCGCTGGTGAGAGTAGGAATAAAATTCTGACTTGATCGGGCGTGTTGAGCCCTAGCTTGTCCCCTTAACCATTTATAATCTATAAGCTCGTCCTAGTCTTTTACACAAGGAGCTATAAAATGCGAATTCTTTTTAAGAGTTTGCAAGTTCCCGTATCGACTTTATATATGCATGGCTTGATTATAAGGCTAAGCATTCGCGGATCTTATTATTTAAGATTTTAAATTTGCGAAGAACGAGAAATGATAGAGTTGTTTATAAGTTAGATTGCTAAACGTGGAGTAGTTGGATCTCTTTAGAGCTCATCAAAGTTACTTGTGGCTTTTTGTTCCCATAAGCTTGTTTCACCCAATAATAGTAATCTAGGAATAATTAAAGGTATTTTGGTTTTGGCGATAATTAGTTTTTATTTCTTCCTTAGAGAATTCTTGCTTATGAAAGTTAGGTACACATCAAGGTACTGTCAGTGTTACGGTGTAATAAACTATTCCATCTTGCCAGCTCGCAACCGATGTTGGGATTGTTATAAAAGCCGTAGGACTTGGGGTTTGGCAACACAAATAATTAATAAATATGATAATGTATAATAATAATCCAAAGCCATAAAAAGTTTTCTACATCTTACCGGTTCGCAGCCGATGTTGTAGACTTCTAATAAAGGCAGAGGAAAAATTCCAAGGTCATAATAGACTATCACATCTTGCCGGCTCGTAACCGATGTTGTGATTGTTATAAAGGGCCAAGGATTAAATACGTTAATGTGGTTGAATATGTAGATAAAGTGTTATAATGCCAAACTTCGACTCCGGGGATATCCTAATAAAAGCTTCTGTCTCTGGACTCGTAGATGAGTTATTTCGGTCGTATATAAAAGGGATATCCTCAAAATCGTGTTAAATCAGAGACCTTGATGTGGACCTCATTTTTGTATGCAACGGTTTTCGAGGGAAGGTTTGGAAACTACTTAGCGTCTAAACTAGATAACTTTATCGGACTAAAACTTATCGCAATGAGAGTATGAAGAAATTCATTTCTCACCAAAAATAAAATAAATAGAGGAAAATAGGAATTTGGGAACGAGAAGTAATACACAATTAGCTTTTATGAGTAGCGTCGACAATCTAACTTGTAAATGACAATGATTTCGTTTTTAAACTTAGTTTGGGGGCTCGTGAAAAATCAGGGACGACAAATTTTATCCGTATGGTCACTTCTTTATGAGTCGTGTTTCCTACTCGAAGACCCTAAAAGTTATCATGAGATAATGATTGTCGACAAAACCGTCACATGTTTATGAGAAAAATATAAAAATAGAATAAAAAGGAAAATCGGGGAGTTTTTAGAACTTAAGATTTCTTAATCTCTTTTGAAAATTTTGCTACTTCTCAAAGTTAGTAAAAAGAGATTAGAAATTTTTGGTTTCAAAAACGTGTTTTTATAACATTGCATGAGGACATTGCAATAGCTTAGTCTGGGGGATTTTGGTATGTGCTTATTCACATACCTTTTATTTACCAAATTAAGACCAAAACGACCAAAAACTAACCAAAATGCCAAAGATATTTGTGTTTTTGTGTCTGTTTATGTGCAGGAACGGATATCGAGAAAAAGGGACAAAATCAAGTAAATACCGGGAAAACGAGCACGAGATATGGAAAAGATATTTATAGCCGATGCCAGGAAGTTTTATGTCAATCAAGTCCTCAAAGAATCATCATTCGTCAAGATAAGCCCTTGGATTTATTTTGAGAAAATGGCAGCAATGGTCCCTTAAATTTCAGAAATTATACATTGATCCTTAAACTTTATTTCTAAACCAAAATCTTAAATCTTACAACCATAACCAGATCTATCATAAACCCAAACCCAACTCCATAGCAAACCCAGCCCAGTCCACTTCCCCTAACCCTTAACCCACGACCCGATCCATAGTCCCAACCCACACCCGTTTCAAATACCCGGTCAAAGTGAAATAAATAGCAGTCAAACAATAAAAAAAATAAACAAACACACCCGCGCCTTTTTGTTCTTCCCCAAATTTTACCAGGATAAACCCTAGTTACCCCAACCTAAAAATAACCGCAATTAAGGGTATAATTGACCAATCATTGGGCTTCTAGAAGATGTCAGATGTCAGAGAAGCACACGAATGGATACGTGGCGGCATTTCATTGGACCGAACACCTCACAAGATTTGATCCAAGGGCTAAGGTTGCAAGATTGGCGTCCAAGAAATGATCAGATGGATGAGATTGATTTGAAGAAGCACAAATAGCCACGGATTGCCAGGGTGGACAACCTAGAAGGGTCCATGATCGGCTATAAATAGAGAGTTCTCCTCATTAGCTATGCTTGTCCAATTTTTATGCTTTAGAAAATTGTTACCACTTTATTTTCTTGTCAAATTTACTGTTTTTCTTAGTGTAATCACTTGCATTTCAGTTGTAATTTTCAATTTCATTTTGTAACCTTTGGAGTTTTATTAATGAAAGTTTGATTTAAAGTTCATTTGATTCCTATCTCTTTAGTTTAATCTAAGTTTAGCTTATTCAGTTGTTTTAATTTCTGTTACTGTTTTATAAGTTCCTTTTATTTAAACATTAGCTTTCCAGTAAATTGTTTCATTTCAGTTTCACAAACAAAAACTCCAAAAAAAATTAGAAAAATAATTCAAAATTCAAAAAAAATATTTTAAAGTCCAACTTCAATAAGCTGTTTTATAAGTTGTATAAGCTTATATAAGCTCATTAGCTTAGTGTAAGCTTTTGTTAAGGTCAATTTTGTTGTTGCTTCACAAAAATCAAAAGTCAACAAAAGTCAACTGTGGGAATAAGCTGTGGATAAGCTGGTGTTAAGCTGGATCTGGGGTGTTATTTTGTGGCTTATTGGTAAGCCTGGGTTGAGAATATAGTGTTCCAGTTCTGTTTCATACCCTTTTTCAGCTTAAGTCCCAAGTGAGTTTTATTTTTTATAATCTAGCTTAATTTTGCTTAATCCATGTTTAGTTTGATTTAGTGCTTTTTGGTAGTTGATAATAGCTTTTCAGTTGTTAAGTAGAATAAGTAATATTAATTCAATCAGTAGTTTAGCTCATAATTGCAGTATCTAGTTGAAATTAGCATTTATAGATTTTAAAAGGAGTGTTTGGATTAGTTACTGTTAGGAGTTGATCAGCTTAGGTACTGTAGCTTTGCTCATTTAGGTACTTTGAATTTGCTTAAAATTAGTGATATAAGCTATTTGTAGGGCTTTACAAGGAGATTAGAAGCTTTTGTAGGTTTTGAGCATGAAGGGTTAGAATTAGAGCGTATACTGCCCTCATTAAGCTCAGCATAAGCTGAGCTTATTGGAAGTCTCACTTGGACATTTTTGAGTTGATTTTAGTTGTTAGAGTGAGAGTGCAAAGGCTGGTTTGATTTAAAATATGATTTCAATAAGTTTTGCGCCATTTTTCATAACTGCTGTCACAGAACCTATTTAGTGCAGACTAAGGTTCTTAGCTGCTAATCTAGAGCTGATTTTGGCTTAACCAGATAAGCTGAGACCCTGATTCTTGGTCCACTTATAGTTTACATAATAGACTTTTAGAATAGCATCTGGTATCCTAGTATTTAGCTTGTTGGATAGCTTATTGAGGGGCTGCAAATCAGCCACTCACACTTCTTATCTGCTGCAACAGTTTTGGTTTCTATCATTATCTAATCTAGGCTTCAATTAGGGTAGCAATTGGCCACAAAATTTGGGTATTCTTGGAATTAGAGTAGACTGATATATAAGCTTTTAGTTTATGCTTTTGGATTTCAAAAAGTAGCTTATTTCTTGCTTTTAGAGTAGCTGCAAAAGGGGCTAATCACCATTTGTTCTTGTTCTAATTTGAAACTGTTCAGCTACTTATCTGCTTATAGCTTGTGCTTATTTGATCATTTTCAGTTAATTTGAGCTTATTATAGTTAGATGATCAATCTTTAAGCTTTTGAGATTATTTGGTCAACATTTGCTTATTTTGTGCTTATTTTCAAAGTGTTTATTGGGCTGTTCAGCTGATTTAAGCTGAATTAAGCTCTGCTTTTATTGTTCCTAGGTAGAAAACATAATTTTAGATTTTCTCAGAATTTTCCAGATTTTTCTCATTTGTTTTAATATTTTTAAATCATTTAAATCTTTTAATTTAGTTTTTAATTCATAAAAAATTCATAAAAAGTCAAAAAAATATTTTTCTTTTTTCCAAAATTTTCTTTTCATATTTAGAGTTTAGGAAAAATCATTTTATATTTTTAGGATTTAAATTTTAGAAATTCACTTTTTAATTACGTTTTAAATTTCGTCGCGTTCGTTTTTAATATTACATGCTTAGCTTAATTGTTCCTTTAGTTTAATTAATTGTTTTTGCTTATTATTTCATTATTCGTAGTATAAAATCACCAATCATCACTCTTTTTACACCATTCACCACACATATTCGACAACGTAACGACAACTCGAATTCGACCTTCGTTGGGACAAGACCCGGGGAAAATACATCCGTTGCGTTTTCCTTGGGAAACTAAAATACTACAAATCAGTGTGGGAGATGTGAGAATATATATATATATATATATATATATATATATATATATATATATATATATATATATATAGCCAATGTGCTATAATTATGAAGATGAAGGAAGAAGAAGTATGTTTGAGATATCGATTAGCCAATGTGCTAAGACGTGATATGTTTATATACATATGGTGATCGATGAAAGAAATAAAAGAGAAAGGGAAACGTTGATTCAGAGGCTATAATCATTTTGGGATAATAGTTCGATTCTTTTTGCAACAAGTGATTTTGGTATTTGGCTTGATTCTTGTTACATTACTAATTCACCTAAATAATCCCATGCCTTATCCTAACCCTTTTTGCTTTGTGAAGATATCGACTGTATGAATATTCTAGTGACCATCCGGTTCTTGAATAATCGAATTACGCGCTAGCGATCTAAGGTATTTTACTTTAGTGACCATCCGTTGTTTGAGTAAATTAAGAATGCGTGCTAGCCATCTATTATGTTTGTGATGAAGCGAAAAGTGTACCGCTTTTAAGGGGTCATTTAAGCCCTAATTCGTATTTATTTGATCAAATATTGCTCTAAATCGTTCCTATTGTCATTTAAGGTACTTTTGAGGAGTAATCTGGAAAAGGAGGCATTTTGGACGTTTTTGGGGCATAAAAGTGAAGAAAATGACAAAGTCTCAAAATTGTGCTGGAAATTACCTTTGACGGCGTCAGGATTTGTTCTGGACGGCGTCATGGCTTGGCAAAAGTGGTGGATGTGAAAATTACTCATGATAAGCTAGAGAAATTTGCATGGAATTCTGACGGCGTCACCCTTTGGAGTGATCAAGGTCATCACGGCTTAATTTAAAGAGGGACGGCGTCACCCCTAAGTCTGACGGCGTCAAGCCTTGATAAGCCAGAACGGATTTTGGAGAGCTAAAGAGGGACGGCGTCAAGAAGGCCATCCGGGAACCCTAAAAGCGGCGAGGTGACGGCGTCACACTCGATAACGTGACGCCGTCAGATCTGAAAGTCTATATATAGTTTTGCAATTTTTTGTCATTAGTGTGGAACTTATTGGGGAACTTTGTGTGTGAAAACCCTAAGACGATTTTAGCAGCTTTTTCAAGGCTTTTTGCCTTGAGATCTTCCATGTTACATTGAAGATAAGTTATCAATTAATCATTCAATATGTCTATGTGTTGTTTGATTCTATCTTGTTCTTGTCTTTTGTTTAACATGCTAGGCTAGATTTATCTTGTGTTTGCTTAGATCTAATGAAACCTAGCTATTGATTATTGGTTATTGGTGTGTTATTAGTTGTATTGGATGATTGTTCATCTATGTTAGGCTTAAGAAAACTGGCTAACTTCCTATTCGGTAACTTGCTTGAACGTCTTAAGAAACATGAACCAATGCGTACTAAGGTTTTTATGGTTGTATTTAATGCACAAGCGAATTCTAGTGATCCCATGTTAGGAGCTTCCTAGCCGGCTCGACATAGGAGTGAAGTAGGAGCTTGTAGAGTTGGGGAAGTACGTACGCCACCCCACGATTGGTATTAAGGAATACACCCGTCATCCACGCAATTAATACACACTAATCAACCGGTAAAAGATAGTTAGGGAGTAAGGAAATCTAAGTAAACACATTTCTCTCCACATAAGTTTTACCACCTTTTCATTTTCAGTTATTTTATTCTATTTGCATTTGTAGTAACTTGGGTTAGTTGACTAGCAACTAATTCCGCCCACTCTTTCAAACCCGAGATTTTACTTGCTTCCATAAAATATAAAAAACATAAAAAGAATCTTCTCTCACCCTTAGACCTATTAGAGTAGTTTTTCATACCTAACGAACACTATTCCCTGTGGAGAACGATCAATCCCCCGTACTTACCACTACACTATACTACATCGGTCAGGTACACTGCCTGGTGGGGTTGTAAGCCTCTTGAGATCCCTCGAGAGGTAAAACCTGTTGTAAGGTTGCAAAACCACGCATCAAGTTTTTGGCGCCGCTGCCGGGGAATAGTTATTGTTTAGGTTGAATTTTTATTTTATAGGTCTACTCACTAGATTCCTTTCTAGTGAGATTTTTATTTTATTTTTCTAGGTTTTCTTTAGTCTATCTTATTTCTTTGTATTTTTGTTTGTGACACCTTCCACCTTCCTCATGAGTAATAGTGATCGCTTGATCCCTATTATTCGTATTTTCCGCCGTGCAAATTTCCAACTACCCGTTCTCGCCCCCATCATGGAAAACAACAACCTTTCACCCGACCACCACTTTGGTAACAATTCTGAGATGGAGGAGTCTGACCATGAGAATGAATTTGTTAGTCCGTTTTACTACTCAGACTCCGATGAGGATGCCGGTAATGGAGAAGTAGTTAACGAGGAATGGGGAAAAGAGGAAATTGATCCCTTTAAGTATGTTGACCCTAGGACTAAGATCGAAAAGGATAGCCTCTTTAACATGCAATTTCCGTGTAAGATTGGTTATCATGATTTTTATGCTTATCTTAACTCATCTTTGCCTATGAACATTATCTCTCGCGCTAATTATAATAAAATCATGGTAGATGAGCTAGAATATCAAGGAGATAACATTGTTGCTAGGACTAAGCTACTACACGTATTCGTTGGAAGTTTTGTGTATTTGGTGGAATTTATGGTTATGGAGAACTTAGGAGAATTCATTGATAACAAATTAACCCAAGTCATTTTTGGAGAACCCTTCAAAAGGTTGACCAACCTTGACGAAAAACTTGTGGACGGGTTAATTACATTCTCGGATGGGGATGAAGATTTTACTTACCAAATGCCCCGAGCACATCCTAGGTTTAAAAACTACTCAATTGAATCTTGCAATAGACTTGTGCCTCTTGATTTGTTAAGTGAGAATGATAAGAGGAAGGGGCTCAAATATCCACATGAGAAAAACAAGAGATACTATCATGGATGTTTGGAGCTGAATGATGAATACAAGAAAGATGAGGCAACAATTAGATGGCTCACACTCGGATACGTGAGCATAAGCGACACTAGATGAGCCTTACTTTGAGTCTAGCTACAAGACTTGTTAATAAAGAAAAGCGCTTCTTGGGAGGCAACCCAAGTTTTATTTGCTTTATGTGTTTATTTATTTGTTTGTTTGTTTTTATTTGCTTCCGTATGTGTGTTTAAGTTTTATTATTATTGATTCATGTTAAAAACTAATTTGTGAAAATGCTTTATTTTGTTTTTAACTTCGTCTTAACTACATATAAAGGTATTTTGCAAAAGTTAAGTGTAAGGGAAATCTAAATCGGTTTATTAGAACACAAATGAACATGAATCGTAATAATATTAAATTAACATACATATTAGTATTTGTTTGAGTCAAATGCTTGTATCGAGTCATAATGATGTTTTGCAGGAATTCCAGGAAGTAAGGTATAGGTCTTTCCAAAAAATTTCCGGAAACGTAACATGAGAATTCTGTCAGATTGTTTCTGACGGCGTCAGGATTTACAACCTGACGGCGTCAGGTTTAATTTTCTGAAAATTTTTGAAAGATTTGTTTTCATAAAAAGTTTTTATTAAATCTCTAACTTATAATCTCCAGGAATCTGCAAAATTATCATTCCACAAGCATTATATCCTTATATATAGATTTTATCCCGCCGATGTTATGCAGGTTTTCGTGTTTGTTTTCTCAGGTTTAACAGGTTATTTTGGACAAGGAAATGTTTGTTGGATCAAGCTTATGGCGATGCATTAGTCATGGAGCTTCAACATTCTCTTGGAAAAAGATCTAACCGTGTTACTTCATTATCCACCGAGCGAATGAGGGGAGTATTTGATTTCATTCTTTTACTTTATGTTTTTACATCTTGTTATTTGAACATTGGGGACAATGTTCATCTTAAGTGTAAGGGGGGGGGGGGTAAAAGTACGATACTTTAGAGAATGCAATTGCACTTGATTTTTGCTTGTTTAATAGTAGATGTGTAATAAAACTGAGAGAAATACCTGTTAGGGTAATTTTAGTGCCAAATTTAAAATTTTTTACAACATTTAGGAGTGAAATTTTAGTCCTAATAAGCGTCTCACGGATATGAGTTATATGACTAGCACAAAAACCGTACCACTAAAATTTTTTTTCCACCCCCAAATATGTGAGGTTCGCCCCTAGAATTGGTAGGAAAAGCATTTATGCTATGATGTGTGTACCGGTAGCACTTAGATTCTAGAACTTGCGTTAGGACCATTCCGAGGCCACAAGTGAGACTACATTCGTGTAGTTAGATTTACTACATGATAAGAGGCATTAGGATTAACCCACTGTTTTACACCTGTGTTTTTGTTATAATTACTTTGGCTACATTAGTCAAGTAATTCTCCCACACCCTTTGCGTTGTACTCATTTTTAGTGCACGATACCCCTAGTACACCCCTCAGAGCCTATCTTTTCGTTTCGACCTTTAAGCATTTTACTTAAAGGAAGAATTTGTTACACCCCACTTAAATGTACACCCAAATCGCCTTAGCCCACCTTGTATGCACTCATTTTTAGTGCATTACTGTGACAACATTTGTTTAAACCCAAGTTAATTATCTAGTTGATTACATGGTTGCTAAGTCGAGTCATATCCTTGTACATATCGTTTAGGGACGATTGGGACTCATGGGTGAAGTACTAGTGTAATGGAGTAATGGGGAAGAACATCATTTATTACCCCCATATGTGCTAAATATTTTAAAAGTACTCCAAGTGTTTTGATTATCTTAATTCGAGTCATTAGAATAGTAATTTGTAAAGTTATGTAAAAGTTCAAGTGTAAGGGGAATGCAACGCTCCTATGATGTATTATTTTGGATGGTAGGGCAAAAGTGTATGCAAAAAAAAAAAAAAAAAAAAAAAAAAAAAAAAAAATCGAAAAAATCAAGAAAAAAAATACAAAAAAAATGAGAAAAAGAAAAGTAGAAAAAACATACGGAATACCATCCCGTTTCATTTTATGTTTGTTTTATGTTTTTGTATATTTTGTTTTTAGCTTAAGATCGAGTCGAGTCTTGGCTTAGCAACATTGTATAGTACATGTAATTGATCAAGATCTTTAACTCGCCACCAGTAAAATATCCTTTATCCAACAAAACCGTGTTTATCATATCCCTACACCTAACGTTATAACCCATTTAAAAGCCCTCTTTGATAGTTTATCTTAGGTGCTTACGCCTAGTGGAGGAGGTTTTCGATCCTTTCCCAAGCCTATGGTAATCTATTTGCTATGACAGGTAGTGAGAGATATTATCCGTTTTCATTTATGAGATTTATTTTGATGACACTTGAGAGATGTGAGTATCTAAACACTACTTGTGAGGTGCTAGTTTGTAATCTCCGTGCTTATTATGATTAAAGTGGAACGACTATTTGTTGCAATTACTTTTATGTTAGCATTAAATGACCCCTAACTTGTATTTTGATTAGAATAAAAGCGCATTTGCTTGAGGACAAGCAAATCTCAAGTGTAAGGGTATTTGATGAAGCGAAAAGTGTACCGCTTTTAAGGCGTCATTTAAGCCCTAAATCGTATTTATTTGATCAAATATTGCCCTAAATCGTTCCTTTTGTCATTTTAGGTACTTTTGAGGAGAAATCTGGAAAAGGAGGCATTTTGGACGTTTTTGGAGCATAAAAGTGAAGAAAACGACAAAGTCTCAAAATTGTGCTGGAAATTACCTTTGACGGCGTCAGGATTTGTTCTGGACGGCGTCATGGCTTGGCAAAAGTGGTGGATGTGAAAATTACTCATGATAAGCCAGAGAAATTTGCATGGAATTCTGACGGCGTCACCCTTTGGAGTGATCAAGGTCGTCACGGCTTAATTTAAAGAGGGACGGCGTCACCCCTAAGTCTGACGGCGTCAAGCCTTGATAAGCCAGAACGGATTTTGGAGAGCTAAAGAGGGACGGCGTCAAGAAGGCCATCCGGGAACCCTAAAAGCGACGAGGTGACGGCGTCACACTCCATAACGTGACGCCGTCAGATCTGAAAGTCTATATATAGTTTTGCAATTTTTTGTCATTAGTGTGGAACTTATTGGGGAACTTTGTGTGTGAAAACCCTAAGACGATTTTAGCAGCTTTTTCAAGGCTTTTTGCCTTGAGATCTTCCATGTTACATTGAAGATAAGTTATCAATTAATCATTCAATATGTCTATGTGTTGTTTGATTCTATCTTGTTCTTGTCTTTTGTTTAACATGCTAGGCTAGATTTATCTTGTGTTTGCTTAGATCTAATGAAACCTAGCTATTGATTATTGGTTATTGGTGTGTTATTAGTTGTATTGGATGATTGTTCATCTATGTTAGGCTTAAGAAAACTGGCTAACTTCCTATTCGGTAACTTGCTTGAACGTCTTAAGAAACATGAACCAATGCGTACTAAGGTTTTTATGGTTGTATTTAATGCACAAGCGAATTCTAGTGATCCCATGTTAGGAGCTTCCTAGCCGGCTCGACATAGGAGTGAAGTAGGAGCTTGTAGAGTTGGGGAAGTACGTACGCCACCCCACGATTGGTATTAAGGAATACACCCGTCATCCACGCAATTAATACACACTAATCAACCGGTAAAAGATAGTTAGGGAGTAAGGAAATCTAAGTAAACACATTTCTCTCCACATAAGTTTTACCACCTTTTCATTTTCAGTTATTTTATTCTATTTGCATTTGTAGTAACTTGGGTTAGTTGACTAGCAACTAATTCCGCCCACTCTTTCAAACCCGAGATTTTACTTGCTTCCATAAAATATAAAAAACATAAAAAGAATCTTCTCTCACCCTTAGACCTATTAGAGTAGTTTTTCATACCTAACGAACACTATTCCCTGTGGAGAACGATCAATCCCCCGTACTTACCACTACACTATACTAAATCGGTCAGGTACACTGCCTGGTGGGGTTGTAAGCCTCTTGAGATCCCTCGAGAGGTAAAACCTGTTGTAAGGTTGCAAAACCACGCATCAGTTTGTACTGTAGTTATTTGAGCATAAGTTGATATTAACCCTCAGCCTAACATTTCAACATAAATAAAAGTCCTCTTTGATAAGTTTATTTATTTCTTACATGATTTAGATTAGTTTTGATACTTGTACAAGCTTATGGTATGAAATGAAATCATGACTGAGCAATTGAGTGAAATACACCTCCACCAAAAGAAATGAGTGCTGAGTGAATTAAATTATTACCTTCTTTTCGTGAGGAGCTTAGTTGTGTTATCTAGCTTGATCGAGTATTTTGTTTAAATTTCAGGTATAAATAGTAAAAAAATCACTTTTCGATCTTTTGCTTTGGCAAGGAAGATTAGTGAAAATTTTGAGAATCATGATGGTTGGCTATTGGAAAACAATTTTTCAAATGATTACTTTGCTTGAGGGCAAGCAAAACTTAAGTGAGGGGGATTTGATAACGCTCATTTTGTACATGTTTTAGTCGCGTTATTTGTATATTATTTAGTTATGTTTATGAGCATTTTGCACTTAAAAGGTATTAAGATGTGTTCAGGTCTAGGTACAAGGAAATATCAAAGAATGACGAAGAAAAGCCAAAAGATCAAGAGAATATTCAAGAAAAGATCATCGTCAAAGATATTGATTCATGTTACAATTATTTCTGATGTACAAGAGAAGGATGTGAAGATGGAGTCAAGATTAAGTGCTTAAAAGAGTGTTAAAGATTGAAGTTTATTGCCAACCCAAGGTTGAAATACACATGCAAACCAATTTCTAAACCCAAGGTTGAAGCTGATATTTAAACCCAAGGTTCAAAAGCTCAACCTGAGGTTGAGCAGTCATCCCAGCCCCAGGTTCAAGTCTGAACCGTAGGTTGATTTATTTCTGAGATGAAGAGTTGCATTAACTCAAGGTTTTAACTACCATAATGACTAAAGTCCGATCATTTCCTCTCTTTTCTGATCATTGAAGGCTTGTGACAGTTTTTGAGGGTGATTTCAAGCATAAATAAGACCCTAATCACCACATTGTACAACAAGACAATACTAGAGGCTAGATACTTGATACACATTATCAATATCAACTTAACACAAGACAAAGCTCAATCAAGCCTTAAAACATAAGGACTTGATCATATCTTATACAACCCGAAAGAGCTCAATAATTCCTATCATTCTTACCAAGAAGTGTTGGAGATACTTGTTAGAAGAGGCGGAGAATTCCCTTGTTCGATTGGAGGCCTTAAGGAGTGCTATAACTCTTTATATTTATTCATTGTAGTCTTGCTTTGGGTAACTTTCTTTTACTTAATTATTATGCTGGACGATTTGATGTTGAATGAAATGTTACGTTTGTTGATGAAACTTGTTATGGAATAATTTGTGATACTTGTTTGGGAATTATGTAGACTTTCGTGTGAATGTTGAATGATTAGTCGGTTAGAGAAAGTGATTGTTCTCATAAGTTTGTTTAAATATAATTCGTGTTCTAAAACTTGTTGATTAAACATTGTTGGATTTAAAGGTCGAAAGAGTTTCTAATATTGTTTAATTCCAAGAAATTGGTGCACAAATGGATTGGTGCTTGATAATTGACAACTATTAAGTATTCAAGTTTTTAAATGAATCCGGGAATATTTAATCACGAGATTTGGGTCGAAAGGACTCGTAAGAACTAATGTTACTAATCATCTTTTTCACACATTTGATAACACAAAGGGCTAGCGTAGTGGCCGAAAGGACTCACCCGTGAAACTAGTAGAAACATAGATTTTCTTAATATTACCTTGTGAAAATTGGTATGTGCCTTCTATGTTTCACCCAAACATGTTCAACATTCTATCACGATTGTTTATTATTCCTAAACAAGTATTTGTTCGTTTGATTGATTGAATTCGGAACCATTGTTTGTTTATTTGTTTATTTACAAGTGCTTTAGAGTGTGACAATCTTTAGTACTATTTCTTGTGCTACTACCTAAATTGCTAAGTTTAAACCACGTAGTCTCTTGGGACGATCCCTATTTACCACAAACCATATTACACACGGACGAGTATACTTGCTCGTATGCGTTGTTCTTAATAATCGGTAAAAGGGTGTTTTATAAATTTAAAATTTGAGTGAAACTTAGGATATAATATATAACCGGTTTTACGCGCATCAAGTTTTTTGCGCCGTTTCCGGGGACTACTTAGATTAGTTTAGTTTAGTTGTAAATAGTAGCATAGAATTTGTTCTTGTTTTTGCATGAATTTTAGAGTTAATTTTATTTTTGTTTCTTGTGATTGTTTGGTTTTCATTGATTGATGATTTGTTAAGTGTTTTTGATTGATATGTTCTAGTTTCATTTGTTAATCTCATCTTTATGTTGATTAGTTTTAGTATAAAGTTTATCTAAAAAAAAAAAAAAAAAAAATTGCTGAATAAAAATGTACCAACCGCTGGCTGGAAACCCAACCGCGGCGGTTGGGACCTTCTGTGAACACAAAAAACCCAAACCGGCCGACTCAGTTCGAACCGGACCGGCTGAACCTCTTGGCTTAGCAACATTGCTTATTTACTTTAATTTGTGTTTGTTTGTTTAAGTTTTTGTTTATGTAGTTTTGTTTAAATAGTTTTAGATGTATATTTATATTTTCTTATTAGAATAACTTAAGATTTTATTAACTAACCACTAACGTTTGTTTTGGATTTGTTGTTTATGAATGTTTAGTTTATTTTAGTTATGGATTCGGCTATTGAAGTTTCGACTTATTTGGACAATTTGGAAATGGAATTGATGGATGTTGGGGATGTTATGGCAAGAACGGAGAAAATGGTTGATATGGTGAAAGTGGAATTGCAAGCTAAAGGAAAGGATGTTGAACTTAGGGAATGTGAACCGGAAAAGCCACGGGTGATCACTTTCACTCGAGCTAAGTTAAGGGAATATGATGAACCAAGTATGAGGTATTCTACGCCTTGTGGAATCGAAGGTTTTGGAGCTTGGGATGCGGAATGTAATATTGGACAAAGTGAAGGTTATGTGACGTATGCATTTTATGAAAAGTTTGGAGATGGAAAGTATGAAGTGGATAAGTACAATAGAAGGGTAGCAAGGGATGTTAAAGTTGACATTCATGGTTATACTTTTACTATGAATTTGATCGTTGATGAGTATGAAGACACTACGGACCATTCCGTTGTGTTTGGAAGGAATTTTTTGGTAGCAACCAAGTGTGTTCTTGATTTTGGTTTAGGAGAAATGCAACTTAATATTAGGGAATTGCAAGATGATAAGGATGTTGATTGGTTGAATGAGCAAATGGAATAAGCTTGTGAAAATGAAGATGGTACTTTAGGGAGCACGGAAATGGTCAAGATGCGAAAAGCTTCTCGTCTAAAACAAAAATATCCACCATTCAAAGGTCTTATACCCTCACCATCGTCACTACCACATCCTACTACACTACTCAAGGGAGAAAATTCTTCCAACCCAACACCCTCACCAAAAGAAACACCACCCAAAGAAACCATTGATGAAGCTAAATGTGTTGAGGAAATCACTATAGTATTAACAAGCATAACAAGCAGCACTAATTCATGCGAATCAACTGATAAACACGTGCCGTCGATACCAAGTAACATACCCACAAACAAGCGAATATAAACAACAGCAACAAGTCAACTTTCATTCGCCATCATTAACAAACGAGCTGCAACACAACATAACAACTTCTTCATTTGAACACCCTATCTTTTTAACCCTTAAATCCAAAACCACAGTACGTAACAATTCATCATGTAAACCCTAACGAATCCCAGTAGCAAATAATATGAAAAGAAAGCCAGCATGTTGCTTGATTGGGTATATATACGTTAAGATTCAATTAGAAACTATATCCCATGCAGTAGATGATAATCAATCAATCAGTACGAGGTAGCAATAATGTCCTTAAATAATTCCACTGACCCATGATATAGCACAACCAATGCGTAATCAGTTTGTACGAATGAAACAAATTAAATACCATCAAACCAATTGAACAATATATTAATCAACCGACCCATGTTCTGAATTGGTAAGAGGTTAATATATGAATTGATAAGCAGCAACATGAAAAAGTCGATAACCCTCATGAATATACCAAGTATTTATTTCACTGACCCATGATCACAATAATGATCAATCAATCATGAGGTAGGACAGATAGATATCATTATGTAAAACACGACAAACTTAATTAGTGATTGAAGAATAAGAATAAGGCCTTGTTGTCGTATAGAAACCTTTACTGAATATAATCAAGTTGCAACAGCAGTGAAAAAATAACAGCAAAGGTCGACTTTCATAAAACCCTCAAAACCCTTAAAAATTCGACTTGCTTCAACCTTTTTCTGCAGCAGACTTCGACAATTTATATCTTTTAATTGATAGCTCAGATTGAATATCCCTATGGTGAGAACGTTCCTTGATGTATGAAGAACCCCTAGTAAAATTTTCGTTAGGATCCAACGCTTAACGAATGATATATCGCCTTTTTAAAACAGCACTGCAGAAAGTTACGAAAATAAAACCAAAGTCGATTTTGTTCTTCTTTCTTCGACTAAAACCTTTTACAATCCCTAGATCACGAGCTCCCTGAGCTCTGATACCATCTGATGGATCGTTATAGCTCTAGACTTGTTAGGTATAATCTAGCACAAATAATTACAAAGGCGGAATATTCAACAAAGAATCAATTGTTATTATCAACAAGGTTTTACAATCTTGTACACACTTCAATTCTAATTGATCAAGGTAGAACATGTTACACACCTTGTAACAGGGATCAAGACTTGACCTTGAAGCGTAAAACAAACACCAACCCTAGTCATTTTCTACAAACCCACGCCTAGGACACACACACTTTAATTAGACATTTACAAACCTACGCCTAAGACACACACACTTTAATTAGAGGTCCAGTTGTAGAGTTTGTTATAACTCCTTAGATCGTTTTGAGCACTAGGAATAAAAATAACAATGATTAACAATATACGCAGCGAATTAAACAAAACATTAATTGTTATTGTAACAAGGTTTCTTCGTCATCATCTTCATAACAATACAATTACAAACACGATAAGCCCCAATTCTACTTGATCAAGTGTAGAATGGTTACTAATCTAATAGGAATCATAAGATCCTTGAGGCTTAACAAACAAAAACTCTATCTAGGCGTTTACAAGAACCCACGCCTAGAACACACACACTTTTCAAGTCGACTACATCTTTACTTGTGCACACATAAAATGAATGCCCTATGTCTCTTTATATAATAGAGATATTAGGGTTTACAAAGACTCCTAATTTTATTAGTAAATAAATCTTCCTAGCTTTTATTCTGTATCTTTTAAGTCCTTGCAGTTTCCTATTTGCTTCATTCTTCTTTTATTGTTTAGTATTTATCAACTCAATATAAATCCCAACAAGTTTTATTGGTCAAAATCCAAGAGTACTGGTAGGAACTGACATGGAATACTGGATCATTTCTTGTGACATGGAATTTGAGATATGACATGACGCCTCTTGTATTGGGTTAATAGCTTGGAAAATAGCGCAAATCATTTTCATAAATGTAACACCCCAATCCGACAAGGGTAGAAGTATCACATTATGGTGGCATATCAGAACATACATAATAAAACGCAAGCAGAAGTCAAATCATAAATACCAAAATTTAAGTCAACATGACTTAAAAGAAATACATAAGTTCCATGATCAAAAATGAAGGAAACATAATCCATGTCTAAATAATAAAAACATAGTCTAAAGCAAGGAAGTCTAGGGTAGGTAAGTCCACACACAGCTCCTACTCTCAGCCCAAAGATAGTGTAAAACCCAAAAACTTAACATAATATGAAATGACCAAAATACCCTCTAATTTTGAACTTTTAAGAACTTATAAAATTATATAAGTAACATTAAGTGTACTTAACCCAAGATAATTTATATCCTAAGTTATCTAATGCATTGAACTACTAAATAAAAACTTTACACTACGAGTAAAACAAACAAAATAAATGTTCCAATCCTAGACTTTGAATGTCGACTTTTTAATGTGTCTCAAACTCAAGAATTTTCGGATAAGTATCAAAGGAGATAATCATGCATTAAAATTTAAATGATCACAATTCCACAAAATTAGTTCTTTCCTTGTATACCCTAATCAATTCACACGGTTTGTCCCTCAATCCTACATACCGAACATTTTTCCTCACTTTTCAAAAACCCTAAAAACTTATCTCCCAAAACCATCGACTGCTGCTGTTCTTCTTCTCTTGCTGTTCGATCCAAAGGCCGAATAAAAGAGAGGTTTTCGTGTGACATGTAAAACCCCGAAATCTAACATAATATGAGATGACAAAAATGGCCTCAAATTTAAAATTTTGAGAACTTATGAAAATTTGTATAAGTAACACCATTTGACATTTAACCTAAGTTAATTATGTTTTAAATCATCTAATGACTTAAGCTAATAAATATTCGATACATTATGAATTTGAAAATCACAAAATAAAATCCTACACATTAAGCCTTAACTAGGCGATCCATATGATAAGTCCAACATTAAAATATTTGGCCCAAAAGAATTAGAAGCAAGAAGAGATAACTAAGATTCATTTAGCCCATTAAGGAGATTGATCTATTCCCTAAATACACCTAAAATCAATATTCGGTTCCCATAATCCATAAAATACCGAAAATTGCAAACCCTAAATCCCTCCCACTCCAAAGTTCGGTTATCTCTTCTCCTCCATTCCATTCGATTCTATTTGCAGCCAAAGGAAGGATTTTGTTGTGTTCTTATTCAATCCATATCAAGGTAATCTTGTTCTTGTCAAAAGTAATCCATACGAATTGATAATAAAAACTCTAATCGATCCTTGTTATGTGTTTTCTTGTGTTTTGTCGATCGACCCAAAGAAAAGAAGGAAGAAGAGAGCTTCGTGTGGTGATTTAATCTTGTTGTTGTTCGTGTTTTCCGTTGGTCTACAAGGGTATTGTATCACTCCTTGTTAATCATTGTTCAATTCTTGTGTTTTTGTCAAGTTTGATGTCACTTAAGATGATAATTTTGGCTGCATAAAATCATAAATTAGAAAACCCTAAAATATTATATATGAATCGGACAGGAGCTTATGTGTTGAAATCATTCGATTTGATTATGTTAAGACCTGTAATAATCGACCTAAATATGTTTGGATTAACCTATAATCATTATGTGTTAAGAATTAAAGAGGTAATATGATCAAAACCCTAAGTCATACATGAATCTGTGATGAACTGCTACTGATCTGGAACTTTGTCCGATTTTAACCGGCTATAACTAAATGATGTGAATGTATATTTTGGTGTTTTAAGAGTCTAAAAATAAGTTCAATGAAATGGCTACTTGGGAAAATTTAGTTTGTAATTTTTAGAGGCCTGGAAGGTTACTTTTTAATTTTTAGAAAATTATGTGTCTGATCGGATTTGTGAGTCTGGAAAATCAGTCCGGGTTTTTGAATTTTAATTTCCAAACCGTGTCGAATTAGGAGGTGTCCTTTGAACTGAGTAATATTTGGGATGTCTATTACTTCCTGGAATTTTTTTAGATTTTTTTGAATTTTTCTTAAAAGGTTTCTAATTAATAACTTTTCGTATAGCAAAATTAATCAGAAATCTGGACGAGTTGGTTTAAGTGAATTTTAATCCATAGCTATGTTACTTAATAAAATTTGGAAAAATTAGATAAAATACTTAAGACATTAAAGTATCTCTGGGAATTTTTGGGGAATTTATTTCTGAGTTCTTATATAATTTTCTATTTATAGAAATCCTAACAATTTCAAGCTTAAAACTGTTAGAACCTGATGAAAGGTATAAAAAGGGTTTTGAAAGGTGTTTCGTGTTATTTTAAAAACTAAAGGGACTAAATGTGTAATTTTATGAAAATTGAGGGTTTGATTCGTGCCACACTTATAATTGAGAGTATAATCTGTAATTTAGTAAGTATGAGGGTTAGTTGAGTAATGATGAACATAATAAAGGTTGAAGTGTAATTTGTATAATTATAAGGTTTATTTTGTGATTTTGGTAAATCAAGGGTGTAATGTGTAAACTATGAAACTTAAAGGACAGGAGATGTGATTATGAATAAATGATATACTTAAATTAGTAGTTGCAATATTTTCATTCAAGACCCTTAACTTTGGGATGTTGCAATTAAAAACCCTAACTTATGGAAACATGTCATATTCAACCTTGAACTTATGAAAAAGGCATTTTGAACCTTAACCTACTAACATGGTCATCTTTAATAAGTTGATAATCAGGAATGATAATAACTAAAGTTACTGAATGTGTAAAGTTACCTAAGATAGAGAGAAACTAAAATGAAACCTTATGATTAAGAAACTATGAAATCATAAAGCTATGAAACTTATAAGTACAATTATAACTCATGTAGATTCGCTGAAGCGGGAGTAGTCCGGTGTTTTGTGATCTGCCTTTGGTTTGTTTTGCTATCGGATAAGGTACGGATACTCTACCCTTTGTAAGAAAGGGTGTCTTATCACCTATGCTTCGATGTTGAGTTATGAACCTTTGCTATGACCCTTTTACTATGAACCTTTTGATATGAACCTTTTCATATGACTTTGAGATTTACTTTTGACATGACCTTGAGATATGCTTTGATATGACTTTGGGATGAACCCGTTTGCATGACTTTGAGACCTGACTCTTAGTTTGATACCCGAGCCACCTTTTTTGTTTCCTAGCCAGGAAGGTAACCTGGCCATGTCTGTGATGCACCACTGGCATGACTCCTGTGTGGGGGAGTGATTTCTCACGCCGTCCCCTTTTATATTATGATATGGCCATTATGATTCTGAGATTATGATTTTGAGATGACTTTGAGTGGGGGCGTATGGATTGCAATCCTAGGCTTGTTTGTGAATTTGAGTATGACTTTGAGTATGACTTTGAGGTGACTGGTGTTGTGTGCAATACACGCCTTTCACATTTCTGGGAGCTGATCACTCCACTATTATGATACATGAGGACACCCCTCATATTATCTGGTTGCCTGAGAGGTATCCCCTCTGATTGTGAGACTATGATTTTGAGATGATGACTTTGAGATTATGACTTTGAGTTTCTGGGCTCGTGGTAGATGACTATCCTACTCTTCTCTTATTATCCATTTGTTTCTTTTATACCTTCTGACATTCCCATTGCCTATATTATATTTCTGTTTCGTTATTCTTTGCTTTGTATATGTATCTGTTCACTGAGCTTTTTAAGCTCAGCCGCACGTTTTCTTTTCGTGTGCGGCAGGTAATAAGCAGGACGACGGGTTTTGGGTATGAGTGAAGAGACTTTTGGACTTAGAAGACTGTGATAGTTATTCTGAAGTAGAGACCATTAGAAGGAGTTGCTTTTGCAGACTTAGTAATTAGCTTTTGTTTCCCTTGTATCCTTGTGTATTCAGTATTTCATTTGTAACCTTTGAGAATCTTTGTATTACTATTGAATGTATGTTTTGTTTGATCTGATATGAAGCCATAAATGTGATATCTTTACCCTTGTCGGGTTGGGGTGTTACAATTATGGTATCAGAGATGACAGGCTGCGATACGTAATACATTTACCCTTGGCCTGTGTAAGTTAGGACCACTAAGCTTTCCCTGTAGGCGCTCGTAAGTCAACCTTGGAAAATTGCTCTAGGATTTCCCATAGGAACCTAAGTTTTGACCGGTGAGGAATGGGTAGACTATAAGGCATTTGTTTAAGTATCATTGCTTCCGCATCACTCTGATTCGTGCCTTGTTTTTGGTTAGAGCCTGTTGATATCACTTTTGGAAATCGAAAGCTTATGCTTTACACCACCTAAGATTTGAACCTAATTAAATTTGGAAGGCGTTGAGAAATTTCATGTTAACTGCCCGACACTGTTTGGATCCTTATCTTCAGATTTCTTTCATTAATCATTTTGATAAAGGCCCACGTTGCACTCTGATCATTTTGTTAATCACTTTGATGCCTATTCGGGCATTCTGAGAACCTCCATGGCGATGAAGTACTGTATATGTTTTGTTATATGTTGATAAGTACCTATGAATCTTCCAACACTATTCAATTTCATTTCGCCCATTTCTGTTCTTATAAGAAGCCTTGTGGTGTGTAACTACGAGGATAAGAATGTTTTCCCTCTCATTTTTAAATGATAAAGATTTGATTTGTGATCCGTCTATCTTGGGATAGTTAACTTCAATTTTATTCTGACAAGGAATCAGCTGATTGAGCATTCAAATATGGACAATTTCCCTTCTATGTCTCACCTTTAACGTTTGCAACAATTTTGAACTCCCTACCACGATTACCGATTGATAAACCCTCTGCTATCACTATTACCCTGGAGTCTCTTGTGTTAATTTAGCGGGTATGAAGTTTTCCTAGAACCCATTTCGTACGCTAATGAATGAACCTTATCTTGGAAGCTATTTGGCACTTTGAGTCGTCTGAGCATGAACCTTATATTGAACGCTATTTGGCACCCTGAATTTTCTGAAACACGATTTCTGATTGAACCACCAAGTTTTCCACCGGAGTGTAAAGTAAGTTTGCTTAAGTGCATTCTCTTGGCGTAATTCAGTTTTGTTCGCAATAAAGAGGAATGATGACAGGAGATATGTATTGATTTCTGGAAGCTGAATCGTAATACTGTTAGGAACCAATATTCCTCCACCCTGGAACGACTATGTGTTTTGTTTAAAATTCAGAGCGCGAAGTTTTCCTTTCTGATGAATTGATTTTATTCTTGGAATCGACCCCCCATATTCATAAACGACTGCTATGACGGTTTGTGACGCTAATAGTATTAGCTAAAGCTCTGACGATTTTGTGAATTTGATAAGTAATGTTTTCTCGTGAGTACTTGGGCAAGTGGTCATTGTATGACTTAATAGTATGTTTAGAAACGAGGAAGAGCATGGAAATCATTTCTTTGCACCTTCTTAGAAAGTTGACGATCATTTGTGCACTCTGGGAGATGGATATTTGTTAAGAGAACGGTGTTCTTTGCCTGACCTGGAGTTGACAACAATGGAGACTACTCTGAAGAGTGAAGACATTCCTTACAAGGCAGAAGTGTTGGCGATGCAGAAGAAGAAATTCTAGTCAAGATGGCGAACCTGGAGCTGATGAAGACATGCAGTCTCACTTCCCTATTCATCTTGGTTGTACTAAGATGAATTGAGAGCGGAAGCGGACCGGATGATGAAGAGAATTAAAGATCGTGCCAGAAATCCACATTACTCCATCACATTTCAAGAAGAACTGCAGGAGGCTCGACGAACCAAACACCAGTTCCCGATCTTAATTTCACTTTCCGACTGATGGACAGACAAAAACAGATTAACCGGACTTGAGGAGATTGGATGTGTTGAATGAACGGATTTTGAAACAGACCTTTTATGATTGGAAGAATTGATTCTATGAAGGCCAAAGTTCTTGGCGACTAACTTTCATTTCGTTAACCCTCTTAAATTTCGTTAAACAGCAATAAGATCTTCTTATGATTTAAGTTTCCCTTGAAGCATTTCAGTTCGTATTTATTTTTCGTATGTTCGGTGATGACTTTGTTTTGAGAGATTTTGGTAATTTGTGGAAGATGTGATGCTCGTGACGGCGTACCTCACTTCTGCTAGGCAATCTGGGATTTTGAGACTCTTGCGAATAGTTTTGGTTTCTCTCTTGACTGTGGCAATTGATTTTGTTGATCTATGAGACTGTAGAAGTACTAGGTGGATTAAGATAGGTGGTTTTGATTACGATTTGAGATAAAGTATGACCATCATGAGGGCATATTTATATGATGCCAGTATTATGACGTCTGGCCAACGTGATAATACTTACATCATATGACGTGCACTTGTTGTGGGCATAGGATATCTTGGGAAGTACCTAAGAAGTTTAGAATTTGAACTCCGTTGGATAATCCGTGAATAGTGAGGCATTAGGTTCATTCTACCTGTGTGTGTACCCTGTTTTCGTTCATTAGATATCTGATTGTGTTTGAACTCTCGATTTGAATTCTGCTGACCTCAGTTATAAGTCCTGAAACTCCTTTTAGAACTTCCTACGGATGATGCGATTAATTCGATTTGAAATTCGTGTTCGTATTCTATATGAGCTTTCTAAAGATTCACCTATCGTCCAGTTTATATTGCATGGACCTTTCGATCAGAAATCAGCTTATTTTGTCTCCTTCTGAGAAATTTTGAACCCACCTCATTTTGATTCGAGTCATGAGAAACTAGTTGGTCTGAAGATCTTTTTGGAAGAACCTCCTCGAGCGTAAGAATGTTTGTGATGATATTTTGCGACTTGCTACGACTTCGTTTAACTTTGCGACTTCAATTTTCGAGGACGAAAATTTCTTTTTAAGAGGGGAAGAGTTGTAAAACCCCGAAATCTAACATAATATGAGATGACAAAAATGGCCTCAAATTTAAAATTTTGAGAACTTATGAAAATTTGTATAAGTAACACCATTTGACATTTAACCTAAGTTAATTATGTTTTAAATCATCTAATGACTTAAGCTAATAAATATTCGATACATTATGAATTTGAAAATCACAAAATAAAATCCTACACATTAAGCCTTAACTAGGCGATCCATATGATAAGTCCAACATTAAAATATTTGGCCCAAAAGAATTAGAAGCAAGAAGAGATAA
Organism: Artemisia tridentata subsp. tridentata; assembly: GCA_021014915.2. Lineage (NCBI taxonomy): Eukaryota > Viridiplantae > Streptophyta > Magnoliopsida > Asterales > Asteraceae > Artemisia > Artemisia tridentata. The sequence goes on along the minus strand of CP139509.1, from coordinate 196,653,227 downwards.
CTAAGATTCATTTAGCCCATTAAGGAGATTGATCTATTCCCTAAATACACCTAAAATCAATATTCGGTTCCCATAATCCATAAAATACCGAAAATTGCAAACCCTAAATCCCTCCCACTCCAAAGTTCGGTTATCTCTTCTCCTCCATTCCATTCGATTCTATTTGCAGCCAAAGGAAGGATTTTGTTGTGTTCTTATTCAATCCATATCAAGGTAATCTTGTTCTTGTCAAAAGTAATCCATACGAATTGATAATAAAAACTCTAATCGATCCTTGTTATGTGTTTTCTTGTGTTTTGTCGATCGACCCAAAGAAAAGAAGGAAGAAGAGAGCTTCGTGTGGTGATTTAATCTTGTTGTTGTTCGTGTTTTCCGTTGGTCTACAAGGGTATTGTATCACTCCTTGTTAATCATTGTTCAATTCTTGTGTTTTTGTCAAGTTTGATGTCACTTAAGATGATAATTTTGGCTGCATAAAATCATAAATTAGAAAACCCTAAAATATTATATATGAATCGGACAGGAGCTTATGTGTTGAAATCATTCGATTTGATTATGTTAAGACCTGTAATAATCGACCTAAATATGTTTGGATTAACCTATAATCATTATGTGTTAAGAATTAAAGAGGTAATATGATCAAAACCCTAAGTCATACATGAATCTGTGATGAACTGCTACTGATCTGGAACTTTGTCCGACTTTAACCGGCTATAACTAAATGATGTGAATGTATATTTTGGTGTTTTAAGAGTCTAAAACTAAGTTCAATGAAATGGCTACTTGGGAAAATTTAGTTTGTAATTTTTAGAGGCCTGGAAGGTTACTTTTTAATTTTTAGAAAATTATGTGTCTGATCGGATTTGTGAGTCTGGAAAATCAGTCCGGGTTTTTGAATTTTAATTTCCAAACCGTGTCGAATTAGGAGGTGTCCTTTGAACTGAGTAATATTTGGGATGTCTATTACTTCCTGGAATTTTTTTAGATTTTTGTGAATTTTTCTTAAAAGGTTTCTAATTAATAACTTTTCGTATAGCAAAATTAATCAGAAATCTGGACGAGTTGGTTTAAGTGAATTTTAATCCATAGCTATGTTACTTAATAAAATTTGGAAAAATTAGATAAAATACTTAAGACATTAAAGTATCTCTGGGAATTTTTGGGGAATTTATTTCTGAGTTCTTATATAATTTTCTATTTATAGAAATCCTAACAATTTCAAGCTTAAAACTGTTAGAACCTGATGAAAGGTATAAAAAGGGTTTTGAAAGGTGTTTCGTGTTATTTTAAAAACTAAAGGGACTAAATGTGTAATTTTATGAAAATTGAGGGTTTGATTCGTGCCACACTTATAATTGAGAGTATAATCTGTAATTTAGTAAGTATGAGGGTTAGTTGAGTAATGATGAACATAATAAAGGTTGAAGTGTAATTTGTATAATTATAAGGTTTATTTTGTGATTTTGGTAAATCAAGGGTGTAATGTGTAAACTATGAAACTTAAAGGACAGGAGATGTGATTATGAATAAATGATATACTTAAATTAGTAGTTGCAATATTTTCATTCAAGACCCTTAACTTTGGGATGTTGCAATTAAAAACCCTAACTTATGGAAACATGTCATATTCAACCTTGAACTTATGAAAAAGGCATTTTGAACCTTAACCTACTAACATGGTCATCTTTAATAAGTTGATAATCAGGAATGATAATAACTAAAGTTACTGAATGTGTAAAGTTACCTAAGATAGAGAGAAACTAAAATGAAACCTTATGATTAAGAAACTATGAAATCATAAAGCTATGAAACTTATAAGTACAATTATAACTCATGTAGATTCGCTGAAGCGGGAGTAGTCCGGTGTTTTGTGATCTGCCTTTGGTTTGTTTTGCTATCGGATAAGGTACGGATACTCTACCCTTTTAAGAAAGGGTGTCTTATCACCTATGCTTCGATGTTGAGCTATGAACCTTTGCTATGACCCTTTTTCTATGAACCTTTTGATATGAACCTTTTCATATGACTTTGAGATTCACTTTTGACATGACCTTGAGATATGCTTTGATATGACTTTGAGATGAACCCGTTTGCATGACTTTGAGACCTGACTCTTAGTTTGATACCCGAGCCACCTTTTTGTTTCCTAGCCAGGAAGGTAACCTGGCCATGTCTGTGATGCACCACTGGCATGACTCCTGTGTGGGGGAGTGATTTCTCACGCCGTCCCCTTTTATATTATGATATGGCCATTATGATTCTGAGATTATGATTTTGAGATGACTTTGAGTGGGGGCGTATGGATTGCAATCCTAGGCATGTTTGTTTAGTGGATTTAGTATGACTTTGAGTATGACTTTGAGGTGACTGGTGCATGTGTGCAATACACGCCTTTCACATTTCTGGGAGCTGATCACTCCACCCTATTTGATACATGAGGACACCCCTCATATTATCTGGTTGCCTGAGAGGTATCCCCTCTGATTGTGAGACTTGATTTTGAGATGATGATTTGAGATATGACTTTGAGTTTGGGCTCGTGGTAGATGACTATCCTATCTTCTTCTATTTCTTTTTCTTTTATACCTTTGACATTCCCTTTGCTTATTATATTTCTGTTTCGTTATTCTTTGCTTTGTATATGTATCTGTTCACTGAGCTTTTTAAGCTCAGCCGCACGTTTTCTTTTCGTGTGCGGCAGGTAATAAGCAGGACGACGGGTTTTGGGTATGAGTGAAGAGACTTTTGGACTTAGAAGACTGTGATAGTTATTCTGAAGTAGAGACCATTAGAAGGAGTTGCTTTTGCAGACTTAGTAATTAGCTTTTGTTTCCCTTGTATCCTTGTGTATTCAGTATTTCATTTGTAACCTTTGAGAATCTTTGTATTACTATTGAATGTATGTTTTGTTTGATCTGATATGAAGCATAAATGTGATATCTTTACCCTTGTCGGGTTGGGGTGTTACAATTATGGTATCAGAGATGACAGGCTGCGATACGTAATACATTTACCCTTGGCCTGTGTAAGTTAGGACCACTAAGCTTTCCCTGTAGGCGCTCGTAAGTCAACCTTGGAAAATTGCTCTAGGATTTCCCATAGGAACCTAAGTTTTGACCGGTGAGGAATGGGTAGACTATAAGGCATTTGTTTAAGTATCATTGCTTCCGCATCACTCTGATTCGTGCCTTGTTTTTGGTTAGAGCCTGTTGATATCACTTTTGGAAATCGAAAGCTTATGCTTTACACCACCTAAGATTTGAACCTATTAAATTTGGAAGGCGTTGAGAATTTCATGTTAATTGCCCGACACTGTTTGGATCCTTATCTTCAGATTTCTTTCATTAATCATTTTGATAAAGGCCCACGTTGCACTCTGATCATTTTGTTAATCACTTTGATGCCTATTCGGGCATTCTGAGAACCTCCATGGCGATGAAGTACTGTATATGTTTTGTTATATGTTGATAAGTACCTATGAATCTTCCAACACTATTCAATTTCATTTCGCCCATTTCTGTTCTTATAAGAAGCCTTGTGGTGTGTAACTACGAGGATAAGAATGTTTTCCCTCTCATTTTTAAATGATAAAGATTTGATTTGTGATCCGTCTATCTTGGGATAGTTAACTTCAATTTTATTCTGACAAGGAATCAGCTGATTGAGCATTCAAATATAGGACAATTTCCCTTCTATGTCTCACCTTTAACGTTTGCAACAATTTTGAACTCCCTACCACGATTACCGATTGATAAACCCTCTGCTATCACTATTACCCTGGAGTCTCTTGTGTTAATTTAGCGGGTATGAAGTTTTCCTAGAACCCATTTCGTACCCAATGAATGAACCTTATCTTGGAAGCTTTTGGCACTTGAGTTTCTGAGCATGAACCTTATATTGAACGTCTATTTGGCACCCTGAATTTTTGAACAAATTCTGATTGGACCCCAAGTTTTTCCACCGGAGTATGAAGTAAGTTTGCTTAAGTGATTCTATGCTAAATCAGTTTTTCGGTCAATATAAGAGGAAGAGACAGGAGAATGAGTTTATTTGTATTTCGGCAAGTGTGAATGTGATACTGTTAGGAACCAAGTAATATTCCTCCACCCTGGAACGACTATGTGTTTTGTTTAAAATTCAGAGCGCGAAGTTTTCCTTTCTGATGAATTGATTTTATTCTTGGAATCGACCCCCCATATTCATAAACGACTGCTATGACGGTTTGTGACGCTAATAGTATTAGCTAAAGCTTCTGACGATTTTGTGAATTTGATAAGTAATGTTTTCTCGTGAGTACTTGGGCAATTGGTCATTGTATGACTTAATAGTATGTTCAGAAACGAGGAAGAGCATGGAAATCATTTCTTTGCACCTTCTTAGAAAGTTGACGATCATTTGTGCACTCTGGGAGATGGATATTTGTTAAGAGAACGGTGTTCTTTGCCTGACCTGGAGTTGACAACAATGGAGACTACTCTGAAGAATGAAGACATTCCTTACAAGGCAGAAGTGTTGGCGATGCAGAAGAAGAAATTCTAGTCAAGATGGCGAACCTGGAGCTGATGAAGACATGCAGTCTCACTTCCCTATTCATCTTGGTTGTACTAAGATGAATTGAGAGCGGAAGCGGACCGGATGATGAAGAGAATTAAAGATCGTGCCAGAAATCCACATTACTCCATCACATTTCAAGAAGAACTGCAGGAGGCTCGACGAACCAAACACCAGTTCCCGATCTTAATTTCACTTTCCGACTGATGGACAGACAAAAACAGATTAACCGGACTTGAGGAGATTGGATGTGTTGAATGAACGGATTTTGAAACAGACCTTTTATGATTGGAAGAATTGATTCTATGAAGGCCAAAGTTCTTGGCGACTAACTTTCATTTCGTTAACCCTCTTAAATTTCGTTAAACAGAATAAGATCCTTTCTTATGATTTAAGTTTCCCTTGAAGCATTTCAGTTCGTATTTATTTTTCGTATGTTCGGTGATGACTTTGTTTTGAGAGATTTTGGTAATTTGTGGAAGATGTGATGCTCGTGACGGCGTACCTCACTTCTGCTAGGCAATCTGGGATTTTAGACTCTTGCGAATAGTTTTGGTTTCTCTCTTGACTGTGGCAATTGATTTTGTTGATCTATGAGACTGTAGAAGTACTAGGTGGATTAAGATAGGTGGTTTTGATTACGATTTGAGATAAAGTATGACCATCATGAGGGCATATTTATATGATGCCAGTATTATGACGTCTGGCCAACGTGATAATACTTACATCATATGACGTGCACTTGTTGTGGGCATGGATATCTTGGGAAGTACCTAAGAAGTTTAGAATTTGAACTCCGTTGGATAATCGTGAATAGTGAGGCATTAGGTTCATTCTACCTGTGTGTGTACCCTGTTTTCGTTCATTAGATATCTGATTGAGTTTGAACTCTCGATTTGAATTCTGTTTGACCTCAGTTATAAGTCCTGAAACTCCTTTTAGAACTTCCTACGGATGATGCGATTAATTCGATTTGAAATTCGTGTTCGTATTCTATATGAGCTTTCTAAAGATTCACCTATCGTCCAGTTTATATTGCATGGACCTTTCGATCAGAAATCAGCTTATTTTGTCTCCTTCTGAGAAATTTTGAACCCACCTCATTTTGATTCGAGTCATGAGAAACTAGTTGGTCTGAAGATCTTTTTGGAAGAACCTCCTCGAGCGTAAGAATGTTTGTGATGATATTTTGCGACTTGCTACGACTTCGTTTAACTTTGCGACTTCAATTTTCGAGGACGAAAATTTCTTTTTAAGAGGGGAAGAGTTGTAAAACCCCGAAATCTAACATAATATGAGATGACAAAAATGGCCTCAAATTTAAAATTTTGAGAACTTATGAAAATTGTATAAGTAACACCATTTGACATTTAACCTAAGTTAATTATGTTTTAAATCATCTAATGACTTAAGCTAATAAATATTCCATACATTATGAATTTGAAAATCACAAAATAAAATCCTACACATTAAGCCTTAACTAGGCGATCCATATGATAAGTCCAACATTAAAATATTTGGCCCAAAAGAATTAGAAGCAAGAAGAGATAACTAAGATTTCATTTAGCCCATTAAGGAGATTGATCTATTCCCTAAATACACCTAAAATCAATATTCGGTTCCCATAATCCATAAAATACCGAAAATTGCAAACCCTAAATCCCTCCCACTCCAAAGTTCGGTTATCTCTTCTCCTCCATTCCATTCGATTCTATTTGCAGCCAAAGGAAGGATTTTGTTGTGTTCTTATTCAATCCATATCAAGGTAATCTTGTTCTTGTCAAAAGTAATCCATACGAATTGATAATAAAAACTCTAATCGATCCTTGTTATGTGTTTTCTTGTGTTTTGTCGATCACCCAAAGAAAAGAAGGAAGAAGAGAGCTTCGTGTGGTGATTTAATCTTGTTGTTGTTCGTGTTTTCCGTTGGTCTACAAGGGTATTGTATCACTCCTTGTTAATCATTGTTCAATTCTTGTGTTTTTGTCAAGTTTGATGTCACTTAAGATGATAATTTTGGCTGCATAAAATCATAAATTAGAAAACCCTAAAATATTATATATGAATCGGACAGGAGCTTATGTGTTGAAATCATTCGATTTGATTATGTTAAGACCTGTAATAATTCGACCTAAATATGTTTGGATTAACCTATAATCATTATGTGTAAGAATTAAAGAGGTAATATGATCAAAACCCTAAGTCATACATGAATCTGTGATGAACTGCTACTGATCTGGAACTTTGTCCGACTTTTAACCGGCTATAACTAAATGATGTGAATGTATATTTTGGTGTTTTAAGAGTCTAAAACTAAGTTCAATGAAATGGCTACTTGGGAAAATTTAGTTTGTAATTTTTAGAGGCCTGGAAGGTTACTTTTTAATTTTTAGAAAATTATGTGTCTGATCGGATTTGTGAGTCTGGAAAATCAGTCCGGGTTTTTGAATTTTAATTTCCAAACCGTGTCGAATTAGGAGGTGTTCCTTTGAACTGGTAATATTTGGGATGTCTATTACTTCCTGGAATTTTTTTAGATTTTTGTGAATTTTTCTTAAAAGGTTTCTAATTAATAACTTTTCGTATAGCAAAATTAATCAGAAATCTGGACGAGTTGGATTTAAGTGAATTTTAATCCATAGCTATGTTACTTAATAAAATTTGGGAAAAATTAGATAAAATACTTAAGACATTAAAGTATCTCTGGGAATTTTTGGGGAATTTATTTCTGAGTTCTTATATAATTTTCTATTTATAGAAACCTAACAATTTCAAGCTTAAAACTGTTAGAACCTGATGAAAGGTATAAAAAGGGTTTTGAAAGGTGTTTCGTGTTATTTTAAAAACTAAAGGGACTAAATGTGTAATTTTATGAAAACTTGAGGGTTTGATTCATGCCACACTTATAATTGAGAGTATAATCTGTAATTTAGTAAGTATGAGGGTTAGTTGAGTAATGATGAACATAATAAAGGTTGAAGTGTAATTTGTATAATTATAAGGTTTATTTTGTGATTTTGGTAAATCAAGGGTGTAATGTGTAAACTATGAAACTTAAAGGACAGGAGATGTGATTATGAATAAATGATGTACTTAAATTAGTAGTTGCAATATTTTCATTCAAGACCCTTAACTTTGGGATGTTGCAATTAAAAACCCTAACTTATGGAAACATGTCATATTCAACCTTGAACTTATGAAAAAGGCATTTTGAACCTTAACCTACTAACATGGTCATCTTTAATAAGTTGATAATCAGGAATGATAATAACTAAAGTTACTGAATGTGTAAAGTTACCTAAGATAGAGAGAAACTAAAATGAAACCTTATGATTAAGAAACTATGAAATCATAAAGCTATGAAACTTATAAGTACAATTATAACTCATGTAGATTCGCTGAAGCGGGAGTAATCCGGTGTTTTGTGATCTGCCTTTGGTTTGTTTTGCTATCGGATAAGGTACGGATACTCTACCCTTTTAAGAAAGGGTGTCTTATCACCTATGCTTCGATGTTGAGCTATGAACCTTTGCTATGACCCTTTTTCTATGAACCTTTTGATATGAACCTTTTCATATGACTTTGAGATTCACTTTTGACATGACCTTGAGATATGCTTGATATGACTTTGAGATGAACCCGTTTGCATGACTTTGAGACCTGACTCTTAGTTTGATACCCGAGCCACCTTTTTGTTTCCTAGCCAGGAAGGTAACCTGGCCATGTCTGTGATGCACCACTGGCATGACTCCTGTGTGGGGGAGTGATTTCTCACGCCGTCCCCTTTTATATTATGATATGGCCATTATGATTCTGAGATTATGATTTTGAGATGACTTTGAGTGGGGGCGTATGGATTGCAATCCTAGGCATGTATGTTTAGTGGATTTAACTATGACTTTGAGTATGACTTTGAGGTGACTGGTGCATGTGTGCTATACACGCCTTTCACATTTATGGGAGCTGATCACTCCACCCTTTTGATACATGAGGACACCACTCATATTATCTGGTTGCCTAAGAGGTATCCCCTCTGATTGTGAGATCTTGACTTTGAGTATTATGATGTTGAGATATGACTTTGAGTATGGGCTCGTGGTGGATGACTATCCTATATATCTTCTATTTCTTCTTGCATTGATTATACCTTATGACATTCCCCTTTGCTTCATTATATTTCTGTTTCGTTATTCTTTGCTTGTATATGTATCTGTTCACTGAGCTTTTTAAGCTCAGCCGCACGTTTTCTTTTCGTGTGCGGCAGGTAATAAGCAGGACGACGGGTTTTGGGTATGAGTGAAGAGACTTTTGGACTTAGAAGACTGTGATAGTTATTCTGAAGTAGAGACCATTAGAAGGAGTTGCTTTTGCAGACTTAGTAATTAGCTTTTGTTTCCCTTGTATCCTTGTGTATTCAGTATTTCATTTGTAACCTTTGAGAATCTTTGTATTACTATTGAATGTATGTTTTGTTTGATCTGATATGAAGCTATAAATGTGATATCTTTACCCTTGTCGGGTTGGGGTGTTACAATTATGGTATCAGAGATGACAGGCTGCGATACGTAATACATTTACCCTTGGCCTGTGTAAGTTAGGACCACTAAGCTTTCCCTGTAGGCGCTCGTAAGTCAACCTTGGAAAATTGCTCTAGGATTTCCCATAGGAACCTAAGTTTTGACCGGTGAGGAATGGGTAGACTATAAGGCATTTGTTTAAGTATCATTGCTTCCGCATCACTCTGATTCGTGCCTTGTTTTTGGTTAGAGCCTGTTGATATCACTTTTGGAAATCGAAAGCTTATGCTTTACACCACCTAAGATTTGAACCTGATTAAATTTGGAAGGCGTTGAGGAATTTCATGTTAATTGCTCGACACTGTTTGGATCCTTATCTTCAGATTTCTTTCATTAATCATTTTGATAAAGGCTCCCCGTTGCACTCTGATCATTTTGTTAATCACTTTGATGCCTATTCGGGCATTCTGAGAACCTCCATGGCGATGAAGTACTGTATATGTTTTGTTATATGTTGATAAGTACCTATGAATCTTCCAACACTATTCAATTTCATTTCGCCCATTTCTGTTCTTATAAGAAGCCTTGTGGTGTGTAACCACGAGGATAAGAATGTTTTCCCTCTCATTTTTAAATGATAAAGATTTGATTTGTGATCCGTCTATCTTGGGATAGTTAACTTCAATTTTATTCTGACAAGGAATCAGCTGATTGAGCATTCAAATATGGACAATTTCCCTTCTATGTCTCACCTTTAACGTTTGCAACAATTTTGAACTCCCTACCACGATTACCGATTGATAAACCCTCTGCTATCACTATTACCCTGGAGTCTCTTGTGTTAATTTAGTGGGTATGAAGTTTTCTTAGAAACCATTTCGTACACCAATAAATGAACCTCATCGTAGAAGCCTTTTGGCACCTTGAGTTTTCTGAACATGAACCTTGTATTGAACGTTTTTTGGCACCCTGAACTTCTTGAACATAATCCCTGTTGGACCGCCAAGTTTTTCCACCGGAGTATGAAGTAAGATTTGACATGATACCGAGAGATTCTAGTCACTAAACGAAGATGTCTTTCGGATCATACTAATTTATGGAGCAACCGGGAAGAGCAGCAACCGAAGACCAGGAAGTGAGTTTACTTAAGTGTATCTTCCGGGCATGTTTTAGTTTTGTTCGCGATAAGAGGAATGATGACAGGAGATATGTATTGATTTCTGGAAGCTGAATCGTAATACTGTTAGGAACCAATATTCCTCCACCCTGGAACGACTATGTGTTTTGTTTAAAATTCAGAGCGCGAAGTTTTCCTTTCTGATGAATTGATTTTATTCTTGGAATCGACCCCCCATATTCGTAAACGACTGCTATGACGGTTTGTGACGCTAATAGTATTAGCTAAAGTTCTGACGATTTTGTGAATTTGATAAGTAATGTTTTCTCGTGAGTACTTGGGCAATTGGTCATTGTATGACTTAATAGTATGTTCAGAAACGAGGAAGAGCATGGAAATCATTTCTTTGCACCTTCTTAGAAAGTTGACGATCATTTGTGCACTCTGGGAGATGGATATTTGTTAAGAGAACGGTGTTCTTTGCCTGACCTGGAGTTGACAACAATGGAGACTACTCTGAAGAATGAAGACATTCCTTACAAGGCAGAAGTGTTGGCGATGCAGAAGAAGAAATTCTAGTCAAGATGGCGAACCTGGAGCTGATGAAGACATGCAGTCTCACTTCCCTATTCATCTTGGTTGTACTAAGATGAATTGAGAGCGGAAGCGGACCGGATGATGAAGAGAATTAAAGATCGTGCCAGAAATCCACATTACTCCATCACATTTCAAGAAGAACTGCAGGAGGCTCGACGAACCAAACACCAGTTCCCGATCTTAATTTCACTTTCCGACTGATGGACAGACAAAAACAGATTAACCGGACTTGAGGAGATTGGATGTGTTGAATGAACGGATTTTGAAACAGACCTTTTATGATTGGAAGAATTGATTCTATGAAGGCCAAAGTTCTTGGCGACTAACTTTCATTTCGTTAACCCTCTTAAATTTCGTTAAACAGTAATAAGATCCTCTTATGATTTAAGTTTCCCTTGAAGCATTTCAGTTCGTATTTATTTTTCGTATGTTCGGTGATGACTTTGTTTTGAGAGATTTTGGTAATTTGTGGAAGATGTGATGCTCGTGACGGCGTACCTCACTTCTGCTAGGCAATCTGGGATTTTAAGACTCTTGCGAATAGTTTTGGTTTCTCTCTTGACTGTGGCAATTGATTTTGTTGATCTATGAGACTGTAGAAGTACTAGGTGGATTAAGATAGGTGGTTTTGATTACGATTTGAGATAAAGTATGACCATCATGAGGGCATATTTATATGATGCCAGTATTATGACGTCTGGCCAACGTGATAATACTTACATCATATGACGTGCACTTGTTGTGGGCATAGGATATCTTGGGAAGTACCTAAGAAGTTTAGAATTTGAACTCCGTTGGATAATTCGTGAATAGTGAGGCATTAGGTTCATTCTACCTGTGTGTGTACCCTGTTTTCGTTCATTAGATATCTGATTGAGTTTGAACTCTCGATTTGAATTCTGTTGACCTCAGTTATAAGTCCTGAAACTCCTTTTAGAACTTCCTACGGATGATGCGATTAATTCGATTTGAAATTCGTGTTCGTATTCTATATGAGCTTTCTAAAGATTCACCTATCGTCCAGTTTATATTGCATGGACCTTTCGATCAGAAATCAGCTTATTTTGTCTCCTTCTGAGAAATTTTGAACCCACCTCATTTTGATTCAAGTCATGAGAAACTAGTTGGTCTGAAGATCTTTTTGGAAGAACCTCCTCGAGCGTAAGAATGTTTGTGATGATATTTTGCGACTTGCTACGACTTCGTTTAACTTTGCGACTTCAATTTTCGAGGACGAAAATTTCTTTTTAAGAGGGGAAGAGTTGTAAAACCCCGAAATCTAACATAATATGAGATGACAAAAATGGCCTCAAATTTAAAATTTTGAGAACTTATGAAAAGTTGTATAAGTAACACCATTTGACATTTAACCTAAGTTAATTATGTTTTAAATCATCTAATGACTTAAGCTAATAAATATTCCATACATTATGAATTTGAAAATCACAAAATAAAATCCTACACATTAAGCCTTAACTAGGCGATCCATATGATAAGTCCAACATTAAAATATTTGGCCCAAAAGAATTAGAAGCAAGAAGAGATAACTAAGATTTATTTAGCCCATTAAGGAGATTGATCTATTCCCTAAATACACCTAAAATCAATATTCGGTTCCCATAATCCATAAAATACCGAAAATTGCAAACCCTAAATCCCTCCCACTCCAAAGTTCGGTTATCTCTTCTCCTCCATTCCATTCGATTCTATTTGCAGCCAAAGGAAGGATTTTGTTGTATTCTTATTCAATCCATATCAAGGTAATCTGTTCTTGTCAAAAGTAATCCATACGAATTGATAATAAAAACTCTAATCGATCCTTGTTATGTGTTTTCTTGTGTTTTGTCGATCAACCCAAAGAAAAGAAGGAAGAAGAGAGCTTCGTGTGGTGATTTAATCTTGTTGTTGTTCGTGTTTTCCATTGGTCTACAAGGGTATTGTATCACTCCTTGTTAATCATTGTTCAATTCTTGTGTTTTTGTCAAGTTTGATGTCACTTAAGATGATAATTTTGGCTGCATAAAATCATAAATTAGAAAACCCTAAAATATTATATATGAATCGGACAGGAGCTTATGTGTTGAAATCATTCGATTTGATTATGTTAAGACCTGTAATAATTGACCTAAATATGTTTGGATTAACCTATAATCATTATGTGTTAAGAATTAAAGAGGTAATATGATCAAAACCCTAAGTCATACATGAATCTGTGATGAACTGCTACTGATCTGGAACTTTGTCCGACTTTAACCGGCTATAACTAAATGATGTGAATGTATATTTTGGTGTTTTAAGAGTCCAAAACTAAGTTCAATGAAATGGCTACTTGGGAAAATTTAGTTTGTAATTTTTAGAGGCCTGGAAAGTTACTTTTTAATTTTTAGAAAATTATGTGTCTGATCGGATTTGTGAGTCTGGAAAATCAGTCCGGGTTTTTGAATTTTAATTTCCAAACCGTGTCGAATTAGGAGGTGTTCTTTGAACTGGGTAATATTTGGGATGTCTATTACTTCCTGGAATTTTTTTATATTTTTGTGAATTTTTCTTAAAAGGTTTCTAATTAATAACTTTTCGTATAGCAAAATTAATCAGAAATCTGGACGAGTTGATTTAAGTGAATTTTAATCCATAGCTATGTTACTTAATAAAATCTGTAAAAATTAGATAAAATACTTAAGACATTAAAGTATATCTGGGAATATTTGGGGAATTTATTTCTGAGTTCTTATATAATTTTCTATTTATAGAAAACCTAACAATTTCAAGCTTAAAACTGTTAGAACCTGATGAAAGGTATAAAAAGGGTTTTGAAAGGTGTTTCGTGTTATTTTAAAAACTAAAGGGACTAAATGTGTAATTTTATGAAACTTGAGGGTTTGATTCATGCCACACTTATAATTGAGAGTATAATCTGTAATTTAGTAAGTATGAGGGTTAGTTGAGTAATGATGAACATAATAAAGGTTGAAGTGTAATTTGTATAATTATAAGGTTTATTTTGTGATTTTGGTAAATCAAGGGTGTAATGTGTAAACTATGAAACTTAAAGGACGGGAGATGTGATTATGAATAAATGATGTACTTAAATTAGTAGTTGCAATATTTTCATTCAAGACCCTTAACTTTGGGATGTTGCAATTAAAAACCCTAACTTATGGAAACATGTCATATTCAACCTTGAACTTATGAAAAAGGCATTTTGAACCTTAACCTACTAACATGGTCATCTTTAATAAGTTGATAATCAGGAATGATAATAACTAAAGTTACTGAATGTGTAAAGTTACCTAAGATAGAGAGAAACTAAAATGAAACCTTATGATTAAGAAACTATGAAATCATAAAGCTATGAAACTTATAAGTACAATTATAACTCATGTAGATTCGCTGAAGCGGGAGTAATCCAGTGTTTTGTGATCTGCCTTTGGTTTGTTTTGCTATCGGATAAGGTACGGATACTCTACCCTTTTATGAAAGGGTGTCTTATCACCTATGCTTCGATGTTGAGTTATGAACCTTTGCTATGACCCTTTTTCTATGAACCTTTTAATATGAACCTTTTCATATGACTTTGAGATTCACTTTTGACATGACCTTGAGATATGCTTGATATGACTTTGAGATGAACCCGTTTGCATGACTTTGAGACCTGACTCTTAGTTTGATACCCGAGCCACCTTTTTTGTTTCCTAGCCAGGAAGGTAACCTGGCCATGTCTGTGATGCACCACTGGCATGACTCCTGTGTGGGGGAGTGATTTCTCACGCCGTCCCCTTTTATATTATGATATGGCCATTATGATTCTGAGATTATGATTTTGAGATGACTTTGAGTGGGGGCGTATGGATTGCAATCCTAGGCATGTATGTTTAGTGGATTTAACTATGACTTTGAGTATGACTTTGAGGTGACTGGTGCATGTGTGCTATACACGCCTTTCACATTTATGGGAGCTGATCACTCCACCCTTTTGATACATGAGGACACCCCTCATATTATCTGGTTGCCTGAGAGGTATCCCCTCTGATTGTGAGATCTTGACTTTGAGTATTATGATGTTGAGATATGACTTTGAGTATGGGCTCGTGGTGGATGACTATCCTATTATCTTCTATTTCTTCTTGCATTGATTATACCTTATGACATTCCCATTGCTTCATTATATTTCTGTTTCGTTATTCTTTGCTTGTATATGTATCTGTTCACTGAGCTTTTTAAGCTCAGCCGCACGTTTTCTTTTCGTGTGCGGCAGGTAATAAGCAGGACGACGGGTTTTGGGTATGAGTGAAGAGACTTTTGGACTTAGAAGACTGTGATAGTTATTCTGAAGTAGAGACCATTAGAAGGAGTTGCTTTTGCAGACTTAGTAATTAGCTTTTGTTTCCCTTGTATCCTTGTGTATTCAGTATTTCATTTGTAACCTTTGAGAATCTTTGTATTACTATTGAATGTATGTTTTGTTTGATCTGATATGAAGCTATAAATGTGATATCTTTACCCTTGTCGGGTTGGGGTGTTACAATTATGGTATCAGAGATGACAGGCTGCGATACGTAATACATTTACCCTTGGCCTGTGTAAGTTAGGACCACTAAGCTTTCCCTGTAGGCGCTCGTAAGTCAACCTTGGAAAATTGCTCTAGGATTTCCCATAGGAACCTAAGTTTTGACCGGTGAGGAATGGGTAGACTATAAGGCATTTGTTTAAGTATCATTGCTTCCGCATCACTCTGATTCGTGCCTTGTTTTTGGTTAGAGCCTGTTGATATCACTTTTGGAAATCGAAAGCTTATGCTTTACACCACCTAAGATTTGAACCTGATTAAATTTGGAAGGCGTTGAGGAATTTCATGTTAATTGCCCGACACTGTTTGGATCCTTATCTTCAGATTTCTTTCATTAATCATTTTGATAAAGGCTCACGTTGCACTCTGATCATTTTGTTAATCACTTTGATGCCTATTCGGGCATTCTGAGAACCTCCATGGCGATGAAGTACTGTATATGTTTTGTTATATGTTGATAAGTACCTATGAATCTTCCAACACTATTCAATTTCATTTCGCCCATTTCTGTTCTTATAAGAAGCCTTGTGGTGTGTAACCACGAGGATAAGAATGTTTTCCCTCTCATTTTTAAATGATAAAGATTTGATTTGTGATCCGTCTATCTTGGGATAGTTAACTTCAATTTTATTCTGACAAGGAATCAGCTGATTGAGCATTCAAATATGGACAATTTCCCTTCTATGTCTCACCTTTAACGTTTGCAACAATTTTGAACTCCCTACCACGATTACCGATTGATAAACCCTCTGCTATCACTATTACCCTGGAGTCTCTTGTGTTAATTTAGTGGGTATGAAGTTTTCTAGAAACCATTTCGTACACCAATAAATGAACCTCATCGTAGAAGCCTTTTGGCACCTTTGAGTTTTCTGAACATGAACCTTTATTGAACGTATTTGGCACCCTGAATTTTGAACATATCCCTGTTGAACCGCCAAGTTTTTCCACCGGAGTATGAAGTAAGTTTGACATGATAACGAGGATTCTTCACTAACGAAATGTCTTTCGGATCATTAATTTACGGGAGCACGGAAGAGCAGCAACCGAAGACAGGAATGAGTTTACTTAGTGTATCTTCGGGCATGTTTAGTTTGTTCGATAAAGTATTGACTGGAGAATGTATGGAAGCTGACGTAATGCTGTTAGGAACCAATATTCCTCCACCCTGGAATGACTATGTGTTTTGTTTAAAATTCAGAGCGCGAAGTTTTCCTTTCTGATGAATTGATTTTATTCTTGGAATCGACTCCCCATATTCGTAAACGACTGCTATGACGGTTTGTGACGCTAATAGTATTAGCTAAAGTTCTGACGATTTTGTGAATTTGATAAGTAATGTTTTCTCGTGAGTACTTGGGCAATTGGTCATTGTATGACTTAATAGTATGTTTCAGAAACGAGGAAGAGCATGGAAATCATTTCTTTGCACCTTCTTAGAAAGTTGACGATCATTTGTGCACTCTGGTAGATGGATATTTGTTAAGAGAACGGTGTTCTTTGCCTGACCTGGAGTTGACAACAATGGAGACTACTCTGAAGAGTGAAGACATTCCTTACAAGGCAGAAGTGTTGGCGATGCAGAAGAAGAAATTCTAGTCAAGATGGCGAACCTGGAGCTGATGAAGACATGCAGTCTCACTTCCCTATTCATCTTGGTTGTACTAAGATGAATTGAGAGCGGAAGCGGACCGGATGATGAAGAGAATTAAAGATCGTGCCAGAAATCCACATTACTCCATCACATTTCAAGAAGAACTGCAGGAGGCTCGACGAACCAAACACCAGTTCCCGATCTTAATTTCACTTTCCGACTGATGGACAGACAAAAACAGATTAACCGGACTTGAGGAGATTGGATGTGTTGAATGAACGGATTTTGAAACAGACCTTTTATGATTGGAAGAATTGATTCTATGAAGGCCAAAGTTCTTGGCGACTAACTTTCATTTCGTTAACCCTCTTAAATTTCGTTAAACAGTAATAAGATCCTCTTATGATTTAAGTTTCCCTTGAAGCATTTCAGTTCGTATTTATTTTTCGTATGTTCGGTGATGACTTTGTTTTGAGAGATTTTGGTAATTTGTGGAAGATGTGATGCTCGTGACGGCGTACCTCACTTCTGCTAGGCAATCTGGGATTTTGAGACTCTTGCGAATAGTTTTGGTTTCTCTCTTGACTGTGGCAATTGATTTTGTTGATCTATGAGACTGTAGAAGTACTAGGTGGATTAAGATAGGTGGTTTTGATTACGATTTGAGATAAAGTATGACCATCATGAGGGCATATTTATATGATGCCAGTATTATGACGTCTGGCCAACGTGATAATACTTACATCATATGACGTGCACTTGTTGTGGGCATAGGATATCTTGGGAAGTACCTAAGAAGTTTAGAATTTGAACTCCGTTGGATAATCCGTGAATAGTGAGGCATTAGGTTCATTCTACCTGTGTGTGTACCCTGTTTTCGTTCATTAGATATCTGATTGAGTTTGAACTCTCGATTTGAATTCTGTTGACCTCAGTTATAAGTCCTGAAACTCCTTTTAGAACTTCCTACGGATGATGCGATTAATTCGATTTGAAATTCGTGTTCGTATTCTATATGAGCTTTCTAAAGATTCACCTATCGTCCAGTTTATATTGCATGGACCTTTCGATCAGAAATCAGCTTATTTTGTCTCCTTCTGAGAAATTTTGAACCCACCTCATTTTGATTCAAGTCATGAGAAACTAGTTGGTCTGAAGATCTTTTTGGAAGAACCTCCTCGAGCGTAAGAATGTTTGTGATGATATTTTGCGACTTGCTACGACTTCGTTTAACTTTGCGACTTCAATTTTCGAGGACGAAAATTTCTTTTTAAGAGGGGAAGAGTTGTAAAACCCCGAAATCTAACATAATATGAGATGACAAAAATGGCCTCAAATTTAAAATTTTGAGAACTTATGAAAAGTTGTATAAGTAACACCATTTGACATTTAACCTAAGTTAATTATGTTTTAAATCATCTAATGACTTAAGCTAATAAATATTCCATACATTATGAATTTGAAAATCACAAAATAAAATCCTACACATTAAGCCTTAACTAGGCGATCCATATGATAAGTCCAACATTAAAATATTTGGCCCAAAAGAATTAGAAGCAAGAAGAGATAACTAAGATTTATTTAGCCCATTAAGGAGATTGATCTATTCCCTAAATACACCTAAAATCAATATTCGGTTCCCATAATCCATAAAATACCGAAAATTGCAAACCCTAAATCCCTCCCACTCCAAAGTTCGGTTATCTCTTCTCCTCCATTCCATTCGATTCTATTTGCAGCCAAAGGAAGGATTTTGTTGTATTCTTATTCAATCCATATCAAGGTAATCTTGTTCTTGTCAAAAGTAATCCATACGAATTGATAATAAAAACTCTAATCGATCCTTGTTATGTGTTTTCTTGTGTTTTGTCGATCAACCCAAAGAAAAGAAGGAAGAAGAGAGCTTCGTGTGGTGATTTAATCTTGTTGTTGTTCGTGTTTTCCGTTGGTCTACAAGGGTATTGTATCACTCCTTGTTAATCATTGTTCAATTCTTGTGTTTTTGTCAAGTTTGATGTCACTTAAGATGATAATTTTGGCTGCATAAAATCATAAATTAGAAAACCCTAAAATATTATATATGAATCGGACAGGAGCTTATGTGTTGAAATCATTCGATTTGATTATGTTAAGACCTGTAATAATTGACCTAAATATGTTTGGATTAACCTATAATCATTATGTGTTAAGAATTAAAGAGGTAATATGATCAAAACCCTAAGTCATACATGAATCTGTGATGAACTGCTACTGATCTGGAACTTTGTCCGACTTTAACCGGCTATAACTAAATGATGTGAATGTATATTTTGGTGTTTTAAGAGTCTAAAACTAAGTTCAATGAAATGGCTACTTGGGAAAATTTAGTTTGTAATTTTTAGAGGCCTGGAAGGTTACTTTTTAATTTTTAGAAAATTATGTGTCTGATCGGATTTGTGAGTCTGGAAAATCAGTCCGGGTTTTTGAATTTTAATTTCCAAACCGTGTCGAATTAGGAGGTGTCCTTTGAACTGAGTAATATTTGGGATGTCTATTACTTCCTGGAATTTTTTTAGATATTTTTGAATTTTTCTTAAAAGGTTTCTAATTAATAACTTTTCGTATAGCAAAATTAATCAGAAATCTGGACGAGTTGGTTTAAGTGAATTTTAATCCATAGCTATGTTACTTAATAAAATTTGGAAAAATTAGATAAAATACTTAAGACATTAAAGTATCTCTGGGAATTTTTGGGGAATTTATTTCTGAGTTCTTATATAATTTTCTATTTATAGAAATCCTAACAATTTCAAGCTTAAAACTGTTAGAACCTGATGAAAGGTATAAAAAGGGTTTTGAAAGGTGTTTCGTGTTATTTTAAAAACTAAAGGGACTAAATGTGTAATTTTATGAAAATTGAGGGTTTGATTCGTGCCACACTTATAATTGAGAGTATAATCTGTAATTTAGTAAGTATGAGGGTTAGTTGAGTAATGATGAACATAATAAAGGTTGAAGTGTAATTTGTATAATTATAAGGTTTATTTTGTGATTTTGGTAAATCAAGGGTGTAATGTGTAAACTATGAAACTTAAAGGACAGGAGATGTGATTATGAATAAATGATATACTTAAATTAGTAGTTTCAATATTTTCATTCAAGACCCTTAACTTTGGGATGTTGCAATTAAAAACCCTAACTTATGGAAACATGTCATATTCAACCTTGAACTTATGAAAAAGGCATTTTGAACCTTAACCTACTAACATGGTCATCTTTAATAAGTTGATAATCAGGAATGATAATAACTAAAGTTACTGAATGTGTAAAGTTACCTAAGATAGAGAGAAACTAAAATGAAACCTTATGATTAAGAAACTATGAAATCATAAAGCTATGAAACTTATAAGTACAATTATAACTCATGTAGATTCGCTGAAGCGGGAGTAGTCCGGTGTTTTGTGATCTGCCTTTGGTTTTTTTTGCTATCGGATAAGGTACGGATACTCTACCCTTTGTAAGAAAGGGTGTCTTATCACCTATGCTTCGATGTTGAGTTATGAACCTTTGCTATGACCCTTTTACTATGAACCTTTTGATATGAACCTTTTCATATGACTTTGAGATTTACTTTTGACATGACCTTGAGATATGCTTTGATATGACTTTGGGATGAACCCGTTTGCATGACTTTGAGACCTGACTCTTAGTTTGATACCCGAGCCACCTTTTTTGTTTCCTAGCCAGGAAGGTAACCTGGCCATGTCTGTGATGCACCACTGGCATGACTCCTGTGTGGGGGAGTGATTTCTCACGCCGTCCCCTTTTATATTATGATATGGCCATTATGATTCTGAGATTATGATTTTGAGATGACTTTGAGTGGGGGCGTATGGATTGCAATCCTAGGCTTGTTTGTGAATTTGAGTATGACTTTGAGTATGACTTTGAGGTGACTGGTGCTGTGTGCAATACACGCCTTTCACATTTCTGGGAGCTGATCACTCCACTATTATGATACATGAGGACACCCCTCATATTATCTGGTTGCCTGAGAGGTATCCCCTCTGATTGTGAGACTATGATTTTGAGATGATGACTTTGAGATTATGACTTTGAGTTTCTGGGCTCGTGGTAGATGACTATCCTACTCTTCTCTTATTATCCATTTGTTTCTTTTATACCTTCTGACATTCCCATTGCCTATATTATATTTCTGTTTCGTTATTCTTTGCTTTGTATATGTATCTGTTCACTGAGCTTTTTAAGCTCAGCCGCACGTTTTCTTTTCGTGTGCGGCAGGTAATAAGCAGGACGACGGGTTTTGGGTATGAGTGAAGAGACTTTTGGACTTAGAAGACTGTGATAGTTATTCTGAAGTAGAGACCATTAGAAGGAGTTGCTTTTGCAGACTTAGTAATTAGCTTTTGTTTCCCTTGTATCCTTGTGTATTCAGTATTTCATTTGTAACCTTTGAGAATCTTTGTATTACTATTGAATGTATGTTTTGTTTGATCTGATATGAAGCCATAAATGTGATATCTTTACCCTTGTCGGGTTGGGGTGTTACATGACATCTAGGCATGTTGATTTCTAGTTCGTGGTGTGTTCTTGTTCGTGGGATTGGAGGCTATTCGAAGAGGGTTCTTGGCTAGGTATTCGGTTGGAAGTTGCTGTGGGGGATCGATCATTGTTGTTGCTTCTCTTTTGATCACGCTACAAGGGTAACGTATCACTTGTTCTTGTTCTTTTCGTTTTGATCTCATCACTCACGTATAACATGAGAATATAACAAAACCTTGTCACATAAAAATCTATAAGCGACTTGTATATATCATCACATGAAATCATAGAAACTATAACCTACGTAAATGTCGATCTCGGTTCTGTGTTACTGTTCGAATAAGATTTAATATGTATGCCATGGAACTGAGTATAAGGACATTTATATGACCTCTTTCCTACGTTTTAAAAACCAGGATACAACGCGAATTCAGGACCTTTTATATATGTACTTGAAACTGATTTTAAGGATAAAGGTATATGAAGATGAGGACATGCGTGGGATGCATGCTATACATATCAAGATCTGAATATAAAACTCAAGTAATAATAAGATGGGAATGCATATTCTGTCACGTTAGTATGTTTCGAATCAGTAATGAAAGATATAAGTTGCATGTTTTTCTTTTTTGTGATACGTAACTTATTGTGTCTTGTGGTGTTTTATTAGTATGTGTCTGTATGGTCATAAAACCAATTTATAATGGGTGAATTCATGTGGGTTGTATGTGGGTTTAATAGGTCTGTTGTGTTGCATTATAATGTTCATGTGTGTTGTCGTTGGTATACTAAGTTGTAATATATATAAGCATGTGTGTGTGTGTTAATCAGAAAGGGACAGGCGTAGGACTGTCTTGGTTGTTATAGCATACGTGTGAGTAGGGGCGTGATATTGTGCAATTTGGTTACCTCCTTAAATATTTTGTGTACGTATTAAGGGTATAGGTGATGTGGTGTGATGTCTTGGCTAGTTTAAATTCGTGTGTTTTCACCATGGATTATCGATTTTATAGGACTGTTAACAAGTGCGTGATATTCATGATTTGTTAAAAGGATTAGAGTGTTGGGTGTGTTTGTCTCTTGTTGTGACTCGTTAAGTTGGTGGTCGAGGGCATGGGCTTAGCAAAGGGGCGAACTATGATTTTAAGTGAAAGTGTATGTGAGTGTGTTTCATTTCAAGCTTAGGCAATCCAAAATGTGGTTAAAGTGATCATTAAATCGGCTAAACCTTAAGTTGGTCATTAATTGAATTAAATACACTTTGAACCCTAAACTTTGTTAAAATGACACTATAATCCCTAAACTTGTTGTAATTGCATAATGAACCCTAACACTTATGAAAGCTACGTTATGAACCTTAAACTGTTAATATAGTCACATTGCTACCTCAAATTGATTAAGGGATAAACTTGAATAATTATGACTAATGTTTCTAGATATGGAAACCTACTAATTATGGAAACTTACTAATTCGGGAAACCTGCTTAAGATAGAAGATTACTTAAAATGGAAAAGCCGACTAAAATAAGTAAGCTGATTTAAAATAAGTTATTAATCAGACGATCATAAATTCGTGTAGATTCGCTGAAGATGGAGTTTACTTTCGATCTTTTCGTTTCTAGTTGTGTTTTCACTTGCGGTCTAAGGTACAGATATTCTGACCTTCTCACAGGTTTCTCATGAACTCTCTCTCTCTTGTTTATCTTGCTCCCCTTGATTTGTGAACCTTGATTCGTTAACCTTGATTTGTGAACCTTGTTTTGTGAACCTTGTTATGTTTCCCTTGATAAATTGAACCTTGCTATGATCCCTTGATACTTGATGTAATTCGTTCGTTACCCTGTGACATGAATATTCAAATCCTTGGATACCTTGAAGGTTCATTTGATATTATAATTGGATGTGAAAACTTTCTTAATTATATATGAAAATGTTTTGAGAAAAGCTATTTTAAAATGATATTTGAACACGATGCGATACCACTTTTAAATGTAACTTTACTAAAAGTTTATGAAAACTACTTTTAAAGACTTTCTTTATGAAAACTGTTTTTAAAGATCACTTTTATGAAAACTATTAATAAAGGATTACTTTCATGATATGAACATTTAATATGAACCTTTGCTTTGAACCTTTGATATGAACCTTTGACATTTGAACCATTTGCTATGAACCATTTGATATGAGCCATTTGATATGAACCATTTGATATGAACCGTATGATATAATTGAAATGGAAACTTGACTTGAATCGCTTGAATTGGAAATTTGACTTGAAACATTTGATATGAAACTTGACTTGAACCCCTTGATATGAATCTTGAAACTTGGACACTTGATACTTGATACTTGACCTTGACCCACAGTTTGAGACTACGAGCCATAACTAGGCGTGAGGGTTTTATGTCCATGTCATTGATGCACCGATGGCATGACTCTAGGGCAGGAGAGTGATGACCTGTCCTGTCCCTGACTTGATACTTGACTTGTTACGTAAAGGAAGACATTGTGGCCTACTGGTGCGTATGGATGCATCCTAGATTTGACTTGACTTGACTTGTTTATATTACTTGTTATACTTGGTGACTGATGGTGTGTGCGATACACGTCTTTCACATCTTCAGAGCTCATGACTCCACCCCTTGGAGGTATCCCCTCACCTTGTACTTGGTACCGAGGACTCCCCTCCGTACACCTTGCTATTTGATATTTGATTTGGGCTCATAGTAGATTACTGTTTCCTTTGCCTTATAACCTTATACTGGTATTCCGAGGTCACCCCTCCGGATACATACTTGACTTAATTTGACTTGGGCTCGTGGTGGATTATTGTTCCCTTTGCTCTTATTTACTGTAACTATTTCTTAACTCTTGATATATCTGCATAACCTTTTACTTTTCTTTCTTTCGTAACTCTTGTTATACCTTGCATTATTTTCCCTTACTTCACTATTCCATTATCACTACTTGTTACCTCTATATCTGTTCACTGGGCTTTTTAAGCTCAGCCGCATTTCTTTTCCTGCGGCAGGTTTTAGTTTGGAAGCTTTGTATGAGTGGAGAGTACCTTGGACTTAGAAGACCTTGATAGCTATTTATAAATAGAGATGACTAGAAGAGCTTATATTCAGACTTAGTAATTATTGTATTTCTCATTTGTAACCTTGTAGTTTCAGACTTTTCATTGTAACCATTGAGATTCAATTGTATTATTTATGTCATATGCTTGTGTTTGTTCTGATATGAAACCATTATTGTGACATCTTTACCCTTGTCGGGTTGGGGTGTTACAATTTATGGTATCAGAGAGACAGGCTGCGACTCGTAATACATTTACCCTTGGCCTGTGAGTTTTGGACCATTAGGATTCCACTGTAAGAACATAGGAGAACCCCTTGAGAACTTGCTTTACGATTTCTTAATATGAACTTAAGTTTTGACCAGTGAGGAATGGGTAGACTATAAGGCATTTGTTTAAGTATCATTGCTTCCGCATCACTCTGATTCGTGCCTTGTTTTTGGTTAAAGCCTGCTGAGATCACTTGTGGAGATTGAAAGCTTATGCCTTGCACCACCTAAGATTTGAAACCTAAATAAATCTTGAAGGCATTGAGAATTGCATAGTAATTGCCTGAAACCATTTGATCCTTATCTTCAGATTCCGACTTTGACCTCAGATCCTTTTGTTATTCATTTTGATGCCTCTTTGGGCAATCTGAGAATCCCAATGACGATGACGTACTTGATACATTCTGTTATTTGTCTCTTGCTCTTGACGAACATCTATGAATTTTCCGACGCTATTTGATTTCGTCTTACCCATCTCTGTCCCTATGAGAAGTCTTGTGGTGTTTAACCGCGAGTATAAGAATGTTTACCTCTCACTTTTGGACGATAAGATTTGCTATATTGATCTGTCTTTCTTTGGATAGTTAACTTTGATTTTATTCTGATAAGGGATTGGTTGATTGAGCATTCAAAATATTGACAACTATCCTCCTATGTCTCACCTTTGGCGCTTGAAACAATTTTGAACTCCCTACCATGATTACCGATTGTTAAACTTTTGGCTATCACTATTACTCTGGAGATTCGTGTGTTACTTTCGCGGTTATGAAGTTTTCCTAGAACCCATTTCGTACACCAATGAATGAACCTTATCTTGAGAGTTATTTGGCACCCTGAGTTTTCTGAATATGATTCCTGGTTGAACCACCAAGTTTACCACCGGAATGTGAAGTAAGATTTGACATGATACCGAGAGATTGTCTAGTCACCAAGCGAAGATGTCTTTCAGATGTGTTCGGGATCACACCAGTTGAATTGAACAATCGGGAAGAGCAGCAACCGAAGACCAAGAAGTGAGTTTGCTTAAGTGTATCTTCTGGGTGTGTTTCAGTTTCGTTTGTAATAAAGAAGGATGGTGACTGGGGATATGTATTGATTACTGGAAGCTGACCCGTACTGCTGTTAGGAACCATTATTTCTACACCCTGAGACGACTATGTATCTGTTCAATTTCAGAGCGCGAAGTTTCATTCAGATGAAAGTATGAATTGAGGTTATTCTTGGAATCGCCTTTCGTATTCGTAACGACTGCTATGACGGTTAGTGACGCTAATGGTATTAGCTAAAGCTCTGATTGTTTTGTGAATTTGATAAATGATGTTTTCTCGTGAGTACTTGGGCAAATGGTCATTGTATGACTTAATAGTACATTCGAAGACAAGGAAGAGCATGAAAATCATCTTTGCACCCTCTTAGAAATTTGACGATCATTTGTACATTCTGGGAGGTTGATATTTGTTAAGACAACTAGAAGCATATCAAAAGAATTACTTCACTGCCTGACCTGGAGTTGACAACAACGGTGGATACCCTGAAGAGTGAAGACCTCCCTTACAAGGCAGAAGTATTGGCGATGCAGAACAAAGAAATCTAGTCAAGATGGTGAACCTGGAGCTGATGAAGACATGCAGTCTCATTTCCCTATTCATCTTGGTTGTACTAAGATGAATTGAGAGCGGAAGCAGACTGGATGATGAAGAGATTTAAAGATCATGCCAGAGATTCACATTACTCCATCGCATCCCAAGAAGAACTGTTGGAGGCTTGATGAACCAGATACAAGTTCGCGATTTTGTTTCACTTCCAGATTGATGGACAAACGGAGACAGATTAACCGGACTTGAAGAGATTGGATGTTTTGAATGAACGGATTTTTGAAACAGACCTTTTATATTTGGAAGAATTGATTCTGTGAAGGCCGAAGTTATTGACGACTAACTATCACTTCCGTTGACTCACATAAGTTTCGTTATATAATAACAAGATCCTCTAATGATTTAAGTTCCCTAGAAGCATTTCAGTTCCGTGTTTATTTTTTTTCGTATGTTGGATGATGGCTTGTTTTGGGAATTTTGGCGAATTGTGGAAGATCTGATACTTGTGACGGCGTACCTTACTTTTGCTAGACAATCTGAGATCCTGATACTCTTGCTAGTAGTTTTGTTTTCCCTCTTATCTATGACATTGATTTTGTTGACCTCTGAGACTATAGAAGTACTAGGTGAATTAAGATAGGTTGTTATGCTCACGACTCGAGATAAAGTATGACCATCATGAGGGCATATTTATATGATGCAAGTATGATGACGTCTGGCCAACGTGATAATACTTACGTCATATATCGTGCACTTGTTGTGGGTATAGGATATTTCGAGAAGTGCCTTAGAAGCCTTAGAATTCTGATAGCTGTTTGAGATTATCTACGTTAGTGAGACTTTAAGTTCATTCCACCTATGCGTTTAATCTGCTTTCACCGTTATGCGTATACTCTGCCGTTGTTCATTAGATGACTGGATGAGTTTGAATTCTCGTTTTGCATTCTGTTGACCTCAGTTATGAATCTTAAACTCCTTGTAGAACTCTCTACTGTTGATACAGTTAATTTGATTTGAAATCTTGTTCGCATTCCATATGAGCTTCCAGAAAATTCACCTATCATCCATTTTATATTGCATGGACCTTTTGATCAGAATCAACCCAATTTGTCTCCTCCTGAGAATTTGAACCCACCTTGTTTTGATTGAGTCATGAGAAACTAATTGGTTTGGAGATCCTTTTTGGATGAACCTCCCCGGGCGTGAGAATGTTTTGTGACGATCTTTTGCGATTTGCTACGACTTCGTCTAACTTTGCGACTTCAAATTTCGAGGACGAAATTTTTTCTTTTAGAGGGGAAGAAGTTGTAAAACCCAAAAACTTAACATAATATGAAATGACCAAAATACCCTCTAATTTTGAACTTTTAAGAACTTATAAAATTATATAAGTAACATTAAGTGTACTTAACCCAAGATAATTTATATTCTAAGTTATCTAATGCATTGAACTACTAAATAAAAACTTTACACTATGAGTAAAACAAACAAAATAAATGTTCCAATCCTAGACTTTGAATGTCGACTTTTTAATGTGTCTCAAACTCAAGAATTTTCGGATAAGTATCAAAGGAGATAATCATGCATTAAAATTTAAATGATCACAATTCCACAAAATTAGTTCTTTCCTTGTATACCCTAATCAATTCACACGGTTTGTCCCTCAATCCTACATACCGAACATTTTTCCTCACTTTTCAAAAACCCTAAAAACCTATCTCCCAAAACCATCGACTGCTGCTGTTCTTCCTCTCTTGCTGTTCGATCCAAAGGCCGAATAAAAGAGAGGTTTTCGTGTGACATCTAGGCATGTTGATTTCTAGTTCGTGGTGTATTCTTGTTCGTGGGATTGGAGGCTGTTCGAAGAGGGTTCTTGGCTAGGTATTCGGTTGGAAGTTGCTGTGGGGGATCGATCATTGTTGTTGCTTCTCTTTTGATCACGCTACAAGGGTAATGTATCACTTGTTCTTGTTCTTTTCATTTTGATCTCATCACTCACGTATAACATGCAAATATAACAAAACCTTGTCACATAAAAATCTATAAGCGACTTGTATATATCATCACATGAAATCATAGAAACTATAACCTACGTATATGTCGATCTCGGTTCTGTGTTACTGTTCGAATAAGATTTAATATGTACGCCATGGAACCGAGTATAAGGACATTTATATGACCTCTTTTCTACGTTTTAAAAACCAGGATACAACGCGAATTCAGGACCTTTTATATATGTACTTGAAACTGATTTTAAGGATAAAGGTATATGAAGATGAGGACATGCGTGGGATACATGCTATACATATCAAGATCTGAATATAAAACTCAAGTAATAATAAGATGGGAATGCATATTCTGTCACGTTAGTATGTTTCGAATCGGTAATGAAAGATATAAGTTGCATGTTTTTCTTTTTTGTGATACATAACTTATTGTGTCTTGTGGTGTTTTATTAGTATGTGTCTGCATGGTCATAAAACCAATTTATAATGGGTGAATTCATGTGGGTTGTATGTGGGTTTAATAGGTCTGTTGTGTTGCATTATAATGTTCATGTGTGTTGTCGTTGGTGTACTAAGTCGTAATATATATAAGCATGTGTGTGTGTGTTAATCAGAAAGGGACAGGCGTAGGACTGTCTTGGTTGTTATAGCATACGTGTGAGTAGGGGCGTGATATTGTGCAATCTGGTTACCTCCTTAAATATTTTGTGTACGTATTAAGGGCATAGGTGATGTGGTGTGATGTCTTGGCTAGTTTAAATTCGTGTGTTTGCACCATGTATTATCAATTTTATAGGACTGTTAACAAGTGCGTGATATTCATGATTTGTTAAAAGGATTAGAGTGTTGGGTGTGTTTGTCTCTTGTTGTGTCTCGTTAAGTTGGTGGTCGAGGGCATGGGCTTAGCAAAGGGGCGAACTATGATTTTAAGTGTAAGTGTATGTGAGTGTGTTTCATTTCAAGCTTAGGATATCCAAAATGTGGTTAAAGTGATCATTAAATCGGCTAAACCTTAAGTTGGTCATTAATTGAATTAAATACACTTTGAACCCTAAACTTTCTTAAAATGACACTATAATCCCTAAACTTGTTGTAATTGCATAATGAACCCTAACACTTATGAAAGCTATATTATGAACCTTAAACTGTTAATATAGTCACATTGCTACCTCAAATTGATTAAGGGATAAACTTGAATAATTATGACTAATGTTTCTAGATATGGAAACCTACTAATTATGGAAACTTACTAATTCGGGAAACCTGCTTAAGATAGAAGATTACTTAAAATGGAAAAGCCGACTAAAATAAGTAAGTTGATTTAAAATAAGTTATTAAACCGACGATCATAAATTCGTGTAGATTCGCTGAAGATGGAGTTTACTTTCGATCTTGTCGTTTCTAGTTGTGTTTTTACTTGCGGTCTAAGGTACAGATATTCTGACCTTCTCACAGGTTTCTCATGAACTCTCTCTCTCTCTTGTTTATCTTTCTCCCCTTGATTTGTGAACCTTGATTCGTTAACCTTGATTTGTGAACCTTGTTTTGTGAACCTTGTTATGTTTCCCTTGATAAATTGAACCTTGCTATGATCCCTTGATACTTGATGTAATTCGTTCGTTACCCTGTGACATGAATATTCAAATCCTTGGATACCTTGAAGGTTCATTTGATATTATAATTGAATGTGAAAACTTTCTTTATTATATATGAAAATGTTTTGAGAAAAGCTATTTTAAAATGATATTTGAATACGATGCGATACCACTTTTAAATGTAACTTTACTAAAAGTTTATGAAAACTACTTTTAAAGACTTTCTTTATGAAAACTGTTTTTAAAGATCACTTTTATGAAAACTATTAATAAAGGATTACTTTCATGATATGAACATTTAATATGAACCTTTGCTTTGAACCTTTGATATGAACCTTTGACATTTGAACCATTTGCTACGAACCATTTGATATGAGCCATTTGATATGAACCATTTGATATGAACCATATGATATAATTGAAATGGAAACTTGACTTGAATCGCTTGAATTGGAAATTTGACTTGAAACATTTGATATGAAACTTGACTTGAACCCCTTGATATGAAACTTGAAACTTGGACACCTGATACTTGATACTTGACCTTGACCCACAGTTTGAGACTACGAGCCATAACTAGGCATGAGGGTTTCATGTCCATGTCATTGATGCACCGATGGCACGACTCTAGGGCAGGAGAGTGATGACCTGTCCCGTCCCTGACTTGATACTTGACTTGTTACGTAGAGGAAGACATTGTGGCCTACTGGGGCGTATGGATGCATCCTAGATTTGACTTGATTTGACTTGTTTATATTACTTGTTATACTTGGTGACTGATGGTGTGTGCGATACACGTCTTTCACATCTTGGGAGCTCATGACTCCACCCCTTGGAGGTATCCCCTCACCTTGTACTTGGTACCGAGGACTCCCCTCCGTACACCTTGCAATTTGATATTTGATTTGGGCTCATAGTGGATTACTGTTTCCTTTGCCTTATAACCTTATACTGGTATTCCGAGGTCACCCCTCCGGATACATATTTGACTTGGTATTTGACTTGACTTGATTTGACTTGGGCTCGTGGTGGATTATTGTTCCCTTTTCTCTTATTTATTGTAACTATTTCTTAACTCTTGATATATCTGCATAACCTTTTAGTTTTCTTTCTTTCCTAACTCTTGTTATACCTTGCATTGTTTTCCCTTACTTCACTATTCCATTATTACTGCTTGTTACCTCTATATCTGTTCACTGGGCTTTTTAAGCTCAGCCGCAGTTCTTTTCCTGCGGCAGGTTTTAGTTTGGAAGCTGGGTATGAGTGGAGAGTACCTTGGACTTAGAAGACCTTGATAGCTATTTATAAATAGAGATGACTAGAAGAGCTTATATTCAGACTTAGTAATTATTGTATATCTCATTTGTAACCTTGTAGTTTCAGACTTTTCATTGTAACCATTGAGATTCAATTGTATTATTTATGTCATATGCTTGTGTTTGTTCTGATATGAAACCATTATTGTGACATCTTTACCCTTGTCGGGTTGGGGTGTTACAATTTATGGTATCAGAGAGACAGGCTGTGACTCGTAATACATTTACCCTTGGCCTGTGAGTTTTGGACCATTAGGCTTCCACTATAAGAACAAAGGCGAACCCCTTGAGAACTTGCTTTACGATTTCTTAATATGAACTTAAGTTTTGACCAGTGAGGAATGGGTAGACTATAAGGCATTTGTTTAAGTATCATTGCTTCCGCATCACTCTGATTTGTGCCTTGTTTTTGGTTAAAGCCTGCTGAGATCACTTGTGGAGATTGAAAGCTTATGCCTTGCACCACCTAAGATTTGAAACCTAAATAAATCTTGAAGGCATTGAGAATTGCATAGTAATTTCCTGAAACCATTTGATCCTTATCTTCAAATTCCGACTTTGACCTCTGATCCTTTTAGTAATCATTTTGATGCCTCTTCGGGCAATCTGAGAATCTCCATGACGATGACGTACTTGATACATTCTGTTATTTGTCTCTTTCTCTTGACGAACATCTATGAATTTTCCGACGCTATTTGATTTCGTCTTACCCATCTCTGTCCCTATGAGAAGTCTTGTGGTGTTTAACCGCGAGTATAAGAATGTTTCCCTCTCACTTTTGAACGATAAGATTTGCTATATTGATATGTCTTTCTTTGGATAGTTAACTTTGATTTTATTCTGATAAGGGATTGGTTGATTGGGCATTCAAAATATTGACAACTATCCTCCTATGTCTCACCTTTGGTGCTTGAAACAATTTTGAACTCCCTACCATGATTACCGATTGTTAAACTTTTGGCTATCACTATTACTCTGGAGACTCGTGTGTTACTTTCGCGGTTATGAAGTTTTTCTAGAACCAATTTCGTACACCAATGAATGAACCTTATCTTGGGAGTTATTTGGCACCCTGAGTTTTCTGAATATGATTCCTGGTTGAACCACCAAGTTTTCCACCAGAATGTGAAGTAAGATTTGACATGATACCGAGAGATTGTCTAGTCACCAAGCAAAGATGTCTTTTAGATGTGTCCGAGATCACACCAGTTGAATTGAGCAATCGGGAAGAGCAGCAACCGAAGACCAAGAAGTAGTACACATATGAAATATGGTTTATGTAAATTGGCAACCTCTAATTTGATACGGTTTGAAAATGAAAAATCATAAACTACGACTGAAGTAAAATTCTACCAACACAGTTTTGACATATCATCACAATAAATTCAAAAATACGACCAAATCAAACTCAAATCCTTCCAAACCAATTGGAATACTTTACTAAGACCCTAAAATGAGTTTTAGACCAAAAATCCAGAATTAAACATTTACAAAACTCGTTGTATAATGCACACATATTCGACTATCAATTATGTCCCGACCAAAACAACATAAACCCTAATTCCCTTTTTCCTCTTAATCCAATGAATACATATGATGAAATACACATGTTATCTACCAATTTAATTCATCAAAACACATACTATTACACCTTATTCAAATTATTAAAGATCAAACCAAATACTTTCCACACGACACACATAATTAAGGTTATATGTTTTATGATTTCATGTTCATCATTTTATGTGGCAATGTTTCTCATACATATGTATATATAGCCGATTCATATAGCTTTTAGGTGACATATTATACGTTTATATAGAGATCAAAAAGAAAAGAACAAGAACAAGGATGATACGTTTACCCCTTGTGTGATCGAATAGAAGGAAATAAGAACCAAGGACCAACAAAACCAAGCTGAGACCAACCCTCCTTGTACACCAACGTAACCACGAATTAACACCACCTTCTTTGAGCCTTTTACTGATCAAATGAGAAGAAACACCAGGTTTCCGCCACTCTTGAACTAGGGTTTTGAGGGAATTCGTATGGAGAGGGAAATAATTGGCCGAGAGTTTTTTTTGTGAGATAAATGGGGGGAGGGGGCGTGTATTTGGAATGGAAAGAACGTGTAATTGCCAAAATTTTAGGGAGACTAAATCTTTTATTCATGTTAAATATATCATGGACTTATTTCTTGTTGTGAACTAAATATGTGAATGAGGAAGGTTTTAAAATTTTCGGTTCATATAAGGTGCAATAAAACGTGTCTATCTAAAAGGATAAAAGGGTGTAAGATTTGTATGAACTTAGAATATGTAGGATTCTATTTAGTATTTAATTTATAGTGTATAGATTAGGTTTATTTTAATTAAAGTGTAACATATAGTTTTTTTTTTTTAATTGTAAGAAATTTTTAAATATCAACTTAGGTTAGGAAATTTCATAATTCTTATATTAATTTACTTAGTTCTTGTAAAATTCAAATTAGAGGGGTAATTTGGGAAATTCAAATGATGAGAAAATGAAGGTTTTACAACTCTTCCCCTCTAAAAGAAAATTTCTTCTGCGAAATTGAAGTAAAAAAATCAAACGAATACGTACCGAATCATGAAAAGAATTGTGGGTAGCTAGCATGCATGGATTCTTCGGTTTCCCAGGTAGCTTCACGCTCTGGGTGGTTCTTCCAAAGAATTTTTTACCAACGGAATGACTTTGTTTCTGATGACCCTATCTTGTCGATCCAAAATAGCTTCGGGTTCCTCCGAAAGAGACATATCAGCTTGGATTTGATCCAAAGGATAAGACACAACATGTAGCGGATGGTAATTGTATCCCTTCAGAAAAGATACATGGAAGACGTCATGAACATGTGATAACTGTGAAGGTAGAGCCAGACGATAAGAAACCTCCCCAATACGCTCAAGAATCTCAAACGGTCCAATGAATCGCAGACTAAGCTTTCCCTTGATCCCAAAAAGTTTCACTCCCCTGAACGGCGATACCTTCAGAAATACACGATCCCTAATACGAAACTCTAAGTCACGCCGATGCTTATAAGCATAACTCTTCTGTCGAGTCCTAGCCTCTTTCAGCGTCTCTATAGTAACGCATGGAATACATACGGACAGAAAACAAATCGGGTGATAAAATCAAACGGTAGAAGCTCTACAATGAGTCCTAAGATTCTTAACAGATGAACAAAGGTCAACAAATACATGTCAAGAATTCAAACATATCCAGATGTATAACGATGAAGGCAGAGTATTCGCACAGGTAGAATGAACCTAAGGTCTCACTAATCGTGGATAATCTTCATTAAATGTCAGAAATCTAAAGCTCCTCAGGCACTCCTCGAAATATCCTATGATCACAATAAAGGTACGTTATATGACGTAAGTATTATCACGTTAGCTACGCGTCATAATACTAGCATCATATAAATATACCTTCATGATGGTCATACTTTATCTCAAGTTGTGAATAAGCAACCTATCATCAACCTCCTAGTTCTTCTTCACTCTCATAGGCTAACAAAATCAATCGTCATCAACCAAAAAAAATAAGGAAACGGAACTTATCATAGAAGCAACGGGAATCTAGTATGTCTATCAGAAGTGGAGTACGTCGTCAATTGCATCAATTCTTCCACGATTCACCAAAATCCTCATAACAAATAAATCAACCAACAC
Organism: Artemisia tridentata subsp. tridentata; assembly: GCA_021014915.2. Classification (NCBI taxonomy): domain Eukaryota; kingdom Viridiplantae; phylum Streptophyta; class Magnoliopsida; order Asterales; family Asteraceae; genus Artemisia; species Artemisia tridentata. The sequence goes on along the minus strand of CP139509.1, from coordinate 196,618,190 downwards.
ACGCAGGGTTACCACAGAACGAAATTACCAATTGAGAACTTAAAACATTCAAAGGATTTACTCAATAAAACCACTAGTGTATCATGAAAATGAAAAGGAAAATAAATGTCAAGACATATGAATCAAATGAAAATGAAATTAAGGAAACTAGTTACGAGCACGGTCTCCTGTCTGATTCGGCTTATTGTGCCTGGCATTTCTGTTGTTGTCGGTTGCACGGTTTTTGGGACAGTCTCTGATCTTGTGTTCTGTGGGCCCACATGAAAAACAACCACCTGAAGCTCTATAACACGGACCCTCATGAGCTTTTCCGTAGGTAGTACAAATAGGAGCAGAAGACGGAGGATCTGTAGGCTTCTTCTGACTAGTAGACCTTGAAGAACGGCTCAGCTGATTACTACGCACCGACTGATCTCTCCACGACCTATGGTTGTTGTTGTGTTGTCTGTCATTCCCAGGCCTAACTACAAGTCTCTGGTCTTGAATCCTTGGCTCATGTCGCCTCTGATCGTGACCCCTATCCGTCTGACCTCCGTGCTCATAACCCCTGTCAGTCTGGCTTCTCTGCTCGTGACTCTTGTAACTGTTACCCTGAATCCTCGACTGAATGCGATCACCATCTCGGTTCCTCTTGTTGTAACCACCACCCTCATGAAGAATCTCGATATTACGGGCGGCATCGGAAACTAATGATACATCTGCAAAGTCGGTGTTGACGACGCGATCAAGTACCCACTTCTTTAGACCCCACTTGAAATGCCTTACTTGTCGGCGAGCATCTCCAGCAACTGGCCTCACAAAACTAACCAACCGCAAAAACCGCTGCATATACTCTCCAGAGGACTCACTCTCAAACTGATAAATCGAGCTGTACTCACGCTCGAATCTCTGCTGCTCTGATAAAGGGAAATACTGTTGATAAAAGATATCGCGGAAGTTACTCCAAGTACAAGTAGCAACAAAGGCCTCTCCTCCTTTGGCCTGCTTGTAAGCCTTCCACCAATTGAGGGCATCCCCCTCAAGTTTGAATGTAGCCAACCTGGTCTTGAAAACATCAGCACAGTTCTAGACCTCGATCAACTTTTCCATATGGGTTATCCAATCCTCTGCCTCCGTAGGAGTGGAAGCAGAGCTAAAGGATAGTGGCTTGAGCTTACCAAACCGCTCGAGCCAAACATGAATGTCTGTAGGAGGATTACCACCACCTCCACCAGATGAACTAGCACAATTACGGATGTCATTGGTGATTCGCGTAGTCAACTCAGTAGTCAAATTAGGAAGAATGGTATTGAGGGCATTGGCAATCATTGCCTCGAAGTTTGGGGCATCATCCTCATCTTCATTGGGTTGGCCTTTGTTACGATGTGTGTTCACCATCTGAATGATTATCAAAACGATTAGCAAAGGCAGAAATAAGATGGAGTACGAAATGAAAAGACGCAGAAGGAATCCTAATGTCTACCCAATCCTCACAGGTCATAGCCTAAGCTCTACAGGTCAAACCTAGGCTCTGATACCATAATTGTAACACCCCAACCCGACAAGGGTAGAAGTATCACATTATGGTGGCATATCAGAACATACATAATAAAACGCAAGCGGAAGTCTAATCATAAATACCAAAATGTAAGTCAACATGACTTAAAAGAAATACATAAGTTCCATGATCCAAAATGAAGGAAACATAATCCATGTCTAAATAATAAAAAAATAGTCCAAAGCTAGGAAGTCTAAGGTAGGTAAGTCCACACACAGCTCCTACTCTTAGCCCAAAGATAGCCCAGCTCCCAGCTTAAAAACCTGCCGCGGAAGAAATGAAATGCGGCTGAGCTTAAAAAGCCCAGTGAACAGATATATATAACAAAGTACTGAAACTGAAAATGAGAAATATAGAATATAGTGCATTATGGAATAACAGAAGGTATAATATAGGTATATCAAAGGTGTAAGGGTTGTCATGAATCTACCAATAGCCCAGAAACATATCATATCATAAACATCATAATCATTGTCTTCATAAATAACATAAGTAACATAATGGAGTAGCTAGCTCCCAGAAATGTGAAGGGCATGTATTGCACACAGTACCAATCACCAGAAATATAACATATAACATAACAGATCAGATCTAGGATGCATCCATACGCCCCTACAGAAATCATAGTGGCCAAACATATATCCTTGAGCTCATAAACATATAACAGAAAAGGGACGGGATGAAACATCACTCAACCATCCTAGAGTCATGCCATTGGTGCATCAATGACATGGTCATGGAACCCCCATGCCTAGTGAAAGCTCGGGTATCAACTGAAGGTCAAACAGAATGCCATAGTAATGACACAGAATCTAAGGTCATCATAAATATCATAATCATAGGTTCATATCAGAGGGTGCATAGCAAAGGCTCATATTAAAGGCTTATATCGTAGTGTCATAAACAGAAAGGTTCATAGCAAAGGCATCAAAATTAGAAGCTAAGCAATCAAAAGATGTGAAAGGATCATGAGAAACCTTATAAGAAAGGTCAGAATATCTGTACCTTATGCAAAAGAAAATGAATGAAATAACCAAGAAGCACACGGAACAAAAGCTACTCCCTCTTCATGGAACCTATACGAATTAATAATCACGTATTACTTATAAGCTCATTTTACAAGTTTATTGCTTATTGTTATTCAGGTTTCCCATTTAAGGTTTATTTCTATTTTTAGAAACTTTCCATTTTTATTAACTTGCCATTTTAGTAAGTTTCCATATTTAGTAACTTTCCAGATTAAGTAACTTTCCATAATTAGTAACTTTCCATATTTAGTAAGTTTTCCGAATTAGTAACTTTCCATATTTAGTAACTTTCTATAATTAGTAACTTTCCATATTTAGTAAGTTTCCCGAATTAGTAACTTTCCATATTCAGTAACTTTTAATACGACTTCCCAATTTAGTTAAATTAGGTTTAGGGTTCGGGATTATCAATTAGGTTAATCGTACCCACACACAAGTCAACACGACATTAAAAAGACACACCCGATATATGAACATGTATTAGGGCACCAAACACCAAAGTGACACATTTAACACTTATGTAACACATGCATACACATTAACTGGTTTTATCACAAAATTAAGCCCAATAAATGAATTTTAAAAACGTATTAGAAGCCCAAACTAAAAATCAAAAAAATTATCACAGGAGCCCATAGGTCTTAAAAGTCTACTGGAATTTTTATAGATTTTATTATTAAGTGGACACCCCATTTTAAAAATCGTCTATGCTAACATGTCCAGATTCGGATCTGCAGATACACTTCAAAAGTATGTAATTAACAACCTAACCACACGACTCCAGAAAATTCTAAAAAAATTTTATGAAGTAGTAAACATATGAAATATGATTCCTATAAATTGTCAACTTCTAATTTGATACGGTTTGAAAATGAAAAATCATAAACCACGACTGAAGTAAAATTCTGCCAACATAGTTTTGACATATTATCACAATAAATTCAAAAATATGACCAAATCAAACTCAAATCCTTCAAACCAATTGGAATACTTTACTAAGACCCTAAACTAAGTTTTAAAGCAAAAATCCAGAATTAAACATTTACAAAACTCATTGTATGATGCACACATATTCGACTATCAATTCTGTCCAAACCAAAACAACATAAACCCTAATTCCCTTTTTCCTCTTAATCCAATGAATACATATGATCAAATACACATGTTATCTACTGATTTAATTCATCAAAACACATACTCATACACCTTATTCAAATTATTAAAGATCAAACCAAATACTTTCTGATCGTGTATAGTATCCCCGGACCCAGCATACTGGGCCGGGCATGCTTATAACTTGAACCACGGCAGAGTCAAGACGGACAAATATACATTATAGATTCCTGTCTTGCCAAGCCAGGAAAAGAACACGCTCCGGTCTCTCTAGACCGGGCCGGAACACATCGTCAGCCGCTGACAAGCCGCCACAACACCAAAAGCCAGATCTCGTAGGATTGTGTCTCCCACTTGATCTGACACCTACCTGCTAGGTAAGGCGCAATCTGACTCTGCTCTGACACCTACCTACTCGGTAAGGCATAAGTCAGTTCGCAGAGTCCCGAGGCAGCTACAATAAGTATATGGATAGTATAAATACCCCCATCTCATTTATTACTCTCAACTAACAGGATTTACTTCCACCTAGTCCGCACTTACACTTTCTATCTCAAACAATATAATTACTCTCACACCGGAGGCCAACCGCGGAAGCCCCCTTTCGCGGTAAGACTAACGGTGGTTCTTTTTCTTAGCAGCTCACGAAGTACTTAGCACAAGATCTTTAACCGCCAAGAGCTAGTCTAACCTAGGTCTGGTAGTGTGCCCAAGATTTGTACTAACAAGTTGGCGCCATCCGTAGGACCAGTTACACAACTGCGTTTCTAAAAAAAAAAACTTTACCATGAGCAATCAAACAAACAACCCCTCCCCATCCCAAGAGCCTTCCATAGTACGAAACACTCGTGAGAAGGGAAAGGGGAAAGAAGGAGGGCACTATTCAGACTCCCTTCCAGACGAGGCAATAAGGGCGTTTTGCGACAAGCATTATCACCAACTATTGCCTTTAATGACCGAAAAGGTCCACGCGGAGAAGATGGGACAATTAAAAACCCGTCTCAACTTCGATAACGAGTCACAGGGGAATTCACACTCCCGAGAGCCATCTCGATATGTTGAATTAAGAGACAGGAGAACGCGGAAGACAAGCCCCGGTGCGAGGCCTGAACCTTCCAAAAGTTCCTACTCCCGGAGTGTTTTCTCCAGACTTAGTAAAGAACCCGAAGATAACGATGAAAGGGCCATGTGGAAAACTAGAAGGGGGGTTGAATAGTTTTATGTCTTTTTAATTTTATTAAGAAAACCTTTGTTTACTTTTTAAAACTTTGATTCAATCTTATGTGAATTCAACTCTTGAACAATATGAACAAATATAAGTAAATGTAAATAAACAATGCAAGTAAAGTAAATGAAATGAAATGAAAGATAGAGATGGAAAGATCAAACCAAAACGCACGGATTTATAGTGGTTCGGCTACAAGGACACCTTCTTTGCCCTACTCCACTCCTCGAGTCACCTACTCGAGAGTTCACTTCACTATGTCAACAAACTCCCTTGTGGCGGAGAAACCTTACACACTTTTGCTTACACCAATTTAACGACACAAAGCTAGATGTCGAGTCCTAATCGTAGCTAGAACCAATCTCACAACTTCTACAAAACTTCTTCACAACTTATTCACAACTTCTTCACAATGGCTTCACAACTTCTTCACGACGGCTTCACAACTTCTTCACGGATACTTCACGACTTCTTCACTACGGCTTCACAACTTCTACACTACTTCTTTACAACACCACTACTTACTTACACTTTGATCTACTTATTACAACTACACAACACCTTATCAAATTCTTTACACAACTACAAAACAATATGAATTAAACTACAATACTTCTTCTCTAGTTGTTGAAGGAGTATTCTTCTTTTGCACTTGGATGGTGGAAGCTTGGATCACTTAGAAACCAATGCTTAAGAATATATGATCAAAGGATTTAGAAAGATATAAGAAGAGATTTGGAACAGAAGGTTTTGGGGTGCAAAAGGTGAGGAAAAAGTCCAGGAATGAACCAGTATTTATAGGCAAAGCTGGGGGGCTGAGGAGCGTGGCCGGTCCCCTTAATAATTAAGGGGGCCGCTTAGTTAATTAAGGGGGCCGCCCAATGTATCAGTTGCCCAGCTTTGTCTTTTTGTGGGGAAGGTTTTTCTGGAACATTTTTGCCATTTTTTGTTAAAATTTTGAATTCATATATTTATAATGGATTTAATATATTTACTTAATACCAAAAATGATTTTCTAAAAGATATAAAATGTTTGTGTTATTTTATAAAAAATCTAGTGATTAAGAAAAAGTTCCTTTGATCATATAATGCATTAAGCATTTGTTTATTCATACCTTCAGTGATTAAGTTGTTAAAATAGATATTTACAACTAAATACTTGTTTACGTCATAATCTTTCGTTTAATGATTTTACATTTTGTGATTATCAAAACGTAGAGATATCGAAAAATATTAATAATGTGTTTAGGCATTATTTATATCAACAATCTCCCCCTTTTTGATGATTACAAAATCTAAACTCATTAAATTAAAAATTAATTTTTAGACAAGTATTTAGTGAGTTTATATCTACTTCTCCCCCTTTTTGTAGAATCAAAAAGGTTATGCCGATAACGAAAGCACCCCCTTGATGTGTGATCCCCCTTGTTCGAGGGCACCAAGGAGTCGAGCTATGGAATGCTTGCAAAAAAAATATTAGAAGTACAAGTACACATATATATATATATATATATATATATATATATATATTATATATATATATATATATATATTATATATATATATATATATATATATATATATATATATATATATATATATATATAGCGAAAGGAAAAAAAATGAGTAAGCATATTGAAGATAAACATTCATTAAGTAGAAATGTTGTGTATAAGTACACAACCATACAAGAGTACATCATGATTAAAGCATACAACAACTAGCAAGTAATGCAACCAAGCATACTACATGATCATACAAAGAGTACATGAGCTTTCATAGAGCTTGCAAACAAAATGGTGAAAAATTCATTATTGGTTAAGCATTGCATATGCTTAATTTGGAGAAAATGAAGGCGGTGGTGGTGAAATAGGTGAAGATGGTGGAGGTGGTGGATTTGTTAGCATGTGTTCAATATGTGAAAACATGTATTGCATTTCATCTCTAAGACCAAAGATGATGGTTCGGTTGTGGATACAACAAAGGCAAGTATCCCCATGGGCTTCAAGTAAGCCCCAAGGTACGGGATTGACAAAGAATGGTGGTGTGATTGGTGAGGATGAGAACTGAGCATCAAGAGGTGTGATTGGTGAAAGGGAAATAGCAAGTTCGGTGGATGGAGGTTCTTGAGTGGGAGGTGGTGGTGATGCTCTTGGTGGTGGTGCCATTTGTGGTGATGATAAGTGTGAGTTTATGTAATCATTGATGGATGAGGATGAAGGTATGGAAGAAGAGGATGTGCCACGAGTGGAAGGTGTTTTGGATGGTGCATTGGGTGCACTAGGAGATGAGCATTGAGGTGGTGGTGATGGAGTGGTGTTTTCTTCTTGAGTTAGATCAATGAAGAGTTTTTTAGGGGGTATGATGACAATCTTTTGTTTCTTTGAAGTCTAAGTGATGGAGGTTTTTGGTGATAACATGGTGGATTAGGATGGTGTTTGATGGAGGTGAAGAGTGATGGAATGAGGAGTTATCATTTGGAGGGAATTTATAATGTGAAAAAATGGTTGGTTTAGGTAAGTTTTTGAAGTTTTGTAGTAATATTCCAAGATCAGTTGGGTTATTAAGAGAAATGGTAGCTGTGACTAGAGAAAGGGGTCACAAGATGCAAAAGGAAATAGTAAAATTTACTGTCCAGATGGCCGGTCCCCTTAATTGTAGGCCGGCCCCATTAAATATTAAGGGGACCTCCTAGTAAAATTAAGGGGGCCGCCCATCTGGTGTTTTCCCAGGCGACCAAAAATAAAAAATTTCCAGAAAAGGGTCAATTTTTAAGTGTGTATTTACAGCAAGCTCTGTTTGGAACATATACACTAAGAATGATCAAATAGTAACAAAAACATATTAAATAATCATGCATACATGTAAACTATCATAGGGATATCATAAAGCAAGCATACCAATAACATGAATCTAGTAGCAAGGTCCTAACATGATAATAGTTAAAATCCTAACATAATCCAAGATACAAGAAAATAAATGTCAAGTATATCCGAATATATCGGATCAATAGCACCACACATAATTGTCTAATAAGATAACAACATTGTTCAAATAAGCCAACATCAACATCTCTATTTCTTCTTCCCGAGTATCTTCCTGAAAGCTTTTCCGATAGACTTGAATCCACCTCGAACCTCCTGATGCATTTGTTGTGTAGTGTTGAGCAATGAGGTTTGTCGTTCAAAAAGGAGTTGATCGGTTTGTTGGGAAGGAAGAGGAACTTGATAGTCGGTATAATTAAGTTCCGGAGGATCATCAACGAAGGTCGTGGGAGATGGGGTACTAACACGTGAGGTGCCTTCCTACTCATCATCATCTTCCCGATGAGATGTAGAACCACGAGGTGCGAAGAACATAGGGCCACGAGATTTTCCCTTGTCACTTCGAGATCGGCGAGGTTGGTTAAGAGTAAGAAGACGCAAGACGGGATGAACGAACTCATAGATATCACTCTCAAGATGTGGGTAATGTTCCATGACATGACGATAAAGTCGAGTGAGGAACATACCATAGGGAAGGTTGGCATTTGGAGTATTTTTGGCGGAGATGATACGATGGACAAAGAGATAAGCCAAATTGTATTGTTCTTCCACAACAACACAATACAACATATGAGCGATGCTAGCCGTGAGGTGATCACGGTGACCGCCGGTACCAAACACATTCTCGCGAATGAGTTCTTCCCAACGCTTCATGTCGGGGCTTAGTTCTGTGAGAAGGATTTGATTTGCATGAATATCGACATTTCTCGACTTGATTCTTCTGCTAGTCGTACCACGTTCTAGCTCAAGTAGTCGATGAATGTCGTCAGGAGTTGGAATCTCAGAATAGTATGGACCATCCTGAGGTCGATTTTGTTCAAGAAACGAAAGATCCCATTCATTTGCAAAAACGGCCTGACCATTGTGGGGAATTTTAAGGATTTGACCAAACTGAGCAAGAGTGAGAGTGATGAATTCGTTTTGGATCATGAAAGAGATGAGAATATAACCATAGTCATCGGTTTGCACCGTAACTTGGCTATAGAAGTCAAGAACGAAACGAGGAATGATAGGTTCATTTATTTTGAAAAGACAATCGAGGCGAACATTAGTGAACATTCGCTCGATATTATCAGATTGGTAATAGTATTGATCGACAACTCTTCCCTCATGAATGTTTATATTTTCAATGGGACGATAGAGACATGCAATGGCAGGAGATATGCCGGGAGTAGCGGAGACTTTTGGAATATATTGTTTGGTTTTGGAAACATCACCAACCATGGCTTTAGGCATTTTCACCTAAACAAGATAACAACAATAAAATAAGATAAAAAAATAACATGCATATGTTGTATATGCTACTCATGTGGAACGTAAACATACTTCGACTCTAAAAATTTAAATCCTAAGAAGTAGTTTACAATGTTCCTTAGTTTTAATTTTTAACTCGCTTAAAATATATTTCATGATGTTAAGGAGTAGTTATAGAGATATTATGATAAAGAACCAAAAACATCCAAACGCTCCCTTATACATCATAAGCCACTTTGAAATGTGGCTAGACGAACATTAGATTGTATATCTAGCTATTTCTTACGAGTATTTATGTTAAGTAACTTATTGAAAAGATGAAAACGTAGATTTTGACTCAAAAATACCTTTTAATATGTTGTGCCAAACGCTCCCTTTACTAGAAAAATAACGACTAATATCTCAATATACATATGAATTATGTATCTTGATGACTCAAAATTACTAGTTGCGTGTTTATAAACTTGACAATTAGTTATGAAATTTATTTTGATTTAATTTCGACGATTTTATGACGTAATCCAAACACCCTCTTGTGTTTAATAAAACCATTTTTCATGATTTGAAAAATATATTTTTAGGATTAAAAAGTTGTGATAATATAATGTGGTTAGTTTTAACAAGTGTTTATGGCATGATTCAACAATGTAAAAAAAATTTGAATGAGAGTGTATGGTTTTTCAAAATTTTGACATGAGGGTTTTTGATTACTTAGTTTCTAGTGTTGATTAAGCATTCAAATCATATGGGGAGCATTTGGTTATGAAAATCCTAGACTTAATTTCAATAAAATTCGAAATTGAAAAACTTGAATAATATACCTAATTATGATTAGACTCAAAATTGGATGAAATTAGACAAAATGTGTGTTGGAAAACTTACAATATATGTTGTTAATCGTGTTGTAAGCGTTTGCCATTTGCGAATTAAGCCCGAATTGGTGATTTGATAATTTATTTTGGTGTTTTTTGGGGTAGTGTTTTTCGTTCACAGCAAGTATAGGGAAGGATAGTTTGAGAAATGTAGTGTTTGGCAAAAAAAATTCGAGGAGGAAAACGTTTTTGGGAGTATCAGATGGCCGGTCCCCTTAAACGTTAAAGGGACCGCCCTACAAAAATCAGAAATGTCGCGAAATAAGTTTCTGAAAGTAAAATATTTATATATATATATATATATATATATATACATATATATATAGATTTATCATATATCGAAAATACGTTGGAGTATATGTGCACGAGGAGGGAATACTTGACATATTCTATTAACATTTCGTTAATTAAAAAAAAAATATATATCTTGACAATTTTGGATAAAATGATCAAGTCGTCAAGTTGACAAAGAGTTTGAGGAATGAGAGGGAATGTGTGAATATATATATATATATATTATATATATATATATATATATATATATATATATGTGTGTGTGTGTGTGTGTGTGTGTGTGTGTGTGTGTGTGTAAATATATTATGTGTTAAAGTGGACTATTGAATGGTGTCGAGAGATGATGAGGTGATGACGGAGATGAATGCTAACGGCGATGGGAGTTTGTTTCATCAATAGTTTTCTTGCGCGGAGGTTCAAATTCTACTTCTATGTTGATCCACTCAACTCACTTCTCTTCATCACCATGAGTTTTGTGATAATGGACATAGAAGATTTTCATGTTGAACGTTAGAGTCCAAGAGAGCCAAGGGGGAAGAAAAGGTTCGAGAACGAACAATTTCTTTTAGTTCTAGATAGTCAACTAATGACGTATCTAGGTTGTGAGAGGATATATATATATATATATATATATATATATATATATATATATATATATATATATATATATATATATATATATATATATATATATAGACTATTCCTTACGTATATACATTTGTATAGTAATATAGGTATATATAGGTATATAAATATTTAGATATATGTATGAAAGGATTACACACTAAAAACACATAAGTATTAACTAAACTAAGCATTTTAGACCAACGGGGGCATGCAATTAGCTAGTTCATCAATCATATAATATAGTAGTGAGCATGAAAGAGAGGCGTACCTTTTAGTCTTCAATAAATAGTCTTCAATCAATTCAAAGCGTTTATATTAACTTATAGAAGCCAATCATAGATGAGATACTGAATTTCCCGATGAGTTGACAATTTAGCCACTTGGTCCCCATTGCCAAATTGGTCCATAGTTGTTTGAACCAAACATGGTTTGCAATTGACTAGGATGCATATATGGTGGAAGTATTCCCCAAGGATTGAAACTTGGTGGATTTGAATAATTCCAAATTGGGTGACTATTATTATGGAGGTTTTGTCTATTTTGGTTTCTTCTAGGTTGAGGAGTTTTAGGCCGAGGGTGAGGACTAAGTGGTCTTCTAGGAGGAGGTGTTTTTTACTTTAATTTTGGTTTGAATATCCTACTTCGGTTTTTAAAGATGGTTTGTAGAAAATCTTTACTTCCTCATTACTAGCAATGGGTATTTTTCTATCTTTCATAAGTATGTATTTAGGTTTTGACTCTAAAGATTTTTTTCTTACTAGATTCACATTCAAACTTTATATTTTTAGTTTCACTAGTTGAAGCCTCAGTTGAATTAAATCCTAAGCCGGTTTTATCTCTTGATACTCTTTGAAAACTTATTATTTTGTTAAATGAATTACTACTATTTTTGAATTTGTCAAGTTTGCAAATTTCTTCCTTAAGTTTTTCGTTTTCATTTTTAATCTCTTGACATGTTTTACATTATACAAAAACTTCTTTGCCTTTTTCTAAGTTGTGTAGTTTAGTTTTTAGTTTGAGTATTTCGATTTCTAATTGATTATTTATCCGTTTTAGTGATTTATTTTTAATCATAACCTTTTGACCTAGTTTGCACAACCTATTATATTCGCTATCAAGGTCTTTTTCGTCTAATGATAAATTTTCATCACTAAAGTATTCGGTTTCGGAAAATACCTCATTTGATGTCTTTGCCATATGACATTTTTCTTCCTTTGTGGTTTCTTTCTCATCTTCATCATTATCACTCCATGCTCCTCCAACGAACGCCTTTTGATTTTGCTCCTTTGACATCATTGGACATCTTCCGATGAGATGATTTGGATCACCGCATTTAAAACACTTCCTCTCGCTCTTGCTAGTTTTGTCATCTTTATTTCTTTGGAATGCCTTTCTTTCGTCATGTGGTTGTCTAACGAATCTTCCTCGTCTTTTGAAGAATTTCTTGAAGTCTCTTACGGCCATGACATATTCTTCGTCATCGCTTTCGGAGGTTGAACTATCTTCGTCACTAGATTCCTTCCTAGCTTTCAAGGCGATTGACTTGCTTTGATCTCTTTTTCCTTTGACCATCTCGGAGTCTTTCTTTATTATTGCTTCGTAGACTTTCAAGTTGCCGATCAACTCGTCAAGTTGAAGAGTTGATAAGTTCTTCGATTCTTCAATCGCCGTAACTTTAGCCCGCCATTTTGGATGAAGAGCCCTAAGAAATTTCCTAACAAAATTCTTACTAGAAAAACTCTCATCAAGTGCTTTTAAACTTGTGATGATAGTGTTAAACCTAGCAAAAGCATTATCAATTGATTCCTCTTCCGGAATCGTAAATTGTTCATATTGTTGAACAAGAAGATCTATTTTATTATCTTTGACTTGACTATTACCATGGTGAGTTATTAGTAAAGAGTCCCAAATTTCTTTTGCGGTTTCACACATAAAGATTCTTTCGTATTCTTTACGCGGTAACGCATTATAAATAACCATTTTTGCTTCATTATTTTTAGCAAGTTTTCTTTTTAAATCATCATTTTTTTTTTCAAAAGGTACTATTTCATCCTTTTTAGTTTCTGGATTATTTTGAATAGGTAAAAAATCACCATTAGTAATAACATGCCAAAGATCTAGATCTTTTGATTTCACATAAGTTTCGAATCGATTTTTCCAATAAAGAAATACATCACTTTCAAATAGTGGTGGTCTTTGCATAGATTGCCCTTCTAAATATTTTTCGGATTCCATAGATCGTTTCAAGTTTTAAAATACAATTTATTTTAAAAATCTTGTTTGACGTGGGTCCTGATACCAATTGTGGAAAACTAGAAGGGGGGGTTGAATAGTTTTACGTCTTTTTAATTTTATTATGAAAACCTTTGTTTACTTTTTAAAACTTTGATTCGATCTTATGTGAATTCAATTCTTGAACAATATGAACAAATATAAGTAAATGTAAATAAACAATGCAAGTAAAGTATATGAAATGAATTGAAAGATAGAGATGGAAAGATCAAACATCAACGCACGAATTTATAGTGGTTCGGCTACAAGGACACCTTCTTTGCCCTACTCCACTCCTCGAGTCACCTACTCGAGAGTTCACTTCACTATGTCAACAAACTCCCTTGTGGCGGGGAAACCTTACACACTTTTGCTTACACCAATTTAACGACACAAAGCTAGATGTCGACCTAATCGTAGCTAGAACCAATCTCACAACTTCTACACAACTTCTTCACAACTTATTCACAACTTCTTCACAATGGCTTCACAACTTCTTCACGACGGCTTCACAACTTCTTCACGGATACTTCACGACTTCTTCACTACGGCTTCACAACTTCTACACTACTTCTTTACAACACCACTACTTACTTACACTTTGATCTACTTATTACAACTACACAACACCTTATCAAATTCTTTACACAACTACAAAACAATATGAATTAAACTACAATACTTCTTCTCTAGTTGTTGAAGGAGTATTCTTCTTTTGCACTTGGATGGTGGAAGCTTGGATCACTTAGAAACCAAGGCTTAAGAATATATGATCAAAGGATTTAGAAAGATATAAGAAGAGAATTAGAACAGAAGGTTTTGGGGTGCAAAAGGTGAGGAAAAAGTCCAGGAATGAACCAGTATTTATAGGCAAAGCTGGGGGGCTGAGGAGCATGGCCGGTCCCCTTAATTAGGGGGCCGGTCCCCTTAATAATTAAGGGGGCCGCCCAATGTATCCGTTGCCCAGCTTTTTCTTTTTGTGGGGAAGGTTTTTCTGGAACATTTTTGCCATTTTTGGTTAAAATTTTGAATTCATATATTTATAATGGATTTAATATATTTACTTAATACCAAAAATGATTTTCTAAAAGATATAAAATGTTTGTGTTATTTTATAAAAAATCTAGTGATTAAGAAAAAGTTCCTTTGATGATATAATGCATTAGGCATTTGTTTATTCATACCTTAAGTGATTAAGTTGTTAAAATAGATATTTACAACTAAATACTTGTTTACGTCATAATCTTTCGTTTAACGATTTTACATTTTGTGATTATCAAAACGTAGGGATATCGAAAAATATTAATAACGTGTTTAGGCATTATTTATATCAACAAGCCAAGCACCCCTGGTCAGCCTTTTTCACTCGTTTAGGGGAGAGAAGAGAAGGTGTTAAGACACGCTTAGGGGAGAGAAAGCCGGACGTATTTTCTCGGCTTAAGTCCAAGAGTCGCGCTCGAAGGGAGCCTAGAGTTGAAGCTAGACGTTACAAACGAGACGGACGACCTTTTATGGAAGGAAGTTCGGACAGCCCAAGAAGAAGAACTCCAAGTCCAACCTACAGCCGCACCCCCCGCTCAAGGGAGGGAAGCGTCGGATCTGGATCCGCCTGCTCCGGTTCCAGGAGGCGAAGGGACCGGACACCGGAGGAGAATGGAGACAGTGATGGAGGATGTTGGGAAACCATGTCTGGGAGGAACAAAGGGAACGCGGACAATCTTTATCGCCCGTACGACATCGATGTCAAGGACCCTTTCACTCAAAGAGTCAGAAACTTCGAGTTCCCAAAGAGGACCCGAATGCCCTCCAATGTCAAAACTTACGACGGAGCGGGAGATCCGGAGGACCACTTAAAGAATTTATGTACTGCGGCCAAAGTCAAGCGATGGGCTATGCCCACTTGGTGCCACATGTTTAACTCCACCCTGATGGGTCACGCTCGGATGTGGTTTGATGAATTGCCGGCAGAGAGCATAGATAGCTTCCAAGATCTCCGCAAAAGTTTCTTATCCTACTTCCTCCAGCAGAAGAAAGACACCAAAGATCCGGTGAAACTCCACCTTATCAAGCAAAGAGAAGGCGAAACAACGGCAGCGTTTGTCGACCGCTTCAAGGCGGAAAGTATGCATGTGAAGGGCGCCCCTGAATGCATGAAGGTTTCGGGATTCATACACGGGATTAACAACTCATAGCTGATCAGAAGGCTCAATGATAAAATCCCGAAGACGGTTGACAAAATGTGGAAGGTTACCACGGCCTTCATCCGTGGTGAAACTGCCGCAGCAAATGTGTAAAGAAAAAAGCAAGACCGCTCTTCATGGAAACCTCACGAAAGAGGATCCCGGGCACCCAAAAACCAGAGTTTTGAAATTAAAACAGAATTCAAAGGGCGTTCAAGGACGGACCGGAGAAAGAACGACTGGTTCACACCCCTCACAAAAACGCCGAAGGAGATTTTGGCAATGGACGCGATAAAATTCCCAGCTCCACCGCCTATAGCAAGCCCGGTGGAAACAAGAAACAAAGACAAGTACTGCGAATTCCATAGAGAAAAAGGACACCATACGGATGAGTGTTTTCAATTGAGAAAGCAGATTAAGGAGGCGGTCAGGTCCGACCAATTAGCACACTTGGTAGAGGAGATCAAGAATGGAAGCCAGAAGGGCGGAACCGCTAAAGGCGGTAAAAAAGAAACCGCGACCAAAGATAAGGCTCCAGCCATATTCATGATACGAAGTGTGAAACAGAAGGTATCCTCTAATACCAAGCCTAATTTGGAAATATCCTTCCCTCCAATAAAGGAAGACGACTGGGACGATCATCCATTGGTAATAAATGTCGGAGTGGGCGGACACCACGTACACCGGATGTACGTGGACAACGGAAGCGCCTTTGAAGTCCTTTACGAACATTGTTTTAACCGACTGAGCCCAGAAATCAAGAAAAGAATGATCCCCGCTACTGTTCCCCTTCTCGGTTTCAGTGGCGAATTATCAAGGCCTTTGGGGCAGATTCTGTTAGAGGTTACCTTAGGTGATGAAGAGAACTCAGCTAGCGCTTGGATGAACTTCATGGTGGTTAGGTCACCTTCTCAATACAATGGCATAATCAGTCGGCTGAGGATAAGACAGCTAAAAATTATCCCTTCTACTGCCCACGGTATGATTAAATTCCCCACTCAGGGTGGAGTAGTCACCTTATTTAGTGACAAAGTCATTCCGGTAGAGTGCCAAACGATCGCGGAACCACAACCGCAGCAAAGTCCTGAGGAAACTCCGGCAAAAGATGGAATTCAAGTAGCGATACACCCAGAATTTCCAGACCAGACAGTCAAAATAGGAGGAAGCCTGACAGATCCGGGGAAGAAGGATCTGTGTGAATTGTTAAAGAGCAATCTGGATATCTTTGCCTGGCAACCATCGGACATGAACGGAGTGCCGCGGAGCGTAGCAGAACACAAACTGAACATCCGGGAAGGGTATGCCCCGGTAAGGCAAAAGAAACGCGGGCAGGCCCCGAAACGGAACAAAGCAATTAACGAGGATGTTGCAAAATTAGTAGAAGCCGGTATAATGAGGGAGGTCCACTATCATGACTGGCTGTCAAACCCGGTCCTGGTCAAGAAGAGCGACGGAAGCTGGAGAATGTGCGTAGATTTCAAGGATATGAACAAAGCATGCCCGAAAGATTGTTACCCTCTTCCGGAGATTGACTGGAAAGTCGAATCCCTCTGCGGATACACCTTCAAATGTTTCCTGGATGCTAAAAGAAAATGCCCTTTGGATTGAAAAATGCAGGAGCCATATACCAGCGCCTAGTGGACAAGGCCTTCGAAAAATAGATTGGAAGGAACCTTGAAGTATACTTCGATGATCTGGTCATTAAGAGCCATTCGGAGGTGGAAATGTTAAGGGACGTGGAAGAAACCTTCATGACTCTCCGGAAGATAAACATGAAGTTAAACCCAAAAAAGTGTACCTTCGGAGCAGAAGAAGGAGTATTCTTGGGGCATGTGATCAGTAAGAAGGGAATCAGGGCTTTCCCGGAGAAATCCAAAGTCGTTGCCCGGTTGCCCTCACCGCAGACTCTTAAAGAAGTACAAAGCTTAAACGGAAAATTGGCTAGTCTGAACCGTTTTTTATCAAAGTCTGTGGAAAAGTCCTTACCATTCTTCAAGACACTGAAGAAGTGTATTAAAAAAAGCGACTTTCACTGGGTACCGAAAGCGGAACAGGCATTCAAAGAGATGAAGCAACACATCGCCAATCTTCATACCCTCACGGCTCCTCAACCAAGAGAAGAACTAATCATGTACTTGTCCGCGGCAAAAGAAGCCATCAGTGCAGTCCTTTTGGCAGAAAGAGGACCGCGCCAGGAGCCCATCAACTTCATCAGCCGCACGCTACAAAGTCCGGAAATAAACTATAGCCCAATGGAAAAATTGGTTCTATCACTGGTTCACGCGGCCAGGAGACTCAAGAGGTACTTCCAAGCACACCCAATAGTGGTCATCACAGACCAACCAATCAAGCAGATGCTTGCAAAGACAGGAAATACAGGCCGAATGGCTAAGTGGGCTATTGAACTAGGAGGACATGACATCAGCTTCAGGCCGCGAACAGCCATAAAGGCACAAGTATTAGCTGATTTCATCGCTGAAATTCCAGAAGAAGAAACCCCGGCAACAGAAGTAACCACGTAAGATCTGCCGTATGTTGAGCCGTGGAACTTGTATACCGATGGATCCTCTTGTCAAGAAGGATCCGGAGCAGGCTTAATCCTTACAAACCCTGAAGGTACAGAATTCACTTACGCTTTAAGATTTGAATTTGATACATCCAATAATGAAGCAGAGTACGAAGCACTATTAGCGGGTTTAAGGATAGCGGAACAGATAGGAGTGAAGGACCTGTCCGCAAATGTAGATTCATGGCTAGTCGCAAATCAGATCAATGGTGTATATGAAGCGAAGGAGGAAAGTATGGCCTGGTATCTAGTAAAAGCCAAAGCCCTGATACAAAACTTCCGCACATTCTCCATAAGACAAATTCCGCGGAATCAGAACAAGCAGGCGGACGCACTAAGCAAAATAGCATCCACCAGCTTCGCCCATCTGACGAAGTAAGTTTTGGTTGAAATCTTGAAAGATAAATCAATAGAGGAGAAAGAAGTTATGACCGTAGTTGAAGAGGAAGGGGACACTTGGATGACCCCGCTCCTGGAATACTTGAAAGAAGAGGTACTTCCTGCGGACCAAAAAATAAAAAATCAAGGCAAGACAATACTCTGTCATCAATGGAGTGCTGTTTCGTAAATCATTTCTGGAGCCGTGGTTGCGATGTGTGGGCCCAATACAGGCAAACTATGTAATTAGGGAAATTTACGAAGGTTCGTGCAGCATGCACTCCGGACCACGGACTATCGTGGCAAAGGCAATAAGATCAGGATATTATTGGCCCACAATGCACAGGGACGCAAGAGAAGTAATCAACAAGTGCCAAGACTATCAGGTGCACCGTCCGGTTCCAAGGAATCCCCAGCATAACTTGACTCCTATCACCTCCCCCTGGCCGTTTTACAAATGGGGTATAGACATTTGCGGCCCATTTCCAAAAGTCCCAGGAAGAATCAAATACTTGATAGTGGCTATAGATTACTTCACAAAGTGGATCGAGGCTAAAGCCCTTGCAACTATCACTGGCAATCAAGTCAAGAAGTTCGTATGGGATAATATAGTATGCAGGTTCGGCCTGCCGGGGGAGATTGTGGCGGATAACGCCAAGCAATTCAGGGATAATCCTTTCAATGATTGGTGCGAGAAGCTCAATATCAAGCAGCGGTTTACGTCGGTAAAGCATCCGCAGGCAAACGGATTGGTCGAGAGGGCAAACCGGAGCATGGGAGAAGGGATTAAAGCAAGAATCGACCAAGGGAGTAGAGACTGGCTAGAAGAGCTACTGCATGTACTCTGGGCGCACCGAACAATGATCAAATCCAGTAATGGAGACACGCCGTTCTCCCTGACCTATGGGACGGAGGCCGTGATTCCCGTGGAGATAGGAATGCCATCTCTCAGGTGTGCTTTATTCGACTCTATAGCAAATGATGAAGCCTTACAATTGAACCTGGATCTCGTAGACGAAAGAAGAGAGGTTGCAGCTATTGAAGAAGCGAGAAGCAAAGCCACGATAGAAAAATACTACAATGCTAAGGTCCGCGGCAAAAGCTTCAAGCCGGGAGACTTTGTCTACCACAACAACGATGCTAGCCTTGTTGAAAGCACCGGAAAGCTAGGCCCCAAATGGGAGGGCCCATATGAAGTTGTGGAAGCATTGGGAAAAGGAGCATACAAGCTCTGGAACCAAGATGGCCAAGACCTACCCCGGACATGGAATATCCGGAATCTCAAGAAATGTTACTTGTAATTAAAATGTAAGTGTTCCTATCTTTTGTAGCTGACCACGGTTCAAAACCGGCAGCGGGAACTCATCCTAGCATATCTAAGTCATTTCCATGTACGTTGTTTTTAATTAATGACATGCGAAGCCTGATCAACTCCCGGATTTTCTAAAATTTACTTAGTCATTCTTTCTTTTATTACTCCTATCATATGCATGCATAACCCGGAAGACAATTCCGCGATTACAAAAATGCGTAAGAGGCATTGCAAGCCCGGCATGAGGACATTGTACCTCCAAATTATCTAAGGCATATAAGTGGTATTGTAAACCCATTGACCAAACCAAGCTATCCCCGAAAACCCTAAAGTATGGATACACAGCGATAGTAAACCAAGCCCGGCCATACATGCTCCGACAAAAAAGAAACAGATACATGATACAAACAACCAAGTGTTAAAACACATCAAAAATGGTAAAGTTGTATTCATAGTCAATTACAATATACGCGGATGCATTCATCCGGACTACATCAACAAAGGTTAAAGATAAAAGCATCACAAGATTAATGGCAGGGTAGATATGAAGCAAAAAGTGTACCGCTTTTAAGGGGTCATTTAAGCCCTAAATCGTATTTATTTGATCAAATATCGCCCTAAATCGTTCCTTTTGTCATTTTAGGTACTTTTGAGGAGAAATCTGGAAAAGGAGGCATTTTGGACGTTTTTGGAGCATAAAAGTGAAGAAAATGACAAAGTCTCAAAAATCGGCTAAAAGTTACCTTTGACGGCGTCACAATTTACTCTGGACGGCGTCATGCCTTGGCAAGAAAAGGTGGACGTGAAATTTACTCATGATAAGCCAGTGAAAATAGCATGTGAATTCTGACGGCGTCACGCTTTAACCTGATCAAGGGCGTCACGGCTTAAATCAAAAGGGGACGGCGTCACGTTCAAGGTTCGACGACGTCAAGCCTTGATAAGCCAGAATGGATTTTGGAAGAGCTAAAGAGGGACGGCGTCAAGAAGGTCATCCGGGAACCCTAAAAGCGGCGAGGTGACGGCGTCACACTCCATAACGTGACGCCGTCAGATCCAAAAATCTATATATAGTTTTCTAATTTTTTGTCATTAGAGGGAGAGCTTAGTGTGTGGAATTTTGGGAGAAAACCCTAAGACGAATTTAGCTCCTTTTTCAAGGCTTTTTGCCTTGAGATCTTCCATGTTACATTGAAGATAAGTTATCAATTAATCATTCAATATGTCTATGTGTTGTTTGATTTTATCTTATTCTTGTCTTTTGATTAACATGTTAGGCTAAATTTATCTTGTGTTTGCTTAGATCTAATGAAACCTAGCTATTGATTATTGGTTATTAGTGTGTTATTAGTTGTATTGGATGATTGTTTATCTATGTTAGGCTTAAGAAAACTGGCTAACTTCCTATTCGGTAACTTGCTTGAACGTCTTAAGAAACATGAACCAAATGCGTACTAAAGGTTTTTATGGTTGTATTTAATGCACAAGCGAATTCTAGTGATCCCATGTTAGGAGCTTCCTAGCCGGCTCGACATAGGAGTGAAGTAGGAGCTTGTAGAGTTGGGGAAGTACGTACGCCACCCCACGATTGGTATTAAGGAATACACCCGTCATCCACGCAATTAATACACACTAATCAACCGGTAAAAGATAGTTAGGGAGTAAGGAAATCTAAGTAAACACATTTCTCTACACATAAGTTTCTCACCACATTTTCATTTTTGTTATTTTATTTTATTTGCATCCGTAGTAAATTTGGGTTAGTTGACTAGCAACTAATTCCGCCCACTCTTTCAAACCCGAGATTTTACTTGCTTTCATAAAAATATAAAAAACATAAAAAGAATCTTCCTCAACCCTTAGACCTAATTAGAGTAGTCTTTCACACCTAACGAACACTATTCCCTGTGGAGAACGATCAATCCCCCGTACTTACCACTACACTATACTACATCGGTCAGGTACACTGCCTGGTGGGATTGTAAGCCTCTTGAGATCCCTCGAGAGGTAAAACCTGTTGTAAGGTTACAAAACCACGCATCAAGTTTTTGGCGCCGCTGCCGGGGAATAGTTATTGTTTAGGTTGAATTTTTATTTCTATTAGGTCTACTCACTAGATTCCTTTCTAGTGAGATTTTTATTTTATTTTTCTAGATTTTCTTTAGTCTATCTATTTTCTTCGTGTCTTTGTTCGTAACCATACCATCCGACATCATGGAAGATGGTAATATCCTTAACCCCCACAACCCACCACCACAACAACCACCACCACCTCCTAGAGCCCGTACTTTAGGAGAGTATTCCCGTCCTAGCCACCATGGCTATCGAAACACCATTGAGCTCACTCAAGGAGCCAATATCACACCCTTGCGATCCGACACCATCCGGTTGGTGCAAAGCGGATGCGCATTCCATGGACTTCGTTCTGAAGATCCTAATCAACATCTCAAGGACTTTCTCAAAATCGTTGATTCTATAGACCTTGATGTTGCCACTCGAGAGACGACCCGATTGCGTCTCTTCCAATTCTCTCTGCGGGACCAAGCTAGTCAATGGCTAGAACGTCAACCCGCAGGATCCATCACCTCTTGGGATGATCTCACCACTCGTTTCCTTGCTCAGTTTTTCCCACCGGGAAGAACTACCAAGCTAAGGAATGATATCTTGATGTTCCAACAACGTCAAGGCGAAACTCTCTACGAGGCATGGACTCGATTCAAGGACTTACTCCAAAAGGTCCCTCACCATGGCATAGAACTTTGGCTCCAAGTCCAAATCTTCTATGACCATATCAATCTCTCCACGAGGCAAACCATTGACCAATCGGCCGGTGGTAAGCTACGTGATCTAAGTGCGGAACAATCATGGGCTCTCCTAGAGGATCTTGCTCTTTATGACAACGAAAGTTGGAGTGATCCCCGTGATTTGAATAAAACGGTCAAGGCAATATCTTTGCCTTCGAACAATTCAAGCACTTCCGACCGTAGGATCATAGAACTTGAAGACCAAGTCAAGTTTCTCATGAAATCCTACGAGGCTCCTAAACCTTCAAGCCAAGTGAACAAAATCACTTCTTCATGTGAATTATGTAGTGGTCCCCACGACACTCGTGATTGCATGGAACTCCCCGAACAAGCTTTTGTGGACTACGCATCCTCGCGTACCGACGGAGCGGGAGACAAGTGGTACACTTTCAAACCCGAGCCAAACCATTACGGTGATTCATACAACCCCGCATGGAAAAATCACCCGAACCTTAGGTGGAAACAAAACCAAAACACACAACAAACCAATTCTTCCAACCCACCTAATCGTTTCCAATCAAGCGGTTCCAACTCGAACCGTACTTTCAACAACAATCCTTCCGGCAATGGTAGTACCGATAACTTTGAAGGATTGATGTCTCAATTTATGGCATCTCAAGAAGCTCGTTTAGCCAAGTTTGAAGCCGATTTCAAACAAAAACAAAGCGAGATGACCGATAAGATTGACACCTTGTTGAAAGCCCTCAATGACCGAGAAATGGGAGCACTCCCTAGCAACACGGTCAAGAACCCGAAACTAAACGTCAACGCTATTTCATCGGTTTTGTCCCCTAGTTCTTGTCCACAATATTATTCGGTCAATTCCATGAGCACGTGTTTCAAACAAACCCAAGTCGTTCCAAATGACCAAGAAGTTATGACATCCAAATTGGTCAACAACATAGTTGAAACACCTCCCACTCAAAACCTTGACAAAGAATTCAAGGAGCTCCACCTTGAAAGTCCGGTTGTTGATGAGTTGGATGAGAAGAAGCTCAAGTTAGGCGAAAAAGGGACCGCCTTTGTTCAAAACAAGCTACCTAAGAAGTTAGATGATCCGGGCTTATTTGTTCTACCTTGCAAGATCGGTAATTCGGAGGCTTATGACACATTAGCCGATCTTGGATCAAGCCTTAACCTACTTCTGTTACCTCTCTACACCTCTCTAAAACTAGGAAAACTTGAAGAAACCGAGCTGATAATAGGTTTAGCGGATGGAAGTGTTGCTTACCCGGTTGGAGTAGTTAAGGACGTGTTAGTGCACATTGGAAAACTAACCATTTTAGCCGATTTCCACGTCCTTGATATGGTTAGCGACCCAACATGCCCCTTGTTGATAGGTAGAGGATTTTTGGCGACCGCTAGTGCGATGATTGATTGTAAGGAATCTAAGATAGCGGTAGGAGAAGGAGATACTTGGTCAGTCTATGATGTTAAGAAACACGCCTATGATACTAGTGAGGAACCGACACCCCATTGGTTAGAATTAAATAGGAGACCATCTAGATATGGACCTTGGATAGATAGAGGCTTCATAGGACCCCAACGCCCATTTTACCTAGAAGAGGACTTTGTGAACCGGACACATACGGTAGAACAACTCTTGGCTAGGGACACACCGAATTGGATCCATTTGAAGACCCTCTAGTTTTTAGAAGGATGATTGATTTCCTAGGAGTTTTGCCAATTAACCTAGGAATGAATAAGTGGATTTGTGAGGAAGATGATCATAAGTGGAATTGGGATAAACCACCCAAAGATGGAGATGGGTCATGGCATATTAAGATGACATTGTATGACCCGGATGGAGAGAAGTTTGAAAAGATATATCATACTAAGCGGACCAATAGGAAACTTCAATCCAAGCTTAACCCTAAAGACGTCCTCGATGACGAGCTCACTTATATAGGGTAGAGTGACTTTGAGTCTAGCTACAAGACTCGTTAATAAAGAAAAGCGCTTCTTGGGAGGCAACCCAAGCTTTATTTTATTTATTTGCTTTGTGTGTTTATTTATTTGTTTGTTTGTTTTTATTTGTTTCCGTATGTATGTTTAATTTTTATTCTTATTGATTCATGTTCAAAACTAAGTTGTGAAAATGCTTTATTTTGTTTTTAACTTCGTCTTAACTACATATAAAGGTATTTTGCAAAAGTTAAGTGTAAGGGAAATCTAAATCGGTTTATTAGAACACATATGAACATGAATCGTAATAATAATAAATTAACATATATATTCGTATTTGTTTGAGTCAAATGCTTGTATCGAGTCATAATGATGTTTTGCAGGATTTCCAGGAAGTAAGGTAAAGGTTTTTCCAGAAATTTTCCGGAAACTTAAAATGAAAATTTTTGTCAGGTCATTTCTGACAGCGTCAGGGTTTATAACCTGACGGCGTCAGATTTAATTTTCAGAAATTTTTGAAAGTTTTGTTTTCATAAAAAGTTTTTATTAAAATCTCCAACTTATAATCTCCAGGAATCTGCAAAATTATCATTCCACAAGCATTATATCCTTATATATAGATTTATCCCGCCGATGTTATGCAGGTTTTCGTGTTTGTTTTCTCAGGTTTAACAGGTTATTTTGGACAAGGAAATGTTTTGAATCAAGCTTGTGGCGATGCATTAGTCATGGAGCTTCAACATTCTCCTTGGAGGAAGATTTAACCGTGTTATTTCATTATCCACCGAGCGAATCAGGGGAGTATTTGATTTCATTCTTTTACTTTTTTCTTTTACATCTTGTTATTTGAACATTGGGGACAATGTTCATATTAAGTGTAAGGGGAGGGTAAAAGTACGATTAGAGAATACTATTACGCTTGATTTTTGTTTGTTTAATGGTAGATGTGTAATAAAACTGAGAGAAATACTTGTTAAGGTAATTTTAGTGCCAAATTTAAAATTTTTTACAACATATAGGAGTGAAACTTTGATCTTAATGAGCGTCTCACGGATAGGAGTTATATGACTAGCACAAAAACCGTACCACTAAAAAAATTTTCCACCCCAAATATGTGAGGTTCGCCCCTAGAATTGGTAGGAAAAGCATTTATGCTATGATGTGTGTACCGGTAGCACTTAGATTCTAGAACTTGCGTTAGGACCATTCCGAGGCCATAAGTGAGACTACATTCGTGTAGTTAGATTTACTACATGATAAGAGGCATTAGGATTAACCCATTTTTTTACACCTGTGTTTTTGTTATAATTACATTGGCTACATTGGTCAAGTAATTCTCCCACACCCCTTTGCGTTGTACTCATTTTTAGTACACGATACCCCTAGTACACCCCTCAGAGCCTATCTTTTCGTTTCAACCTTTAAGCATTTTACTTAAAGGAAGAATTTGTTACACCTCACTAAAATGTACACCCAAATCGCCTTAGCCTACCTTGTATGCACTCATTTTTAGTGCATTATTGTGACAACATTTGTTTAAACCCAAGTTAATTATCTAGTTGATTACATGGTTGCTAAGTCGAGTCATATCCTTGTACATATTGTTTTGGGACGATTGGGACTCATGGGTAAAGTACTAGTGTAATGGAGTAATGGGGAAGAACATCATTTATTACCCCCATATGTGCTAAATATTTTAAAAGTACTCCAAGTTTTTCAATTATCTTAATTCGAGTCATTAGAATAGTTTTTTTTTGTAAAGTTATGTAAAAATTCAAGTGTAAGGGGAATGCAACGCCCCTATGATGTATTATTTTGGATGGTAGGGCAAAAGTGTATGCAAAAAAAAAAAAAAAAAAAAAAAAAAAAAAAAAAAAAAAAAATCGAAAAAATCAAGAAAAATACAAAAAAAAAAATGAGAAAAAGAAAAAATAGAAAAAACATACGGACTACCATCCCGTTTCATTTTATATTTATCTTATGTTTTTGTTATTTTGTTTTTAGCTTAAGATTGAGTCTAGTCTTGGCTTAGCAACATTGTATAGTACATGTAATTGATCAAGATTTTTAACTCGCCACCAGTAAAATATCCCTTATCCAACAAAACCGTGTTTTCCTTTTCCGTACACCTAACGTTATAACCCATTTAAAAGCCCTCTTTGATAGTTTATCTTTGGTGCTTACGCCTAGTGGAGGAGGTTTTCGATCCTTTCCCAAGCCTATGGTAATCTATTTGCTATGACAGGTAGTGAGAGATATTATCCGTTTTCATTTATGAGATTTATTTTGATGACACTTGAGAGATGTGAGTATCTAAACACTACTTGTGAGGTGCTAGTTTATAATCTCCGTGCTTATTGTGATTGAAGTGGAACGATTATTTGTTGTAATTACTTTTATGTTTGCATTAAATGACCCCTAACTTGTATTTTGATTAGAATAAAAGCGCATTTGCTTGAGGACAAGCAAATCTCAAGTGTAAGGGTATTTGATGAAGCAAAAAGTGTACCGCTTTTAAGGGGTCATTTAAGCCCTAAATCGTATTTATTTGATCAAATATCGCCCTAAATCGTTCCTTTTGTCATTTTAGGTACTTTTGAGGAGAAATCTGGAAAAGGAGGCATTTTGGACGTTTTTGGAGCATAAAAGTGAAGAAAACGACAAAGTCTCAAAAATCGGCTAAAAGTTACCTTTGACGGCGTCACAATTTACTCTGGACGGCGTCATGCCTTGGCAAGAAAAGGTGGACGTGAAATTTACTCATGATAAGCCAGTGAAAATAGCATGTGAATTCTGACGGCGTCACGCTTTAACCTGATCAAGGGCGTCACGGCTTAAATCAAAAGGGGACGGCGTCACGTTCAAGGTTCGACGGCGTCAAGCCTTGATAAGCCAGAATGGATTTTGGAAGAGCTAAAGAGGGACGGCGTCAAGAAGGTCATCCGGGAACCCTAAAAGCGGCGAGGTGACGGCGTCACACTCCATAACGTGACGCCGTCAGATCCAAAAATCTATATATAGTTTTCTAATTTTT
This sequence comes from Artemisia tridentata subsp. tridentata, assembly GCA_021014915.2. Taxonomy (NCBI): domain Eukaryota; kingdom Viridiplantae; phylum Streptophyta; class Magnoliopsida; order Asterales; family Asteraceae; genus Artemisia; species Artemisia tridentata. The sequence goes on along the minus strand of CP139509.1, from coordinate 196,590,746 downwards.
TGTCATTAGAGGGAGAGCTTAGTGTGTGGAATTTTGGGAGAAAACCCTAAGACGAATTTAGCTCCTTTTTCAAGGCTTTTTGCCTTGAGATCTTCCATGTTACATTGAAGATAAGTTATCAATTAATCATTCAATATGTCTATGTGTTGTTTGATTTTATCTTATTCTTGTCTTTTGATTAACATGTTAGGCTAAATTTATCTTGTGTTTGCTTAGATCTAATGAAACCTAGCTATTGATTATTGGTTATTAGTGTGTTATTAGTTGTATTGGATAATTGTTTATCTATGTTAGGCTTAAGAAAACTGGCTAACTTCCTATTCGGTAACTTGCTTGAACGTCTTAAGAAACATGAACCAAATGCGTACTAAAGGTTTTTATGGTTGTATTTAATGCACAAGCGAATTCTAGTGATCCCATGTTAGGAGCTTCCTAGCTGGCTCGACATAGGAGTGAAGTAGGAGCTTGTAGAGTTGGGGAAGTACGTACGCCACCCCACGAATGGTATTAAGGAATACACCTGTCATCCAAGCGACTAATACACACTAATTAACCGGTAAAAGATAGTTAGGGAGTAAGGAAATCTATGTAAACACATTTCTCTACACATAAGTTTCTCACCACATTTTCATTTTTGTTATTTTATTTTATTTGCATCCGTAGTAAATTTGGGTTAGTTGACTAGCAACTAATTCCACCCACTCTTTCAAACCCGAGATTTTACTTGCTTTCATAAAAATATAAAAAACATAAAAAGAATCTTCCTCAACCCTTAGACCTAATTAGAGTAGTCTTTCACACCTAACGAACACTATTCCCTGTGGAGAACGATCAATCCCCCGTACTTACCACTACACTATACTACATCGGTCAGGTACACTGCCTGGTGGGGTTGTAAGCCTCTTGAGATCCCTCGAGAGGTAAAACCTGTTGTAAGGTTACAAAACCACGCATCACAAGATTAATGGCAGGGTAGATATAGTCAAAATATCACCCGAACAAAAGCCGAAGAAAACAAGACAACTAACTCCCAGACTCCTTAGTTTCAAAGACGGAAGTATCAAACATGTCATCATGTTGGACACTACAATCCCCGGTCGGATCAGTCACCGGCCCAGACGGAGTAACCACATTCACAGGCTCAATAGCCACAGCCTCAGCAACCGTAGGATCAGAAACCGGCTTCTCCTTCCCTTCCAACCTCTTACTCAGCTTCTCATTCTGTTGTAACTCATACTCCAAACGAAGACGGATCTCGGAACCCATACATAGCTGCTGAGCAGAAAGAATGTTGTATTGGTTTAGCAGATCTTTGGCCCCCATATTCCGTAGCACATAAACATACCCCGGGGTAGCCATGTTGTCAACAATGCTGCGGCAAACCCAAGGTTCATCCATTTTGAACCCGTTGGTGGGCAGCCACTTCGGAACATAGGCTGAAGAAGCTTCAGCAGTATCAACTGAAACAGACTGATAAGAATCCCCGGAATCCCCGAACTCCTCATCATCCCCACCACCGGCCCCAACATTCTCGGATGCACCTTCACCATGACCGGGGCCCGGAATCTCAAGAAATGGACTCAAAGATTCAACATGGATGGACTCAGTCTGGTCCGTGTTGGGAGCTTCAGAACCCTTACCCTCAGAATATTCGCGAGTAGGGGTCGTAGAAGAGGAGGTAAGAACGGTAGCATTCTTCATAATATTTTCATCCGTATGAGGACCGGAACGCTCCATATCAGACCCCTACTCATCTAGAAGCTCATAAACGGGAGGGGCGTCAGTGGAAGGAGCACCTAAAATATAGAGCGTATGTCAGTACAAACAGCATACGCGGCAAAAAAAAGAAGGGGGAAGAAATAAGCAAGTTATACCTGACCCGGCCGCGGTCTCCTTACGGACAAGTTTCTTCTTCTTCTTAGGCTGATCGGGCGCATTAATCACCACCCTCTTCTTTCCGTCTTTCTTCTCAGCCTTAGTCACCTCCACTTCATCCACAACAGTCTTATCCAATAGCCTTATCACATTTTCTGATGGTTCCACAACACGCGAAGCCGTTTCCGCCCTCAGAGTGGGTTCACCATCCTTTAGTGTACGCTCCCCGGTAGCCACTTTAAACACATCCGGCTGAGTAATAAAAGAAAACAAATCCATCTCTGCAAAAGTCAAGGTATGAGATTAGACACGGACAAATGCAAATAGAAAACAGCAATCAAATAGATCTAATAACCCACCCGTATCATCCGGCCATAAAAAGGTCGGGTGGCAACTATCATCATCCCAGGTCTGACTCAACCCTATGACATTCAAGAATACCTCTGGATATTTTTTAAAGGCGGCCCTATTGGTATCAAGGCGCCGCAACAGCTCTAGATCCAAGCCCGCGTCAGACGGAGGAGGGTCACGGTCTATGGACACTCTTTCATACCATGGGATGGAAAGGGGAAATATGGTCTTCTTCACAAAAAAGAAACGGTCCTTCCAATTCTTGACCGAATCAAGCGCGGCAGTATAACAGACAGGAACAACTAAAGACTTAGGACCTTTCCTCTTCTCTAAGGTCATCCAGCCGTTGTTAATACCGGCATAATAAAACTTCCTAAATAAGTTAACGGTGAGGGTACCACCGTGTACGCGGCAAAGAATCTCAAAGTGGCTAATCCTACAGGCCGCTAAAACAGACAACTGAGACAAATGGATCTGGAAGTACTCTAGAACGCGAAGCAAGAACAATGAAAGAGGAATCCTAAAATTACCTAACTCAAAAAACCTAGTATATACTCCTATTTTCCCCTCCGGAGCATCTCTAATAGAATCCAGGGGTCCCGGCGCTTCAGGCAAAAGATGGCCCGGAATATTATACTTCCTACAAAAATCATTTACATCTTCTTGAGAAAGCTTAGAAATCACACTACTTATATGTTCAGGAGCCATTCTAAATAATCAAAAGACGAATTTGAGAGAAACCTAACATGAAAATCTAAGTCCGGAAATAAAGATAGCAAGAGGAATGAAGGCGGAAGATGTACTTTTCTAGAGAGAAGAACAAATAATTACTGTGTGAAAAAAGAATAACAGTGGTGGAAATCTTGGTATTTATAGCCACACACACATGCTATCATGTCTATCGGACGGCCACAACATGGCCACATCCCCGGATACTTATTGAACGGTTAAAGACCTACCCAGATGAACCGTCAAGATTGTCACAGAAAATGAACGGTCAGCCGCAGAAAATGTTTCGCAACTGCCAATGACAGGCTGTCACCACTAACACGCGCGGAAAGTGGAATATTTAGTCAGTAATATGGGACACGTGGCAATATCAACCACGAATGCTACAAAAGTCTAATCAACAAGCCGCGGCTTCTTAAGCCGCGGAACTTCTAAATAAGTCTAGAACACTTGCCCTTAATCCAAACAAGTATACTAGACTGGGGGGACTTGATCGTGTATAGTATCCCCGGACCCAGCATACTGGGCCGGGCATGCCTATAACCTGAACCGCAGCAGAGTCAAGATGGACAAATATACATTATAGATTCCAGTCATTCCAAGCTAGGACAAGAACACGCCCCGGTCACCCCAGACCGGGTCGGAACACATCGTCGGCCGTTGACAAGCTGCCACAACACCAAAAGCCAGATCTCGTGGGATTGTGTCTCCCACTTGATCTGACACGTACCTGCTAGGTAAGGCACAATCCGACTCTGCTCTGACACCTACCTACTCGGTAAGGCGCAAGTCAGTTCGCAGAGTCCCGAGGCAGCTACAGTAAGTATATGGATAGTATAAATACCCCCATCTCATTTATTACCCTCAATTAACAGCATTTACTTCCACCTAGTCCGCACTTATACTTTCTATCTCAAACAATATACTTACTCTCACACCGGCGGCCAACCGCGGAAGCCCCTTTCCGCGGTAAGACTAACGGTGGTGCTTTTTCTTAGCAGCTCACGAAGTACTTAGCACAAGATTTGTAGTGTGCCCAAGATTTGTACTAACACTTTCCACACGACACACATAATTAAGGTTATATGTTTTATGATTTCATGTTCATCATTTTATTTGACAATTTTTCTCATACATATGTATATATAGCCGATTCATATAGCTTTTAGGTGACATATTATACATTTATATAGAGATCAAAAAGAAAAGAACAAGAACAAGGATGATACGTTTACCCCTTGTGTGATCGAATAGAAGTAAATAAGAACCAAGGACCAACAAAACCAAGCCGAGACCAACCCTCCTTGTACACCAACATAACCACGAATTAACACCACCTTCCTTGAGCCTTTTTACTGATCGAATGAGAAGAAACACCAGGTTGCCGCCACTCTTGAACTAGGGTTTTGAGGGAATTCGTATGGAGAGGGAAATAATAGGCCGAGAGTTTTTTTTGTGAGATAAATGGGGGGAGGGGGCGTGTATTTGGAATGGGAAAAACGTGTAATTGCCAAAATTTTAGGGAGACTAAATCTTTTATTCATGTTAAATATATCATGGACTTATTTCTTGTTGTGAAGTAAATGTGTGAATGAGGAAGGTTTTAAAATTTTCGGTTCATATAAGGTGCAATAAAAAGTGTCTATCTAAAAGGATAAAAGGGTGTAAGATTTGTATGAACTTAGAATATGTAGCATTTTATTTAGTATTTAATTTATAGTGTATAGCTTAGGTTTATTTTAATTAAAGTGTAACATATAGTTTTTTTTAATTGTAAGAAATTTTTAAATATCAACTTAGGTTAGGAAATTTCATAATTCTTATATTAATTTACTTAGTTCTTGTAAAATTCAAATTAGAGGGGTAATTTGGGAAATTTAAATGATGAGAAAATGAGGGTTTTACAATATATAAGAGCACTCAGCTTCATTCCCTAATGTTAATAGCATGCACTCGATAAATAAGTAACACAAACATAAAGAGTAAGCCTTAATAAATAGATCATTAGAATAACACCTGAGAATATGTCAAAATGAACTTCTTATTGTCTTTGCCATTTTTACTTTGTTGTACATGACCCTTCTCCAACAATTAAATAACCACTGTCCATGTATCAACAACATTTAAAATAGGTCTTGACATTGTACCTAAAATTTACAATCTATATGTTAGATAAACTTAAGTTTTAAGTGTTCAAGTGGCAGCATCGTAGTATTTCGATTTTAGATTAAACAATGAGGAAAAATGTCAAGTATGGATGTTTGTCATTAAAAGTCGACTAACAAACATTATGTCATATACATTATTTAAAGGGGATCTATATAGACTATTGGCAATCCAATTACAAAGCTAGGCATTCTTTTTACAATATAAACAAGAATGAATGAGGATTAATAATCCTATTAACAAAATTTTAATCCATGGAAGCTGTTAAAACTTAAAAGGAATAAGCTCAACCTGTTATAGCTCAAACACATGGGTCTTAGAGTCATTCCAAGATAGTCAAAGCTAAAAGTGTTCCTGCCTTATTCAAGAAGGGCTAAAGTTGTAACTTTCTATGAAGTTGATGTAACAAAGTGAAAGATCAGAAGGACTAATGTGCAAAGACTTTTCTAGCTACTATATAAGGAGTCAACACAGTGATAACTCCTCATTATTGCTGTGTGAAATTTTGTGATATTCTCTCAGTGTTGTCTTAGTTGTTATTGTTAGGTTTTGATCAAGAAATTATTGTATTCAGTTTTCTCTTAAGTTTTGTAAAGAATAATTTGCAAGTTTTGGCTAAATAATAATAAGTGAACCAAGGGGTGGTTGGCTGGGTTCGTAATCAAATCAGGTTGTTTTTGGCTTTGGTTTATATGTTTTTACATGGTATTAGAGCCAGGTTGCTCTATACCAAAGTTTTAAAACGATTAATCAAGTTTTTCCAAATGGGATAATTACCGAAATAGACCAGGCAACCAAGTGGTTGGCGGTTTCTGCCCTAAAATCGAAAACTTTTGATATTAGACCAGGGCAACCTGTACTTTTTGGGCAACTGAAATCTGCAAGTGACAAGTGTCACTTTTCTGACTATTTTTTGGGAAACTTATGTATTTTTTGGCAACTGGAGGACACTTGTCATCGTATGGGTCAAGATGCCCAGTTGCCTGGTCTAATATCAGAAGTTTCCGATTTCAGGGCGGAAACCGCCAACCACTTGGTTGCCCGGTCTATTTTGGTAATTATCCCTTTCCAAATCAGGGTTTCTAAAAAATTGGGGGTTTCGATCTATATGTTTAGATCTGCCTCTTAATTGCGGTAATCCAATGGTTTTGTTGTCAGATCTTTCAGATCTGAAAAGTAATTGCGATTTGGAAAAATTAGGGTTTTTTCAAAATTGGGGATTTCTTGATCCTGGTTGTGGTTTGGTTAATTGGAGTTGTTATGAGTATTCTTGATCGTGGATCTTTGTTCTATTGTGATTTCTGTTGTTTTAATCATAATCAATTAGACTTAGGGTTTACTGTATCAAACCCTAATTCAGGTTATTGTTGTTTTTGTTGGTTAGTTTATTATTATCTGTATCCGATCTTGAGTCTATCTGTTGTTCTCTCTTTTTTTTAAGATTCTAGAGTTTTATTCAAACCTAATCAGATACATTTGGTTGTGTTCTGTTTATAATAATATTGTTTCTTCATTTGTTAGGTGTTTCCGCTGTGATATTGGTGTGTTGGATAAATATCTGCTTGATCTTGGTTGGTTGTTACATGGGTTCTAGGAAGCTTGCGTGCACTGTAACACCTCTCACACCTTCTCTAGGTTTTTTTCTAGGGTTTTTAGATTTTTTAATAGGATTTCTAGGATTGGTGGAAATGTAGGAAGGGATTTGTGTTTTGATTGTGGAGTTGTGGTTATTCGAGGATTATTAGTGGTTGAGGAGTTATAAGGTTTCTTGTTTATGTTGTTTGTTGATTTGTTTGTTTTGATTGTTGCTTTTGTTTGGATCTGTTCTGTTTTGTATTATCTGGAAAAATGGTTGATGGTAGTGATCCTAATGAACCAAAAAAAGATAATGGTCAATATAGTAATAGTGAATTAAAACTTGATATATATGATCCTTTGTATTTGCATCCTCAAGACAATGGTTCTCAGTTGATATCCTTCAAACTTGAAGGAACTGAGAACTATAAAGTCTGGTCTGCTGCTTTCCAGTTGGCCTTGCATACAAGGAACAAACTAGGTTTTATTACTGGAAAATGTGTTAGAGATCCTGATGATGCCTTGTATCAGGCTCAATGGGATAGGTGTAATTCTGTTGTTTTATCATGGATATTAGGGTGTATTTCTCAAGACCTTTATAAGGGTTAAGTGTTTTCTAAAATTGCTAAAAGTGTTTGGGATGAATAAGAACAGACATATAACAAGGAAGATGGTTCTGTGATTTATAATTTGCATCATAAAATAAATACCTTGACTTAATCTGGCATGTCATTGTCTGAATACTATCATGAGTTAAATGCTCTATGGAGGCAGTTTGACTCTCTGGTTGATCTGCTCGCATGTACTTTTGATAGTGCCCCTAAAATGAAAAAGCATTATGACCCACTTAGGCTAATGCAATTTCTTATGGGGCTTGATGATGTGTTCAGTTATGTTAGGAGTTTGATTCTTACTTCTGACCCTCTGCCTGATGTTAAGTCTGCTTTTGCTACCTTGTCTAGAGATGAGTCTCACAAAAATAATCATATGAATTCTAAAACTATTAAATATGGGCCAGCTGCCTTTGCAGTCAAGCCTAGTAGCAGTAATAATAACCGGAATTCTAATAGAAACGTTAATATTAACAATAGAAGGTTTGGCAGGGTGTCAAACTTGGTCTGCAAACTCTGTAATATGTCTGGTCATACCATTGACTGGTGTTTTGAATTGGTGGGATATCCACCTGGGTTTAAAAAAAGGAAGTGTGAATCAAAATCATGCTAATAATGTTTCTGGTATGGATAATAATAAGGCTGATCACAGTAAGAGTACCACTCATACCCTTACTAGTGATCAATATCAAAGACTGATGGCTTTACTTAGTGGTACAAGTGATACTAGCAAGGCTCATGCTAGTGTTGCAGGTACGTTTTTGACCTCTAATTGTGTTAAAAGTTTCTTCAGTTGTAGATAATTTAATTTCAATTCTAATATGATTACACATAGTACTTATATTGGTTGGATTATTGATTCAGGAGCTAGTCAGCACATCACTTTTTGTGCTAAACATCTTTTTGATTTAATGGATGTCACACATCTTAATCTTACTGTTGCACATCCCAATGGGACTGTTGCACAGGTTAAACAAATTGGTTGTTATAAATTGTGAGATGATTTAATAATAAAAGATGTGTTGGTTGTTCCTGATTATCATGTGAGTGTTTTATCTGTTCATAAACTTTCAAAAGACAATAATGTTGTTGTTAGTTTTAATGATAAAGTTTGCAAAATTCATGATTTAACTTAAAAGTTCCTGAAGGGGACTGGTAGTGAGAGCGGAGGCCTTTATTTTTTTGATGAAGATAAGAGAGTGAATAACAGTAATATTAAAAGTTGTGTTATGTCAAATTGTATTTGGCATAATAGACTTGGTCATCTCTCTCATCAAGTCTTGACTATTTTAAAGAATAAAATTAAAGATCTTAATCAAACCATTTCTGGACCATGTGAAATATGTCATAAAGCTAAACAGACTAGGGAACCTTTTAATTTAAGTGATCATAAGTCTAAAAATTTGGGTGATCTTGTTCACTTAAATGTTTGGGGTCCATATAAAGTGACAAGTAGGGATGGTTTTAGATTCTTTCTTACTGATGTTGATGATTACACTAGAGCTGTTTGGGTGTTTTTGATGAAAAATAAAAGTGAAGTGTTTGATCATATAGTTGGATTTGTCAGCTGATTAAAAATCAGTTTGAAAAAACTATCAAAGTTTTTAGAAGTGATAATGGAACAGAATTTGTAAATAAAAATTTTGAAAGTTTTTTTCTTAAATAATGGGATTCTTCATCAAACCACTTGTGCTTACACACTCAGCAGAATGGTGTAGCAGAAAGAAAGCATAGGCATTTATTAAATACTGCTAGAGCCCTCATGTTTCAGGGGGGCTTGCCTTTAAACATGTGGACTGAATCTATTCTAACTGCAACTTATCTAATCAACAGGTTACCAACTGCGGTGTTGTCTGGTAAAAGTCCTTATGAAATGATATATAAAATTGAACCTAGTCTCCTACATTTAAGGTGTTTTGGTTGTTTAAGTTTTTCTATTGTTTTAAATGAACTTGATAAGTTTGGTGCTAGATCTGACGAGTGTGTACTTGTTGGATATGCTTTTGATAAAAAAAGGATATAAATTGTTTAATCTTGATTAAAAGAAATTTATTTTTTCTAAAGCTGTAAAGTTTTATGAAACTATGTTTCCTTTTAAAAATAGTTCTTTTACTAAAGAGTTTGTATTTGAAGAAAATGGTATTAATAATTTGAACTTTTTTGATGAAGAAAATGATAGTAGTCATAGCAGCCTTAGGTCTGATGATCCCAATGATGATAAGGGAGATAGTGCAGATAGCAACAACAAATCTGCACCTAATAACAATACTCCTAAACCTAATATCAACACTGTAGATGAAGTGCTAGTGATAAAGGTAATGTGCTGGCTGATACAGCTGGTCCTGATATCACTGGTAGTACGTCTAGTAGGAAGGATACTAGGACAAAAGAGTATGCAACTGAAACCTCTGTTTCTGATGGCATACAGAGTACTTGTTTAAATGATGATGATTATACATATGAGGGTGAAGACTTGGATATGTTTGGTCATATGTTTGAGTCACCATCTAAATTTGAGTCACCAGAACCAGTAGTTGGTCAAACTATTAGAAGGACTAGTAGGACTACTGCTTTACCATCTAAATACAAAGATTTTGTGCTTAATAAAAATCTTAAATATGGTATTGATAAAGTAGCCAATTACTCAAACTTAAGTTTGGATAATTTTGTGTTTACCACTAATCTGAATAAGATTCATGGGCCAACAACCTATGAAGAGGCTATTAAAGATAGCAGATGGGTAGATGCAATGAATCAGGAAATAGAATCCTTAAACAGAAATGGAACTTGGGTAATAACTGAGTTACCTGACGGTAGAAAAGCTATAGGTTATAAATGGATTTTCAAATTTAAATACAAGGCTAATGGTGAGGTTGAAAGGTTTAAGGCTAGGCTAGTAGCCAAAGATTTTAATCAAAGAGAAGGTCTTGATTATGAGGAAACTTTTTCTCCTGTTGTGAAAATTGTGACTGTTAGATGTATTTTGAGTATTGTTGTGAACAATCAATGGCGTTTATTTCAACTTGATATTAATAATGCCTTCTTATATAGTGAATCAGAGGAGGATGTTTACATGACAATACTAGAAGGGTTTTCTAATAAAAAGGATAAAAGAGTTTGTAAATTGGTTAATTCATTATATGAGTTAAAACAAGCACCAAGAAAATTGAATGAAAAATTGTCTTCTTTTTTAATTGAAAATGGTTTTCTTCAAAGTCTTAATGATTTTTCATTGTTTATCAAAAATGATAAAGGTGTTATTCTTGTTTTACTCATATATGTTGATGATATCATTTTGACTGGTAATAATCTTGAAATGATTAATAAGTTTAAACAGTTTTTGGGAACAAAATTTTTAATAAAGGAATTGGGAAAGTTGAAGTTCTTTTTCGGTATAGAAGTTTTGGATACTTCATATGGTATTTGTTTAACTCAAAGGAAGTATTGTACTGAATTGTTGTCAGAATTTGGTATGCTGGGTTGCAAACCTTGTAGTACTCCTATTGAAGTGAACCCAGATAACAAGAAAGTTGTGTCTAAGTTTGGTGATGATGAGCCTTTAACGGGTATTACTAACTATCAAAAGTTAGTTGGTAAATTGATCTACTTGACTATGACTAGACCTGATATTTCATATGTTGTGCATTGTTTAAACCAAGTAATGCATAGTCCTATGAAATATCATTTGAGGTTGGCTTTTAGAGTGTTGAGGTATCTTAAAAAAGAACCTGGTTTGGGAATTACTTTTAATAGAAGTGATAATGTTGATATGAGAGTCTATGTTGACTCAGATTGGGCTAAGTGTAAGATTACTAGAAGATCTATAACTGGGTACTCTGTGTTTCTGGGAAATAGTCTTGTTTCTTGGAAAAGTAAGAAACAAGCTGTTGTTTCCAGGTCCTCAATTGAGGTAGAGTACATGGCTATGTGTAATGTTTGTTGTGAAGTGATGTGGATTACTAAGATCTTAACTGATCTGCAGGTGAATGTAAGTTTACCTGTGGAAATGAGTTGTGATAACAACTCTGCTATTCAAATTTCTGAAAATCATGTGTTACATGAAAGAAGCAAGCATTTTGAGATTGATTTGTTTTTCCTGAGGGAAAAAATTGCTAATGGGTTTATAATGCCTGTGAAAGTGAAGTCGGGAGATAACATTGCAGACTTGTTCACTAAAGGGCTTTCTATCACTGACCATAACAAGTTTTGCGCAGCTCTTGGTTTGTTGAATGTTTTTTCCAGGTTTAGCTTATGGGGGAGTGTTAAAAGGAATAAGCTCAACCTGTTATAGCTCAAACACATGGGTCTTAGAGTCATTCCAAGATAGTCAAAGCTAAAAGTGTTCCCGCCGTATTCAAGAAGGGCTGAAGTTGTAACTTTCTATGAAGTTGATGTACCAAAGTGAAAGATCAGAAGGACTAATGTGCAAAGACTTTTCTAGCGGCTATATAAGGAGTCAACACAGTGAATACTCCTCATTATTGCTGTGTGAAATCTTGCGATATTCTCTAAGTGTTGTCTTAGTTGTTATTGTTAAGTTTTGATCAAGAAATTCTTATATTCAGTTTTCTCTTAAGTTTTGTAAAGAATAATTTGCCAAGTTTTGGCTGAATAATAATAGGGTTTTGGCCATTAAATAGCCACGTACTTTTTCAAATGTACCATTTCGGTACGCGTATTATTTTCTGTTCCTCTTTATGTTGTGTACTTTAATGTTTTGTTCCAATTTGAACGTATGTTTACAGGCAACTGGCTAAATTTGTATAAAACCGGAAAAAAGCCTAAGTGGCATATTTAATTTTTGAGTAAATTACATGGATCGTCCTTCGGGTTTGTCCCATGTTGCATCTACTGTCCCCGGTGGTTTCATATTTCAGACCTATTTTTAAGAAAATTTTTAATTTTTTTTTTACTTTTTTTTAAATTACGAAAATTTTTATAAACTTTTAAAATACGAAGGTTTTTATAAACTTTTTTTTATATTACGAAAATCTTTGTGGAAACTCGTTTTAAAGGTTACTAAACTAACAACGAGTTTACGTGATCGTTTATAGGCTCTAGGCTGTTAAGCCTTTGATCTAGGATTTTGTTTATGAAAAGCATGATGATAATATTGACGGAATATTCTAATAAAGAAACAATACTATCACAGCAAGGTTTTTCCAAGTTCATCGTTTGTTATTCCATTAGCCCCAATGCTATGTGATCATTTATAGCACGGTTACACTCTAACAGGGATCAAAGATCCTTGAGGCTAAACAAACTAAACAACATTAGACCTCATGTCCAATGTTCATCAGACCCCATGTCTGATGTTCCCACACACACTTTGATGTTCACATTATTTCACTGTGAAGCATACATTTCTCTAAGGGGTATGATCTTCCTTTTATAACATAAAGAAGATCATTTACAATTTGATAAGTCTTAGTCATCCACTTGCTATATCGTGTAGGTGGCAGTCATCAAGTTCCAATTTGCTTCTTGCTTTTCAACTTTGTTGACTAACCAAATATCTAGATATTCTATTTTGTATAAACATGACTCATACAAAATAATATCTTTTTTTATTCTTATCCTTATAGCAGCAGAGTGACTCACTGATTCAGCAGCAGCTCGTTTGTACTAGCAGTACCATTTTGAACTAACAGTACCTTGATATGAACTAGTAGTACCTTTCTTGCTGAGATACACTGGCAGTACCTTTCTTGTACTAGCAGTACCTTTTCTGAACCAGCAGTACCATTTTGGTCTAGCAGTACCATCTTTTGAACTGGCAGTACCTTGCTTTTTAACCATCAGTACCATCAAATACACTAACAGCAGTTTATCAATACTTGTAGCAGCTTGTTACTTGGTGTATTTTGCTTATCATTTCATGTTTCATTCTTCTTGTTTTGTGTCATCAAATCTATGGAATATTTAATTCCTTACAATCTTTATAAACTTTTAAATAACAAAAATTTTAATAAACATTTTTTTACATTTTTTTTTAAATTACGAAATTTTTTATAAACTTTTAAATTACGAAGATTTTTATAAACTTTTTTTGTAAATTACGAGACTTTTTTATAAACTTTTAAATTACGAAAAATTTTATGAACTTTTTTTTTTTATATAATTACGAAATTTTTATAAACTTTTAAATTATGAGAATTTTCATAGAATTTTTTTAAATTACAAAATTTTTTATAAACTTTTAAATTACGAAAATTTTTACAAACTATTTTTGGTTTTTTTTTAATTCCGACTTTTTCTAAAAAATTTTGTTTTATTTTTTTTAATTACGAAATTTTTTATAAACTTTTAAATTACGAAAATTTTTATAAACTTTTTTTTATTACGAAAATTTTTATTAACTTTCAAATAAAAATGAAACTTTTTAAATTTTATGAAATGAAAATAATTTATAAAAACCGTTAATGAACCTAGAAAAATTAGAAATTAAAAAAAAAACTGTTAACGAAACTTTTTAAAATTTTATGAAATGAAAATAGTTTAGTCATATACTTTATAAAGTTTAGTGATAAAAACTGTTAACGAAACTTTTTTAAATTCTATGAAATGAATTTTTTTTAGTCATAACAGTGTTTATAAATTCTATTAAGGACAGTAAATTTAAAAAATTAAATTTTTATTTTTAAAAATTAGTTTTAGGGACGGTAGATTTAATCTTGTAATTTCAATTTATTAAAATTCCATTTTTATTTTGAAAATTAGTTTTAGGGATTGAAGATGCAATTTTGGACAAACCATGAGGACAATCAATGTAAATTTAAGTTAGTGGAAAGCCAATGTGGCAGTACATGTGGCATTAACAAGTTAGGTTTCGGTTAAACAAGTTTGAGCGGGCAAATTGGAACAAAACATGAAAGTACACAACATAAAGTGGAAGGAAAAATAGTATGCGTTCCAAAATGGTACATTTGAAAAAATACGTGGCTATTTAACGGCGAAACCCATAATAATAAGTGAACGAAGGGGGTGGTTGGCTGGGTTTATAATCAAATCAGGTTGTTTTATGCTTCGGTTTATATGTTTTTACAGAACCTTTAAACAACAAAACTACTAACCTGAACAATGGTTAATTTGAAACCGTAGAAGATTGTATTTTCTACCCGAATTGCAATGGATGAGCACTCATTGATCATATATATTTGAGATCCTAATTTGTTGTGTGTGAGTGGGTATGAGTAATGGAAAAGAAACTACGACTAATAAAAATTGAAACACAATCAAGGGTAAGTAGATTTGCAGTGAGATCACAAGCACGACCATTATGATGATAGTGATGGCAACAACCTTTGGTATGGTTTAATCCATAGTTGTTAAAATCATGATCCTGATTTTAGAATTTTACGATTTTACAGAGCAAAAACTATCCGGATCCTACGTAGGATCTTAACAAGCATAAGATGTTATATGATCTTGATCCTGACCATAGGATCTTAAGATCTACTTCGATCCGATCTTATTTTTTTCGAACCACAAACTAAAAAACTACAAATTTATGGTTTATGTTTTTATATAATTTAAAAAACAATGTGTGATTCTTTTTAAACATTTCATATTCATAATTTAGGATAACATTTCTATGAAACATTCATATAATTTTGTGTTTATGATATATAATAATTTGTAGATTTGAATAATATTACAAAAATCATTAGAAAATGACATTATAGTAGGTGTGGAAACCGTAGAGGGGGGGGGTGAATACGTTTCCATTTAAAAACTTAAAACTTTTGTATCAAACACCCGATCAAGTGTGACGTAATATGAAAAGTGTTAACTATGGTCATTTAACACTTAGAGATGAATGTGGTAAACTAAAATACAAGCACAATCAAGCCATGACACATACTTAATCAACATAACATAAGCAACTAGTCACACACGCATAATCTTCATGCAAATATAAGTATAAAGCGATAAATAATGAAATGAAAGTAAAGAGATAAGTAAGAAGGCGCAAACCAGACACGGTGATTTATAGTGGTTCGGTCACGAAGCTCCTCTTCGCCCTACTCCACTCCTCGAGTACCCAACTCGAGAGTTACTTCATTAATCAACAAACTCCCTTCAGGCAGAGAAAACCGTACACGTCGCTTAACTTGTTTTCCGACACTAAGCTAGATGTCGAGTGCTAATATTAGCTAGCACCAATCTACCACGATCTACCCGATCTACACCTTACACGTCGCTTATCCTATTTCCGACACTAAGCTAGATGTCGAGTGCTAATCTTAGCTAGCACCAATCTACCACGATCTACCCTTGATCCACATGATCAATTACACAAGCCCAATGGCTTCAAGAGATCTTCACTATCTCTTAAGATCACAATGATCTTGACTCACTCTCTCACAAAAGAAAAATAATCTTGATGTATGCTATGATACAATCAAGAGTGTAACCAATGTTACAAGACCTAACAACTACAACTCTTGTATCTTCTTGGATACTTTGTGTTCTTCTCTTGCTAATCAAGAGGGATGACAACACTTTGTATCTACTTAGATACTTTGTGTTCTTCTCTTGCTAATCAAGAGGGATGACAACACTTTGTATCTACTTGGATACTTTGTGTTCTTCTCTTGCTAATCAAGAGGAATGAAGAGGATCACTTGAATGGAGAATTGGATCACTCTTAAAAAAACTAAGACTCTCCAAATGATCAAAGAAAGTCATCTAAGTGAGGAGGGATTAGACCAGAGAAAAAGGACTGGAAAAATCAAGTTAGAAGTGTGAAATGGTCCACTATTTATAGGCAAAGAAAAATCTAGCCGTTACGTACGGACGGCTCCGTTAAATACCCGACGGCTCCGTTAAATTTAACGGAACCTTGGAGCCGTCGCTGTCGAAAACGCTCCAGACGCTCCAAATTTTGTCTTTTAGTGGTGAAGGTTTATTTGGGGAAGTTTGGAGCTGTTTTGGGGGGGAAAATGGCTGTTACAATTTTTGAAATGATTTTCCCAAATAAAACATTTCTTTCTAATTCAAAAATAATTTGTAAAATATATTTTTGAAAAATGTTTTGTCACATTCATAAAAATGTGAAGTTTAGAAAAATAAAATCCTTTGATCATTTGTCAAGTAGTAGATTTGTTTATCCATACCTTGAGTGATTTATGTCGGGATGGAAATCTACGACTTCGTTGAGGCATACTTGAGACGTCGGGAGGTGTTGATGTAAGTATTTATTGATGTTTTGTGTTTACAAGTAACTTGCACATTTTACGTTATGTATTACAAGTTACATGTTTGTCATTATTAAAACCGAAGAAACCGTTTAGTTTAAATATCGTAATATTTGCACTAACAATCTCCCCCTTTTTGATGATGACAAATATGTAAACCGTAACACATAGTAAAATGTAAAAGTTACCTGTTTACACTCCCTTCTCCCCCTTTTGTCGAATCAAAAAGGTAGTTTCCTCGAGCGCTCCCTTGAATTTACTCCCTACTCCCCCTTATTGCACTACTATCCTTTCTCCCCCGAAAGGCGAGCTTGCATCATCCTATTGAAGCCTTCTATCAACACTTGTGAAGACGACTCCATGCTATGTATTCAAATACTCCCGAGCTCCCCCTAGCTCAATGCTCCCCTATGGTGACTTAATCCCCTTGTTTATTTACATTAGTATCTAGCGGATCCATGGATCAAGTACTTACAAAGGCTTTTCCTACATCAAGGGTTAGCTTCGTGCAGCATAATATATAATAGTATAGGAGCAACATTATAGGGATAGAATACACATAGCAAGACATGCATGGGTTAAACTATGTTAACACGTAAGTGTCACAACCCGACCGAAAACCTAAGGTGTAATTGTTCACTCAATCACACTAATCAAGAACGAGATTCGTTCATTGACTGACGCACTAAATGACTTATTCCAAGTTGTCATTGGGAAGGAAAGTTCTAACAAACCTTTTGAACAACATAATCATCTACCTAAGATGATTGATGTTAAAGATAGTTTGTTGATAAGACATACTCTAAATGATTACTATTATGATAAGTCGTGCCATAAAGTAGACTCGATAGAGGTTATACCTAAATGATTCCATAAGGTGGGAGAGTGTTGGTTGTGGTGACAACAAGGACAACTTGGGTTATGTGGTTGTAGGGGATAAATAATGGGATGACCCATTAGTGGTTGTGGTGATGGTGATAGTGATAAGGATGATGTGTTAGTGCCAAGTTCAAAAGGTGATGTAGGTGACAAGGTTAGTGTGAGAGCTAAAGGTTGTGGTGATGGTGATGGTGACAAGGATGATGTGTTGGTGCCAAGTCCAAAGAGGTTTGATGGTGATAGGGTTAGTGTGATAGCTAAAGGTTGTGGTGGACTTGGTGGAGGAGGGTGTAGGAATCCTAAAGGTATAGGATGATGATGATGTGGTTGGAGATGTTGGTTTTTCCCTTTGAGGAAAGGTGGGAAAGGATGGTTTAGGTTAATATATCGTTTGCACTGACAATGAGATGCATGATATATTTCAAAATGGAAAAAGAAAAGGTGCATGTGATCCTAACAGGATTGTTGGTGGATATCTCTAACGGGGTTAAGGTAACGAAGTTCTAGGTTTCTAGGTTGGATGATCCTAGTTGTGTGTTAGAGATAATTTGGTGCATGAAGGGTTTCGTGTGTTTGTGAGGATTGAAGGTTGTTGAACTAACTGTCACTTATCCAAAGTAAGGAGTAGTTGTAAGGTTTGAGTGTGATGAGTTGAAGGTTATAAGGTTTGAGTGTGATGATCTATGGGTTGAAGGTTCTTAGACTAACTATCACTGTCAAGAGTGAAGTGTAGCTAAAAGGTTTGAGTGGGATTGATGAAAGATGTTAATGTGAGGTTTGAAGATGAGATCCAAGATAAGCTTGCAATAGTGAGGCCTTATATAGGCAAGGGTTGTGGGATTCAAACTAAAATTGGTGATGGTGTCCTATGGTGTAGTGAGGAAATCCTAGGGTGTATGTGATTTTGCAAAATTTTGCAGGTTTGAGGTTAGGGATGCAGGGATCTAAAGGAAACAGTGAAAATTCGTCAAACATAGGCACGGTACCACTAAATACCACACGGTACCGTTAAATTTAACGGTACCGTGGCATATTTAACGGTACCGTGACCTGGAAGTCACGAATTTTCCTGTGCAGCCTAGTTCTGGGCAGCTAAAGGGAAGTTTCCTATGGAATAAGAACCACATTAATGTGTTCTTGAGAGTGTTTGGTGAAAGACTATATGAGTTTGTTTTCACTCCCCCTTAATCTATGACCATCCGGACAAGATGCAAAAGATAAGGAGGAAAACAAACGTTGACGGAAGCGATGAGCTTAGTAACGTCACGACAAGTGGTGGATAGCATACGATAAACTTCACCTTTGAAGTCACGTAGCTCTTCTCAATCATTGTGAATATTCATAGAATACTATGATGAGGCATGTGATCACGTGGAGATATCCTAAGGGTTAAGATGATAAAATCTTCAAGGTTGTGAGGTTAGTGATAAGGTTCTAGTGGGGTTATCTATGTTGATGAAGAAGGGTTATCTCAACGTATCCTAGCGGTTCTTCGTTTGAAGTGTGTGGAAGACGAGTGGGATGCGGAAGCATTGGTAGTGTTTAGTACCATGCGGAAGTGAAAAGGGAAGAAGGCTTAGGAATAAGAAGATAGATACAATCTGTTCTGATAGGATACGGTTCTGGTTCAAGACTACATCGAGTGGGTTTCGGTAGTGTTTTTGAAACAGTGAGAATAAACTGTCTCAGCAGACAACGGTCCGACGGTACCATTAAATTTAGCGGTACCGTCCCCTATTTAAGGGTACCGTGACCAGCTGAGGTCAGTTTTGACCCAGAATTAGATTTCTGACAAAGAAATTTCACATATGTTGTGATTTTTCTGGACCTTAGATTAAAAGAATTTATACCGAATAAATTCTTTTATCAATGAATCCAACGGGATTATGTGAACGTTGATCGAGAGCGAGAAATGACATTTAATTGCATTTCGCAAATTAAATATACTTTAAATATTTCGGATGAAATATTTAAGTTGTCATTGGAATTTAAGATGATTTCACGAATAAATCTCGCTGATTTAGTGAGACTCTTCGACACGAGGAAAGAATTTATACCTAATAAATTCTTTGAACGGTACTGGACGAGAAGAGATGACTTTTACATTTCCGAGGAAATACATAGGTAGTCATTAGAGCAATGTGAAAGATGACTTAATATTTCCAGTGAAATATTTAAATAGTCATAAGAGGGGTACGAGGGATGACTTTAATATTTCCAGTGAAATATTTAAATAGTTATAAGATTTATGGAAAATGTTCCATCATTCCTAGACCTAGACGAAGATGAAAGGAACTACTAATCACTTAAATAGCAACTCGTGAGTCCTTTGTCACCCGAGGGTTGATGTTAGCTTTTAGCTTTGGTGTAACACCCCAACCCGATAAGGGTAAAGGTGTCACAACGATGATTTCATATCAGAACAAACACAAGCATTTGACATTAATAATACAATAGAATTCAAGGGTTACAAAAGAAAATCTGAAACTACAAGATTACAATTCAATATCTTCTACGTCGAATTTAAGGTTCTTCTAGTCATCTTCTATAGCTAATAAAGTCTTCTAATGCCCAAGTACTCTCCACTCAAACCCAGCTTCCAAACTAAAACCTGCCGCAGTAAAAGAAAATGCAGCTGAGCTACGAAAGCTCAGTGAATAGATATAACGATAACAAAGCAGTAATAAAGGGTAGTGAAGTAAGTGAAACATTTCAAGGTGTGACAGGAGTAGGAAAGAAAATGGGAAAAAGGTTATCAAGAATTGGTTACAATGGCTCAGTGTAAAGGAAACCATAACCCACCACAAGCCTAAGTCAAATCAAGTCAAGTCAAGTGTCAAATCAAGCATAGGCTATAGGGTAACAGTAACAGTAATCCACTACGAGCCCAGAACATATCAAATCAAGTAAACAAGTATACATGTATACGGAGGGGTGACCTCGGTATACCAAGTATAATATGAGGGGATACCTCCAAGGGTTAGAGTCATGAGCTCCCAAGAGTGAATGACGTGTATCGCACACACCCATCATGTCACTAAACAATACAAGTAAGTCAAGTCATGTACAATACAAATCTAGGATGCATCCATACGCCCCTGTAGGCTGCCACAATGTCTTCATCTACGTGTACAAGTCAAATATCAAGTCAATGGCAGGGACGGGATAGGTCATCACTTTCCTACCCAAAATTCAAGTCATTAGTGCATCAATGACAAGGACATGAAACCCTCATGCCTAGTATGGCACATAGTCTTAAACTGTGGGTCAAGTATCAAGTATCATGTTTCAAGTTCAAGTTCAAGTCAAATCATATATCAAGGGGTTCATATCAATGTATCAAGATTCAAGTCAAGTTTCTAATCCAATTTTATCAAGGTTCAGGTCAAGGGTCAAGACAAGAGATCATAACAAAGGTTTATAGTAAAGGTTCAATTTAAAGTTCATTTAAAAACAATCCTTCAATAATGGTTTTCGTAAAAATGATCTTTAAAATGGTTTTCATAAAAATGGTTTTCAAAAATAGTTTTCATAAAGATAGTTTTAAAAATAGTTTTCATAAAACATTTCATAAATAATTTAAAAGGTTTTCCTCATTCAGTTATAATATCAAGTAATCAAGGTTCAAGTCCAGGTTCATGGCAAGGTTCATATCAAGATTCATAGCAGGGTTCAAGGCAAAAGATCAAGGCAAGGGTTCAAAGCAAAGGTTCAAATCTAAGGTTCACTATACAAGGGAAAACATAGCAATGGCATTGGGAATCCTAAACGAATCAAAACAAGAGATCAAGATAACGAAGGCACCTTACAAGAAGGGCAGAATATCTGTACCTTATTAGCAGAACTCAAGAATAGCAAATGGCAAGGATCAAATTACTCCCTTCACGAACCTAAAGGAGTGGAAGACAGAAGTTTAAAGGATTCTTAGTTATCTTTCCATTTTTAGAAAGTTTCCTTATTTAGTAAGTTTGCAAAATTAGTAGTTTTTAAGTATTATAACTTTAGGTTAAGTCATTACTTTAATATTATTATGGAATTAGGGTTTCTTTTATCATCTTATAATATTTTAGGGTTAATTATGACAAACTTCCATACTTTAGGGTTTTAAATGTAAATATATAAAAGAATAAGGTTTAAAGGGAAAATATAATAAAATTACTCTTTTAGCCCATAAGTTATCCATAATTACCACTCTAGTCATTTAATGTTACCAATTTACAAATTAGACCCTTAATATAATTTAATTTACAATTTAAACCCTATAGTTTATTAAAATACCATTTAACCCTTACAGTATTTATATTTACACACTAGGCCTCTAATTATCAAAAGTTACACATGACACCCTTACATAAGTATCTATACGAATCACCCTTCCCTTTTACATAATTACAAAACAAGTCCTTCTAGTTATTAAGTTTACAATTCGAATTAATATTTAAGTATATTACCATTTAAACCTTCTAATTCCCAAATATTACACATAAGACCCCTCTACAATTTACCCCTGACCAAAAACATGTTACAAAAATATCCCTCAAGTTTAAAAAGTTACAAAACACCCCTTTAAGTTTTAAAAACCCAATCGGTATTACCTTCAACATACATAAACCCTAGCCTAAATTTCCCAATCATTGGTAATCATTAATTATACCTTAAAACACATTTATTAAACTCAATTACACCATCTAAACTTAAGCCTAGCCAAATCGACCCATGTTTTCTTTTTAAACCTTTTCTTTTTATAAAGCCGGTTTGCAAAATAATTCGACAAGAGTTAACCAAGCTTCTATAAATCCAAAAAATATTTTTCTAGTGTTATTAGGTTCATATGTGATCGACTAAAATTAGTTCCAAAGCTTATAAAATTATGCACAGTCGATTTAAGTATTTAGTTCGATTTTAGGGTTCTTTAGTTCGAATTACTTCAATTGTTTAAAAAAGCTTGCATGGTTCGATTACACTATTTTATATGGATTTTATATGATCTAAACAAGCTTAGAAAAATGCCAGAAAGAATTTAGAACAAGCGAATGAGCAGGAGTAATTTATACCTCTCGGTACAAGTATGCGAGCAAGAAAAATCAAGAACAGGAAGTCCAAGCTTCTACAAATCGTTCCTCTATTTTTCCAGACCTCTCAGGACGTATTAGAACCCAGGAAAATTAATGTCGAAGCTCCAGGAATTTTAAGTGGATCGTATGGGATTTTTGATGGTTTAATAGACTTTTTAAGGGATAATATATGGGTATATATATAATACCGGATATGAGAGGAGGGGGAAACAATTATTCCGGTCCAAGGAACTTAGATAAGGCTAAAATATGTTTTCCTAATTATCTTCACTATTTATAGTATTTATCCTATAGTTTATATTTAGTTAATTTTAATTAAGAAAATAATATATATATAAAGTATTAAAAATGTATAATCGGCCAAAATAAAAATATAAAAATATTACAATTATTTTACACTTAAAATGATAAAAATGTTCAAGTATAATTTATTTCACTTCATACGGTATTCGTTTCCAAACGTTTGGGACTTATTTGGTATTTTAAATAATTAATAAGTAAAATTTTAATTCCAAGGGTAATTTGGTCATTTTGCAAGTTTAAGAATTTCGGGTATTACAACTTCTTCCCCTCTAAAAAAAATTTCGTCCTCGAAATTTGCAAGGAAACGGAAAGGCAATAGAACGGAAACTCATACGGAATACGAACAAGATTTCAAATCAATTTAACTGTATCAACAGTAGAGAGTTCTACAAGAGCTCAAGATTTATAACTAAAATCAACAGAACGCAAAACGAGAGTCTAAACTTGTCCAGACATCTAATAAACAAGGGCAGAGTATATGAACAGGTAGGATGAACCTAAAATCTCACTAATTACGGATAGTCCATCGGGGATCAAATTCTAAACTTCTTAGATACTTCCCAAGATATCCTATGGCCACAATGAGGGCACGTTATATGGTGTAAGTATTATCACGTTCATAATACCAGCACCACATAAATATGCCTTCATGATGATCATACTTTATCTCAAGTCGCAACAATAACCTATCTTAATCCACCTAGTACTTCTACGGTCTCAGAGGTCAACAAAAGCAAATGTCATAGCAAGGCACGAATCAGAGTGATGCGGAAACACTAATACTTAAACCAATGCCTTATAATCTACCCATTCATCACTGGTCAAAACTTAAGTTCATACCAAGAAATCCTAAAGCAAGTCCTCAAGGTGTCCTCCTATGTTCTTACAGTGGAAGCCTAATGGTCCTAAATGCACAGGACAGGGTAATGTATTACAAGTCGTCAACCTGTCTCTGATACCATAAATTGTAACACCCCAACCCGATAAGGGTAAAGATGTCACAACGATGGTTTCATATCATAACAAACACAAGCATTTGACATTAATAATACAATAGAATTCAAGGGTTACAAAGGAAAATCTGAAACTACAAGGTTACAATTCAATATCTTCTACGTCTAATTTAAGGTTCTTCTAGTCATCTTCAATATCTAATAAAGTCTTCTAATGCCCAAGTACTCTCCACTCAAACCCAGCTTCCAAACTAAAACCTGCCGCAGGAAAAGGAAATGTAGGGTATTCACAATGCAAGAAACACTTGTTTGAGGCCTTTAGATGGATCGAATAGACATAAACTAGAGAGAGAAAGTGGGAACTTCTAGAGAGAGAGAACTATGTGTATATTAGCTTAAAATGTAGGGAAGTTCCAACCCTTCCCTTGCAAGGGAAGGGGTATTTATACATACTACTTAATATGCCCCTAGTGGGCTGTGGAGTGAGCTGACAGTGGGGAAAGCCCCGACCCAATCCACAAATATAAATACGACTAAACTAATAATACTAATAATATTACTGATAATCCTACGAGCTATGATGTGCTAATAAGTACTCGGGGTGACCGATGCGCGTGATGTGTCGTTGCGGTTTAGCAGTTTTAATGCCTACTCAAGTTTTAAATTTATATTTAGCCGACTTATCAATAACACACACACTTAACGAGCAGTGTACCCGGTCAGTATGAAGATAATGGTAAGTAGAGTGTCGATCACTAAGAGTGGAACGTATTATCTCGTTATTCTAATCAGTATTTTAATATCCTAACGCAAGGGGGTTTCAGCCTGAGAGACTGGCACGGTTTGTTTGCAATTAAATAATAAAATAAACCAATAGGCACGAATCAGCAAGTAGCACACACGTACACAGATAAATACTTGAGACAATAAGAGGGCTGTCCTTATGATTAAGTAGATTGTCACTTGTTTTATTGATAGCTTTATATGAAGTGTATGTAGTTAACCCTTTCTCGTTGGTCCTATTCTTATCGGCGAGTAAACCCTTAATGATTACTTATGTCTAAAAGTTATTCCTAAGTGATCAATTTAGTAATAACCGTGGGAGCCACATTATGTCCCGCAGTCAAATGCCCGCAAGCCACTAATAAACACAGAGGTTATCAATGCACTAATAAGTAGTAACCAAAGACATCAACATATAAACTTTAATTGATGGGAAAGCAAGTATTAAAGGGAGTGCAATCTTTCGTTGTCACATTACACAAGCCACCAATCCTGATGAATTAAAGTTTGCTAACACAATAAAACAAAACTACTTAATGAATTAAACACATGCAGCACCTTCTTACAGCTCTTGTATCTTTGATTTGGGTGTGTCTTGTGCTGCCTCCTTGACTGAATTCGTCCTTTGTTCCTCCTGTTTGGTCTTCGGTTTTAGGTTTTCCGGAACTTTTAATTCGTCTGGTCTACGGGGTATTTATAGTTTCTGTCTGAGGGAGGATGCGGCGCATCTACTAAGTAGATGCGGCGCATGTACTTAACTTCGCGTGGGGTCCAAGATTATAATATTCAGGAATATTCGTACACCGCCAGAAGATGCGGCGTAACTCCATGATTAGATGTGGCGCATGTCCTCTTGTATCTTGGATCGTATCTGGTGATATCTTGATAGAGATGCGGCGCATGTTGAGAGTGAGATGCGGCGCATCTGGAGCAGAATTGACTTAATCTTATCCATGTCAGTAGACTTTCAACTTTATGCACGTTTTGCTCCATTATTAGTCCAAAATCGCTAAGTTTCACCAAATGCTTGTTTTTACCTGAGAATTACAAAAGTAAACGATTAAGTATCAATCCTCATACATAATATAGTAAAACAAGTCAAATTAATAGGATAAATGATAGTAATAAAATGTACTTATTTGAGTTCATCAGTGACCGAGTCTTCAGCTGAATATTCATATTCCTAACAATCTCCCCCTAAGGGAGGTCACCCCAGAAGTAATGCTCTGAAATTCAGTACTTTTTCCTTGGATCTTGACATCATAGCTCGTAATCCTTGATTCTTCAATATCATAGATTGTTGTGCAAACATCCGTGATCTTAAGATGACTTCTCTTTTGTCTTGGATGAACTTTGAGTAAACTTTGAACGTATCATCCCACTTGAGTCTCCAAGTCATCTTTCAGTAGTAGGTCTCCATGTGATGAAATATACTTAGAGCCGACATGCTCACACGATATGGTGTCATGATCTTCAGCATCAGAGTTAGCAGAAGCTGTGTTGAAGGTCTTTTAGGTTGATCATGACTTCTTTGATGATGATGTGGTGTGAGCATGTGGTGATGGATTGGCATCTTTTCTGCAACCAGCTACCACAGCAACCAGCTACAGCATTCCACTGCTACAATCGCCAGAAGTTCCTGCATACGACAGTTAGCAATAATTCGACCGGTTCTTACAAGTTTGGACTTCGAGATAGTCAACAGCATATTGTGAAAACTCTCTCTAATCCTTACCAAGACCGTTCCTAATCGAAAACCCACATAGGGCTTTTTAAGATTTTACCGTAGTAAATCAACGATTAGGTGAGTCGCTAGAGATCACTCCACGACGGTAGACCGGTTGAAACCGCCGCGACCACTAAGCGTAATCCACGAGGAATTACCGAAGTGACCTGCTTTCAGGGCTGCTTGATGTTGACCCTGGCAGGAATTTCCATTCAATCATTGAGAATTACATTTGTAAATTCTCTCATAAATGTTCTGGCAGATTGCTAAGATCTGCGTAGGACTCATGAGTTTACAACTGGTGTCCTTAATGTTGAACAACCAGTGTAGAAATAATTCGTGTCCCTATGAGATCTTATTATGCATCTCGTGGCTCTAGACTCGATAGTGCGATTTGATTTAGAGAGCGGAGGCTGGAGAGGACTGCCACCTTTTCAATATCATCTAACTCGGAGTGAGAGAGACGATAGAAATGTGTTGAGCTCCGTGACAATTGAAACAAGAGTCCTTTAAGGGACCTTGAGTGGCTAGGGAGGGTTGTGCAGCGTATCACTGGGTCCATGATACTTTGTCTTCAATGCCAGCAATCAACTAAGTGATTCTGACAGCATATGTATTGACACGGTTTCTGCCAAAGTTGTAAGGAGGGCTATTTCTTTTCACCCTTTCTCTTTACAATTCTTTTTCATTCTTCAACCCCTTCAGTGCTTACCGAGACTTCATAACTAACACCTTGTTGGGTTTGTTCCAGTGTTAGCTCCATCTCAGTCGGCACTCTTCCCTCATTCACTTTTCTCCTTTTTAATCATACCTAAGGACTTCTACACTAACTAGTGGATTGTCCCTGGGTAGATCCCTCCGGCTCTGGCGGGATCGTGGGAACTTGTACCTAACCTTACCATCCTTATAACTCCATTATATGAAATACAATGGTCGGTCTTTGGTGTTCTTCCACAATTGCCAAACCAAATCTTTGAAAAATCTCTCAAAGTGTTCATGATTTCGAAACACATTTTTGCAAACACTTGAGAGTTTTATATTTTTCAAATGCTCCCCCTCAACATGTGCTCGAGTGATAGTTTTATAAATTTACACATGTTAGGTAGAGCTCGCAATTTTTTGAATTGATCCACTTTTCAGTGAACATGACCGATTCGAGACACGCTTACATCACTAGTTAGACTAGCTTGAAATTATTACCCGGCCTGGTCAAGTCCACAGAAAGTTTCTCGAAATGGTACTCTCTACTCAGATACATCTTTTTTGAGACACGCTTACATCACTGGTTAGACCAGCTTGAAATTATTACCCGGCCAAGACGCATCCTTTCGATTGATGGCAATTCAAGTTTCGTCAATTCATTGGTGAAGTCTGAGCCTTGCTCACGTAAGATGCCAAATCCTTTGTTTTGTTAAAACCATTTGCTCCCCCTCAATATGTGCATCGATATAAGAAAGATTTTAGCACATATGGAAGAGCATGCTTTTATGACCAAAACATTTTGCTCCCCCTCAATATGTGCCTTGATATACAAAATGGTTTAGCACATACGGGAGAGCTTACATTAACTTCCAAATCATCACATTTTATCAGAATTTCATATTTAAATCACATTCTCTCCCCCGGTCAAAAATTTCAAACCATTTGAGATTTGTGATCCCAAGTGATTTAAATAAGTTTAGAAAATTTGGGAGAAAATGTGGTCAGGTTTAAATGTATTCTGATTTTGAAGCATACTATGCTTCCCTTGAAACAACGAGAGAGTGTCACTGCTGATGTTGCACAAATTTGGCAAGGTGTCGGAAATTTGAACAAATATGCTCCCCCTCAATTAATGACCCGTTTTCCATTAAAAGAGCTGTAGTCATTCAATTGAGCGACGGGTATTTGTGAAAATTTAATTCAATTTACCACCTTGTGTAACATCAAGACTCTCTAGAAGAATCAAACAACATAAAGAGTCTGATGAAAAGAAGACTTCTCTTCTTATACACGACACGACGCACTGAAACGTACATCAAGTCGGGGAAACATGGATATAAAGTAATCCATGCCCAGGTGAACATCACCCGGTTGGAGGAACAGCTGTCCTTTTGGCGACATGCTTTCCCCATTGTACAGCGCGGATTACTTATCAATATACACAGATCACACATAGAGTATTACAAGATTAGTGGAAATTACATCATATAATTACAAGTATCCAACAAAAGAATATCAGCACTACAAAGACCACTTATGGAGAGAATCGACTCATGACGTTCTTTCCATCAATCTGTAATCTCCTTCACGAACTCTACCCCCAACGAAGCTTTCCAGGTTGCGAAAGATCCTTCTTGTTTTCAGCTTTCGCTCTATGGCTCTCATAAACTCTTTACTCCTTTGTACATCCAGATCAGTCCAGAACTGAGTCTTCAATTGTGGGTTGTGAGGATTTATCTTAAAGTCCTTAATCCTGAAATCCAGTGCTTCATCGATCATTCTCAGAGTACCATCGCTGAATTTATGAATCTCACTGAGTTGCATCATCATAGGAGTTTCATGCAGGTCAGTGAACTTGACTGCTCTTGGAGATTCGATTACTTTAAAGTCGTGAATGTACTCGAGACCCTTATGTTCCCAATACGGCTTGGTGAGATTGAGTTTGGTTTGGTAGCTCTCAATCCCTAGTTGAAAATCACTTACCCTTTGCCTGATAACAAGACCCCGGATCCATAAATTGACAGCAGCAGCAAGCGCCTTCTTGTCACGAGGAGGAAGATGATTCAGGTGCCCTTGAAGATTCAGAAGGAAGAGATCTTCGAAGTCATTTGGAGATAGATATTTAAAATCGCTCTCAGCAATAATATACTCCTTATGATCAGCACGACGAAGCACTATCCTTTTAAGATACTCATACCCATACATTGGGTGAATTTCAACTTTGATAACACTTAAGATTCTCAGATGCGAACGTATACCCTGACGACTACCCTCTCCTGCGTGCCTTTCAATATAGAATCGTTTCTTGTGGAACCACCAATGTGTGACCCCATAAGATGCAGTTAAATCAAACTTGTATTCTTCATTTGACCATAACTGATCAGGCACCATTTGTTCTAGCCCAATGTCAGGATAGTGAGCTGCTTTCATCTTGTTAATGGATAATGCCTGCCTGTCACCATTATTTCCGAATCGGAGATAATTCAGATCATTGTTGAAAAAGAGATCAGCTTGAATGTTAACTTGACCTGGTGGACCATCAAAGGGAAGAGGTCGGTTGACGTTGTAGGAAAGAATTCGGTCATCAACTTGATCGGTAAATAGTCTATGACATTCTTCCATTTGATATTGAAGATGATGCACATCAGGATGAAACACTTTGACTATTTCATACGCAGGACCTTCTAAGTCTTGAGGAGTGAGATGTGTGATGCCTTTCTTTTCACAGAACCAATTATAATGCCCATGTCTTAGTCTTTGCCAGCAATGAGTTCTCTGAAGGAGGGTTGTGTTGCGAAGCAATAGCAGCTGCCCAATTGTTTACAGGAACACTTATGTCTGATGATGGGATAGACCAATCTGGCTCAGGAATTGGTTCTCGATCTTCTTCAGATAAGGGTTTCACCCAAGATTCCATGTCTTCCCTGGTGGGTCGCTTTCTAGTGGAGTCTGAGTCATCAGGTGTGTCTGTGCGTAAAAATTCCAACCACCATTTTTGATTAGGGTCAACTGTTGGGATATTGGTATTGGCTGAGACTTCATCTTCATCAGTTAGAGAGGTCAGATCTTCTACTTCTGATTCCTCATTCATGACAAAGTCCTCAGGAACTGGTGAGAGTGAGGACTTAGGTTGAGTATCAACAGTTGTCCACGCAAGAGGTCCAGCCTTAGTAACTCCCTTAGACTTGCTTGGGGCAGACGAGGTAGTGGGTTGGTCTTTTCCACCAGAAGATACAGTGGGATGATGATGAGGTTGAGCTTGGATGGATCCTGACGCTCCTGAAGACCTTGCAGCACCAGAGCTACCATCAGGTGGAGGAGGTGGAGGAGGATGTGGTGGAGAACCAGGAGGTTTACAGGGTTTATCTTGTCTCCTTTTCTTCCTCTTCCGTTGTTCTTCAAGCTCAGCCATGAGGAAATCCTGATTATCATGACCCATCGATTTTTCCAAAGCTTCATAAAGCCTTTGATGATCTTCGTGGCCTTGATACTGACCACATTCAAACATTCTGTCATAGAGGATTGATTTCATATCAGTAGTAGGAAGATCTCTGAATCGTGTTTTCATAGGAGCTTCCATTGCCCATCTGACCGCTTCCTCTACGTGAGCATTCACAGCTTCAGCCACCTTTTGATCAATATTAAGCTTTTCCACCTTTAGTAATCTCTGCTCATAATTTTTCATCTTCCGTGACATGTCATCAATGAGCTTTGTGGCGGCAATGAGTTGTGATGCTAAATTAGATGGTGGTTCTGGAGGGATGGGTGTATCTGGGGTTGCTTCTGGTGAGGGATTTACTATGATGGTTGCTGTTGTGGAAACAGGAATTGTAATAGGTCTAATACCTGACATGTCTTGTTCAATAGGTACAGACACCATCGACTCTACTTCCTTATCATCATGTGGTATTTCAGTCTCTGTAGCGTTGTCGTTGGCTTTATCCAGAATGAATTGATCACCATAGTTGAAGTCGGTTTCAAGGTTCTTCAGAGAAGATAGAGTGCCAGTAGACCCTGCTGGTTCATTCAGGTGAGATTGTTCATCATCCTTCATTTTCAGATTCACATGAACCCCCGGGTATGTAGAAGCCACAAATTCTTCATGTTGTATTTCTTGTGGAAGTTCTGTAGTGGTTGTTGTTATCTGATCATGAGTTTCCTTAATGATGTTATCAGACTCAGCTTCTTTATGAACTTTCTCATCTTGACTCTCACCTTGATCTTGTTGATCCTTTATTTCAGTATGTGTGATCTTCATCTCCACCTTCTTCTCCTTGTACAACTGTTCATCGCTTTCTGTATCACTGGAATCTTGAGCAACTTCTAAGCTTGGTGATTCTTCTTGAGGTCCTTCAGAAAGATCAAGTACTCTGGATGATCCCTGATCACGTTTCCTGAGTACAAATTGTGTTGTTGTCTTGGATGCCGGAGATGATATGGTAAGAAGAGTCTTAGCAGCTTGTACTACTGTAGCTACTCCTTTTCCTTTGCCTTCTACTTCAGGTAATGGTTTACTGCTCTCAACAATAGGTTCTCTAAGGACAACTCCTTTCGTAGCACTCCTTGTTGATTCAGCATGTTCTTTAGCACTCAGCTCCAAGGCTTGTTGTAGAACCGGATCTTCTTCATCTCTTAGACCTAGTTCAGGTACCACCATCTCTTCATCATCAACTCGACCTTTTGTCTTGGTTTTCTTAGATTTCAACTTCTTGATTGATGCCTTCCTTTTGATCTTCTTATTTTTCTTAGATCCCTCAACTTCTGTGGGTGCATCCTTTATTTTCTTTGATTTCGATTTAGATTGGGTTTGTTTGATGGATTTCTGGGTTTCTGGTTCAGGGGTTTCGGCTTCACTTCTTACCTTATCAGAGAGAGACTTCTGATATTCCTCTATTTTGCTCAGATAATCCTTATAATAGGAGGCTTGACGAATATTATCTGTAATAAGGAGCTCAGGAATAAGCCTTCCAAAGACTTCTTGTTTGGCCCCTTTAGCAGCCCACTTGAGATTTCCCAGAACAAATTCTTCAGAGGATAAATGGAGAGGAGAATCAGTTCTAGGATGGAACTTGTGAAGAGAGTAGAGGTGGTGGATTATCATTTTAGTGAATCTGATGCTAGGAATTAACATCTTTCTCACTGTCTTCCTGCTGGCCAGGTTTGATTCCAGTTTAGCTTTGTCTTCTAGGAAGGTGTGAATGGAATGAATGAATTCTTCCCAGATCCTTTCAGCGAAATCTATGTTGGAACGTTTTACGATTCCCCATAGAATTTGAAGCACTGGAGCCCTAGGTCTTTCAAAAGCAGAAGTCTTCCCAGTAAGACACAAGTTGAGGATGGTGGCGATAGTTCTCCATGGTTGATACATTTCACTGGTGACTACTGCTGACACCTTGAGGATGGTTGATGGATAACCCAGATCATTAACGAAGTGGACGAGAGCCTCGGACGTAGGAGGTTGAGTGAAGGGTTTATCAATGACAACAGGGGAGATCTGAAGAGCCTCTCTGATGGTGTCTTTGGTCAGCTCATACCATTGTTCATCTAACTGACAATGGTAATTACCAGTGTCTTTGTTGAGTTCAATCGTATTCCAGAACTGTTGAATGTATATAGACGGAACGGTTGTACATGCTGTGAATGCTCTGAAGAAATTGGCATCCTTTAAGATATCAACAGATATCTTGTAAATAGGATTGGGTTGAGGTCTTATCACATCGATATAACAGTTGCTCCTTCCAATAGGGATCCATTTGTTCTTAGGAAGGATTTGTTCATCTGTGCGAACAGGTGTTGAGACTGCAGGGTTTGGTTCTGAGGAAGTAGTGATCTCTGTATCTGTCATTGTATCTACACACACACATTCACAGAAAGACAGTATGCCTATGCAAGTTAGATGGGAGTCAATCCTCGAGGTTAGCACAGAGACTATGTGTACATTACAAAAGACTACAGTAAATCAAGTAACACACAATTGTGAGAGACCAAATATGCAGCAAACATAACGCACATTATAAAGTATTAACTGCACAGCTCAACTGTATACAAACTACAACATTTGATAAGGACAAGCTGCAACTGTAAGCATGTAGACAAACCGCATATGTAAGCATATAGACATAACATGACTATACAGACAAACTGCATCCATGACAAAGTAGACAAACAGCATCCATAATCATAAAGACAGACCGCATTCATGATAATTCAGACAAACCGCGTTTGTGATTATTCAGACAAACCGCGTTCGTGATTAATCAGACAAACCGCGTTCGTGATTGTTCAGACAAACCGCGTTCGTGATTAATCAGAAAACCCGTCTGATAAACAGACAAACCGCGTTCGTGATTAAACAGACAAACCGCGTTCGTGATTAAACAGACAAACCGCGTTCGTGATTTAACAGACAAACCGCGTTTGTGATTAAACAGACAAACCGCGTTCATGATCATACATACAAACCGCGTTCATGATCATACATACAAACCGCGTTCATGATAACTAGACAAACAGCATCTATCATTGAAGAGACAAACCGCATTCAAGAACAATTACACAAACTTCATCCATGAATATATATACAAACAGCATCGATGAACATGCCATCGAGACATACACCCTATATCATATTGAGAGCAATAATTTCAGATCAGACATTATACTAGCACCTCATGACATGCCTAATCACTTCTCAAAAGAATCAATTAATTCCATACAGTGTTTTAACACCACATATTGCAAACTCTTGACCTATACCAGACAAACCGCATCGTAGAATATAACCCCACTAAATCGATTAAGCACTCATTACTTGAAGGATGTATATGCATACAAAAACAACACGACGAGAGCTTATAGCAATCAAACCAATCTTTGTCCAGATTCACTCTAACTTAAACCAGCTATCAATCGACTTAACGCATCCAATCTTGAAGGAGCTAACAATTTATCAAATCAGATTCCTCATCTGGTTAGTGATAAAAGAAATCCGCTCAATCCTAGAGACATACTAATCGATAACCGAACGAACAATTCCTAGACTCGTGAACGATTTTGACTTTTTGGAGTCAAACATTATTCGAAAATTCACAACAATCCAAAACACAACTTGAAAGATGAAGCAATATAAGCATATAACAATTATCATTACATACATAAATGAGAATCCCATCAATCAAAAACAAGAAACAACAAACAAACCTAGGATCGAATGATGAATCGTACGAATCAACCTAGAAAAACCAAATAAAACATTTAGAATCTAGGAATGATACAAGTAATGGCCTACTGATATGGGTGAGGATCGATAATTACCTAGGAAGAATCTCGATGGATGGATTAAGTGGGCGATCGTGGGTTTAGTTAGAGAAAGAGGCGAGTTCGGTTTGATTTAGAGGAGAGAGAGTGATAGGAGACAAACCGCGTGTATTTGGAATCTTAAATACCATCACCTAACAATCCAATTAAACGTATTGACACTTTTGGTCCCTGTCTTAGTTGGTTTGACAAACCGCATAGGTTACCTACTCCTAACTCTCCTCTTTTACAAACTGACACATTTGGTCCCTGACTTAGTTGTCTTGACAAACCGCATAGGTTACCTACTCCTAACTCTCCTCTTTTAAACAAAAATATCATCACCTAACAATCCAATTAAACAAAATGACACATTTGGTCAAAATATCATCACCTAATAATCCAATTAAATAAGATGACACATTTGGTCCCTGACTTTCCTATCAATAAAAATTCTCACACTCATAGGCAAGTTTAAATTGCTACAGCTCTCCCCCTCAATCAATGACTTAACTTCTGTATAGACATTGATTGAACAACAATTTATCATTTGGTGAGATCAACCGTGGGAGCCTTTAAGACAACATAGAATCACCAGTATGAATGAACATGGATATGAAGTAATTCATGCTCAGGTGAACCTCACCTTGAAGACAAGTTGTCATTTTGGTGACAATCTTCTTCAACTGGGAACGCGGGTTGCTATCTAAAGTAATAGCAAGCCTTAGAGACATGATTTACTTATTAGGATCAACTTCTGTTCGAGCTTCATTTAAAACCCCGTGTCATTATTGAATGACATTTCTAGGGTCGTAAATGTTATCGATATCCAGAAGACATGCCTCTCTCTATCCAAGAACACATATTACTATATACACAAGAAACATGTACCTATAAAATAATAGTAACAATACACAACAAGAAAGAAAAAGCAAAAAGGATACTTGAGATTCTCTTCATAAAATCAGTACGAGTTTTGAACTGAATTGTTCAAAAGTCATTGTCCCTTTACATCACAGGTGGGTTTTCCGAACCTCCTCTTTGGGAGTTGATAGTCCTTTCGGTAGCCACACCTTGAGCTTCTTCTTGATGCATTCTGTGAGAGTAGCTGCACACAGAAACCGTCTCCCTGCACTATCATAAGAATTTTGTTTGCATATATATTGGTTAGTGACTCTGGGGTCCTGCCTCTGTGGTTTCTTGCAAACATTCTTAGAAGCATTTTCTGTGTCAGTAGGTACCCACTGAAGACCAACTTTCTCAAAGATTCTACCAGTTGGCAACCATCTTAGGCACATTCTAAATATGCGATGTTTCTGAGGCACCTTAGTGTTTTTACAAGAGAAAATTTCTTGTCTTTCAGCACTAGATCTATTAGGCTTCCTAGGGTGTTTCATCAGTTCTATAGGCCTATGGTGAATATTGGTCATAGTAGAGAATGCAGTGACATGAGTATGAACTTCCTTAGTTAGTGTCATGTGAGACTTATCCTGAAAGTGACTCTTAGCTAATTTTCCCTTACGTCTATGTTGTGACGTGACTGATTTTGGCAAACACTTAGTCTCACCAACTTGGGGAGCACACCTTGGATAAGGGGCAGGTGTTTCCAAGACTGATGGTTTGACAGACTTAGGATTCACCCTGTTCTTGGCCGACTTCTTAAAGTTATCCCTATGAGAAGCTAATGAGAAACTTTTCCTTAGATTTTGTGCTTGGGAGTGATCATTTTCAGCTATCAAAGATTGTGTTGGGTTTTTCCTCTTGGATTTGATATCCTTGACTGAGCCATACAGTTGTTTAATTTTCAATTTAAGGGTTTCATTCTCAGCCTGTAACTCAACAGTTTTAGCATCATGTGTGGTTTTATCATCATTGACCTTTTCTTGCAATTCACTTAGTTTGGTTCTTAACATGTTAATAGTCGCGTTCTTGGCCACTAGCTGATCTTTCAACTCATTTATCATAAAAAATTCCCGAATGTCAGGTAATTCCGGATTTTTTGATGGGAGGTTAATTTGGAACTTTTCTTTTATTTGTTGCATTGAAATTTCAAGATCAACACAGTGTTTTTCCAGTTTTGAAAATCCTTTTAAAAGTTCATTGTAAACCCTCTTTTCAATCATATCATGTGATTTGAAAGACTCAGTCGTAGGCACAGAACTCGACGAATTATCATGTATAAGTTCATTAGAAAGAGTATTATCTAGATAAGACAGATGTACCACAGTAGACTGTGCTTGGTGATTTTCAGGTTCGTAGGATTCCTTCTCACATCTTGTGACGTCACTTCCTGTGCTGACACCATCAACCGTCTTGTCTGATTTTGTTCCATTCCTACCCTGTTCACCTTTTTCCTCAATGAACCCATGGACATCCCTTATCAGCAGTAGCAGTGTCGTTTTGTACATTTCAATTTCTGACCCAGTATATTTAGCGAAACACTCTTTAGTCACTTGGCAGTCATAATTATAGTCCATAGTGTATTGAGAGTTGATGAACACTTGGAATTGATTGTTGATCACATTGAGAGCGGCTCTGGATTTATCTTCAGAATATTCTTCCTTGACCAGCTCCTGTTCTAGTTGATCCAGATATAATGTCATTATGACTGTAAAATCACAAATTTCCTGACCAAAGAGTGAAGCGAAAGCCCGTGGGTACCCTATCACGTATTCAGATTTACCGAACAGAGCCTTAATGTGTGATAGAAGTGAACGGAAGCATGCTACTTGACTTTCCTTTGCATTAGCCAACTGCACAACCTGAAGGCATTCATCCATGTGTGACTTCGAGTGTGACTCATCAGTTCCAGCAGAATCAGCAGAATCAGTATCATTTGCTTCTGTTAGAGATGTGTAATTATAGTTCCCATGATCCTTAATAGCATCGTACAGTTTGAGAACCTCCGATATGAGAGAGTCTGAGTTAGTTGTCATAGTGAATACGGGATTTAACTGATCTTGTGATTTAACCGAGAAATCGAATCTTTCGCGGGAATTTCTAAAATCACCAAGACACAAACCGCATAGACAAATAGCACCCTTGAGGATACAAACCGCCTAGACAAACCGCGTAGACACAAACCGAGTTCCCGCTGCAGAGACAAACCGCGTAGACACAAACCGAGTTCCCGCTGCAGAGACAAACCGCGTAGACACAAACCGAGTACACACTGCAAAGACAAACCGCGTAGACACAAACCGAGTTCACACTGCAGAGACAAACCGCGTAGACACAAACCGAGTTCACGCTGGAGAGACAAACCGCGTAGACACAAACCGAGTTCACGCTGGAGAGACAAACCGCGTTGATACAAACCGAGTACACGTTGCAAAGACAAACCGCGTAGACACAAACCGCGTACGCGCCTTAGAGACAAACCGCGTAGACACAAACCGCCAAACACGTCACTTTCAATGCTATTTGTCCTTTTGCCTAAACTAGTAATAAGACAAACCGCGTTCTCGATGTGACACAAACGCGTTCAAGAACACGTCCAAGGTACACAAACCGCACCCAAGAACACTTGGATAAAATCACTCGAATCACCCAAAAACACCACACAAACCTTAAATCTGTGAATCCAAGCACCAAATACTACTCTTATACTGTTCCTAAGCTAGAAAGTACAAGGTATAACAACTTCTAATCACTAAACAAAGCACAAAAAGAAATTTATGTAACTTATCAAATCGAACTAAAAAGCCTCAAAAACTAGACAAATCCGTGAATACCAACTCTCATGGACCTAACCATGGCTCTTGATACCAATTGTAGGGTATTCACAATGCAAGAACCACTTGTTTGAGGCCTTTAGATGGATCGAATAGACATAAACTAGAGAGAGAAAGTGGGAACTTCTAGAGAGAGAGAACTATGTGTATATTAGCTTGAAATGTAGGGAAGTTCCAACCCTTCCCTTGCAAGGGAAGGGGTATTTATACATACTACTTAATATGCCCCTAGTGGGCTGTGGAGTGAGCTGACAGTGGGGAAAGCCCCGACCCAATCCACAAATATAAATACGACTAAACTAATAATACTAATAATATTACTGATAATCCTACGAGCTATGATGAGCTAATGAGTACTCGGGGTGACCGAGTCTTCAGCTGAATATTCATATTCCTAACAGGAAATGCGGCTGAGCTACGAAAGCTCAGTGAACAGATATAACGATAACAAAGCAGTAATAAAGGGTAGTGAAGTAAGTGAAACATTTCAAGGTGTGACAGGAGTAGGAAAGAAAATGGGAAAAAGGTTATCAAGAATTGGTTACAATGGCTCAGTGTAAAGGAAACCATAACCCACCACAAGCCCAAGTCAAATCAAGTCAAGTCAAGTGTCAAATCAAGCATAGGTTATAGGGTAACAGTAACAGTAATCCACTACGAGCCCAGAACATATAAAATCAAGTAAACAAGTATACATGTATACGGAGGGGTAACCTTGATATACCAAGTATAATATGAGGGGATACCTCCAAGGGTTGGAGTCATGAGCTCCCAAGAGTGAATGACGTGTATCGCACACACCCATCATGTCACTAAACAATACAAGTAAGTCAAGTCATGTACAATACAAATCTAGGATGCATCCATACGCCCCTGTAGGCTGCCACAATGTCTTCATCTACGTGTACAAGTCAAATATCAAGTCAATGGCAGGGACGGGATAGGTCATCACTTTCCTACCCAAAAGTCAAGTCATTAATGCATCAATGACAAGGACATGAAACCCTCATGCCTAGTATGGCTCATAGTCTCAAACTGTGGGTCAAGGTCAAGTATCAAGTATCATGTTTCAAGTTCAAGTTCAAGTCAAATCATATATCAAGGGGTTCATATCAATGTATCAAGATTCAAGTCAAGTTTCTAATCCAAGTTTATCAAGGTTCAGGTCAAGGGTCAAGACAAGAGATCATAACAAAGGTTTATAGTAAAGGTTCAATTTAAAGTTCATTTAAAAACAATCCTTCAATAATGGTTTTCGTAAAAATGATCTTTAAAATGGTTTTCATAAAAATGGTTTTCAAAAATAGTTTTCATAAAGATAGTTTTCATAAAACATTTCATAAATAATTTAAAAGGTTTTCCTCATTCAGTTATAATATCAAGTAATCAAGGTTCAAGTCCAGGTTCATGGAAAGGTTCATATCAAGGTTCATAGCAGGGTTCAAGGCAAAAGATCAAGGCAAGGGTTCAAAGCAAAGGTTCAAATCTAAGGTTCACTATACAAGGGAAAACATAGCAATGGCTTTGGGAAATCCTAAACGAATCAAAACAAGAGATCAAGATAACGAAGGCACCTTACAAGAAGGGCAGAATATCTGTACCTTATTAGCAGAACTCAAGAATAGCAAATGGCAAGGATCAAATTACTCCCTTCACGAACCTAAAGGAGTGGAAGACAGAAGTTCAAATGATTCTTAGTTATCTTTCCATTTTTAGAAAGTTTCCTTGTTTAGTAAGTTTCCAAAATTAGTAGGTTTTAAGTATTATAACTTTAGGTTAAGTCATTACTTTAATATTATTATGGAATTAGGGTTTCTTTTATCATCTTATAATATTTTAGGGTTAATTATGACAAACTTCCATACTTTAGGGTTTTAAATGTAAATATATAAAAGAATAAGGTTTAAAGTGAAAATATAATAAAATTACTCTTTTAGCCCATAAGTTATCCATAATTACCACTCTAGTCCTTTAATGTTAACAATTTACAAATTAGACCCTTAATATAATTTAATTTACAATTTAAACCCTATAGTTTATTAAAATACCATTTAACCCTTACAGTATTTATATTTACACACTAGGCCTCTAATTATCAAAAGTTACACATGACACCCTTACATAAGTATCTATTCGAATCACCCTTCCCTTTTACATAATTACAAAACAAGTCCTTCTAGTTATTAAGTTTACAATTCGAATTAATATTTAAGTATATTACCATTTAAACCTTCTAATTCCCAAATCTTACACATAAGACCCCTCAACAATTTACCCCAGACCCAAAACATGTTACAAAAATATCCCTCAAGTTTAAAAAGTTACAAAACACCTCCTTAAGTTTTAAAAACCCAATCGGTATTACCTTAAACATACATAAACCCTAGCCTAAATTTCCCAATCATTGGTAATCATTAATTATACCTTAAAACACATTTATTAAACTCAATTACACCATCTAAACTTAAGCCTAGCCAAATTGACCCATGTTTTCTTTCTAAACCTTTTCTTTTTATAAAGCCGGTTTGCAAAATAATTCGACAAGAGCTAACCAAGCATCTATAAATCCAAACAATATTTTTCTAGTGTTATTAGGTTCATATGTGATCGACTAAAATTAGTTCCAAAGCTTATAAAATTCTGCACAGTCGATTTAAGTATTTAGTTCGATTTTAGGGTTCTTTAGTTCGAATTACTTCAATTGTTTAAACAAGCTTGCATGGTTCGATTACACTATTTTATATGGATTTTATATGATCTAAACAAGCTTAGAAAAATGCCAGAAAGAATTTAGAACAAGCGAATGAACAGGAGTAATTTATACCTCTCGGTACAAGTATGCGAGCAAGAAAAATCAAGAACAGGAAGTCCAAGCTTCTACAAATCGTTCCTCTATTTTTCCAGACCTCTCAGGACGTATTACAACCCATGAAAATTGATGTCGAAGCTCCAGGAATTTTATGTGGATCGTATGGGATTTTTGATGGTTTAATCGACTTTTTAAGGGATATTATATGGGTATATATATAATACCGGATATGAGAGGAGGGGGAAACAATTATTCCAGTCCAAGGAACTTAGATAAGGCTAAAATATGTTTTCCTAATTATCTTCACAATTTATAGTATTTATCCTATAGTTTATATTTAGTTAATTTTAATTAAGAAAATAATATATATAAAGTATTAAAAATGTATAATCGGCCAAAATAAAAATATAAAAATATTACAATTATTTTACACTTAAAATGATAAAAATGTTCAAGTATAATTTATTTCACTTCATACGGTATTCGTTTCCAAACGTTTGGGACTTATTTGGTATTTTAAATAATTAATAAGTAATATTTTAATTCCAAGGGTAATTTGGTCATTTTGCAAGTTTAAGAATTTCGGGTATTACATTTCGGATGAGCGTTTTAACATATGTTGTTAAAAGGCTTGAGTATGATGTTTCGGATATGACATTTAACAATTGCGATCGCAAGTTAAACTTACTTGAATATTTCGGACGAAATATTTAAGTTGTCAATCCTACTCCGAGTTCTACTAGGTTTGTATCTAACCTTCCCATGACAAACGGGTGTATTACTTGGAAGAAGGCGAAGTGATGACTGGGGAATTAGGACAACTTTGTGACTACTCTAACTTATAGGTTTTGACACTAGTGTATGACTCTATGACTTTTAAGTGTTCATAGTGATGGGCATACCTAATTCCTAATGTGTCAAAAGAGCATAGTGTGGGTGCAAACTTTACAAGCAAATCATGTAAAATGCATATAAGGGATAAATGCAACCATCATGCAAAACATGATAATCATTTAGCATTTAAGATCATGAAGACATTTAATCATGTCTTATGAGAACATGTTATCATTTTGAAACACGTATGTGGGATGCAAGCACTCTAGGTTTGTTAAGGCAGATCCTAATTACTACCTGTTTAAGATGACATCCTAATGGGAGATAAAGTTCACAGATGTAAACTATCTCTAGTCAAATGTAGGAATGAAAAATTTTCAGGTTAGAGAATGAGTATGAGACTATCACTAGTGGTGCTCAATTAAGGCTAAACACGACCATTTTTACGGGTTATACGAACCCAACTTCTCTCCTGGAAGCAATCCAACCGTTAGGTCAAATTGAATTTCTATTACGATAGGTTTTCCAGTAGTCATTCTCATGTTAGAAAAATTCAAATTCCCATATTTGCCTATCGAAGTATAGCAAAGATGATATTAGCTTGTTTTGCTAATATATGGCCTAATATGACTCAACTAACCACACATTCAAATTTGGTTAAGAGAATGACATGTCTTACACAACTCCTAACAAAGGCAAGCGAAATGTTTTTAATTT
Organism: Artemisia tridentata subsp. tridentata; assembly: GCA_021014915.2. Classification (NCBI taxonomy): domain Eukaryota; kingdom Viridiplantae; phylum Streptophyta; class Magnoliopsida; order Asterales; family Asteraceae; genus Artemisia; species Artemisia tridentata. Next base: position 196,548,428 of record CP139509.1, on the reverse strand, counting down.
CGTATTTGAGATTTAGAGGTTATTTGATGAAGATGGTGTATTTTATGATCTCTTGGACATCATCTTTGTTTGTTGAGTTGTTACATGTTATTTTAACATGATTTGGTTTCCTAGAACCAAGAGACACTCTAATGTGATACAATGTAGAACCTACTACATCGTGTGTGTTTCAAGAATGCTCCATTGCATATCTTGAGAAAGAATCTAGTGAAGGTTACATACCTCAATAGATCTTGTGAGCATTATATTAAAAATGAGACATATTGTATATTTCAACAAATATGCTTTTCTAAGAGGAAACTTATCATTCTTACGAATTCTTTGTGAAAAAAGTATTTTAGTGTATGACCAATTTTACTTGTTTATGCAATGACACATGTCTTATTAGGTTATTATTCAACTCTAATGTCCTATATTTGGTAACAAGATGCAATGTACTCTCTTGTAACATAACCATTCATGTTACAAAAGGAATAAGATGCATAGGATATAAGTTATCCTTTTTCAATCTTTTGATAAGAGAGATATATGTGATATTCTCAAAGATTGATAACTTACATAATAGTTAATAACATATTATGTGTGACACTTTTACTAGACATGTGAATTTGAGTGTTGAGTCGTTCATGAGCAAAGTTTACATATGTTGTTTGTTTGCTCGTGTTTGGTTTTTCGGAAATGAACCATTTACTTATTGCATTGCAATGTAAATTACTTGTATATTTCGGATGAAACATCCAAGTTGTCAATCCTACTTGGTTGTGTATTTTATGCATCTTTTAAACATATTAGTTTAATATTTGGAACACAACCATTGGACAAGAAGACTCAATATGGCATCTTCAACACAAGTGTGAGTTATGATCCGATGCATATTATTTTCGTCTTGAGAGGACGTCATTATTTACATAACAATCGAGTGTGATTGAGTATGTAGATTCAAGATAATACTTTTCATCATATTTTGATGTTATCTTGAAGCTGGACAAATAATGACTCCAATTTCATGTCCACACTCAAAAACTTGTCAATTAGATTCAATAATGATATCAATCATAATTTGAATAATGAATTGATATGTACTCGAGATCTTTCTTGACCCTCACAATCACTCCTTTAAAAAAATTAAGGAGTGTGTTCCATTTATTCTAACACTAGTTGTATGTGTGAGGTTAATGACATATTAAGTTACTTACTTTGATATTGTCATTTATTTTTATTTGAGAAAAACTATTTATATTATTAAGTATAATACTTTTAGTTTTTCGACACCTCATTAGTATAAAAATAATTATCTTAACTATTTTTATACAACATACGTAAAATACTAAATGTTTAAAAACATTTTGTATGTGTGTTAGATCAATGCAAGTTTAATACATTTTCTTTTACTTAAATACTAATGTATTAAAATGACCTTTTATCTTGTTAAGACAACCCATGGTCAAACAAGACAAGATGATGTAATGTTTCAAAGATCATGTTACGGATTTTATGAAAGTGTTAAGTATTTTTGGGTGATATACTTTTTACACTTAAACCTTTGGAAAAATAATTGTGTAAGACAATATCTTTCGACATCCATGATCTACCACTTGGTTTCTATTCCTAAGAAGGTTACTAAACCATTTTAAAAGCTTGCAACAAATGCAAGAAAAATGGTCTATGCCTATATGCAATGCAAAATCAATTACGCAACTTAGTGCAAGAAGTCTAGCCTAAGTCCTATTGACGCATAAGCCGAAAAGCTAATATTCGACACATAGCAACAAGGCATGAAAGACACTTATGCTTAAAGATAAAATTAGCTCAACTAAAGATAACAATAAGCATACAAAAGTATTAACTAACAATACTAAGACACAAACAAAAGCAAATAGTCATTTTGTGTATTAAGTATAACAATGTACACTTAGCTTGACTTTATTTGAAAATGAATTATTTTCCACCCCATTTAAAAATTTTATCAAGTTCAACACCTTGAAATCATGAATGCATCAACGTGTGATGTTCACTTTATGATTTGACAAAAAATTTGTGCAATCGGCATGACACGAAAAGACTCTCTGTTACGAATTAAAGACATCCGTAAATTTCACTTTACAATCACTTTCTAAAAATATTTTTAAGTGAAAGTAGACTCAATTACGTTTAAAACGATAGGTGGCACGACTCCTACGGACTTACGGTTGATTTTATACGAATTTTTGAAAATTACCGAATTCTGAAAAACAGACGAAGGTACCGTTAAATTTAGCGGTACCGTCCATATTTAATGGAGCCGTACGTTATATTTAACGGTGCCGTACGTCTGACTTCAGTTTTTGAACAGAACCAACTTTTATCAATTTAAGAAAACCTTCAAGCTAGTATGACAACATATACTTAACAACAAAACTTGTAAGTATTAAGTAACTAAATACTTTTCATATTTTTATCACCTTCATGGGTAATTTGATACATGAATCGTACTCAATTTTGAAAACCATTTGTTTTAAAATTTTGAGCGACGTGGCTCTGGTACCAATTGTGGAAACCGTAGAGGGAGGTGAATACGTTTCCATTTAAAAACTTAAAACTTTTGTATCAAACACCCGATCAAGTATGACGTAATATGAAAAGTGTTAACTATGGTCATTTAACACTTAGAGATGAATGTGGTAAACTAAAATACAAGCACAATCAAGCCATGACACATACTTAATCAACATAACATAAGCAACTAGTCACACACGCATAATCTTCATGCAAATATAAGTATAAAGCGATAAATAATGAAATGAAAGTAAAGAGATAAGTAAGAAGGCACAAACCAGACACGGTGATTTATAGTGGTTCGGTCACGAAGCTCCTCTTCGCCCTACTCCACTCCCCGAGTACCCAACTCGAGAGTTACTTCACTAATCAACAAACTCCCTTCAGGCAGAGAAAACCGTACACGTCGCTTAACTTGTTTTCCGACACTAAGCTAGATGTCGAGTGCTAATCTTAGCTAGCACCAATCTACCACGATCTACCCGATCTACACCTTACACGTCGCTTATCCTATTTTCGACACTAAGCTAGATGTCGAGTGCTAATCATAGCTAGCACCAATCTACCACGATCTACCCGATCTACCCTTGATCCACATGATCAATTACACAAGCCCAATGGCTTCAAGAGATCTTCACTATCTCTTAAGATCACAATGATCTTGACTCACTCTCCCACAAAAGAAAAATAATCTTGATGTATGCTATGATACAATCAAGAGTGTAACCAATGTTACAAGACCTAACAACTACAACTCTTGTATCTTCTTGGATACTTTGAGTTCTTCTCTTGCAAATGAAGAGGAATGATAACACTTTGTATCTACTTGGATACTTTGTGTTCTTCTCTTGCTAATCAAGAGGGATGACAACACTTTGTATCTACTTGGATACTTTGTGTTCTTCTCTTGCTAATCAAGAGGGATGACAACACTTTGTATCTACTTGGATACTTTGTGTTCTTCTCTTGCTAATCAAGAGGAATGAATAGGATCACTTGAATGGAGGATTGGATCACTCTTAAACAAACTAAGACTCTCCAAATGATCAAAGAAAGTCATCTAAGTGAGGAGGGATTAGACCAGAGAAAAAGGACTGGAAAAATCAAGTTGAAAGTGTGAAATGGTCCACTATTTATAGGCAAAGAAAAATCTAGCCGTTACGTACGGACGGCTCCGTTAAATACCCGACTGCTCCGTTAAATTTAACGAAACCTTGGAGTCGTCGGTGTCGAAAACGCTCCAGACGCTCCAAATTTTGTCTTTTAGTGGTGAAGGTTTATTTGGGGAAATTTGGAGCTGTTTTGGGGGGGGAAATGGCTGTTACAATTTTTGAAATGATTTTTCCAAATAAAACATTTCTTTCTAATTCAAAAATAATTTGTAAAATATATTTTTGAAAAATGTTTTGTCACATTCATAAAAATGTGAAGTTTAGAAAAATAAAATCCTTTGATCATTTGTCAAGTAGTAGATTTGTTTGTACATACCTTGAGTTATTTATGTCGGGATGAAAATCTACGACTTCGTTGAAGCATACTTGAGACGTCGGGAGGTGTTGATGTAAGTATACATTGATGTTTTGTGTTTACAAGTAACTTGCACATTTTACGTTATGTATTACAAGTTACATGTTTGTCATTATTAAAACCGAAGAAACCGTTTAGTTTAAATATCGTAATATTTGCACTAACAGTAGGATCTTAAGATTCCGATCCAATCTTACAATCACGATCTTGCAAAGACGAAAACGATCGTAGGTAGGATCCAATCTTAAAAATCTTGGTTTAATCAATGTAAATGTGAAGAAAGTATAGAGAAGAAGAATGGGATGGGTTGGTGGGTCTGACTTTGACCAAACTTTTCTTTGTTTTTCTTGCTTTTTTGTTCACAACACGCGTCCCGTTCCTAGGTCCCGTTCACAGCACATGTTTGATAATATATGTTTAAGAGAATTTGGTTGAATTCACCAAAATTTCAATTGCCTTTGACAAAATAGCTAAATATCTAAGATACCACAAAATGGTCAAGAGTCAAGACTACAAGACCTTGCAAATACTGTTGCGAGCCACTTCCTTGGTCCGCAAAAACTCTATAGTTTGTGAACCCTAAAGTTGCAGTGGTGCGCGCAAAGCACGATTTTTTTTGTAAACCCAAATATGCAAAGTGTTCTACAACCTTATTTGCGAAACTCTTGGCTATGTTGGGATGCACCCAGGTTTTTGGCTACTTTGCCAAAACTAGTTACCATTTTTTTTCCTTGTTTAACCAAGTTCGCATGTAAAAATTGTACTGATTTTTTATTTTATTTATTATTATTATTATTTTTTAATATTTGTATAAAATTTGACGGTTGAACATGAACCAAGCGGAATTCAACCGTAAAGAGCCCTGTGGTTAGGCATTGGTGTGATTCGGGTTGACCCGGTCGGGTTCGGGTCAACTCGGGTCGGGTCAACTCGGGTCAAGGCCCCTAAAAAAATACCCGAACCTGACCCTGTTTGAACTCGGGTCAATTCGGGTCGGGTCAATTCGGGTCTCGGGTCAACTCGGGTCGGGTCAATTCGGGTCGGGTCAGCTCGGGTTTGGGGTCAACCCGAGTTTTTGCCTTGTAAATTGTCAGTTTTCTCGGGTCAATCGGGTTCGGGTCGGGTTCGGGTCGGGTCAAGGCTCCTAAAAACATACCCGAACCCGACCTTGTTTAGAACTCGGGTCAATTCGGGTTGACCCGATTGACCCGAATATAAATTCGGGTCAATTCGGGTTGACCCGAATTGACTCGGGTCAGGTTCGGGTCGGCTCGGGTTCGGGTCGGGTCGGCCCGAATGACACCCCTAAAGAGCCCTGTGGTCACACATTGGTCTTCTTTTCACCACCAAGTTCAATCATTGTGAGATTTTTAAATTGTTCACCGCATGCAATATCTTTAAAACCATAGTAATATTAGTCAAGATCTTATGGTATTTCAGCAAAGTCAAACTAAGGGGCTATTTCTTTTTTTCTATATGGGGTGAAAAGGTGGGTCCCAATATGGGTCCATGTCTGTTAATGGGTCTGGATTGGGAGGATGTTAATTTTTTTGCCTTGTGGAGTAAGATGAAATAAAAGAAATATGTGTGCCCAAGCACAAAATAAATATTATTATATACCTTGGATTCACCTTCTCTCCCCATATAGAAAAAAAAAAACAGACCCTAAATACGGTCTCTATCAAGGGTAAAACTACTAAAGCCATCACTTTGGGCCCCGAATATTGAAGGCCCCTAATTTTTTAATGCCGTTTATGAATATACAGTCGATCACATATTTTTTAAGGTATCATCTTGAGGTCTCAATATATAAAAGCCCCGGTTACTAAAAATGCTAAAATTATTAAGGATGTTTGCTTAGTTTTTGTTTATTTTTTAAATTCATACTATTAAGTCCTTATTTCATTTTAAGAAACACGGCTAGGTCTATCTTTTTACTTTATAAAGAGCTTAAGTGCTACAAATTCTAATGACTTTTAATTTTAGCCAATATTGTAAATAAATTAAACGTAATCACTCACCAATAGCGTTTTAATGAACAAAAAAGAACGAGCTATTTTTCAATGAACAAACATGAACATCGTTGTTTGTTTGTTAAAGTGTTCATATTAGTTCGTTTGTTCGGTTAAACCTTGACTAACGAGAATGAACAAGCCTCGTTAGTATTGATTCGGTTCTTTAGCCATACCTTTTGAGTCTCATAATATTTTTTGTTTGATAACAGGATGTTCTATTAATCTAATGCACGGAAAAGCTAATATTAAGAGAAATAAATAAATAAATAAAAATTGATAAATTTCAAAAAGGTCTCATATTTAAATTTTGCTTTAGGCTTCCATAAGTTTTGAGCCACACCTGGTCATTATCTTAGGCTTCCATAAGTTTTGAGCCACCCCAGGTCATTATCTTGGATATTCAAAAAGAATTTAAGTTTGAGAACATGAAGTTGTGTTTACATTTTAACAAGGGGAGCTTACACTATACCCACGGTGTCTATGAGTAGGGACAAAGGTGCCAGACAATTTGTCTCCCATTTGTCTCCTATTTTTTTTCCTGCACAGCACAGTTTTTGTCAGTTTCTGTTCCGTATTTTTGACAGTTTTAAGCGTTTGACATATTAAACTTTATATTTTCTGTTCCGCACTTTCAGGTTTATAGCTTTTTGATATAAACAAAATTATAAAAATAAAAAAAAAATAAAAAAAAAAAAAAAAAAAAAAAAAAAAGGGACCGTGGGACTAAAAAAATGGGGACCGTGCTTTTAACTCACCCCTTTAACAAGAATAGCTTAAAATAGCAATAATAGGGTTGTCTATGTCACTTATTCCTATAAAAACATTAGAAAAGTGATGTTAAAATAGCAATAATAGGGTTATCTATTTTATTATTATTATTATTATTATTATTTTTAATTCCCTTTTTAAAAAAAAATCTATTTTTTATTCGAAAGTTGAGGATCATGTTAAGAATAAAAACAAGTTTTTTTTTTTTCTTTTTTTTTTCCTACCTCTGTTTAATATTTTCAAATATGAAAACTTAATGCCTGGTTACGTTGGTGCTTTTTTTAAGATTGTTAGACGTTATTGTTCATCTTCTTGGAGTAATTAGTGCAACAAGGCCAATGGCCACATGTGGTCGTTCTATGTGACACAACCAATGGTGACTGACCGATACTACACCTTCACATGCTTCGAGTGTGAAGTGATGAACATTTTAGTCAAAGGCGGTCACTGATAGTAAAAAAAATAAAAAGTTATGGGTGACTGTGTTGTAGGATATTTTGTGTTTGAATGAGATATATGTACGTAAGAGTTGAAATGAATATATATCTCATATTTGTCATATATCAAAATAACCAATTTTTGTCGTCCACTTTTTATTTATATTAATAAAAAATCATTTTTCACCTTTTTTTTTTAAACAATATATTTTGCAAGCGATAAATCTTCAAGCTACAAAAAATACACAATCGCGACGAGAATTAAATTATCTATCTATAGATATGCATTTCTCTATACTTTCGACGATTTTTCTTTTTATTTTAAATTTTCGCCCAGAAAAATCACATATGATTTGTAAAAATCGTGATTTGTAAAAATCACATGTGATTCGTAAAAATCAAATCACATGTGATTTTTACAAATCACGTGTGACTTTTCTGGGCGAAAATCTTGAAAAAAAAAAGTTCGTCGAAAGTATATAATAATACATATCCATAGAAAGATAATTTAATTCTCGTCGCGTTGGTATTATTTTTTCGCATAACGATTAACGGTTTGCGAGATATTTAATTTTTAAAAAAAGGTGAAAGTTTATATTTTTTGTTTTGATAAAAAAAATGAATACTTAGAATTGTTTAATAGGATTTAAGACAAATATAAGATATATATTGAACTTTTGTCATGTACGTAATTGGTAAGGAATGAGGTGACTAAAATGGTGTCAAGAGGGATGATGTGACTTTAACGTGGAGTTGGGGTGATCACACCGTTACATCTCTCACACTCTGTTCTCAAGTCTAAAATTTAAAGAATGGAAGGGGATGAGATGGGAATGGCAAAGTAAGGGATGACATAGTGAAGAAAACGGTTATTTATTTTTGTGTTCTTGAGTTTATTTTTTAAGTAGCAAGGAAATGATAGGAAGCTACCCAAATTACCAATATACCCCAAAAACCATATAAATTAGTTAATTAATTTTTGCACAACTGAGAGCCGTTCGTTTATGTTTTTCACCAAATATTATAACCAAAATAAACTGTAGAAGCCAAGATTCACGTTCTGGAGGTGGAGGAAACACGATAAACACGAACTAAAGATTAAACATTGAATATTCGGTTTATTGATTGCCGAGGTGTGTATGTTTTCTAAAGAGAGAAGTAAAGAAAACACACACACCTCATGTGTTACAAGTGAATCCCCAACCCTCCTAGTGTTGACATAGGAGGGTATTTATTACATGAATACAAGTTCTAACTTAGCAATATGACTAAACTAGTCCTTGTACTTTAAATGCTATTGCAATTCTCACATATGATAAAACTTTAAAGCTAAAAATCTTTCCCCAAAGTGATGTCATATGGGAATTGCTTACAATGTTCCCTACAAGTAAAATATAAACAGTAAGTACAGAGAATAATCTTCAAACTTCATTACTTCGTTCAGCTTGCAGAATCTTCTCAGCTTTCATTTCTTTACTTGCAGACGAACCATGTGAGCAAATCTAATTAGGGTTTAATTTAGAGTACCCTGAGTGCTCTCCCCGTGCTCTCCCCTAATTAGTGCTCTCCCCCAAACTGACAACCTCTCTTATGATTGCCCTGTATCTGAAGTCCGTTCGGGGGAATACATTATCAACATCTTCATCTCACCAAATGCATCCCAGTTATTTTTTCCCATGAGAGATCAGCCCGTACATTTCTCTCCCCTGCTGGTTACGATTTATCAAAATCAGCATACTTATGTGCACGTGAAGTATTAACTGGAAGCACTTCATATATTCCGTGAGAAGATGTACATAAACCCAATCTGACCTCCTGTATAAAAAACAACGGCTTCATGTAGTGACTACTGATGGAGAAAACCCACTATAACGAACTTGAGACTGAAGTAAAGTAGCCCAGACTTGTGACTTAAACTTGCACGATAGTGTGACTAAGAACCTATACTGAGCACTACAACGTAACTCCTTAAAGCATAGGTCGTTTCATATACCCATCCATCCTTCCTTAACTGTATATGAACCTCTCTTGAATTATCCACATCTTTGTGTGACACTGAGTACTACAACGTATCTCCTTTAAGTGATAGTTAACTAGGTCTTCGTCCATCCACCCCTTGACCTATGAAAACTAGATAACCCAAGACTTAATCACTATTCCCATTAGTGCCCAAACAAGGATCTCGAAGAATCATGCATCCAACCAACCCCGTGAATCTTGGCTTCTGAGAGACTCGCTCTAGAACCCGCGCTTAACCCAATGACTTCCAGACATATCAGTTTGGGACTCGCACCTCAAGGAGCTCAATCAATTCATGACGAACAACCCACAACTCAAGAACTGGATAATTTCTTCGAGTTTATGTTCGATGAATACTATAGTGGCGATTCAACAAATGCATCTAACCAACATTCCGCTGCACCTACTCAACATCAACAACCACCACTAAATCCAGATGCATCCACAACATTCGAAGCTGGCGCACCAACTCCCTCAACATCAACGTCATCAACATCCACTCCAGCAACTCCAGTAATTGAAATTGTTCTACCAAGAATTGATGAGCAAGAACAAAATAATGCTGTGTTAGAAAAAGAAGTCTTTGAAAACCCGTTTGGAACGGAATCTGCTGAATCATCTTCCAGATTACATGAACCGTCTAACATGCATTCAAACAGACCAAGGTACCCTTCAACACTACAGTGGACAAAAGACCATCCGATTGAACAGGTTATTGGTAAACCCTCAAGACCAATTCAGACGAGAAAACAACTTCACACCGATTGCGACATGTGCATCTATGTCTGCTCAGTCAGTCTCATAGAACCTAAGAACATTCGGGAAGCAATGGCAGATAATGCCTGGATTGAAGCGATGCAGGAAGAACTTCTTCAATTTCAAATCCATGACACCTGGGATTTAGTTCCAAGACCAATTGACAAACTCGTCATTGATCTTAAGTGGTTATGGAAAAACAAAAAGGATGAAGAAATGACTGTAATTCGCAACAAAGCTCGTCTGGTGGCAAAGGGATACAGACAGGAAGAAGGGATAGATTTTGAAGAGTCATTCACACCAGTTGCAAGGCTTGAAGCAGTCAGGATTTTATTAGCTTATGCCGCTCACAAGAACATCACGGTTTATCAGATGGACATCAAGACAACCTTCTTGAATGGAACTCTGAAAGAAGAAGTGTACGTGAGTCAGCCAGACAGATTCGTTGACAAGGATCATCCAGAATACGTCTACAAGCTAAAGAAAGCAATCTATGGTTTGAAACAAGCCCCACGGGCGTGGTATGACGAGTTATCATCTTTCCTACTTCATAATAATTTCATCAAAGGAACAATTGATCCAACCTTGTTTACAAGAAAATACAAAAATGATATTTTGATTGTTCAGATTTACGTGGACGACATCATATTTGGGTCCACTAATCCGCAATATTCAAAACATTTTGAAAATCTCATGAAAAGCAAATTCGAAATGTCCATGATGGGTGAATTAAAATTCTTTTTGGGTTTACAAATTCATCAATCCCCGCGTGGTATTTTTCTAAATCAGGCTAAATATACAATTGAGATTTTGAAAAAACATGGAATGGATAATTGTGACTCTGTTGGAACTCCAATGGTCACTTCACCCAAGATAGGCGCTGACCTAAATGGGAAACCCATGGATCCGAAGAAATATCGGAGCATGATTGAGTCTCTCATGTACTTAACTGCAAGCCGACCAGATATTCATTTTGCTGTTTGCTTACTTGCACGGTTTCAGGCAAGGCCTACCGAACTTCACCTCCAAGAGGTTAAACGGATCTTTCGGTACCTACGAAGAACCATTAACATGGGACTTTGGTATCCGAAGGATTCGGAGTTTACACTAATAGCATTTTCAGATGCAGACCATGCCGGTTGCCAAGTTACAGCAAAGAGTACATCAAGCGGAGCACAATTTCTGGGAGAAAAGCTAGTAGGTTGGTCCTCAAGGAAACAAGTCTGCACTGCTTTATCAACAGCAGAAGCCGAGTATGTGTCTCTATCTGCATGTTGTGCCCAAGTTCTATGGATGAGGACACAACTAACAAATTATGGTTTCTCTTTCGACCGCATACCTCTGTATTGCGATTCAAAAAGTGCCATAGCCATCTCGTGCAACCCAGTTCAACACTCGAAGACCAAGCATATTAGAGTCCGCTATCACTTCATAAAAGAGCACGTTGAAGAGGGTACTGTTGAATTGTTTTTCGTGAAGACTGAATATCAACTCGCCGATCTATTTACTAAGGCCCTCCCAAAAGAGCGGTTTGAAAACTTAGTTCGTCGAATTGGAATGCGAAGCCTAACTCCCGAAGAGTTAGAAAGTCTTCTCGAATCTTCTTGATTTATATCAACAAGCTTCGCATGTAAATAGTTAATTAAATATATACTTGTTAAAATCAATACTGTAAATATATAAAATTTCAAAAAGCCATAAAAAATATAAAACATCAAAAACCAAAAATATTCTTCTCACGACATGTCTATCGTCTAATCAATATTCTGTACGTATCTAGAAATGTCATTCAACAATGATACGGGCATGTACAGATGCTTGAGCGAGAGTTCTTTTTTTTTTATGTTTTTCTAAAACATGTCGTTTCTCAAATTTTTCTTCATTTACGGCTTTCGTAAATTTCAATACGAAACCCGCACTACATTGAATGACTTCTGATTATTTGCGATCAGGACTCGCAATGTTAATAGCGAAAAGCAAAAACCTTGAGCACTTAATCAAAATGATTTCAAGAAGATTTTTTCAAAGTCTTTAAATGAATTTTGTGCTCAAGATAACTCCCTCTAACACCCTTAACTGCTTTTAAACTCAAATGTTTAATAATATGCTTTGGTTAAGGGGGAGTATAAAAAGAAAAATGTTCAATTTTCATGCTAAAATCAGTCCATCTCTCCACAAAAATTTCATTTTAATCAACTGTTTTCAAAAATACCACTTCATGCTATTTTTGAGGGGGAGATTAAGTGTTTATTAAAGATAAGGGGGAGAGGACGTGATTAAAATGTGATATAAAAGTTTTTGCGGTTTGAATCTCAAGACTCAGTGATAACACTCGAATTGACGAAACTAAATGTCAGTTATCGAAAAGACATGTCCAGGACGGGTAATAATTTCAAGCTGGTTTACCAGTGATGTAAGCGTGTCTCGCAAAGGACATGTCTGAGTAGAATGTACCAATTCGAGAGATGATCTTTGAATATGACCGGGACGGGTAATAATTTCAAGCTAGTCTAACTAGTGATGCAAGCGTGTCTCGCGAAGGTCATGTTCATTGAAAATCGATCATTTCAAATGTGCGAACTCTACCCAACATGTGCAATTTATTTCAAAAAATGCATGAGCACATGTGAAGGGGGAGTGTTTCAAAAATGCAAAACTCTCAATGTGAACAAAATGTGTTTTCTCATAAACACGTTGAGAGATTTTCACAAGGTTTAATGGCATGTGACAAATAATCTAGGATAATCATGGAGTAATAAGGTGATTATGGTTAGGTTATGTCCAATGATCCGCCAGAACCGGAGGGATCTACCCAAGGACAATTCCAATAGCTTAGAATTAGTAGTCCTTAGGTATGATTGAAAAAAGGAGTATAATGAGAAAGGAGAAAGAAGGGGTTGAAGAATGAAAAAGAAAAGTTTAATGTAAGGGTGAAAAGAAATAGCCCTCCATGAAAACTTAGGTCAGAAACCGGGTCAATACATCTGCTATCGGTACTCACTAAGGTGATACTAATATTGAAGACAAGACGTCATGGACCCAGTGACGCATTGCACAAACCCCTCCTTGCCACTCAGATGTCTCTTAAAAGATATTTGTTTCATTTCTCACGGAGAACACTGCATAATCTATCGACCTCTCACTCCGAGATGTGTTGATATTGAAAAGGTGGCACTCTGCTCCATGCCTCCGACGACTAAAATCAAAACGCACATAATTGAGTCTAAAGACATGAGATTCATCAAAGATCTCTTAGGAACACTTCCTATGCAATACACTTGTGTTCACTCAAAAGGATACAAGTTGTATGAGTCTTAATGAGATCTAAGGATCTTGCCTCACGACATGATGGCCGCTGGACGATTTATTGCTAACTGCCTTATGCAGGTACCGACGAAAGTCCATCCACCATCATCATCTACTATTGACAAAGCATCTGGAATGAAGGAGTAGATCAAGGCAAGAACGACCAAGAGACGATTCTTTGAATATCATAGCGCATGAAGGAACATTGAATGAAGACTATTTTGCATTGACACACAAAGTTCAATTCATTGAAGACAAAAGAACAATCACGGGACCATCATTGGAATGACCATCCCTTAGGGAGAGATTGTTAGCTTTAAAGTTTTGTCATATATGGGAATTGCAATAGCATTTAAAGTACAAGGACTAGTTTAGTCATATTGCTAAGTTAGAACTTGTATTCATGTAATAAATACCCTCCTATGTCAACATTAGGAGGGTTGGGGATTCACTTGTAACACATGAGGTGTGTGTGTTTTCTTTACTTCTCTCTTTAGAAAACATACACACCTCGGCAATCAATAAACCGAATATTCAATGTTTAATCTTTAGTTCGTGTTTATCGTGTTTCCTCCACCTCCAGAACGTGAATCTTGGCTTCTACAATTGGTATCAGAGCCAAGATTCACGTTCTGGAGGTGGAGGAAACACGATAAACACGAACTAAAGATTAAACATTGAATATTCGGTTTATTGATTGCCGAGGTGTGTATGTTTTCTAAAGAGAGAAGTAAAGAAAACACACACACCTCATGTGTTACAAGTGAATCCCCAACCCTCCTAGTGTTGACATAGGAGGGTATTTATTACATGAATACAAGTTCTAACTTAGCAATATGACTAAACTAGTCCTTGTACTTTAAATGCTATTGCAATTCCCACATATGACAAAACTTTAAAGCTAACATAAACACAGCATACATGTCACCAATCAAGAAGTCACTGCATAGGGATTTCAAAGAGTAAATATGGTTTGAGATTGTTAGTTATACCCAAAACACGATGACCAACTGGTCCCTATCAGATCATAACATGTATTTTACAGAAGATGTTATTTGAACGGTTAGAATTAAATGAATTTTTCCTGAGGAAACACACATTTTATTTTTTGCATACCAACACCAGATGCTACAAACGACATAAACAGTATTGACCATGGAAACCTTTTGGCTGGTGTTACTCATGGAGAGAGTATTGACCATATCAGCTAAATGGTGGGTCGGTTTGTAACATCTGTTCCATATCATCTTCAAAGATTAAATGATTTCCCAAAACGTGAGCATATCACCAATCAAGAAGTCACAAATAGGGTGTGTTCAAGCTTGCTCATGTGAAGTGATAAAATTAGGTCAAACATATAGAACATGCAGTAAAAATTGAGGTTATATTTGTAATTTTACATAAGCCCATGTTGTCAGTTTACCCGTTCCCTCCTGATCCCCCCCCCAATTATGGACGGCTTACATATACACACAAGAGCCCATCCCTTCCCTCCCTCCCACCTTCCCGTCCCCTATCTTTCCATCTTAAAAAAACTCAAGAACACCCCTTTTTTTGATTTCCCTTCCCATTCCCTTCCATTACTTTAAAAAAAAACTCGAGAACAGAGGGTTAGAGTCGAGTTTCATTTGATACCTAGCTTCTCGGTTGGTTTGTATGAATTGGAGTAGTTAAGTTTAGTTTAGAGCATGGTTGAAATTATCCGATCCAAACAGACCTATAAACTATCAAATGCGTTTAAATTCTTAAAAAGGGTATTCTTAATGTTAATCTTGCTGTATATTATGGACAATCTTAGGATTATTCAGTTATCACCAACATGAAACCAAATAAACATGATGTATATGTTATATGCTAATAAATATAACTAAATAATTGAAATACTATTAGGATATAAATGTGTTTAGCAAGCGTTATAGAAACTCATTTAGTGTTATATTTTTAAGTTTTAATTTTTGAAAGTGTAATTTATCATTACTTATGTATAATACTATCGTTGAAAACTTAATAAGGATTGTTTGTAATTGATTATTAATATGTTCTTAATCTTCAAGTTATTACTAACAGTCCAAAAAAAAAAGTAAAATGATGCGGCTTTGGTCAAGAATTGCACCCAAAGAAGACACCTCGTTAAGATCCCCGATTAATACGGGTCGGGTTTGGGGGAGCATTGCGCCCCGACGGGGCGCCCCGATTAGATCCCTGATGGGGATCGGGGCGGGTTTGGTGAGAATTTTGATAATCGGGTTTGGGGATGGGGATGGCCTCCCCGCCCCAAACCTGCCCCGTTGCCATCCCTAAAATCCATCCACGTGGGGATTTTTGAAACTGCATGTTTAGTCCCTGGTGTTTCGAAATTGTAGGCGTCCTCCCCGTGGGGAATTTTTGGTTTCGTTTTGGTCCCTGACTCTAACGAAGTTAGTGTCAGTCCGTTAAATTCATCCACGTGACTAACACGAGAGGGCATAATTGTCTTTTTCTTAGTGGTCCCAATTTAACAAAGTGGTGCACACGGACGGTTCGAATAATTTATTAACTTTAACCGGATCCAAAGAGATCCAAAAGTCAAACGATTATATTACTTTAAAAACCCAATTAAAACCCTAATTAAAAACATACTCGTCCCCAAATTTTTTTGTATGATTCCAGTTCACTCCTCATAATTTAACAACATATAAAATGCAATCTTGGTTCATTAGAGTAGATAGGGAAAATTTTGATGCACAAGCTATTTATGGTAATAGCACTAAATTTGTATTTCCATTAAATGCAATCTTACTTATTGAAATATGGTGTCATTTTAACTAACTAATCCTTGTTTTGAATATTAAAAGGTGCGTATAAGAACTTGTTTTCAATGAAGCTCCATTATTGTGGAAGGTTCACATACTGTCCAAATAGGAAGTATGTTGAAGGTGAGGTAACCTTTGTGGACATGATAGACATTCAACAATTTAACATTGATGTGTTATATTCAGTATTGAACTCCTCAGGCTATGATTCTACTGCAAATATGTTTTTTCACTATAAGATACCATTAAAAGGTTTAGACGAATTCTTGAAGCTTTTGGCTAGTGAAACTGATATTGAAGGCATGCTAGAATATATTCCTAACCATAAGATTATGTATGTTTATGTTGAGCATGGGCATACCACAATAGGAACTAGTAATTAGCAGCCTAATACAAACACAGTTGAAGTCAATGAGTTGGATACAAATGTCAGTTTAGTTGATTTAGAGGTTGGCTTAGATAATGTTGGTGATTAAGAGGGTGAGGAAGACAGTGATGGTGATGAAGACAATGAGTCTTATGATGAAGAGGGTGAGGAAGACAGTGAGTCTGATGAGGTTGAGGATTTAGTTGATGAGGAACATATTGTTGATGAAGTAAAAGTGAACATAAGTGGTTTTAAGTTTGAAGTTGATGGTGAGGGTGACTTTATTGACACAATTAAACCAAATGTTACTTTAACTGAGAATGATTTGCAGGTTATAGATTTTGATTCTTGCCCAAGTGATGATTAAAAAAACAGTGCTAGAACAAAGGGCTTAGGAAATAAAGAAAGGGTATTAAGAACAGTTTCTTTGTTGGTAAAGAATTTGCAAATAGCCAAGAAGCAAAGGATAGGATTAGATCTTATTCAGTTGAGTCTAGAAGGAACATAGATTTTAAGAAAAATGATAAGCAAAGGATAAGGGTGATATGTAAAGGTGTTTGTACCAAGTTTGAATAGCAAATATACTTTTGTTGACAAAGTGCAGAGTCAACAAGAAAAAAAAAAGTTGTCAAGGGCAAGGAGGTAATTCTACCAGCAGAAGAAGACAAACTTGAATTCCCTTGGCTTTTGTATATTGCTAAAGGGAATAAGGGTAAGTGGGTTGTTAAAACATTTAAAGATGAGCATAAATGCTTACAATCCAGGAAAATTAAACATTGCACCTCCACTTTTCTTTCCAAACACATCACATATATCATAACCACGAACCCTGAAATCCCTATTTTAGCTGTACAAGAACAAATGCAGAAAAAAAATTCATGTTGGTGTTTCTAGGACAAAAGCTTTTGGGGCTAAAGCAAAGGCATAATTTCTTATGAGAGGTGATGCTCATAACCAATATGCTTTGTTGAGGGATTATGTGACTGAGCTACAAAGTTGTAAACCAGATACCACTGTGAAGATTGATGTCTACAGAGAAGAAGATCCTGAAATAACTACAAGAATTTTTAGAATGATCTATGCCTGTTTGGGTTCTCTAAAAAAGGGGTTTCAAGTTAATGGAAGACATTTGTTAGGTTTGGATGGAGCATTCAAGAGGGGTCAATATCGAGGTCAACTGCTTACAGTTGTGGGTGTGGGTGCAAATAATGGGATATACCCTATGGTTTATGTTATTGTGGAGTCAAAATCACAAAATTCTTGGTCATGGTTCTTAAATTGTCTTGGTGATGATTTAGACTTGTACAACAACTTAAATTTCACTTTCATCACAGACAGGCAAAAGGTAACTTTCACTTTTCACAAAAACTTACATTCTATTTTTGGTACAGTAACTCAAATTAAACATTGATTTATTTACTTGTTTAAGGTTTGTTACCAGCAATAGCAAAGCTCTTTCCATCTGCTGAGCATAGGTACTGTGTCAGGCATATAAATGAGAAAATGAACCTGGTACGGAGAAGAGAAGAGTACAAGGACATGTTGTGGAAGTGTGCCACTGCATTAATTGTGGTTGAATTTGAAAGAGGTATGCAAGAGTTGAAAGAATACAACAAGAAGGCCTTTGATTGGTTGAATAAAATTGCACCACAACAGTGGAGCAGATCTCACTTTTCTGGTATGTACAATCTACTTACTTTTTGGCACTTTTTAATTAAATTACCTTGGTCATGTATAATTTACTTATTTTAACACATCACTTAAAAACAACTTAATGTATAGGGAGGGCTCATTGTGACATGTTAATCAACAATATCTGCGAGGTCTTCAACAGACAGTTGTTAGATGGTAGGGATATTCCAATAATTATTGCCCTAGAATATGTGAGAGAATATCATATGAAGAGGATAGTGCTTGTCCAAAAAGTTGCAGTCATATGTGAAGGACCATTTACCCCTGTTGTTACCAAGATTTTTAATGTCATTAAAGAAGCTGCAACACAGTGTACTGAGGATTGGAATGGAGCAAAAGTTTTCCAAGTTAAGGCAGCATGGGGTGAACAGACTGTGGTAAATTTGACTCAAAGAGTTTGTACCTGTAGGAAGTGGGAAGTTTTAGGAATCCCATGCAAGCATGTTGTTGCTTGCATTCATGATATGGCAGATAATGGTATGGATGTGGGAATACCTGAAGACTGGGTACATGACTCATACAAGCTGAAAACATGGATTGATGTTTATTCTCACAAGGTGAATCCAATTAATGGGCCACAATTTTGGAAAAAGTTTGAATGTGCAACCACTTTGCTTCCACCAAAAGTGGTTCCACAGATTGGCAGACCATAAAAAATAATAATAATAATAATAAAATGTCGAGGTAAAATTGAAATGGTTAAAGGTGGGACGTTGACAAGAAAAGGTAAAGCTGTTAAATGTACAATTTGAAAAATGACATGACATAATAAAAGGGGTTGCCCTACAAAAGCTAGTGGAACAAGTGCAGCTGCTAGTACAAGTTCATCAGCTATGCTAAGTCAGGCTGTGCCAAGTCAACCTATGCAAAGTCAGGTTGTGCCAAGTCAGAGTATGCCAAGTCAATCTGCAAAGGGTAAGGCTGTTGTTACAAGTGTATCAACTGAAGCTGCACAAGGTAAGGTTGCAACTCAATCTTCACAACCACCAAGTTCACAACATGCCAGTCAAGCTTCAACTGGACCAAGAGTGAAGAGAACCAAAACTTCAGCTACCAGGTTAACTCCTGAAAAAGTACCCAAGAGGACCAATGTAACACCCCGACCCGACAAGGGTAAAGATGTCACAATGATGGTTCCATACCAGAACAAACACAAGCATTGACATGAATAATACAATAGAATTTCAAGGGTTACAAAGGAAAATCTGAAACTACAAGGTTACAATACAATAATTTCTAAGTCTAAAAATAAATTCTTCTAATAATCTTCCATAGCTAGTAGGGTCTTCTAAATCCAATGATACTCTCCACTCATACCCAGCTTCCAAACTAAAACCTGCCGCAGGAAAAGAAATGCGGCTGAGCTACAAAAGCTCAGTGAACAGATATAACGATACAAAGCAGTAGTAAAGGAATAGTGAAGTAAATGGAATAATACAAGGTGTAACAAGAGTAGGAAGGAAAATGAAAAGGTTATCAAGAAATGTTTACAATAGGTAGGTGTAAAGTAAACCGTAACCCACCACCAGCCCAAGTTCAATTCAAGTCGAGTCAAATATCAAGTCATAGGGTAACAGAAACAGAAATCCACTACGAACCCAGAACATATCAAATCAAGTCAAGTAAACAAGTATACATGTATACGGAGGGGTGACCTCGGTATGCCAAGTATAATATGAGGGGATACCTCCAAGGGTTGGAGTCATGAGCTCCCAAGAGTGAATGACGTGTATCGCACACACCCATCATGTCACTAAACAATTCAAGTAATCAAGTCAAGTCAAGTCAAGTCAAGTACAAATCTAGGATGCATCCATGCGCCCCTGTAGGCTGCCACAATGTCTTCATCTACGCTCAAGTCAAGTATCAAGTCATGGCAGGGACGGGATAGGTAATCACTTTCCTACCCAAAAGTCAAGCCATTGGTGCAACAATGACAAGGACATGAAACCCTCATGCCTAGTATGGCTCGTAGTCTCAAACTGTGGGTCAAGGTCAAGGTCAAGTATCAAGTGTACAAGTCAAGTTCAAGTTTCAAGTTCGTGTTTACATATCAATGGGTTCGATTCAATGTATCAAGGTTCAAGTCAAATGGTCAAGACAAGAGATCGTAGCAAATGTTCATAGTAAAGGTTCAATCTAAAAGTTCATTTGAAAACAATCCTTTTAAAATAGTTTCCATAAAATAATCTTTTAAAATGGTCTTCAATAAGATAGTTGTAAAAATGATTTTCTTAAAACATTTTCATAAATAATTAAAAAGGTTTTCTCATCCCGCTAAAATCTCAAGTATATCAAGGTTCAAGGCAAGGTGTATGGCAAGGTTCATATCAAGGTTCATAGCAGGGTTCAAGGCAAGGTTCAAGACAAAAGGTCAAGGCAAGGGTTCAAAGCAAAAGATTCAAAACAAGGGTTCACAATACAAGGGAACATAGCAATGGCTTGGGGAAATCCTAAACGAATCAAAATAAGAGATCAAGAGAACGAAGGCTCCTTACAAGAAGGGCAGAATATATGTACCTTAGCGAGTGAATGGAAGCAAACAAATGGATGAACACAAGGACACACTGTCACACCTCTTCAACGAATCTACATATATGATGATTCATAATATACTTATTAGCTCATTTAATTTCATAACGGATTTTAAATACTTGTTACTAATCACATTCTTATAGTTAGGGTTTATTAAGTAATTATAAATAGTTTAGGGATTATAGTGAAACTATCGTAAGATTAGGGTATGAAATATAAATATCATAAAGTTACATGTTTTAACAAGTTAAACCATTTTAGTTTGAATAATGATAAGTTCCACCCTTAAGTTACACAATTAATCCTTATTTAGCCCTAATTAACTTCTTATCAGTTTTTAACCCTAAACAGACCACACTTGATCGAATTTATGAACCATATTAGAACTCAGAGATAAAATCCACAAAAATTCCCAGAGCTACCTCAATGTCTTGACAACCCACACTAATTTTCCCAGAATTTATTAATTAGTTTAACCCCACATGAAAAATACCACAACTCAGACTACTCAGAAAACATGTCTGCTGTAACACTCAGAAAGTAACCACTTCATTTACCCACCAATACCTCCAGGAAAAATCTACAAAAATTCATGACACTACTAAACATATTGAAGTCACATACTGGAGAATTTCATGACCTAACTCTTCATCGTTTGAAAATGAAAAATCGTCAAAACGGACTGATTTCCAGACATCCGAATTCAGGTTTGACACACGAATTTCTAAAAATCAAAAAGTTGCCTTCCCGACCTCTAAAAATTACAAGGCTAATTTTCCCAGAAATATCTTTCCTTGAAATTAATTTTAGACTCCAGAAACACCCAAATACCCTTTGTTATCTTCAAGATCTACTCGATTCAATTTGACCTAAAATTCTGACAGCAAACTGAGTTCATAATTTGACCATTACAACACATAATTACGCATCCAAACACACCCACGACCCTCATAATTCATAAGATTTGTATATTAACGTCATATTAACATGTTCTAAAATCCCACATCATGTTACCCACGAATTCCCATTCAAACCCTAACCCTAATTCATGATTTTATGTGATATTATCATGTTTTCATGTAAACCTTTTCTATGATTTTATGTGACTAGTTTTCCATGATCATATGTATAATAATTGACAAGAACAACAAGAATCAAACAAATGAGATTGAATTGAACAAGGATGATACGAGTTACCCTAGTTGCAAGATCCAAAAGAAGAAGAAACACCAAGATCGAACACCACAATAAGCACCAAAGAACTCCTTTTTTTTTCTTCTTGGATCGACAATATTGAATGAGTTTTAGGGCTTAAAAAAAAATCGGTATATGTAACAAAAAAAAAGAACCGACTTTATTTTATTTATTTATTTGTTTATTTATTTATTTATTTTTTTTTTTGTGTGTTAGGATAATTTAGGGAATGACCTATTTTAGTGGGATTGGGATACCATTTAATTTTCAATACATATCTTTTCCTTTTTCTCTTTTTTTTTTTCTCTTGACCGAAAATATTAAAGTGTATGTATATAATTATTTATTTTGTGATTTTACATTATAAGGTAAAGTATTTTATTAGCTAAATGTTATTTGGTAGCTTAGGATTTAATTATTTTAGATTAGGTTCAAATAATATGTCGTTTGTTCTATTTTATAAATTCTTAAACTATCAAATTTAGAGGGTTATTTTGGTCATTTCGGATTACGTAAATTTTAGGGTTTTACAACCAAGACTTCAGCTAGCAGGTTAACTCCAGAAAAACAACCCAAGTAATCTATGCAAATGTGTTTTGTTTACAACTGTCTTAAGTTCTATGTTTTGTTTAAAGACTATGTTATCTTGTTGGGTTCTAGATTGTGTTTGGTTTTATGACTGTGTTTCTAGACTGTGATTGGGTTTCATGAAATTGGTTTTAAGTTTTATGTTTTGGTTCAAGACAATGAATGTATGACTGTCATTTTTAATGACTGTGCTTTTTACCATATATTGTGTCATTTTCAAGAGTGTATGCTTGTGGCAAATGCCAATGAATTATTTTCGGTTTTTGGTCTTATTGGTTTCAAGACTGGCCAATGCATGACTGTGTTTTTGGTCTTATTGATTTTAAAACTGTGAAGTAAGTAGTATGCTTGTGCAGCTGCTAAGCAAGTGTTTGTGTCAAAAAGAGATTAACATAACTGAATTTCATTGCTTAACTAAAATTCATTACCATAACTGAACTTCATTACATAACAGAACTTCATTACATAACACAAAATCAATTGACCATTACATTTATCTTGGTCAATTTATAAGCTCAGTTTTTGCATCACTAAAATAGCATTACATCTAATAGAAAATCATAAAAAAGATCCAACTGCAAATGAGCCATATCTTTAGCCTACGATTTCCAGCAGCCATTGAATTCAAAGCTTCCTCAAGTGCATTTCTTGAAGCTAGTAAACCACCGATAAATGCCATTGCACGAGCACACATAGGTGGATCCACCCAAGAAAAGAAAGGACAATGCGTACCCTACAATGAATAACTTACAATAATTAGTAAAGTAAACCTGACAAGGATAATTACCTTAAACACACAACTTACAATTTGGGGACAACAACGAAATCGACGTCTAGGGTTTGTATTAGTCCATGAAGTACGTACAATTGATGGATTACCACACAAACAATTCATTGGTTTAGGGGCAAAACAATCTAGGGTTTATGTGTGTGTGAAGTTGAGTTGGATTTATTTAGGGGACAATGACGTTTGGGGTGGACTTATACACATCTGAGATTCGGACCACATGTAGAAAGACAAATATACCCTTTGGTTTAAGAGAATAGTCCCAAGATAACGGACTGACACTAACTTCTATAGAGGCCAGGGACCAAAATGAAACCAAAAATTCCCCACAGGGAGGCCACCTGCAATTTCGAAAGACCAGGGACTAAAAGTGCAATCTGAGCAAACTACAGGGACCATTTCTGCAATTTACTCAAAGAACGGGATCAAAGGAGTTTCAATAGCTAGACGTATAATAAAGTGATAAACTGAAATTACCTTCGTGAACTAAAGTCGATCTTTGTAATAAAACATGTTTGATTAATCAAAAATTTTAATACTTTTGATAACCGTCACTAAAACCCCATGTATACAATCAATCTTTATTTCTTTTTTAAATTACCGTAGCTTTCAAGTAAAACTTACTAAGTTAACGTTTACTCGGTCGATCATAAGATTTCACTCAAGCCATTTTATGTCCGACATCAACAAATCTCGGATTGGACTCCATATTAATTAAGATCAAGATAACGTGCTATTCAAACTGAATGATTGAGTTCGATTAGTCTTGCAATGCAAAGTGTGTTAGATGTCAATTATTAGAAACCTACATGCTCTACACGTATATGAAATACTCAATTCACAAACTGCACGTGGGGCTAATAGTTTTCATTTAGGGCACCAAAGTCTTACTTTAAGTATTTGGTTTACAAACTCAACCTTGAGTACTTAATTGATAGTCTTTAGCGTGCAGTTTCTAACTTCATTATTCCATCATTAAAATGCATCTCGATATGATCTTGCTACTAACATTTAATAACATGTTACGGACTTAAGTTACAAAGTAACTAATCGTATATTCACACAAGTTACAAATTAATAGTAATTGCATATATATATTTTAAGCTTTAATGAATGCAGACATTACACAAGACATAAGTTTATGAATTAATAAAATAAAATACAATTTTCAAAAGATAAATACAAAAGAACCACTTCACATTTAGAGAGAAACCGACCCGCTGGTGTCGTCCCCCACTGTCATATCCATGATGCCATGACCAACATGCATGTAGCGGTTGGGGTAAATAACACCATGGTTAAATGGACATACATGGCCATCAGGCCATGGAGATGGGATAGATCCCTGATACGTAGTTGATTAAACATTTGGTTTTATCCGAAATTTTGGTTTCTAAGAGACAAGTTGCTTTAGATTGTATTCTATCAATGAACTATCAATTCCAAACCGTGAATAGAGTGCCTGCACGCGTCAACAATTTATAATTAGTTTAGTTAAGCACGCTTTTCATGTGTTAATTTTTGGTGAACAACGAAACATTCTTAGGGTTTGGAATACCTGAGCATGAATGATGTAATGTGTGTTTTGTCCCATGCATGAGACACTATAATTTATAATCTTAGCAGTACCACCTTGCTCTATAATACTTAGAACTCGACAAAGCTCGATTTTCTTGTTACTTGCCCGAATGATTAAGTTCACCTCGAGGTTTGAATCCATTTCACTCACTTGAACGACATGTAAGTTGATTTTCTTGCTTATTGCACCTCTAAGCTCGTTTTCTAGCTCTTTTTTCCTAGCTGACAATCGATCCACTGTTTCTTTCCATTGTTTTATCAAATCAGTAGCCTTTTCCAATAAACCAAGCAATGGAATTCTTTCCTGTATTATATATATATTCAACATAAACTTTAACGCATATGATTTAATTAGTAACTATACTCACTCAAGTAGTTTTTATGCCATTATACCAACTATAGTTTATCGGGGTGTACGTAACAACAAGTACATTAGCTAATTGTGTGCATTTTATTTATCTTAATGAGATCACATGTGATTAGGGCAAAACGATTAGTACATTTTAGGTTGGGGGCATATTATATTTTCTGAAACTCGAAATGTTATTAGATCATCGGGGCAATTTCATTTCATATCTCCCTTTCTTAAATTTGGAAGTTTTATATATACCCAAGCATTCTTTAAAAACATTGTACATTATGCATTCAATGTTGCACTTTAGATATATATAAAATTAATTATAAAAGTAGAGTGATATATATATATATATATATATATATATATATATATATATATATATATATATATGAAATTAACCCTAGATCAAATAGCGTGCATAATAAATTGTTATAACGAAAACTCTTGAAAAATAACATGTTCATGGTTATGTTGTTTAATTTGCTATATGTATCAATCAAGGTCAAGATAAAAACAATGTACGTACGTAGGACTGAAGACGGAGGAGGGAGGCAAGTTTGGAGTAGAGAACCTTCATCTGATCCCGACGTTGTTTTTCCATGGCGGCGGATGGCCGGAGAGAAGATGAACCCGAAGGGCGTTTCATGTTTAAAGTTAATTAAGGTGAGTTTAGCTAGATCGATCAGTTGAATGATCAGCCTCTTATGGTCTATATATATATATATCTATATATATATATATATATATATATATATATATATATATATGCATGCATGCAGTCAAACGAATAGGAGGGTTATTTATTTATTTATTTATTTTCTTTCTATTAGTTAATTAATTAATGGGAATATCAGATTGCTGGTTTTTTTAACGTTTGAATTCAAAAAATACAACTCAATGAACAGTCGTTGTCGGAGAATTCTATCTATCTATCTATCTATTATTATTATTATTATTTTTTATTGAACTTATCTATTATTTGTTGCGTTATTTCATGCACTTATATAGCACCACCTGATTGAATGATCAATCCCCACGTGGACAAAAAAATTACTACGTATAATGTAAGAAGAGAAAAAGTCCAAATCGCATAATAATCGCTAGATATAATGACCGCGCATGCACGAGGTTTTTTCTAATCTTTTAAATAAGTTATTATTTTTAATTTCGGGTTTTAATTATTTTTTTGATGAAGTAGTTAGTGGTTATATAGGGTTTTATTTTCAATAAGTTTTTACACGAAATTTCATAAACCAAGATATACGATTAAGATAGCTCAAGTATGTGTTGTTAGAATTATCGTAAACTTACGATAATTTTTTTAATAAAATTTTAAAATTCTGGTTGTGGTGAGGTTTTTTTATTTATTTATTTTATTTATTTTATTTTTTTATAATGTAACCAAAATGTATTTTTTTTTTTTTTTTTAAAAGATTTGAATAAACTATTAGATGGTTTAGTGATTAAAAGTTGTTGTGTTAATACCTGTAAAACTAAATGCTAACCTGGCCAAAGAAAAAAAGAATCAACATGTCATTGTTTTTTACATTTTCTAGGAACGCTTTGCATACTGGGTATTTGATTGCTAGAACATGGACAAAAGGTTATCAAGATTCTCATAGGTAATTCAGGAGAAGCTACAAACTGACAATAGCCAAATTCTTTTGAGACTACTAATTGAAAAAGATAACTAAATCAGTAACACTAATCACTACACAAATCACATTATCAAACAGTATTAAAAAGCATAACTCACTTGTGCATTATGTAAGATTAATGAAGTTCAACATTGATTCCAATGACAAAAAGTGAGTTATGTAACTATTGATTCTCAATTAGCAATATCCACCACCACCACCGTCCGTGCCACATTAAGGTTGTGAATTGTTTTTTATATGGATAATTATTCCAAGGTTGTGAATTACTCCCAATTAAGGCTAAAGAATGTATGTGAGCCAAATAGAGGTGGTGAATGTTTATCAAAAAAGTCAGTGACGAATCGATCTGATGACTGGAGGTGTTTGAAGGTGGCGGTGAACAAATTGATATGTGTGTTTCTGGGTTGTTTTTTTGAGCAATTCCGGTTTCTATCTTAATTTTACACTTTAGTCTAAAACAATGAAAAAAGCGCCCGAAAGCCCATGTGTATATTTAGCTTTTTAATACATCTAAGTTCGGAAACAGATTTTTTTTTTTTTTTAATTTTGGCTAAATTAAGTAATATTCACACTTTATTTTATTTTTACATCTTATAAAAAATTAAAAATATTTAAAAACTCTTTTAAAATTTTTGCAACCCAGATGAGCTGCTTAGGAATCAATATATTATTTTGAGACCGAGCAAGAGTAGACGCTTCAGCTGATATAAGGTAAATAAGAGGGTTTAACGCTCCGAAAATGCGGGGTGTTACAAAACATGTCTTACCAACTATCAAAATGATTTTTTTTTATGTTCACAGAACATGTGAGTGTCATATCATTAATCATTAATGTATGTATGATGTATTGATCATTTTTATCACCTAAAGCAATACACATAATGATGACCTAAATGTGATAATTGCACTTAGTTACCTTTTTCCATGGAATTCAATCTTGACATTTCTCTAAACGCTTGGTGTCCCCTAAAACTAAGGGGGTGCTTGGTTAGGGGTAAAGGGGAGTGGGTAATGGGAAAAGAAATGAATAATGATGCTTGGTATGGAGGGGGTAATATAATGATTACCCAGTACTGGGTAATCAACCATTATAGAGTAAATTGGGGGGGGGGGTAAGGTAATGATTACCCACCATCACCCATTCCTTTGCATTCCCTTACCCTTTCTTTTTCCCTTTGCATTCCCCTCTACTGAACCAAGCGAGCCCTAAATAACATGAAGGTAAGCATAAAGTTATGACCTCTTAAACTTACATGTGTTCTTCATAGCAAAATTACATCCTCAATCATGACGATTATCTGAAATTATCAAAAGAAATAGAACGTGTTAATATCTATCAAATTTGATGTCCGAAACTCCGAACTCAATTTCAAATGTGATGCCACCAATAACTAAAACTAAGCACTATCAAAAAAATGATAACACAAATCCTATGTGAACAATTAAATTAAAGTTAGATTTTTTATACCTAAGAATATCTAAATTAAAGGTGAAAAACCTTGTAATTAGATCTAATCTTCAATTTCTATCCTTATTGTGGCTTACTTAAATATATAAACTGTTCGAATAAAAAATGTAAATAATATGCTTTTGTACATAAATAATGACGAAGAAAAGGAATAGAACTAACTATATAAATAATATGCTTTTGTTTGTTCAAATATTCGTTTTAACCCCTTAGTCCTTTGTGAATTAACTCTGCTTTTTCAAAGTTTTTTTCATTTTACTTTTTACACATATACTTTTATACACAATGTTTTTGAAAAAACGAATTTATAAGTATTATTGACTGTTAATACAAATAGCGTCTCAAAAATGTTATTTATATTCTTTGATCTTTCATTAGTTTTGTTAATGACAAATAAAAGGAATATCTTTTAGCAAATAATAAATACTAGCTTAAGTCTCTTAAGTACACATTTTACACTTCACATATTAACCAAGAATTACAAGTTTGCTTATTTAGTAACTTGTTTCCTTAAAAGGAAACTTTAATTCTAAAACCATTACATGACATCATTGCATGCATCACATACAATATCTTTGATATATCTTGGTTAGATTTGCAAGATACATAGTTGACATTTGAGGATCTTGGATGATTTGGTAAGATACAACTAAGATATGGTAAGAGACAACTAAACCTTAGCTGTCACATCCCACGGATCCAAATCCAATGAAGGACGGATCCCTTGTGAGGGATCCGTGGGATCCGTGAGCTGAAGATCAGCTTGCCTATAAATAAGAAGCTGATCATTTGGCTCTCTCATCACTCATATAGCTTTAACACACATATTCATTCAGTACATATCTTACTAACATCATTCATAGTTGCATTTCACTTTGATCTTTCATTTTGTAGAAAAGAGATCAAGCATTCAAGGATCTACAGAACCGTAATCCTTTAGTTGCATTACTGTGTGATATTGTAGTTTGTTTCACACATCATATCTATCATTTGTAATCAGTGAGTGTGGTTAGTGCTTTAGTCCTTAAAGCACAAAGAGTGTAGGGAGTAGTTGTACCCGTGTAAAGAACTCGACATCTAGCTTAGTGTCGGTAAAGTAAATAGGCGACGTCAGGTTGGTTCTACCTTGTGAAAGAACCCAGTGTTTAGCTTAGTACCGAAAAGGAAGTAAGCGACGTGTAAAGGTTTTCTCCGCCTAGAAAAGGAGTTTGTTTCTTAGTGAAAGATAAACTCTCGAGTAGGAAACTCGGGGAGTGGAGTAGGGCAAGGAAGAGAGTCCTTGTAGCCAAACCACTATAAACAACAGTGTCGTGTGGTTTGATCTTTCCTCTCTTTATCTTTTGTTTACATTGTGTGATTATTTATTTGTGATTGTTTCCTTTGAAATTAACATATAGTAACAAAGCAAATAAAACTTGAAAAACGGTAAAAACTATTCAACCCCCCTTCTAGTTTTCCACAATTGGCATCAAGAGCTACGTTACTTAAGATCTTTAAAATATATTGTATTTTAAAACTTAAAACGATCCATGGATTTTGAAAACTTTAAAGAAGGGCAATCTATGCAGAGACCACCTCTATGTGAACCAAATTGTTTTATTTATTGGAAAAATCGCTTTGAGACTTATGTAAAGTCAAAGGACATAGATCTATGGTATATTATAGTTGATGGTGATTACAAACCTATTAGTAATAATATTTCGGGTGGTCGGGATGAAGGAGCTTCTCTTACTCGTCACAGTGATGAGCAAAAGAAACTAATTGCCAAAAATAATGAAGCCAAAATGATGCTTTATAATGCCTTACCTAAGAAAGAATATGAAAGAGTTTTTATGTGTAAAACGGCTAAGGATATTTGGCAATCTCTTATTATCACACATCAAGGGAACTCACAAGTAAAAGATAACAAAATTGATCTTCTTGTCCAACAATACGAACAATTTGTTATCTCTGAAGATGAGACCATTGATAGTGCGTTTGCTAAGTTCAATACTATTATTACATCACTTAAAGCACTTGATGAATCTTTTTCTAGTAAGAATTTTGTCCGGAAATTTCTAAGAGCACTCCATCGAAATGGAGAGCAAAGGTGACAGCTATTGAAGAATCTAAAGATCTCTCAAGCATGACACTGGATGAGCTCATAGGAAACCTAAAAGTTCACGAAATGATTATGGAAAAAGACTCGGAAATTGTCAAAGGCAAAAAGGAGAAGATTAAGTCTATTGCCTTGAAAGCCAAAGTCGAGTCAAGTGATGATGATGAGTCTTGTTCAAACAGTGATGATGAAGAGTATGCCATGTCGTGAGGGATTTCAAGAAATTCTTCAGGAGACGAGGAAAGTTTGTAAAACCACCTCGTGATGAAAAGAAATCCTCTCGGAAAGATCGTGACGATAAGAAAGGTAAGGTTGATAGGAAATGCTATAGGTGTGGTGACTCCAGTCACTTAATAGGAGAATGTCCAAAGCCTCCAAAGACCAAGTCTCAAAGTGCCTTCGTTAGTGGAGCTTGGAGCGATAGTGAAGGAGATGATGATGATGAGCCTAAGAACAACGAAATGGCACTTATGGCTTATGACACAGAAGAGGTACATTCTGATTCATACTCCTCTATAGATGACGAAACCTTAGAAGTAGAATATAACAAACTGTGTGACGTTACTTTAAAAATCATAAACAAAAACAAGTTTTTGAAAACAAAGACAACACTTTTAGAAAATGAAGTATTTTGGCTTAAAGAAAAAGCAATACGAATTGAAAAAGGTAAAGATAGTAAAGAAACGTGTGTGTCTTGTCAAGAACTAAAACTTGAATTAGAAACCTTAAGAACCACACAGGAAGATTTGATCAAACAAAATTCAAAGTTTAAAAGGTTTGATAAAAACATAAGTTGTGCAGATGAAATAATGAAAATGCAAAAACTACCTCATGATAAAACAGGACTAAACTTTATGAAACTAGGAACCTTAAGTGATTATAAGGAACAGACTGTGAATAAAACTGATTCAACCAAGTTGGACACTCACGGATCCGACGGATCCAAAAATTTGGATCCGCCAAGTGTATCCAAAGGATCCGCGAGTACTGAAGTTGAACAGAAGGTTCACAAAGTCGACCGTTCCGAGTTTGTTAAAATTACTAAGAAACCTAACAGTAGTATAACCAATAATAAACATAAACCAGCAGTATCTTTAGGTAGAGGACAAGCTAAAAATGAATATAGAGTTAAAACGGATCAATAGAGACCTCAAATAAGTTTTCCCAAACACCCCTTTCCAAAGAGTATAGTTAATCCACAACGTACTTATCAAAATAATTGGAACCAAAACATACCTAGAAACTTTCATGGTCCTAGTTATATGTCATGGAACAATTTTCCACCATTTACATTGATGAAGCGAAAAGTGTACCGCTTTTAAGGGGTCATTTAAGCCCTAAATCGTATTTATTTGATCAAATATTGCCCTAAATCGTTCCTTTTGTCATTTTAGGTACTTTTGAGGAGAAATCTGAAAAAGGAGGCATTTTGGACGTTTTTGGAGCATAAAAGTGAAGAAAACGACAAAGTCTCAAAATTGTGCTGGAAATTACCTTTGACGGCGTCAGGATTTGTTCTGGACGGCGTCATGGCTTGGCAAAAGTGGTGGATGTGAAAATTACTCATGATAAGCCAGAGAAATTTGCATGGAATTCTGACGGCGTCACGCTTTAATGTGATCAAGGTCGTCACGGCTTAATTTAAAGAGGAACGGCGTCACCCCTAAGTCTGACGGCGTCAAGCCTTGATAAGCCAGAACGGATTTTGGAGAGCTAAAGAGGGACGGCGTCAAGAAGGCCATCCGGGAACCCTAAAAGCGGCGAGGTGACGGCGTCACACTCCATAACGTGACGCCGTCAGATCTGAAAGTCTATATATAGTTTTGCAATTTTTTGTCATTAGTGTGGAACTTATTGGGGAACTTTGTGTGTGAAAACCCTAAGACGATTTTAGCAGCTTTTTCAAGGCTTTTTGCCTTGAGATCTTCCATGTTACATTGAAGATAAGTTATCAATTAATCATTCAATATGTCTATGTGTTGTTTGATTCTATCTTGTTCTTGTCTTTTGTTTAACATGCTAGGCTAGATTTATCTTGTGTTTGCTTAGATCTAATGAAACCTAGCTATTTATTATTGGTTATTGGTGTGTTATTAGTTGTATTGGATGATTGTTCATCTATGTTAGGCTTAAGAAAACTGGCTAACTTCCTATTCGGTAACTTGCTTGAACGTCTTAAGAAACATGAACCAATGCGTACTAAAGGTTTTTATGGTTGTATTTAATGCACAAGCGAATTCTAGTGATCCCATGTTAGGAGCTTCCTAGCCGGCTCGACATAGGAGTGAAGTAGGAGCTTGTAGAGTTGGGAAAGTACGTACGCCACCCCACGATTGGTATTAAAGAATACACCCGTCATCCACGCAATTAATACACACTAATCAACCAGTAAAAGATAGTTAGGGAGTAAGGAAATCTAAGTAAACACATTTCTCTCCACATAAGTTTTACCACCTTTTCATTTTCTGTTATTTTATTTTATTTGCATTTGTAGTAACTTGGGTTAGTTGACTAGCAACTAATTCCGCCCACTCTTTCAAACCCGAGATTTTACTTGCTTTCATAAAAAATTATAAAAACATAAAAAGAATCTTCTCTCACCCTTAGACCTATTAGAGTAGTTTTTCATACCTAACGAACACTATTCCCTGTGGAGAACGATCAATCCCCCGTACTTACCACTACACTATACTACATCGGTCAGGTACACTGCCTGGTGGGGTTGTAAGCCTCTTGAGATCCCTCGAGAGGTAAAACCTGTTGTAAGGTTGCAAAACCACGCATCATACATACATAAACGATAATAATGTCATGTTTAACCCAAACGGACCCATGAGATATTGGGGACCAAATGCTTGAGTCTTTTATGAACTTAGGTATGCTTGAAAGTTGATCTTGAACCTGATGAGTGGATCAAAGATAGTGGGTGCTCAAGACACATGACGGGAAACAAAAATCTTTTCTCAACCTATCAAGTGTATGACGGAGGTAATGTCACATTCGGTAGCAAGCTTAAAAGTAAAATCATCAGAAAAGGTACAATCTCTCATGACTCTCTATCTATTGATGATGTTGCTCATGTAGATAATTTAGGATTTAATTTACTTAGTATAAGTCAATTGTGCCGCAAAAAGTATAACGTCCTTTTCAGTGAAAATGGAAGTAAAATACTTAAAGATGGCATAACCGTAGGAAAAGGTGTTTTAAAGAATAATGTCTATGTTATGAAATTAGATAAAACACCTAAAGATAAGTTATGTCTTACCTCCTTGGACGAAAAACTCAACTCTATGGCATCGACGCTTAGGTCATGCTAATATGAGGCTTATTCAATCTTTGTCATCCAAAGAACTCGTTAGGAACCTACCCAAGTTGAAATATGACCAACACTTTTGTGATGCTTGCAAAATTGGGAAACAAGTACATAATAGCCATAAGGCTAAAAACATGGTATCTACATCTAGATGCCTAGAATTATTACATATGGATTTGTTTGGCCCGTCGGCTATACAAAGTTATGGAGGAAATTTTTACACTTTAGTTATAGTAGATGATTACTCTAGATATACATGGACAAAGTTTTTGAAAACTAAAAATGAGGCATTCGACAAATTTGAAATTCTAAGCAAGAAAATTCAAAATCAAATAGGAAGTAATATAGTATCCATTAGAACTGACCATGGTCGAGAATTTGACAATGAAATTCAATTTGGAAATTTTTGTGATAATAATGGAATAACTCATAATTTCTCGGCTCCTCGTACACCTCAATCTAATGGTGTAGTAGAACATAAAAATAGAACAATTCAAGAAATGAGTAGAACTATGTTAAATGAACAAAACATACCACAAAAGTTTTGGTGTCACGCTGTAGATACTTCTACATATATCCTAAATAGAGTTTTAATTAGACAATTTTTAAATAAAACTCCTTATGAAATTTATCGAGGCAAAAAGCCTACATTAGGATATTTTAGAGTTTTTGGAAGCAAGTGCTTCATTTTAAACACAAAAGATTATCTCACTAAATTCGACCCAAAGTCGTATGAAGGTGTATTTCTTGGGTATTCACAAAACAGTAAAGCATACATTGTATTAAACAAGGAAACATCAAGAGTCGAGGAATCGTTGAACGTAACATTCAACGAAAGTCCACCTCCCTCTAAGACATCACCTTTGGTAGATGATGACATAGTTGAAAGTCAAATGGTTAATGATATAGAAAACATTGAAAATGACAATGAACCCGTAAAAGGAGAAATAGTCAATATTAAAGAAACTAAAAGTCATCCATTAGAAAACGTCATAGGAAAACTTAATGAAAGAACATTAAGATCCAAAGCTCAAAATGAAAGTAATTATTTTTGTTTTATTTCAACTATTGAACCTAAAAATATAGACGAGGCAATAAAAGATGAATCTTGGGTAATTGCTATGCAAGAAGAACTTAATCAATTTATTAGAAATGATGTTTGGACATTGGTCCCTCCACCTAAAAACCAAACCATAATAGGCACCAAATGGGTCTTTAGAAATAAAATGGATGAAAAAGGTATTATATCTAGAAATAAAGCTAGGCTAGTAGCTCAAGGCTACAATCAACAAGAAGGTATAGATTACGATGAAACCTTTGCACCCGTAGCTAGACTTGAGTCTATTAGAATATTACTTGCATATGCATGTGCACAAGATTTTAAGTTATTTCAAATGGATGTCAAAAGTGCTTTCTAAAATGGTCTTATAAATGAAGAAGTATATGTTGCACAACCTCCCGGCTTTGCCGACTTTGAAAAACCAAATTATGTTTTCAAACTTAAGAAAGCTTTATACGGACTTAAGCAAGCACCAAAGGCTTGGTATGATCGACTTAAGACCTTCCTAGTTGACCATAAGTATACCATGGGCCTAGTAGATAATACTCTCTTCACCAAGAAAAAGGGATCACATATTATCATAGTCCAAATATATGTGGATGACATTATATTCGGTTCAACTTGTCAAGAGTTATGCGACGATTTCTCAAAAATCATGCATGACGAGTTTGAAATGAGTATGATGGGGGAACTAAACTTTTTCTTAGGTCTCCAAATTAAACAATTAGAAGATGGGATATTCTTCAACCAATCAAAGTATATCAAAGATATGCTTAAGAAGTTTGGTCTTGAAGACTCAAAACCCATGAGAACACCCATGTCCTCCGAAACCAAACTCACTAAGGATGAAGAAAATGAATCCGTAGATAGCACTAAATATAGAGGAATGATTGGTAGTTTACTCTATCTTACGGCTAGTAGGCCTGACATTATGTTTAGTGTTTGTCTATGTGCACGTTTTCAAGAAGATCCAAAAACTTCCCATCTTGAAGCCGTTAAAAGAATCTTTAGGTATATCAAAGGTACTACACATTTAGGATTATGGTATCCCAAAGGAACGGGTGTAGAAACCATAGTGTATACTGACTCAGATCACGTAGGTGATTATGTTGATAGGAAAAGTACTAGCGGTATTTGTACTTTTGTAGGATATTGTCTAACATCATGGTTCACTAAGAAACAAACTGCCCTCGCAATCTCAACAACAGAGGCAGAGTATGTGTCTGCAGGAAAGGCGTGTCAACAAGCACTGTGGATGAAACAAGCTCTCGTCGACTATGGAATTGAACTCAACAACATTCCCATTCTTTGCGACAACAAAGGTGCTATCGATCTAAGCAAAAATCCAGTCCAACACGCTAGAACCAAACATATTGAAATATGCCATCACTTCCTTCGCGACAATGTACAGAAGGGAATCATCTCAATTGAGAAAGTTTCCTCAGAGGACAACATTGCCGATATTCTCACAAAACCACTTAAACGAGAACCTTTCAACTATCTTAGACTTGGATTAGGATTAATGGAACCTAGTGATTAGGTGAAACATAAGTATAAACATTAGTTTAGCCACACACGACACCAAACCAAAACATGTGTTCTGATCCGCGGATCCAATCGACAACAAAGACGGATCCTTTGTTTTGGATCCGCCGGATCCGCCGCATGCTGAGTTCAGTTTATTATTTAATAAACAAGAACAACTACTATTCATTCCTCACTCCAAAACATATCACCTTACTATACTGGACACACACTTAATCTCCATCACAATTTAGACCATTTTCTTCCACAAATTTGTGCTTCTAACATCACTGTAAGTATTCTTATCTTATTTATACTCCTGATCTGCGTCTAGGATTTCCATTTCATGCACAAAAACCAAAACTTGGGGTATATGCATAATTCTTGAAAAATCATGAAGCATATCTATTGCATTATACTTAAAAACATTTTTTCTTAGTTAGGAATTGCATCTCATAGCACATTGTCTTAATTTAACAAAAACCCCATGAAAATTTTTCACTAAAATCTTCTAACGACTAGGTAAAATGATTTTTTCTTACATTGTTCATACAAATGCAAAAACGTTATCTTTTAGACTTCACTTGCATAATGTCTCTTGAATGCTAAAGGGAATACTTAATTAATATGTATTTTTGGGTACATTCAACCGTAGCTACATTGAAATAGGAGCGTTTGGGTTATCTCTCGTTTGTAAACAAAACTTGCATAAACTAATCTTTCTTGCATCAAAAGGAGTCGAGATAACCGCACCTCCACATTGTCCCCATGTAGGCACACACTAGGAATTTTACACTTCCTTTAATCATCTTAACTAAAACTATGTAACTTTTGTATTTAGGAAAATCATGCCTCCCGCAACCAACTACGATCACAAAAGAACCGTTAACTACTTACCCAATGTCCACAAAACCAAAGGTCTAACCAATGCCCAAATCGAAATTTTCAAAGCCTTATAGAAAAAGTATGTCCATGAGGGTAGAGTCGTAGATTCATCGTTCTATGAAGGAACTCAACTTAGGGAACAATTAGCCGCAATTCGATTTGATTCTCTTTTAGATATAGATGAACCAATTATTCCTAGGTTCATACTTGAGTTCTATGCTAGTGTAGGTCTTAGTTCGAGTGACCAAGGTTACTTAATTCTTCATTTTACTCTAAATGGAAATCTTGTCAACATCCCTCTTGATCAATTTGGTGAGGTCTTAGGAATTCCAAACCAAGGGACATGTCTTTACTCGGACAAATGGTCCTTAACAATCTTAGAATCCAATCTCGATAGGACGGCACCATATGTCACTCCTCTCGAATCAAAAGAAGTGACTAGGGAACATCTCTTCATTCCTAAGAACAACCCCACAAGAATGTATCGTGGTCGTGAAGTTGCTAGAGATCCATTTGCAATGGAGCTAAATGAACTCAAACCCGAATTCAAAAAGATGGAGGATGTATTAAGGGCTAATGTGATGTGCACCATAGGAAATCGTGATCACATCAATGCTTGTTTGTGTCATATGATGTACAACATCTCTACTCATCAACCCTTCAATCTTGCTTATTATGTTGCCAAAAGAATGTGTGACATTCCGGTTCAAAGCAAGATTGCAATGCCTTATGGTATGCTCTTAACCCGACTCTGTAGAGCCTTTGCACCCGCTCGTCCAAATCATTTAGGCTTTATTCCGGATTACAATGAAATTGAACATACCTTCGTTCCTTTGAGCGACTTTAGGGTTAGTGTTGATAAGGGCAAACGTCCTCGTGTGCCAACATCATCCTCGTCATCTTCAATGAGTGAAGATGATGGTTTGCCAAACTCTAGGATTCCTCCACCCGAATACTTGAGCCATCTTCCTCCAATTCAAAATGAATCCGCTGAGTATCGAAACATCAAAGGAATGGTGAAGAATCTTGGTCGTTGGATGATGAAATTGCACAAGGGGATGAAGAAGTTGAAGAAAAAGCTTACATGATGGAGTGTTTGGTTTTGAACAATGTTGGATGTTGTGATGTTAAACTTCTATGTGTCTAGAATTTATCTGATAATACTTATTGTGTATGTGTAATAACTAACATTTGCAGGTAGATAACCATCACGGTTATCAATTTTCCGGGTTATAGCCTATGTTTGGCATAACACCTAAAACGGTAAGTTTCTAAGAACGAATTAAACTATGTGCAATCATGTGTTAATGTTATCATATTTAATTGTTTTGCTATACATATTAG
Organism: Artemisia tridentata subsp. tridentata; assembly: GCA_021014915.2. Classification (NCBI taxonomy): domain Eukaryota; kingdom Viridiplantae; phylum Streptophyta; class Magnoliopsida; order Asterales; family Asteraceae; genus Artemisia; species Artemisia tridentata. The sequence continues at coordinate 196,509,824 of CP139509.1, read as the reverse complement.
ATGTTAAGTAAGGTCTAGGTGAATTTTCGGGTTTTCGTCGAAAAACGCGAAATATGACATATGTTCTGTTTAGTTTCTTTAGTTTTTGGCATACGGATCCGGCGGATCCCAAACCTGGGCTCCGCCAAGGCTTATCGTTGGATCCGCCATCCGCCAACCTGCGAATTTGGCGGTACCCTGAACAAGGTTCCGCCTTTGATTCAACTTGGATCCGCAGGTTTCCTAGTAAAATTCTAAAACTTTTTCGACTTATCCCGATTCTTAAATCTTAAGTGTTTAGTATCATTTAGGATTCATTCACTGATCATAATTCCTCTTAGAATCATTTAAGAATTCTTAGAAACTTAGGAACAAAAATTCCCACCAAAATTTAAATTTTTGAATTTTAGGTGTGAGTTACCAAACTGATACAAAGAATGAACCCTTTTTAGGGATCCGTCAAATCCGTAGAAATATCAAATCATCAGATTTTCCACTATCTCCTTGTATTAACTGCAAATCCACAACACATTACTCAACCAAACCTCAATGGATTGACTTCCTTGATATGACCTACACAAATTTTTGTTCCAAATCATTAGAAACCAACATTCTCTATTGGATTCACATCAAATCCAAACACACAGACTCACAATCCTTCTGTCTATAAGTTAGCACTTTAGGATCTTCAATTCACATCACAACCATCTCTTCTCCTGAACATTTTAGCTATCATACTTCACCAAAAAGTCTAAATGACAAAATCAACCAACTCCTCCACATCCAAGCCACTAAAACGAACAGCCCGTATGACTGTGAAACCTTGTTGTTTCATCAACATTCACAACTCATCCTCTGAAGAATCATCACCACTAAACATATCCTCACCCATTGCTAGTGAAAACTTTCTTACTTTATCCACTCTAACTCCCTCACATGTAGTCATAAAAACACCACCTCCTACCATCACTCCTGTAGCAACCACACCACCACCCACTCCCGCTCCCGCTCCATCACAGTCTGAGAAATCTGCCTCATCACCATCCTCACCAAAACTCCAACCCATGGAACTATTTAGGACACCACCAACATCTCCACAACCATATCTTGAAGAGTTAGAAGATCTTCCACCTACATCCACCAATCCTCCACCAATAAGTCTTGAAAACTTAGAACCTATGCTATTTCATCCTCTCCATCCGGAGATTCATGGTCCTCTATACCGTGAAGCACCACAACCTCGTCCACAAATACCACCACTATCACCAACTTCAACACTCATTGCCATTGATGAAGCAATGTGGAGCAACATTCCTCAAACACAAGAGGAGATAAGTGCGGAGTTAAACCAACTCTATACTCTCTTGGGTATGGTTGACCATCGCCTTCATGAAGCAATGGACATTCAAAACATTCTTATGAACTCCCTCCAAACACCACAACAACCATCAAACAACAACAACCAACCACCATCACCACCACCACCACCACAAAACTTGGAGCCTAGTCTTCCTCCCGGCTTCTCAAGTCAAAGATTGCGCACATTGTGAGAGAACGGCTCACTTGGCCCAAAGGACCAACATCTTGGTCCATGAGCTTCAAAATGAGATGAGGTTCATCTTGAACCATGTTCTTGAACGTTTAAACGCCATCTCTCATCCTCCTCAATAGGAGCTTTCTAGACTAGTTGTTAGGACCTTTAAATTGTTGTTTTAGGACTTTTTATTTTTCTTTCTAGGATGTCTTTTTATTGTACTTGTAACATCATTTCATCATTGTGACTTTTGTCACAAAATTTTCAATATCTATGAATGTGATGTTTTATGCTTATGAGTGATCAACATATTGCATATTATCATTATCATTGTGAACTAACATTCTTATATAGCATATATTATACCTTGATTATAATTGCCTTAGGTACAAATAATGATCAGACACTTACTTTGACTTTTAAAAGTCAAAACATATTGAAAGGCTTGTTTGGGAGAATACTTCACAAGCATTCTACTTCTTCATTGAAGTCATTCATTACTAACACTTCATTTGCAGCATATCATACCCTTCATAGTATACGTTGGTACTCGAGAAGTGAGGAGTATACATCAAGGGGGAGCATCTCATAAGCATTTCATATACTAACCGTTTGTTTTGTAGATTCATGCATTATTTCCTTGATTACTCCATCTAGGGGGAGTATAAAACAAGGGGGAGCTTTAAAGTTCTCAAAATCGCATTCCGCTACGCTACTCTTTTTGTTTCGACAAAAAGGGGGAGAAAGGGACTATGTTTGCATTAACTGTGATTCATCACAGTACATACATATTTACAAAACTTTTCATTAATAAACAAACTTAATATATATTTTTTAAGAACTCATGCTATATTTATTCTCTTGTTCAAAAATATACCTTATGTTTTGTCATTAACAAAAAGGGGGAGATTGTTAATACAAATAGCGTCTCAAAAACGTTATTTATATTCTTTGATCTTTCATTAGTTTTGTTAATGACAAATAAAAGGAATATCTTTTAGCAAATAATAAATACTAGCTTAAGTCTCTTAAGTACACATTTTACACTTCACATATTAACCAAGAATTACAAGTTTGCTTATTTAGTAACTTGTTTCCTTAGAAGGAAACTTTAATTCTAAAACCATTACATGACATCATTGCATGCATCACATACAATATCTTTGATATATCTTGGTTAGATTTGCAAGATACATAGTTGACATTTGAGGATCTTGGATGATTTGGTAAGATACAACTAAGATATGGTAAGAGACAACTAAACCTTAGCTGTCACATCCCACGGATCCAAATCCAATGAAGGACGGATCCCTTGTGAGGGATCCGTGGGATCCGTGAGCTGAAGATCGGCTTGCCTATAAATAGGAAGCTGATCATTTGGTTCTCTCATCACTCATATAGCTTTAACACACATATTCATTCAGTACATATCTTACTAACATCATTCATAGTTGCATTTCACTTTGATCTTTCATTTTGTAGAAAAGAGATCAAGCATTCAAGGATCTACAGAACCGTAATCCTTTAGTTGCATTACTGTGTGATATTGTAGTTTGTTTCACACATCATATCTATCGTTTGTAATCAGTGAGTGTGGTTAGTGCTTTAGTCCTTAAAGCACAAAGAGTGTAGGGAGTAGTTGTACCCGTGTAAAGAACTCGACATCTAGCTTAGTGTCGGTAAAGTAAATAGGCGACGTCAGGTTGGTTCTACCTTGTGAAAGAACCCGGTGTTTAGCTTAGTACCGGAAAAGGAAGTAAGCGACGTGTAAAGGTTTTCTCCGCCTAGAAAAGGAGTTTGTTTCTTAGTGAAAGATAAACTCTCGAGTAGGAAACTCGGGGAGTGGAGTAGGGCAAGGAAGAGAGTCCTTGTAGCCGAACCACTATAAACAACAGTGTCGTGTGGTTTGATCTTTCCTCTCTTTATCTTTTGTTTACATTGTGTGATTATTTATTTGTGATTGTTTCCTTTGAAATTAACATATAGTAACAAAGCAAATAAAACTTGAAAAACGGTAAAAACTATTCAACCCCCCTTCTAGTTTTCCACATTGACGAATATGGAAATATTTATACTTTTTAATTAAAAATACTTAAAATTAATAAACAATAATTAAAAATAAATTTCCTAATAAGGAATGATTTGATTTTTTTGAAATGTAAAAGTCCCCACTTGATGTTTTGTTTTATTATATAGAAGATTTATTCGTATTTATATATCAATAAATTACTAACATACTAAAGAATTGATAGTAGCCATTTATTTTTCTATTAAATAAAATTTTCATTTTCATCCTCTCTTTGGAAAATTTAATATATCTTAAACGGTTAATAGTTAAACAAATATATTATACTATCGAAATAAACATTTACTTATCTATCTACAAACGGACGCTTTGATATATTTTCGACAAACTTCTTTTTGTTTACTTTTTGTTTTTCACGTTTTTTCTCATTTTATTTTTCTTACTTTTTCGTTGTTAAAACTTACTTAATAAATCACTAAATGACTCAACACTACTTTTTATATTCGAGCATTTAAACCTGTAATAAAATGAAAATAACTATTTCTACAGCATTCTAAAAGTTTCATTGTTTTTTATTGGAAACTAGATGTTCATAAATTTCTAATCATATATAGCACATTATATTTTGAATTAAAAATTAGAACAGTTAATTCATTAAAGTTGGACAAAACACAAATATCACATGTGATTCTTACAACATGTAGTATTTATCACATGTGATTATAGATGTCTCATAAATAAACTGCTATAATTTAGAAGTTGATATACAATGCGTGTTATATTCTTGTAAAGCCATGAATATCTGGTTTGTATTGCAGAAAGCGGGGAAACTTTTAATTTATACACAAATAATTATGTCAATTTTAATACAGTTGTTTAGTGGTCGAAATTTTAAATTAATTTCGAAAGATAAATAATTTCGAATGATAAATTCTCTCTTAAATTAAGCGGCTTTGTTCTTGAAAATTTCAAATGATAGTGAAAGCGGATTATTGGGTATTCTTAGAAATTTTGTAAGATGATGATGGTGGAGTGGTGGTGAGTAGCTGGTTTCGAGAGACCAATTGTTTGCAGTGGCGGACTTAGGAATAAACTAAGGTGATTCCCTTACTGAATGAAATGTCAATATCCACTGGTCAATTGGCCGATTTGGGTCCCGTCGGATCATATTTTGTTTGGTTTAATACAAAGGCATCATTTTAACAAATTGTGAAACCTGTGGAAAATTAGAAGGGGGGTTGAATAGTTTTTATCGTTTTAAACTTTTCTTCGCTTTGTATACTTAACGTGATTTCAAAGTAAAGCAAACAATCAAGCAATATATATAAAGCAAGTAAGGAAAGAAATGATCAAACCACACAACACGGATGTTTATAGTGGTTCGGAAACAAGGACTCTCTTCCTTACCCTACTCCACTCCTCGAGCCTCTAACTCGAGAGTTTTTCTTCACTAAGAAACAAGCTCCCTTCTAGGTGGAGAAAACCTTTACACGTCGCTTACTCTTTATCCGGTACTAAGCTAAGCACCGAGTTCTTTACAAGGGTACAACCACTCCCGTTGGTTCTTTAACAAGGGTACAATCACTCCCGACACTCTATGTGTTTTGAGGACTAAAACACTAACCGAACTCTACTGAATGAATGATATAGACAATGATGTGTGAACACTAACTAATCACACAGTATCTAAATATCAAGACTTGCAACACTGTGTTGAAGCTTGTATGCTTGATCTTCTTTGCTACAAAAGAGAGATCACTAAGAATGAAATGAATGAATGTAATGGGTTAGTAATGTACAAATGAATGAATATATAATTTAAGCTATATGAGTGATGATTGTCCTTGAATGATCAGCTTGCTATTTATAGGCAAAACTGATCAGACAACTGGCGGATTTGGCGGACCCAAAATGAGGATTTTCCAAATCTTACCATATCTTGTTTAGTCTTGTCAAGATCTTACAAAGTCAACTCTTTAGCTTCAAGATCTTTCCAAAATATATTATAAAGTCAACTAAGATATGTAGATGATGCATGCCATGATGTAATGTAATTCCTAGTGATCATGTAATGTGTAAAATGTGTTTTAAAAGACTTGTTACTATAAATGTAAAAGACTTAATCTTATATTTATGCATTGCTTAAAGATAAACTTTGTAATTGTCATTAACAAAATTAAGCAAAGATCGTAAAATATAAATAACGTTTTTAGGACGATATTTCTATTAACAATCTCTCCATTTTTGTTGATGACAAAACATAAAGTATATTTTTAAGCGATGAAATAAATAAAGTTTGAGTCTTTTAAAAATATAGATTAAGTTAGTTTTATGCAAGTTTTGAAAACTATTTTAAGCATAAAAACATGTATTGTGATGTTAACAGTGATATATGAACTTAATCATATCTCCCCCTTTTTTTCGAAACAAAAAGAAGATATGCGTAGCGGAATGTGGTGAACATTTCTTGGTTATTACTCTCCTAATTTGGAGTACCAAGAACGATTCAATGATTTTGAGAACTTTAAAGCTCCCCCTTGGATTATACTCCCCCTAATTGGAGTTCCAAGTTCATGATGCATGAAATGATCCTACAAAACAAAAGTTAGTGTATGATATGCTCCCCTTGATCAATACTCCCCGTTGCTAGGGTACCAACGTATGTGATTCAAGGTTTATGAATGCTACAAAATAAAGTTAGTTGTATGTAAATCAACCCAACCAAGTAGCATAATGCTCATGTAAAGATTCAACCAAACATGAAGTTCAACCCGTTAAAAAAGTCAACTAAATAAAAATTGTTCAAACCAATCACAAAGTTTAAGCAATGTCAATACTATAACCAACCATATAATGTTAGTGAATCAACCAAAGTATTATGTAGTGATCACTCACAAGCATAAATGTAACATCCTTCCATTAGAAAATTGTTTATGATCAAAGTCATAAACCGAGGTGTTACAAAATGAGACTATTCTAGAAGGTCCTAAGAAGTCCTATAAAAGGAGACAAAGGAGAGGTTCCTAGCATCTATTGTGAAGGGTTGGTTGGATTTGACGAAGATATGATGGAGGCAAGCCATGTAGATTCTAGATCCTTAGTGTTATGTAAGTGAGAATCCATCATGTTTAAAGAGGCGTAGAGAGGATCAAGTTCCTCATTGCCTTGAGTGTTTGGTTGGTTGAGCCACATTGATTCATCAATGGCTTGGAGTGTGGCAAATATATCATTGGGTTGAAGTTTGGGTGAATGATAAGGTGATGATGATTTTCTCACTTGAGATGGTGCGGATGGTGGTGTGGTAGCCAGTGGTGTTATGGTAGGTGATGGTGATCTTGGTTGAGATGGAGTAGGTGACGGTGATCTTGGAGTAGGTGACGGTGATCTTGGTTGAGATGGAGTAGGTGACGGTGATGGTATGTTAACCACTGGAGTTATGATTGGTGTTGTAGTATTGGATATGGTAGGAAAGTTTACATTAGGAGTGGGATTTATTAACCAGTATGGTCTGACATTTATTCGTACTGTCCTTCTGTGTAGTCCGGACATGTAGGAGTTGTTTGATTTATGAATTGTGAGAGGGTTGTTTAGGAATGCATAATTAATACTTAGAGATGTTGGTGATGGTATGTGATGTGACTATCTAAAGCTTCTAATTTATAGTCTCTAAGATTTATGAAAATTGGTGTTTGGATTTGATGTGTTGGTTTCCAATGACTTGGAGCAAGATAAAGTGGTTTGTTATTTTATCAAAGTCAATCCATAGAAATGGAGTTGACATGAAGATATGCAGGTTCATGCAGAGGGTGAGTAAAAAGCTGATTCACGAATTCCAAGGAACCAAGTAGAGGGGTCCTTGTGTGTTGCAGAAAGGTAACTTGGATGAGAATTTGAATATTCAAATTTTGGTGGGAAATGGGTATCTAATGGTTCTAAGTGTTCCTAAATCATCCTAAGGTGCCTAATGATCAGTAGAATAATCCTAAGAATCAATAATCTAAGGATTGATATTAGTCGGGAAATTTGAAAAAGTTACTGTTGGAGTGGCGGCACCAATCGATAACAAAGGCGGACCCATGTTTTTGGTGCCGCAGAATCCGTAAGTTGATTAATGGCGGAGCCAAAGAACATAACAGGCGGAACCCAAAATTTGGTTCCGCCATTTCCGCCGAATGGATTTTCTTAACAGAGGGCTTGTAAAACTACCCGAAACCCGATGAAATCCCGAAAATTTTCTTAAATCATATGTAATTAATTAGTTGTGATTGACTAAAAGCAAAAACACAGGTTCTAACATATGAGAACATATAGATCAAACTGATGAAATTGAACTTACCATAAAAGGATGTTAAGCCAAACGGTGGCTTAAACACGAAAAACGATAACAACACGTGTTATCGTCCTGAAAAGTTATGTTAGTTTACAGAAATGTATCACATCAACATAGTATTCTAAGAACACAAGAATTCAACACATCATTGTTTTGAGATTGTCTTATACCAAACATCCCTAACCCTCACTTCTTGTCGAGCTTTTTGTTAAGCTTCATGATCCAACGTCCAATATTCTTCATCATCCCTCGTGTTTGTCGAAACTCATCGGATTGGTTGTCGATGGAAGGGAGTTGACTCATATATTCGGGTGGAGGGATCCTAGAATTTGGCAAACCATCATCCTTGCTAGCCGATGATGATGATGATGAGGTTGGAGGATGAGCTCGTTTTCATCTTGCTACGGTGACCCTATGATCACTGAGAGGTACAAAGGTGTGTTTAATTTTGTTGTAGTTGGGTATGAAACCTTTAGCGTTTGGTGGAATGGGTGCAAAAGCTCGATAGATACGGGTAATAAACATCCCGTAAGGCATGGCAGTGGTGCCTAAAACTGGAATATCCGCAATTCTTTTGGCGATATAGTAGGCTAAGTTGAATTGTTGGTGGGTGGATACACAATAGAGCATGTAACATAGGCTTGCATTCACATGATCCCTATTTCCTATGGTGCTAATGACGTTGGCTCTAAGAATCTCTTCTAGCTTCTTAAATTGAGGTCAAAGCTCATTGAGCTCCATTCAAAAAGGATCCCTATCCACTTTCCGACCTCGGCTCATCCTAGTTTGGTTGTTTCTAGGGTTAAAGAGATGTTATCGGATGGTTTCTTTAGGAGTTAGTGGTGTGTCGTATGGATGCATACGATCATGGTTGGAATCTAGGATGGACAATGACCATTTGTCCGAATAAAAGCAAGTTCCTTGACCCGGTATTCCTAAGACATCCGCAAATTGGTTTAAAGGGATGGTGAATTCATGGTTGCTATCTTTGAAGTGAATGCTCATGAGGCCATAGTCGTTTGAACTAAGCACAACGCTAGCATAGAATTCTAGCACGAAGTTTGGAATTATTGGTTCATCTATATCTAGAAGACAATCAAAGTGGATGGCGGCTAGTTGTTCACAGATATTGGTTCCTTCTAAGAATGAGGGATCTACGGTTCTACCTTCGTGAACATAACGCTTTTCTAAAGCCTTAAAGATTTTGATTTGAGCTTCGGTGAGACCTTTGGTTTTGTGGTGTTGAGGTAGGTATGTGCGGGTATCTTTGTGATCATAGTATGTCTCGGGAGGCATGATTATCCTAGACACGAAAATTACATAGTTTAGTTAAAACTATCGAAAATACTTATAATAATTTCTAGTGTGTGCCTACATGGGGACAATGTGAAGGTGCGGTTATCTCGACTCCATTTGATGCATGAAAATTTTGTTTATGCAAGTTTTATAGCAAAATTAGAGATAACCCAAACGCTCCTACTTTAATGTATCTACGATTGAATGTATCCGAAAATACATATTAATTATGTATTTCCTTTAGCATTCAAGAGATATTATGCAAGTGATGTTTAGAAACATAACGTTTTTGTATTTGTATGAACAATGTTCAAAAACCGTTTTTCCTAGTCGTGAGAAGATTTTGATAAAAATTTCTCATGGGGTTTTTGATGAATTATGATAATGCCATATGATATGCAATTTCTAATTAAGGAGAATATGATTTGTTATGTAATTTAGTAAGTATTCTTCATGATTTTACTAAAAATATGCATAAACCCCAAATTTTGATTTTGTGCATGAAATTGAAATCCTAGACTCAGATCAAGAATGTAGATGTGATTGGGATACTTACAGAGATGATTAGAGCACAAATTGGTGGAAGGAGATGACCTAAATTGTGATTTTGGTTGATTTTGAATCGAGTTCCAGTAGGTGGTATGCTTTTTGGGAGTTGTGATATACAATACAGGGTATTTGTTTAATAAACCAGAAAACTAGCCTAGAGACTCACGGATTCAGCGGAACCAAAACAAGGGGTCCGTCCTTGTTGTTGTTTGGTTCCGCAGAATCAGACTCAATTTTTTGGTTATTGTTGTCTAAGGTTCAAGTTAAGGTTTTATCTACTCACTAGGTTCCATTAGTCCTAAGGCAAGTCTAAGAAAGTTAAAAGGTGCTCTCTTAAGAGGTTTAGTGAGAATGTCGGCAATGTTGTCCTCTGAGGAAACTTTCTCCATTGAGATGTTTCCCTTCTGAGCATTGTCGCGTAGGAAATGGTGACGTATTTCTATATGTTTGGTTCTAGCGTGTTGGACTAGATTTTTGCTAGGGTCGATAGCTCCTTTGTTGTCGCAAAGAATGGGAATGTCGTTGAGTTCTATTACATAGTCGATGAGAGCTTGTTTCATCCACAGTGCTTGTTGACACGCCTTTCCTGCAGACACATACTCGGCTTCAGTTATTGATATTGCTAGGGCCGTTTGTTTCTTGGCAAACCATGAGGTGAGGCAATGCCCAACAAAAGTACAAATACCACTTGTACTTTTTCTATTGACATAGTCACCGGCATGGTCTGAGTCGGCATACGCTATGGTTTCCATTCCCGTTCCTTTGAGATACCATAATGCTAAATGTGTAGTACCTTTAATATATCTAAAGATTCGTTTAACGACTTCAAGATGGGATGTTTTGGGATCTTCTTGAAAGCGTGCACATAGACAAACACTGAACATAATGTCCGGTCTACTAGCCGTGAGGTAGAGTAAACTACCAATCGTTCCTCTATATTTAGTGGTATCTACGGATTCACTTTCGTCATCCTTGGTGAGTTTGGTTTTGGAAGACATTGGTGTTTTCATAGGTTTGGAGTCTTTAAGACCAAATTTCTTAAGCATATCTCTTATATACTTAGATTGGTTGAAAATATCCCATCTTCCAATTGTTTTATTTGGAGACCTAAAAAAAAGTTTAGTTCCCCCATCATACTCATTTCAAACTCATCATGCATGATTTTCGAAAATTCATAGCATAACTCTTGACAAGTTGAACCGAATATAATGTCATCCACATATATCTGGACTATGATAATATGTGATCCTTTTTTCTTGGTGAAAAGCGTGTTGTCTACTAGGCCCATGGTATACTTATGGTCGACTAGGAAAGTCTTAAGTCGATCATACCAAGCTTTTGGTGCTTGCTTAAGTTCGTATAATGCTTTCTTAAGTTTGTAGACGAGATTTGGTTTTTCAAAATCGGCAAAGCCGGGAGGTTGTGCTACGTACACTTCCTCATTAATGAAACCATTTAGAAAAGCACTTTTAACATCCATTTGGAATAATTTAAAGTCGTGTGCACATGCATATGCAAGTAATATTCTAATTGACTCATGCCTAGCGACGGGTGCAAATGTCTCGTCGTAATCTATACCTTCTTGTTGATTGTAGCCTTGAGCTACTAGCCTAGCTTTGTTTCTAGACACTACTCCATTTTCATCCATTTTGTTCCTAAATACCCATTTAGTTCCAATTATGGTTTGATTTTGAGGTTGAGGGACTAATGTCCAAACGTCATTTCTAACAAATTGGTTTAATTCTTCTTGCATCGCTACGACCCAAGATTCATCTTTTATGGCTTCATTAACATTTTTAGGTTCAATGGTTGAAACAAAACAAAAAAAGTTACTTTGGTTTTGGACTTTTGACCTTAAGGTTCTTTCATTAATTTTTCCTATGACATTGTCTAATGGATGACTTTTGGATTCTTTGATGTTGACTATTTCCCTATTCACGAGTTCGTCTTCTTTGTCATTTTCTACATTTTCTTGTTTTTCAACCATTTGACTTTCAACTAAGTCATCATCTACCAAAGGTGATGTCTTAGAGGGAGGTGGACTTTCGTCGAATGTTACGTTCAACGATTCCTCGACTCTTAAGGTTTCTTTGTTCAAAACTATGTAGGCTTTACTGCTTTGCGAATACCCAAGAAATATACCTTCATACGACTTTGGGTCGAACTTTGTGAGATAGTCCTTAGTGTTTAAAATGAAACACTTGCTTCCAAAAACTCTAAAATATCCTAAAGTAGGCTTTTTGCCTCTATATAACTCATATGGAGTCTTTTTCAAAAATGGTCTAATTAATACTCTATTTAAGATGTATGTTGATGTATCTACGGTGTGACACCAAAACTTTTGTGGTATGTCTTGTTCATTTAACATTGTTCTGCTCATTTCTTGAATTGTCCTATTTTTGCGTTCTACTACACCATTAGATTGAGAAGTTCGAGGAGCCGAGAAATTATGTGTTATGCCATTAGCATCACAAAAAGCTCCGAATTGGGTTTCGTTATCAAATTCACGACCGTGGTCGGTTCTAATAGACACAATGTTATTTCCTATTTGATTTTGAATTTTCTTTCTTAGAATTTCAAATTTATCGAATGCCTCATTTTTAGTTTTCAAAAACTTAGTCCAAGTGTACCTAGAGTAATCATCTACTATTACCAAAGTATAAAAGTTTTCCCCGTAACTTTGTATAGCAGATGGACCAAACAAATCCATATGTAACAATTCTAGACACCTAGATGTAGACACCATGTTTTTAGCCTTATGGCTATTATGAACTTGTTTCCCAATTTTGCAAGCATCACAAAAGTGTTGGTCGTATTTCAACTTGGATAGGTTCCTAACGAGTTACTTAGATGATAAGGATTGGATTAGCCTCATATTGGCGAGACCTAAACATCTATGCCATAGAGTTGAGTTTTCGTCCAGAGAAGTGAGACAAAGTTTGCCTTTAGGTGTTTTGTCTAATTTTATAACGTAAACGTTATTTTTCAAAACACCTTTTCCTACGGTTATGCCATCTTTAACTATTTTACTTCCATTTTCACTGAAAAGGACATTATACTTTTTGCGGCATAATAGACTAATACTAAGCAAGTTAAATCCTAAGTTATCTACATGAGCAACATCATCAATAGTGAGAGAGTCATGAGAGATTGTACCTTTTCCGATGATTTTACTTTTAAGCTTGCTACCAAATGTGACATTACCTCCGTCGTACACTTGGTAGGTTGAGAAAAGGCTTTTGTTTCCCTTCATGTGTCTTGAACACCCACTATCTTTGATCCACTCGTCCGGTTCTAACCAGACTTTCAAGCACACCTCTTCTGAGTCATGAGCCATGAGAGCAACTTCATCGTTCTTAGGCTCGTCGTCATCACCATCACTGTTACTCCAAGCTCCACTAACGAATGCTTTTTGAGACTTGTTCTTTGGAGGCTTTGGACAATCTCCTATTAGGTGACCGGAATCCCCGCACCTAAAACACTTCCTATCAATTTTTCCTTTCCTATCATCACGGTCTTTCCGGAAGGATTTCTTTTCTTCACGAGGTTGTCTTACGAACTTTCCTCGTCTCCTAAAGAACTTTTTGAAATCTCTAACGGCCATGGCATACTCTTCGTCTTCGTTATCTGAACTAGACTCTTCATCATCACTTGACTCTACCATAGCTTTTAAGGCAACGGACTTCATTTTTTCCTTTCTGCCTTTAACTATTTCTGAGTCTTTTTCCATCACCATCTCGTGAACTTTGAGATTTCCGATGAGCTCGTCAAGTGTCATGCTTGAAAGATCCTTGGATTCTTCAATAGCCGTCACCTTTGCTCTCTACTTCGGATGAAGTGCTCTAAGAAATTTCCTGACAAAGTTCTTACTAGAAAAAGATTCGTCAAGTGCTTTAAGAGATGTAATAATAGTATTGAACCTAGAAAAAACACTATCAATGGTCTCATCTTCAGAGATAACAAATTGTTCATATTGTTGAACAAGAAGATCAATTTTGTTATCTTTGACTTGTGAGTTCCCTTGATGAGTGATAATCAATGATTGCCAAATATTCTTAGCTGTTTTACACATAAAGACTCTTTCATATTATTTCTTATGTAAAGCGTTGTAAAACATCAATTTAGCTTCATTATTTTTGGCAATCAACTTCTTTTGCTCATCACTATGACGAGTAAGAGAAGTACCCTCATTCCGACCTCCTGATATATTTAATATAGGTTTACAATCACCTTCTACAATAATATACCATAAATCTATATCCTTTGACTTCACATAATTTTCAAAGCGGTTTTTCCAATAAATAAAACTATTTGGTTCAAATAGTGGTGGTCTTTGCATGGATTGCCCTTCTTTGAAGTTTTCAAAATTCATTGCTCGTTTCAAGTTTTAAAATACAATATATTTTAAAAATCTTGAGTAACGAAGCTCTGATGCCAATTGTGGAAAACTAGAAGGGGGGTTGAATAGTTTTTACCGTTTTAAACTTTTCTTCGCTTTGTACACTTAATGTGATTTCAAAATAAAGCAAACAATCAAGCAATATATATAAAGCAAGTAAGGAAAGAAATGATCAAACCACACAACACAGATGTTTATAGTGGTTCGGCTACAAGGACTCTCTTCATTGCCCTACTTCACTCCTCGAGCCTCTAACTCGAGAGTTTTTCTTCACTAAGAAACAAGCTCCCTTTTAGACGGAGAAAACTTTTACACGTCGCTTACTCTTTATCCGGTACTAAGCTAAACACCGAGTTCTTTACAAGGGTACAACCACTCCCGTTGGTTATTTAACAAGGGTACAACCACTCCCGACACTCTATGTGTTTTGAGGAATAAAACACTAACCGAACTCTACTGAATGAATGGTATAGACAATGATGTGTGATCACTAACTAATCACACAGTATCTGAATATCAAGACTTGCAACACTGTGTTGAAGCTTGTATGCTTGATATTCTTTGTTACAAAAGAGAGATCACTAAGAATGAAATGAATGAATGTAATGGGTTAGTAATGTACAAATGAATGAATATATAATTTAAGCTATATGAGTGATGATTGTCCTTGAATGATCAGCTTGCTATTTATAGGCAAAACTGATCAGACAACTGGCGGATTTGGCGGACCCAAAATGAGGGTTCCGCCCTTGTACTGGTTTGGTTCCGCGGGAACATGCCAGCTAAGGATATTCCAAATCTTACCATATCTTGTTTAGTCTTGTCAAAATCTTACAAAATCAACTCTTTAACTTCAAGATCTTTCCAAAATATATTGTAAAGTCAACTAAGATATGTAGATGATACATGCCATGATGTCATGTATATTTCTATTTTTAAGAAATAAAAGTAAACATGTAAATATATATAATGTAATTCCTAGTGATCATGTAATGTGTAAAATGTGTTTTAAAAGACTTGTTACTATAACTGTAAAAGACTTAATCTTATATTTATGCATTGCTTAATGATAAACTTTGTAATTGTCATTAACAAAATTAAGCAAAGATCGTAAAATATATATAACGTTTTTAGGACGATATTTGTATTAACAAAACCAATTATAGTTTATCTGTAGCTTTAGAGTAAATTGCAAAAATCATCCTTGTGGTATGGCCAAATTGCACGTTTCGTCCTTGTGGTTCATTAAGTGCAAAGATGGTACGTATTTTCTACTATTACGCGCACTTTTGGTCATTCATTTTAACCGGCGTTAAGTGAGTTCCGTTAGCAGTTACACGTTAGCACTTTTGGCTAACGATCGTTGCAGCGCCCATCCTTTACATTAACGGCCGTTCATAATTTAAATTTTATTTTCGATTTATTTATAAAAAAAAAATTCGTCCGTTTTTTTTTTTTTTTTTTTTCGTCAAGTAAATTTTTTTCAAAAATGTTTGTATATAAATTTTTTTATAAAAAAGTTTTTATAAAACTTTTTATATAAAACGTTTTCATATATAAATGTTTTTTTTATATAAAAGCATTTTATATAAAAAAAAGTTTTATATAAAAACGTATAAAAACATTTTTTACACGTTTTTTATATATGTTTTAAACGTATAAAATTTGAGTAAATTGCAAAAACATGTTCTAAACGAAATTTTACGTTTAGAACATATTTATTCTCAAATTTTATGTTTTTATATATGTTCTAAACGTATAAAATTTTACATTTTTATATATGTTCTCAAATTTAACGTTTTTATAAAATTTGAGTTAATTACAAAAATATGTTCTAACCGAGATTTTTTATACGTTTTTATATATGTTCTAAACGTATAAAATTTGAGTAGATTGCAAAAATATGTTCTAAACGAAATTTTTATATATGTTCTAAACGAAAAACCTTAGGTTTAGAACATATATAAAAACATAAAAAAATTACGTTTTTAAAACATATATACTTTTTTTTTAAAAACGTATAAAAATCTTTAGAACATATATATGTTTTTCATCACATGTGAATTTTTTTATATAAAAAACGTATAAAAATGTTTTTATATAAAACTTTATTTTTTATAAAAATGCTTTTATATAAAAAAACATTTTTATATAAAAATGTTTTATATAAAAAAACATTTTCGAAAAAAAATTTCTTGACAAAAAAAATTCAAAAAAAAAATCGAAAAAAAATTAAATTATAAACAGCCGTTAGTTTAAAGGATGGGCGCTGCAACGATCGTTAGCCAAAAGGACTAACATATAACTGCTAACGGAACTCACTTAACGCCGGTTAAAATGAAAGACCAAAAGTGCACGTAACAGTAGAAAATAAGTACCATCTTTGCACTTAATGAACCACAAGGACGAAACATGCAATTTGGTCATACCACAAGGACGATTTTTGCAATTTACTCGTAGCTTTATAATATAGTTACAATCTGTGTGCACAAATGTACAATAACATATTCTGAAAACTAAATCGACGGTGAAGCCTTCATTTTACTGTCTCAGTTTTAACAACAATTGTAAAACGATATGTTATAAAATCTCATAATATTAATCTTATTTACGCTATCCACAATCGATCGGGATATATTGATCGGTCACATGAAGTGACCGACTTTCACTTCGGTCGTGTCGGATGTGAAGCCTTGGGCACATATCGATCGATCACATGCAAAGTACAATATCGGTCTATTATTCGACCGAGTTTC
This sequence comes from Artemisia tridentata subsp. tridentata, assembly GCA_021014915.2. NCBI lineage: Eukaryota > Viridiplantae > Streptophyta > Magnoliopsida > Asterales > Asteraceae > Artemisia > Artemisia tridentata. Next base: position 196,492,955 of record CP139509.1, on the reverse strand, counting down.
AAAACCATAAACATATATTTTCAACCTTATTCTGTTTCATTAAAAAAAAAAAAAAAAAAAAAAAAAAAAAAAAAAAAAACAAAACAAAACAACAACATTTTCAACTATAAATACCAACCTCAATTCAAACACACACACAAACACATTCAAAATCGAATTTCAAGATCGAAACTCAACATTCAAAACTGCAAATGTCTCGCAAAGATTTATCTAACAATTCCCTAGTCCTCCTCGTCGAGATTTCTCCCAACAATTCCCCAGTCCTCCTCATCGAGATTTCTCACAACAATTCGCCAGTCCTCCAAATGAAGTTTATCACACTCCACTAGAGGATATCTTTCCGGTGTTTCAACCGGAAAATGAACCGGTGAACACTCCACCGGTTGTCGAACAAGAACCAAATCCATTTGGTCTAACTGAAGATGAACTCAGACTTCTGGAGCAAGATGAGGAAGTCCGGCGAGAAACAGAACAACGTGAACTAGAAGAGGAAGCTGCTCGTTTGGAGCAGCAAGCCAGGGATGAAGAACACCGGAGGAAGAACTGGTTTGACATAATGGAAGCAAAGTATTATACCGGCGAGTTCAGATCATCTTCCAGTGAAGACGGTTGGGTTTCAGATGATTCCTTTTCTTAATTTGTAGTTTTATTTTCATGTATCGTAGTTTGTTAATCTTTAATTTATGTAATGTTTTTATTTTTAATGAATTTTAAGTTTTTTATTTAAAATGTTTGAATTACAAGAAAAAAAAATAAATAAAAAAAAAAGTTGGTCATCGACTATGGCACTTTGGTCATGTCTGGTCGCCGGAAAGAGAAAGCTGACGTGCCAACCGGTGACCCAGGTCACTTTGGTCATCGACTGTGTCCGGCCTTTGGTTTAAATAGAAAAGAAAGAGAAACTTTTAAAGCTGCAAAAGTTTTTTACATAAAATATTCTTCTTTATTCTTTCATCTCGTCCATATCACTTTCTCAGTGTCCTATTTTTTCATGGGATGTGTTATAGAAGCCCCCCTACGATGTCTAATCATAGGGGATATTCCCTTTGTCCCTTTTGACTTTCAGTATAACACAGTTTTCTGTCAGTTTCTGTTCCGTATTTCTGACAGTTTTAAGCGTTTGACTTATTAAAGTTTATATTTTCTGTTCCGCATTTTCAGGTTTATAGTTTTTTGATATAAACAAAATTATAAAAATATAAATAAAATAAAAAAAAATAAAAAAAAGTCAAAAATACAGGAAAGGCTTGTATAACATTTTTTTGGGGGGGGCTTGAATACTTGTATAACATGTGCCTTTTTTCATCTTCTTCCTGCATCTTTTCTTATCATTCTTGCTTTATTTTTTTTACACTAAATGCATCACTCATTTTCACCTCTGTGTAGTACAATATCATCTCAAGGTGGTTTCTAAGTGGGCGTTTGGTTCGCCCTAATCTGGCGTAATTGAATGTAATTGTAATTCATATTACATTACGTAGGCTGTTTGGTTCACAGAATGGAGGGAATTGTAATTCAGATTACATTACGTAGGCTGTTTGGTTCGCGTTGTAATTGTAATTCAGACATTACAATTACATCAAAGGAGGGAATTCAGATTACATAGGATGTCGGATTGAAAGTTTTGAATTATGTTGTAAATTTGTAAAAATTCGAAAAAATTTATAAAAATTCAAAAAATTTATATAAATTCGAAAAAATTTATAAAAATTCAAAAAATTTATAAAAATTCGAAAAAATTTATAAAAATTTATAAAAATTCAAAAAAATTTATAAAAATTTAAAAATTTAAAAATTCAAAAAATTTAAAAAATTAAAAATTTTATAAAATTCGAAAAATTTATAAAATTTGATAAAAAATTTATAAGATTTAAAAATTTTATAAAAAATTTATAAAATTCGAAAAATTTTATAAGAAATTTATAAAATTTAAAAATTTTATAAAAAACTTATAAAAATTTAAAAATTTAAAAATTTAAAAATTTAAAAATTTTACAAAAAATTTTATAAAAATTCAAATTTTTAAATTTTTATAAAATTTTATAAATTTTTCGAATTTTATAAATTTTTTATAAAATTTTTAAATTTTTAAATTTTTATAAATTTTTGGAATTTTTTGAATTTTTATAAATTTTTTGAATTTTTATAAATTTTTTGAATTTTTATAAATTTTTTCGAATTTATATAAATTTTTTGAATTTTTATAAATTTTTTCGAATTTTTATAAATTTTTTGAAATTTTATAAATTTTTCGAATTACAATTACGTTGAGATCCAACCAAACACAGTGACAGAAAACATCAATTACAATTCATACACATTACAACTCTTTGAATTACAATTCATTCAAATTACAATTCCTTTAAAAGATTACAATTCTTTTCAAAACATACTGCGAACCAAACGCACCCTAGGTCATAAGAAAATTGATATATAATTTCTAAATGAACTTGGTTTTTAAGGTGGTTTTCGGCACCACTTACCTAAACCGTAGGTTCGCCCCCTGATTGTGTGTGTCGACTTAATGTACGCTTAATTGATTTCGGTGTTATGTTTTCTTTTTTCTTATTAGACGGTTCCCACGTGGTCCCCTAAGTCATGATTGTGTGGACTTTATGTAATTGTGAGGTTTTGATGTGCGCAGTAAAAATTAGTACAATCTAAACAGTAGAGCAGGCTCACTCGCCTTAAAAAAAGCGTGTTCGTTGTCTTTGGTGTCGGCACGACCAACCGTCTCTATACGATCATTAATGTTAAAAAAAAAGGTACAATCTAAACACTTTTAGAATGTATGTAAAATTTATAGTTTATTAACAATTAATAATGTATAAAACTGGTTACATTTAAGTGTAAAAAAATTGTAAAATAATAGATTTTTCACATTTATAATTGTACAGAAAAAAAATTCATACTTTTAAGTGTGAAAAAATCTTTGAAAAATCCACACTTATAGGTGTGGAAGTCATTTTTAACACTCATTTTTTTCACACTTCTTCAAGTGTGTGATAATTATGTGTTATAATTAATTTTCACACTTTGAAGTATAGAAAAATCTCTGGTTTCCTACAAATTTAAAAGCGTGATTTTTTTATACAATTATAAGTGTGAAAAATCTATTGTTTTATAATTGTTTTTACAGCAATTTTTATACATTATTAAGTGTTAATAAACTAATAAAATATACACACTTTTGAAAAGTTTGAAAATATGTGTAAATTACGCATATTTGACCAAAATAGAAATAAATAAATAAAGGGTTTTTTCTAATACGTGCCCTCAAGCATATGTTAAATTGTGTTTATTAAGCACGAACTTTACTTTTATATCAAATAAATGCTTTTATTTCTCATTTAATATAGTTATAAGTTACTATATTAAATGTAATTTTGAATTTAATAGTTTCCGACTTTACTTTTATATAAAACTCAAACATGTGCCCTTATGGTACATTTTATAAAATCCCATAAATAGATAATGAGCAGCGTATATATATATGTTTTTCAGCTTTTTAGTATTTGCAACCATTTTTTAAGCTGCAAACGATGATAAAGTTTTAAATGACCCCAAGTTAATCATAGAGTGGTGGTGAAGTTATTAATGATCAAAAACTATAAATACTACTTTAATAGCTTTATACTCCGTATTAATAAATAAAAATAGCAATGTTGCAAAATTAGGCTGAATCGGCCGATTAATCGTTAATCGGCCCAGTACCTTGTAGAATAGTGAAAATCGGCCAAAAAATCGGTCAGGCAAAAAAATCAGCCAAAAATCGGCTGAATCGGCCAAAAATCGGCTGAATCGGCCGAATCGGCCAAATCGGTCAGGTTTAAAAAAATGAAAATTTAGGCATTCTACTTAATTTGGGGATCGTTTATTTCACTTATAATGCACAATGAGCCTCATAATCAGAATTAGAGCCTTTTATTGAGGTTTGGAAACATAGTAGGCTTGTAATCAGTTACGATCTTTAGTTTGGTCTCCAGAAATACGCAAAACATGCAAAAAATGCCAATCCGATTAATCCCGCCTCGGCCGATTACTCGCTGCAGGGTGGTCGACCGCTCGGCTACTGATTCACGATTTTTGCAACATTGAAAAATAGACAAATCGATGGTAAACTGGTGATACTGTTAGAATAGAAAGAAACAAGCTTGACAATTTGGTTTTGTATACGTACATACAACACACGTTTCTACTTTCTAGTTATGTAACGTGTGGAAAATAAATTTCCGGAAATTGCATGAATAGCCACCGTAATTATTGCTAAGAGACAACCCAGTCGTTGCTTACCTCCGATATGATGTTCAGATATGATCGAGAAAGTCGCAGTCAAGCCGTATAGCCATCCGGTCAGATTGAGCAATTATGTCGTACCATTAAAAGTTCCCATTCCTTTCACTTTCGTTTTCCTTAAGACAAATTAGACTGTCTAAAAATAAAATGAAGAACTCGTTACAAAATCATATGTGAATACTTAAAAAAAAAGGAAAAAAAATTCATATTTTTCGTGTTAAATGATATCGTTAGAGCACTGGGTAACGTCACGTAATACAAAGGTCTAACTAACGTGGCACGGCGTCAAGCCGACGCCACCATACCTCCCCCTGAACCATTGTGCAAAGAAGATGATACAATTTTTATTCATTTATTTAATTTAAGCATTTGAAAATGTTGCTTTTCAGTTTTTGCCCATTAATTTTATAAAGTTGTATAGTTAGTTGCAATTCTAAAAAATTTGCAAAGTTAATCCAAGTTAAATGTATATTACTCTATTGATGCCGTTTTGAAGGGAAAAATGCGAAACGACATCATTTTGTTGTATGCCATGTTGTTTTTGTGTAGAGCCACTGTCGTTTGGTGTTTTATTGGGCCATTTTCGTTTTGGGGTTGTAATTGGGTCATCGAATGTTATTTCGTGGCCCTATTTCGTTATAAACTAGGGGGCAGGTGGGTCTTCGTTATAAACTAGGCAGGAAGAAGCTTCGTGTCTTCTTCGACACATACGTGTTCAAACCCTAGCATTTATGTCAGATGCTCATTGTATTAAAACGCATGCAACCCTTATTGTTCTTTATACTTTCAACTATCTCTCTTTAAATATAGAGACGGTGATCTCATTTTTCAATCTAACTAGGATGGGTTATATTTGAAGGAGTGGTGATTGTTTAGGGGTTTGGGTGATTCATAGATTGTGATACAAGTCTGATTGACGTCTGATTGCTTAACGTATGGTGTCTACGTTTTTTATTTTTATTATTTATTTATTATTATTATTATTATTATTATTATTATTATTATTATTTGCATGCTATTATTGGATTGGTGAATACGTGTTTGTGTTAGTTTAGGCTTTGTGATAAGTCTGATATGTGTTCATAAATTCTTATTTTATATTGTGTGCTATAAGTTGTGTTTTATTTGCCGCCGATGATATTTGAATTTTAATTTTTTGTTTATCTTTGATATGTCTTCATGCGTGCTAATTTTATACACTTTGTATGATGTGTGGTCCTATTCGCTTATAAGTGTTGATTTTATTGGTTGTCAATAAGTTGCGATAATGATTTTTGTCTAAAGATGTATATGGAAGCATGAGGCGGATGGCGCGAAACTTTATACGATTGTATGTTTCGTTTGTTGCATTGTGTGTAAAAATACGGTTAATTAATATAGACAATGCTTTGAGTCAAAAGTTACGGTTTTGCACTTTTTACGCACTCACACATTTTACTTTCAAACAAACATCACTTTTATTTACACATGTGTTTTTGAAAGATCCATAATATTGACAGGGTTTTCAAGGAGAAGGAAAAATAGATTATGTCTTGTATACTAATGCAACTGGACATTGAGAAATATAAACATAAGTATACACTGTTTGAAAGAGAAATTTAGTACTCTACCAATTAATCATAAGTTTAATTCAATAAATATTCAAATAACTAAAAATAATATAACATTATAATATTATATCTATACAAAATTATAAAGCATTTAAGACCTGCTAAATAAGGAAGTTTTAAAATTTTCAACCAACATACTTATTATGAAATTGTGTTAGTTAAAACATGGTAACATTTCTTTTATAATAATTTAAAGCAAATTTTGTAGACATGTTTAAAAAAAAAAACAAAAAACAATGTGGAAACCGTTTTTGGGGGAGGGGAGAATATGTTTTCATTTAAAAACTTAAATCTTTTGTATCAAATGACCAATCAAGTTTGACGTAATATGAGAAGTATCAACAAAAATTCTTTTGACAACTAGTGATAGTGGAATTCCATAAGTGAATCATATTACCATAACACAAACATAGACACAACATAACTACCACACAATATAAGCAATAAGCCACACAAATATAAAAGCAATGCAAATATAAAACGGTAAATGCAAAGATAAAAAGTAAAGAGATAAGTAAGGAAAGTGCAAAGCGGGCACGATGATTTATAGTGGTTCGGTCACGAAGCTCCTCTTCGCCCTACTCCACTCCCCGAGTACCCAACTCGAGAGTTATTTCACTAATCAACAAGCTCCCTTCTTGGCGGAGAAAACCATACAACGTCGCTTACAATATTTTTCGACACTAAGCTAGATGTCGAGTTCTTCTTCGGGTACAACCAAACCCGTTATGTTTTATGGCCCAACATAACAAACCATGTGTTTTGAGGCCTAAACACATAAACCGCTTCGCTTACTTTATATTCCGACATTAAGCAAAATGTCGAGTACTAATCTAGCTATTACCAATCTCACTCACGATCTACTCGATCTTCACAAATCACACAAGCAACAAGATCCACATGATCTACACTCTATCTACCCGATCTACTCACGATCTACCCGATCTACTCACGATCTACCCGATCTACCTTATCTTCACACGATCTACCCGATTTACTCACTATCAACACAAGCTACACAAGATCTCTCCGATCTCTACAAGATCACAATGATCCACACGAACTAGCTAAACAAGATGATAGACAACTTGATGTATATCAAGATACAACAAGTACGTAACAAATGTTACGAGTGCACTACACTAACACTATAACACTTTGTATCTTTGTGATACGATGTGTTCTTCTCTTGCACTAATAGAGGAATGAAGGTGATTACTTGAATGGATGATTGGATCACTCTTAAACAAAGATAAACTAACTACGTGATCAAAAGAGAGTATATGTGATAGGATATTTGAACTCAGAAAATTGTGTGTTAAAAAGGATGCCTAAAAACTGTGGAATGGACTGGTATTTATAGGCAATGAATATTTGACCATTACAGGGGGCACGGTACCACTAAATGCCCGACGGTACCACTAAATTTAGTGGTACCGTGGTACTGTCCCAGACAAGGACGCTCCAAATTTTATTTTTAGTGGTGAAAGTTTATTTTGAGAAGTTTGGAGCTGATTTGGGGAGAAAAATCGCTGTTGGTGATTTAAAACTTATTTTTCACATTAAAACATTTTTTTTAATTCAAACATAATTTATAAAATGTATTTTTGAAAAAATGTTTTGTCACATTAAAAATGTGAAGCTTAGAGAAAAAATATAATCCTTTGATCATTAGTTAAGTTGTAGATTTGTTTGTTCATACCTTGAGTGATTTACGCCGGGATGGAAATCTACGACTTTGTTGAAGCATACTTGAGACGTCGAGAGATGTTGATGTAAGTATGCATTGATGATTTGTGTTTACATGTAACTTGTGCATTTTTACGTTATGCATTACAAGTTACATGTTTGTCATTATTAAAACTGAAGAAACTGTTTAGTTTAAATATCGTAATATTTGCACTAACAATCTCTCCCTTTTTGATGATGACAAATATGTAAACCGTAACACACAGTAAAATCTAAAAGTTACCTGTTTACACTTCCTTCTCCCCCTTTTGTCGAAGCAAAAAGGTAGTTGCCTCGAGTTCTCCCTTGAATTCACTCCCTACTCCCGCTTATTACATTACTTTCCTTTCTTCCCAAAAAATGTGAGCTTGCATCATCCCAGTGAAGTCTTCTATCACCACTGTTAAAAAGACTCCATGCTATGTATTCAAATACTCCCGAGCTCCCCTTAGCTCAATGCTCCCCTATGGTAATTGTATTCCCTTCTATTTTTACCTTTGTTTCTAGCGAATTCATGAATCAAATTCTTACAAAGGCTTTTCCTACATCAAGGGTTAGCTTCGTGCAACATAATATATAAAAGAATATGAGCAAAATTATAGGGATAGGATACACATAGCAAGACATGCAAGGGTTAAACTTTGTTAAAACGTAGCTAAAAAAATGAGTTTAATGAGCATATCAAAGTATGTAAGAAGTTAGACACGTGATGAAAGTGTGCCAAAAGGATAAAAACCAAGAAGAAAGCCCAAGAAAGTTGAGCGACACAAATATGTGAATGCGTAATGCAATTCAATGACACTAGAGAGTCACAACTTGACTGACAACCTAAGGTGTAATTGTTCAATCAATCACACTAACAAGAACGAGATTCGTTCGTTGACTGACACATAAAATGACTTCTTCCAAGTTGTCATTGGGAAGGCAAATTTTAACAAACCTTTTGAACAACATAATCATCTACCTAAGATGATTGGTGTTAATGATAGTTTGTTGATAAGACATACTCTAAATGATTACTATTATGACAAGTCATGCCATAAAGTAGACTCTATAGAAGATATACCAAAAAAAGAATAAAAATGAGAACGATATGCACCTAGATGCGAATGAAAATTATTCCATAAGATGGGAAGTGTTGGATTTGACATTTGAGAAAAGGTGGGAAAAGACGGTTTATATTAATATATCGTTTGCACTGACAATGAGATGCATGATATATTTCAAAGGAGAAAAAGAAAATGTGCATGTGATCCTAACAGGATTGTGGGCGAATATCTTTAACAGGGTTGAGGTAACGAAGTTCTAGAATTCTAGTTTTGGATGATCCTAGTTGTGAGTTAGAGATGATTTGGTGTATGAAGGATTTTGTGTGATTGTGTAGTTTATACACATTGGGTATAATGATTGTGAGAATTGAAGGTTATTGAACTAACTATCACTATCAAGAGTGAAGGATAGTTGTGAGGTTTGAGTGTAATGATCGATGGGTTGAAGGTTCTTAAACTAAATATCACTGTCAAGAGTGAAGTTTAGTTGTAAAGGTTGAGTGTGATGATGAATGATATTAATGTGAGGTTTGATGCGAGGGTTAAAGGTGTTTGTATAGAACAAATATCTAAGTGGTCACAAAGAGTAGATGTTAGGAAGCTAGAACCAATTTTGGTTTTGTGACTGAGGTTTTGCTAAGTAGTGGGTACTTAGGAGGTGAGTGTTTTAGTAGAGAATTCTAGGAAATAAGAACCATATTTGTGTGTTCTTGAGAGTGTTTTTGAAAGACTATATGAGTGTGTTTTCGCTCCCCCTTAATCGATGACCATCCGGACAAGATGTGTTGAAAAATAATAAAAAAAATAAAGAGGAAAACAAACGTTGACGGAAGCGATGAGCTTAGTAACATCATGACAAGTGGTGGATAGCATACAATAAACTTCACCTTTGAAGTCACGTAGCTCTTCTCAATCATTGTGAATATTCATAGAACATTCATATGATTAGGCATGTGATTACGTAGAAATTTGCTAAGGGTTAAGAAGATAGAATCTTCAAGGTTGTGGAGTTTTGATAGTACTTTTGAAACTGTGAGAATTGAAAACAGAATAAGCTGTCTCAGCAGATAACGGTCCGACGGTACCATTAAATTTAGCGGTACCGTCACCTATTTAAGAGTACCATGACCTGCTGAGGTCAGTTTGACCCAGAATTTGATTTTAGACAAAGAAATTTCACATATGTTGTGATTTTTCTGGACCTTAGATTAAAGAAATTTATACCAAATAAATTCTTTTATGAATGAATCCAACGAGATTCGATGAACGTTGATCGAGAATGAGAGATGACATTTAATTACATTTCACAAATTAAATAAACTTTAAATATTTTGGATGAAATATTTAAGTTGTCATTGGAATTTAAGAGGATTTTACGAATAAATCTCGCTGATTTAGTGAGACTTTTTGACACGAGAAGAGAATTTATAACTAATAAATTTTTTTTACGAGATGAACGAGACTATACGAGAAGATATGACTTTAATATTTCCAAGGAAATACGTAAGTAGTCATTAGAGGGATATGAAGTAGGGGTGTTCAAAAAATCCGAGAAACCGAAGAACCGAGCCGAACCGCTTAATCCGAAACCGAAAAAACCCGAAACCGAAGAAACGGAATCCGAAAAAAACCAAAACCGAAAAAACCCGCTTATCACGGTTCGATTTCGGTTTTTATTTTTTGATATCCGCGGTTAACCGAACCGAACCGTGATTAATACATGAAGGTTTTTTTAACTAAATATTCAAATAATTGTACAAGTATTAATTATATTATTGCACTAATTTTATTGTATAACGCCTTTTTCGCTCCTAATGTGAACATTTCTAAACATTTATGTGTTAAAGTTGATAAATGTGATTGTAATCTATAAACGTCGAATAACTATTATTTTGTTAATTGATTATGTATGGATATTTGAATGCAATTATTCTAACGGGATAACTTTTATATGACTATTATCTATTAAATGTCATTTAATTTTACTAAAATGACATTTTACGTTTTAGAACATGTTATTGTTTAAAAGGTTAAACTCGATTAAATGTCAAAAATGGTTAACCGTAACCCGAACCGTGGGTAACCGCTCATTTCGGGTACCCGCTTGTCTGGTTACCCGCCTAGTACGGTTCGGTTTCGGATAGTAAAATTAATTACCCGCCCCGCGATGGATAATTAAAATCTTTCAACTAACCGAACCGAACCGCCCCGCGAACACCCCTAATATGAAGGATGACTTTAATATTTCCAATGAAATATTTAGATAGTCATAAGACGAAATTCGAAAGATGTTCTTGAACACACGTAAATTATGAAATTCACGGAATGTGTTCCATCATTCCTAGACCTAGATGTAGATAGTTGAATGGTTCGCGTTTGAGAGGTTTGGCTAATTTACGTATTTTGATGTGCTTCGCACGCGAGTGTTTCACGGGGTTTTGAAAGGCGTAAAGCAAGGCCTATGGTGCTGGTTCGCAGCAGGGTTTAGGATCTAAAAGAATGAAGTATTTAACTGACACAACGGTGATAGATGTGTGGGTGAGACTCGATTTGGAACATAAGGATGGCTTAAAGTTGATTGAGGTTTGGTATTTTTAGGGTGATTGATGAGATTTTTGGGATGAACATCCATTGTTGTTGTCAGATCACTGCACGTTGGTAGGTGATCAAGATTGACAACGAAAAAGAAGAGACTCAAAAATATCAATCTTCGTATAGGCATATTGCCCGTTATTCGGAAGAAAGAGAGTATCAACGGGCTCTTGGCGAGATAGGATGATACGTTGGTTTTCTACCCTAAAACCAATGAATAAAGTTCAATCCTCATTATATATGAGGTGAGCTTGACGACAAAACACAATGACAAACCTATGGGGATAAGAGGAACTACCGAAAATGAATATACTTGGTCTTAAGAAGTGTATATTCACACGAGGATGAAAGGAACTACTAATCACTTAAGTAGTAACTCGTGAGTCCTTTGTCACCCAAAGGTTGATGTTAGCCTTTAGCATTTGGATGAGCATTTTAACATATGTTGTTAAAAGACTTGAATATCATGTTTCGGATATGACATTTAACAATTGCGATCACAAGTTAAACTTACTTGAATATTTCGGATGAAATATTGAAGTTGTCAAACCTACTCCGAGTTCTACTAGGTTTGTATCTAACCTCCCCATGACAAAAGGGCGTATTACTTGGAAGAAAGCGAAATGATGACCAAGGAATTAGGACAATTTCGCGACTACTTTAACTTATAGATTTTGACACTAGTGTATGACTATATGACGTCTAAGAGTTCATAGTGATAGGCATACCTAATTCATTATGTGTCAAAATGACATAGCGTGGGTGCAAAATTTACAAGCAAATCACATAAAATACACATAAGGAATAAACGCAAACATCATGCAAAACATGATAATCATTTAGCATTTAAGAGCATGAAGACATTCAATCATATCTTACGAGAACATGTTATCATTTTAAAACACATATGTGGGATGCAAGTAATCTAGGTTCGATAAGGAGGATCCTAATTACTACTTGTTCAAAATGAAATCCTAATGGGAGATAAAGTTCACCGATGTAAACTATCTTTAGTCAAATGTAGGAATAAAAAATTTTCAAGTTAGAGAATGAGTATGAGACTATCACTAGTGATGCTTAATTCAAGCTAAACACGACCATTTTTACGGGTTATACCACGAACCCAGCTTCTCTCCAGGAAGCAATTCAACCGTTAGGTCAAATTGAATTTCTAGTGCAATAGGTTCTCCAGTAGTCATTCTCATGTTAGAAAAATTCAAATTCCTATATTTGTCTATCGAAGTGTAGCAAAGAAGATATTAGCTTATTTTGCTAATACATGGCCTAGTATGACTCAATTAACCATATTTTAAAAGTCGTGAAGAGGAAGACCTGTCTTACACAATATCCTAACAAAGGCAAACACGTTTCAATTTTGTGTTTGAGATTTAGAGATTATTTGTTTTAGATGGTGCATTTTAAGATCTCATGGATGACATTTTTGTTTGTTGAGTCGTTACATGTTATTTTAACACTATTTGATTTTCTAGAGTCAAGAGATACCTTAATGTGATACAATGTAGAATCTACTACATCGAGAGTGTTTCAAGAATGCTCCTTTGCATATCTTGAGAAAAGAATATAGTAAAGGTTACTTACCTCAATAGATCTTGTGAGTATTATATGATGTATGATTGAAATGAGACATATTGTATATTTCAACAAATATGCTTTTCTAAGAAGAAACTTATCACTCTTACGAATGCTTAGTAAAACAAGTATTTTAGTATATGACCAATTTTACTTTGTTTATGCAATGACAAATGTTGTATTGGGTTATTATTCGAATCTAATATCCTATATTTGTTAACAAGATGCAATGTATTCTCTTTGTAACACAACCATTTATGTTACAAAGGGAATGAGATGCATATGATATAAATTATCCTTTGTCAATCTTTTGATAAGAGAAATACATGTGATTTTCTCAAAGATTGATGTTGTACATAATAGTTAATAACATATTATGTGTGACACTTTTACTTGACATGTGATTTTGAGTGTTGAGTCGTTCATGAGCAAAGTTTACATATGTTGTTTGTTTGCTCGTGTTTGGTTTTTCAAAAATGACACATTTACTAATTGCATTGCAATGTAAATTACTTGTATATTTCAGATGAAACATCCAAGTTGTCAATCCTACTTAGTTGTGTATTTTATGCATCTTTTAAACATATTAGTTTAATGTTTGGAACATAACCATTGGACAAGAAGACTCAATATGGCATCTTCAACACAAGTGTGAGTTATGATCCGATGCATATTATTTTCGTCTTGAGAGGAAGTCATTATTTTCATAACAACCGAGTGTGATTGAGTATGTAGATTCAAGATAATATATTTCGTTATATTTTGATGTTATCTTGAAGTTAGACAAATAATGACTCCAATTTCATGTCCATACTCGAAAACTTGTCAATTAGATTCGATGATGATATCAATTATAATTTGAATAATGAATTGATATGTACTCGAAATCTTTCTTGACCCTCACGATCACTCCTTTTAAAAAAAAGAAAAAAAAAATTAAGGAATGTGTTCCATTTATTCTAATACTAGTTTTATGTGTGAGGTTAATGACATATTAACTTACTACTTCGATATTGTCATTTATTTTTATCTGCAAAAAACTATTTATATTATTAAGTATAATATTATTAGTTTTCCACATATCATGAGTATAAAAATAATTATCTTAACCATTTTTATACAACATACGTAAAATACTAAATGTTTAAAATATTTTGTGTGTGTGTTAGATCAATGCAAGTTTAATACATTTTTTTTTCTTAAATACTAATGTATTAATATGATCTTTTATCTTGTTTAGACAACCCATGGTCAAGCAAGACAAAAGGATGTAATGTTTTAGAGATCGTGTTACGGATTTAATGAAAGTGTTAATTATTTTAAGGTGATGTATTTTTGACACTTAAACATTTGGAAAAATATTTGTGTAAGACAATATCTTTCGATGCATATGATCAACCAACTTAGTTTCCATTCCTAAGAAGGTTACTAAAGCATATTAAAACTTGTAAGATGTCGAAAACACATATGCAAGAAAATTGGTCGCCTATATGCAATGCAAAATCAATTAAGCAACTTAGTGCAAGAAGTCTAGTCTAAGTCCTATTGACGCATAAACCGGAAAACTAATAATCACCACATAGTAATAAGGCATGTAAAACGCTTGTGATTATAGATATAATTAGCTCAACTAAAGATAACTATAAGCACTAAAAAAATATTAACTAACAATACTAGGACACAAAGAAAAACAAATAACCATTTAGCGTAACACACAAAAATACTTGTCGTCATTTTGTGTATTAAGTATAACAATATATACCTAGCTTGACTTTATTTATTTTCTTTCAAATGAATTTTTTTCCTCCCCATTTTAAAGATTTTTACCAAGTTACTTTGAAAATACATCAATGTTCAAAAGTTGAAACGCCCCTTTTCATTTTGGCCAAAAATTTCCGCAAACGACATAATTAAAAGGATATTTCGTTACAAATCAAGGACTCTAATATATTTTCACTTAGAAACAATTCATAAATATATTTTTTAAATGAAAATAGACTTAATTACGTTTAAAAGGATAGATGGCACAAGTCCTATGGACTTACGGTTGATTTTATACGAATTTATGAAAATGACCCAATTCTGAAAACAGACAGACACATGCACGGTACTTTTAAATACCCCACGGTACCATTAAATATAACGGTACCGTCATATATTTAGTGGTACCATCCACTGTTGTTACAGTTCTGTCTCAGGCTGAATTTTTGTTTCGACGTAACGAGGAGATGTAAAACTTCGTAAACTAGATACCGAACATGTAGGATATGTTAAGTAATATTTTCATTTTTAGGACTAAAAAAAACATTTACAAACATATATTTACTATAAAACAAAGAGTTGTCCCAAACGATCCTTTCAAAACCGCATCACTTTACGACTCGTTCAAAAGACATGACCGGACACTTACAAACTCTTTTCTTTTATTTGTTTAAGAAAACTTTCAAGCTAGTATGACAAAGTATACTTAACAACAAAACTTGTAAGTATTAAGCTCGTAAATACTTTTCATATTATATTCCCCTTCATGGGTAATTTGATACATGGATCGTACTCAATTTTAAAAACTATTTGTTTTTAAAATTTGAGTGACGTGGCTCTAGTACCAATTGTGGAAACCGTAGAGGGGGGGGAGGGTTGAATACGTTTCCATTTAAAAACTTAAATCTTTTGTATCAAATGACCAATCAAGTTTGACGTAATATGAGAAGTGTCAACAAAAAGTCTTGTGACAACTAGTGATAGTGGAATTCCATAAGTGAATCATATTACCATAACACAAACATAGACACAACATAACTACCACACAATATAAGCAATAAGCCACACAAACATAAAAGCAATGCAAATATAAAACGGTAAATGCAAAGATAAAAAGTAAAGAGATAAGTACGTAATGAATGTTACGAGTGCACTACACTAACACTATAACGATTTGTATCTTTGTGATACGATGTGTTCTTCTCTTGCACTAATAGAGGAATGAAGGTGATCACTTGGATGGATGATTGGATCACTCTTAAACGAAGATAAACTAACTACATGATCAAAAGAGAGTATATGTGATAGGAGATTTGAACTCAGAAAATTGTGTCAGAAAAAGGATGCCTAAAAACTGTGGAATGGACTGGTATTTATAGGCAATGAATATTTGACCGTTACATGGGGCAGCACGGTACCACTAAAAGCCCGACGGTACCACTAAATTTAGTGGTACCATCCCAAAAAAGGATGCTCCAAATTTTGTTTTTAGTGGTGAAAGTTTATTTGTGAAAGTTTGGAGCTGATTTGTGGGGAAAAATTGATTTGTGGTGATTTAAAACTTATTTTTCACATTAAAACATTTCTTTTTAATTCAAAAATAATTTGTAAAATGTATTTTTTTAAAAATGTTTTGTCACATTAAAAATGTGAAGCTTATAGAAAAATATAATCCTTTGATCATTAGTCAAGTTGTAGATTTGTTTGTTCATACCTTGAGTGATTTACGTCGGGATGAAAATCTACGACTTTGTTGAAGCATACTTAAGACGTCGAGAGATGTTGATGTAAGTATGCATTGATGATTTGTGTTTACAAGTAACTTGCGCATTTGACGTTATGCATTACAAGTTACATGTTTGTCATTATTAAAACTGAAGAAACCGTTTATTTTAAATATCGTTATATTTGCACTAACAAACTATAATGTGATTTAAAAAAACAAAACGTCCAAAATCATAACTACCTTTTTTTTTTTTTTTTTTTTTTTTTGGTAAAGGGTCTTTTACCCGGTAAATATTTTAATTCATGTTTTAATATACAAACATAATGTAATACAATTAATTGAATGATAAATTATATTTGTAATATTTGTAATAATTTTAATATGCAAACATAATGTAATGCAATTAATTGAATGATAAATAATTTTTGTAATTTTTGTAATAATTTATGCTTGTGTATAATGAATGATATCTTATATTTGAATTCTTTTACTATAATTGCATGATGTTTTTGATGTTATAAAATATGCAACCAGTGTTAATTAAATTGTCAATCATCGCGTGGTCTTGCTCTTAGACTATTTGATTTCGCCGTCGCATTGCACGAGAATCATATTAGTCGCCATGTTTATATAATAATACTTATTTTGTTGTTATATTTTAATATTATACTGTAATATTTTTTCGTATACCATTTTTAAAAAATATATTTACTCACAGGGTATTCGCTATCGCAACGTGCAGGTAACCAGCTTGTATTTAAAATTAGTCCATGCTCGAAAACTTTATGCATTTGAATCTATAAAGTAACATTATGTAAAAACCATTTTAGAGCTGAAAACTAATAAATATATAATTAGTCCATGCTCATGAATGGGTGTGTTGAAAACTAATAAATATAGAATTAGCCATGGGTGTGTGATGTTCTATTTCACGCAACCTTTTTTGCCCATGCAACTTTTCTGTTGGGCAAGATGTTTATTCTACATTTCTTATCAATTATCAGGAGTATCTTGGATGCATGTACTACTTATAATATTGATAGCGTATCAATATTAGTAGTTTAAGCTCATTAAATACACGCTTGAATAAAACTCATTATTAAGACCCATCAATAAATACTTGATAACAACCCGACTTAAATCCCAGGCCACACAGGGCCTGATAAAACTCATCAGGCCATACTGAGCATACAGTAGTACTGCTCGCCAACTGTTACTAAAGGTTAAGATGTATCATCTGACACTGTGCAGTGGGGACGCACAACAAGCACCAATTTGTACGAGCCAATGAGTATAGTTCAAATGTCCCTCCTTGTCTGCTCGTCGGATGATCAACACTAGGCTCTCTAGCAACCGTTGATCATCCAATAAGGGTTTATCTCTAAACCCTACTCGCCTCTCTAAAAATTAAAGGCAACACACAAAAATTCACAAGTTTTCACACAATTGGGAAAATACTGGTTCACAACAGTAAAGTATGGTATTTGTTTAAGTGTTATCTGAGCTTCTTGATCCTTATCATTCTCATCGGTTCCTTACCGTTCTACACGGGAAACCAAACAACAAAACCATTCTCATCCAATTCTTTAAACCGATTTACATACCATACGTAAACATGGCGCCATCTGTGGGGACATGATATGAAATAGCCGCAAATTTCTCAAAACTTTTCACCTATTTTTCACTCATTTCTTACTTAAAAATCTCGATTTTTTCGCTTTTGCACAAGTTTCTTAACCAAAGATGTCTGGTGAACAACCCCTTCAAATTTCAGACATATCCAACCACCACCTCGGACCTATCCGAGTGGATGGCCCTATTCTTACATAGAAGAGTCAACAAACCCCCGAAAAAAAGACTCACCAGTCATTTAGAAATCACATAAAGAAACCTTTAAGGGAAGTGCATGCAGCAGTCGACCATGTCAACCTGCACACGTCACTTTTCCAAAAAGAACCTACATGGTTTCATGAGAAACGTTATGTTCTCAGGCCATATCTACAACCACGAACATCGCAAGCATTCAAAGTTCAGGGAGCCATAGAGGGTACTAGAGGGTGTCAGTGAAAGGAGCCGCAAAACATCCAGGTCATGCGACACCACGTCTGCCTACCTGGAACAACTCGCAAAGCAAGCTGGTTGGCTAGTTCTCAGGTAAACGTATCCCAACCTACTTGCGCTTCTTCACAATACCTTACACATAACTATCAGGCTAAAGCACCACTTAGTAATCACCCTGAGTATAACATAACTATGAGCCTAAATCAGGAATACACCCTGACACCGTCACCTAGCCCCTCCCCTGGAAATAACATACACCCTAACCTACACTTAACAAAAATTTCAAATACATACCTAGTCAGATCTTACGCTAGGGCAGTCATAGAGGGTAGGATAAAGTATTTTCCTAGTCTACCCAAACCTTGACATCCTAAAGCAAAAACTCTCAGGGACAAACCCATTTCATGGACAAGCAAACCTTCTCACCCTGATACACCATCCAAGGTACCCTCACGGAATAGATAAGAAGTGTCAACATGATCCAATCATGGCACCCAAGTATAAAAATAGGCAATGAGGTCATGGAAGACTGGCAGCGTACCCCATCGCGAAGCATTCCGTGGAATACCTTCATACAATCATCCGACTACGTTGTTATCACAAAAATGATAGCCTCACATAGGGTTTGTAGAATATACGTGGACGAAGGGAGTTTATTCGACATAATGTATGAACACAACTTCAATAAACTCCCCGAATACATTAGGTCAAGCCTCAAACCACCAACCATAAAATTAATTGGCTTCTTAGCAGAGAGATCTTATCCCGAAGACCTTCAGAAGCTCAACATGGAAGTCTCGACCATCAGGTCCTTGGTTGAGTTTCCAACAAGGGCAGGGGTTGCTACAGTCAAGAGCGACTACCCTGGCAAAGACGCAAGCCTAGCCACCACGGTAGAGGAAAGCAACATTAGGGATATTGCGTGGGAGCATATTCTCGGAGACAATCCCAAACATGTGAAATTCATCATAAACCCCAAATACCTATATCAACCCATCACAATCAACGTCAACCTCCCACCTCAGGTTCAGAACCAACGGGTACATTATTAGCAAACAGCCTGGATTTATTCACCTGGAAACCATCAGACATGACTGGTATTCCCAGAGAATTAGTCGAACATAGCGTAGGCCTAAACTAATACGCACCAGCTGTTAGACAGAAAAGATGCAGTCTTTCTCTAGAGCGGTCTCAAGCTATGGATTCTCATGTCACAAACCTAATCTAAGCAGGCATTCTACGACCAATCAAATATCAAACCTGAGTCTCAAACCCAGTTATGGTCAATAAAGTCAACGGTACGTGGCGCATGTGTGTCGACTTCTGATAGCATCAAATAATTAGTATTATATTCATGTATCATTTATCCCATGTAGATTGCTCATTTATTATTACTTTATGATTTTCAGTATTTATGGAGCAATATTAGAAAAGACATGGACGACAACATTATTTGGAGTTAAAATGAAGAAAACAAAGCACATAATGTTTCTGGAAGAACATACGGCGTATCCATGCTATTGTGGATATGCTGTATACTTAACTAAGAAGATTTCAAGACCTAATCGTACTCAGAAGAATACAACGTATCCATTTCTGGAATACCATGTATATTATACTTAGCCATTTTGAAGATTTGTGGAAAACCTAGAGGGGAAGTGCGAGGGGGGGGGGGGTGAATACGTTTTCGTTTAAAAACTTAATTTTTTTGTATTAAACTACCGATCAAGTGTGACGTAATATGAAAAGTAGCAATAATAGTTCAATGATTATAACGATAGCATATCACAACAACACAATCATAATCACATCACAAAGCCATAGCACAAACATAAACAACATCCAAGTATAAATGAAAGCGATAAATGCAAATGTAAAGGTAAAGCGATAAGTAAAAGGAAATGCAAACTGGACACGATGATTTATAGTGGTTCTGTCACGAAGCTCCTCTTCGCCCTATTCCACTCTTCGAGTACCCAACTCGAGGGTTCTTCACTAGATCAACAAGCACCCTTCTCGGCGGAGAAAACCTTACAGGCGTCGCTTACAATATTTACCGATACTAAGCTAAGTATCGAGTCCTTCTTCGGGTACAACCAAACCCGGTATGTTTTATGGCCCAACATAACAAATCTTGTGTTTTATGGCCTAAACACATAAACCGCCCAACTACTTACAAGTTTACTGATACTAAGCTATGTATTGAGTTCTTCTTCGGGTACAACCAAACCCGTTATGTTTTGTGGCCCAACATAACAACCTTTCCTATTAAGGCCTAAACACACAAACTGCCTAACCTCTAGTTTGATGTATAGTTGGTTATACAGGATGTTGTATATGATACATGTTGGTGTATGATGATGATCCAAGACAAGAGTGTCTAGTGGATGTGAGTTCCTAATCTAAGTTAACTTCTTTGTGGAAAACTTGAAAGGGGGGGGGGGGTTGAATAGTTTTACCATTTTTTAAGCTTGATTTAAATCTTTGCTTTATTAAAAACTTTGATTCTAACTTTAGTGAGATCAATCGATTGCAATACGAACACTATAATAAATAAGCTACAACTACTAAAATGTAAATTGCAAGACAAAGAGTAAGAGGTGGACAGATCAAACCGAGACAGGAGATTTATAGTGGTTCGGTAACGAAGCTTCTCTTCGCCCTCCTCCACTCCTCGAGTACCCAACTCGAGAGTTCTAAGCACTATGTCAACAAACTCCCTTCAGGCGGAGAAAATCGTACAACGTCGCTTATCACTATTTCCGACACTAAGCTAAATGTCGAGTACTAATCTAGCTAGTACCAATCTCACTCATGATCTACTCGATCCTCACAATTCACACAATCTACAAGATCCACATGATCTTCCCTCGATCCACTCGATCTACAAACTATCTTCACAATCTACACACTATCAACACAAGATCTCCATGATCTCTACACGATCACAATGATCTACACAAGCTAACTAAACAAGACACTAGACAACTTGGTGTATATCAAGATACAACAAGTATGTAACAAATGTTACAAGTGCACTACACTATCACTACAACACTTTGTGTCTTCTTGATATAATGTGTTCTTCTCTTGCACTAGTAGAGGAATGAAGGTGATCACTTGGATGGATGATTGGATCACTCTTAAACAAAAACAATCTAACTAAATGATCAAAGAAAGAATACTAGAAAGTGTGTGTGTAACTCAGAAAGTTTTCTGTGAAAAGAGGTATGTAAAAACTGTAAATTGATATGCTATTTATAGGCAAAGAGAAAATAGCCATTCCAGAGGGCACGGTACCGTTAAAGGATGGACGGCACCACTAAATTTAATGGTGTCGTCGGCGCTTTAGTGGTACCGTCGGGGACAAAAATGCTCCTCATTTTGTTTTTAGTGGGGAAGGTTTATTTGGGAATGTCTGGAGCTGTTTTGGGGGGAAAAATAACTGTTGGGATTTTTAAACTTATTTTTCCAATTAAAACATTTCTTTTTAATTCAAAAATAATTTGTAAAATGTATTTTTGAAAAAATGTTTTGTCACATTAAAAAATGTGAAGTTTAGAACAAAATTAAATCCTTTGATCATTTGTCAAATTGTAGATTTGTTTGTTCATATCTTGAGTGATTTGCGTCTAAATATAATATTACGATTAAAAACTTGCTTACGTTAATTTTGACGTAAGAAGTTTTTACATTTTGTTATTATCAAAACGTAGAGATGTCAAAAAATACGAATAACGTTTTTAGACCTTATTTGTATCAACAATCTCCCCCTTTTTGATGATGACAAAATATAAACTCATTTTATATAAAAAGTTTAGTGACAAGTTTTTTGTTGAGTTTATTCCTATTTCTCCCCCTTTTGTCGAAACCAAAAGGTTGTCGAGGTGAACTTAACGACTCTAAGGCTCCCCCTTGTTTGGAGGATACCAAGGAATCGAGCAATGGTTTCTTGCTACAATAACAAGTTAGACGACAAATGCAATATCCAACTAGTAGCAAATATATCCATCCAAAAACAAAAAATAAAGTGGCTAAAGTAAGTAGCCAAAAACTAAATATCCATCCTAAACATGTAGATGTTTAGTTGGTTGGGCTATTGATTGGTTCGGGTGGTGGTGTAAGCGGAGCGGGTGGTGGTGTCAAGAGTTGCTCCACATAGGAGAACATGAAATGAAGTTCATCTCTCAAAAAGAAGATGAGGTTACGGTTGTGAAGACAACATAGGCAATTAGCACTATACAAATCAACCAGATGGAGTTGGATAGGATGGTCCATGATAGGAGATGGAGGATGTGGAGTAAATGATGGTGATGATGGTGTAGGCATGGCATAATCAAAAGGAGTGACTGGTGAAAGAGTGAGGGTGATATCCATGGATGATGCCCTAGTGCCAAAAGAGGAGGATGATGAGGATGTTGTCCTAGTTGATGGTGTCTTGGATGGAGCATTTAGAGGTGATGGTGAGCTAGAAGTGCTTTGGGAAGGTGGTGTTGATGAATCAATGTCATAGTCATCTTTGGTGAGGTCAATGATGATTGTTTCATATGGTTTCCTAACGATAATTCTAGGTTTCTTGGAGATGTGAGTTGTGGAGGCTTGAGTGGAAGACATGGTGGATGTGTGATTTGAGGTTGAAGATGAAATGCAAGAAATGCTTGCATGGCTGGTGTTTAAATAGGCAAGAGTGGTGAAATTTGAATTCAAGTGAGTGGAAGTGTCCTATGGATAATGAAATGAAGGAATCTTAGGATTAGGGTCATGAAAGTTTGCAAAACATTGCAGGGTTTTAGGGGAGGAATGTAGGAAGCTAGATCAAATAGGGGAAATTCATCATTCCATGGGACGGTACCGTTAAATACCTGACGGTACCGTTAAATTTAACGATGTCGTGGCCTATTTAGTGGTACCGTGACCTGGAAATCACGAATTTTCCTATTCCGCATGTTTTTGGGCAGCTAAAAAGGGTGTTCTTAGGGGGACTATTTGCAGCAAATCCTAGTGCCTCAATTCACTAAAGAATAATTACTAAAAATATCCTAAGTTTAGCCACAACTAGCAACTAAATATAACATGTGATTAGCTACAAATGTCTACAAGCATGCAATCAATTAGACAAAAAAAGCTATCATCCAAGAATAATATAAATCATACTCATGCAAGGTGGTGGAATAAAATTATGCAAGATAGGTTAAAGATAATAAAGACTAAGTTAATTATCCAAAGTCAAGAGACTAATAGAAGATTAAAAAGTTGCCATCCTAACTAGAGAATCTACTACTGATGACTTTATTCCTCGTGATTGACTTGAGCTTGTTCCCGTTGGATCACTCTTTGGACGAGAGTTTGCACCTCGTCATCATTTGTTGTATTATCAAAGGGTGCATAGTTGGTGGAGGATTTGGAAATGAGAATGGATGATATGTATGATTCATTCAGAGGCTCCATTACTCGATTGACGAGTGAATATTGAGGACCTCGAAGGTATGTGTGAAAGTGCATGATGTGATGATATAGACGAGTTAAGAACATCCCGTAGGGTATCAATTTTTTTTGTTACCCTTGAGATGCACAATTCGCTTAGCAAAAAAGTAGGCAAGATTATATGGTTGTTGAGTGAGAAGACAATAAATCATACGAGCACAACACGCCGAAAGTTGCTCACGATTTCCTTTTAGACTGAGAACGTTTTTTCGTAGAATAACTGCCCAGGGGTGCAGTTCAAAACGAACCTCTTCCAACGGATTTTGGTTGGGTCTAGGTAGGGAATACATTTAGATGTACGAATTAGTCTAGTTATTTCTTGTGGAGAGGTTATGTAAGAGCAATATGGACTATTCTCTTCTTGATAGTTAACGAGAGACTCAAGACACCAATCTTCCGTATAAGCGCGTTGCCCATGATTTGGGAGTATGAGGATTTGAGCAAATTGCTCAAGAGATAAAACAAATTTATAGTTTTGGATCCAAAACCAAAGTGACAAAGATTGATCCTCGTTACGTACGAGTTCAACTTGTCGGAAGAATTCTAACACGAAGCAAGGAAAAACGTGCTCATTGATGGTAAGCAAACAATCGAATCCTATGGTACGAAATGGGGTATTCATATCTTCATGATAGAGTAACGAAGGATCAACTATTCGACCATCATGAAACGACATGTTTCAAGATTTGTGAAGGCACAAATATGGTTTCCGGGTGTGTTAGGTTCATCTGAGATATTAGGAATGTAGGTCTTTGTTAGTAGATGATCAAAGTCATAGTCGTGTGACATTTTGTTACCTATACAAACGAGAGTAATCAAAAGTTAATATTGAATATTTTGAAGGCATATTCCTAGTGTGAGCTTATATGCAAACAATGTGGAGGTGCGGTAATCTCGACTCTAAAACAGAAATAATGAGATTACCCAAACGCTCCTAAATTCACTTTTACTCAATCAAATATGTCTAAAAATGCATATTAGTTATGTAATTCGTCCAATATTCGAGAGTATATGTATGCATGATAAAACGTTTTTAGATTGTATTAACAATGCATGAAAACATTTCATGATGATCCTAGTTACGTGAATTTTTTCGAAAACGAAATTGGGGTGTTTGTAAATTTTCAATGCAAAATTCCATGGAAGTGTAAAATCATAATATTATTAATTCCATGTTTAGTTTTGATTATCGTAATCATGATTCCACCAAAAACACTAACATAATTCGAATTTTAACAAAAATTCGACTATAATTCTAGGTTAAAATTAGATTAAGTGTCATGATTAAGTGTTTCCTTTAGTTTTCGTTCACGTAAACAAGATTCTTGAAAAGCATTTTCTTTTATTTGTATCAATGATAGTTTCCAAATACTTCACACGTTCCTTATAGTTTTCCAGATCTATTGTCAAAGCACTATTTGCCTTAGTCATATTATGATTGACCGTATTGCAATTATCAACCTCAGATTTCATTTTACTGATAATTGATTCAATAAGTGCTTGATTCTGATCATTTGGAGTTGCATGCTGTTCAATTGCTGCATCATTAAGATTCACATATGGTTCCCCATCAAAAACAATATCACTTTCTAATTGATTAGCCATATGTGATTCATTTAATGATTCAGATTGTTCAGAATGCTCGTCTTCGCGAGCAGACAATGAGTATATATTTTGCATAAAGCAAGTGTCAGTATATGGTACCTCAGATACTCCAGCATCAAGTGTTGGACCGGAATCTGAATCACTTAGCAGCTTTTCCTGAATGTTGGCCATCAAAATCACAGAAGCATTAAGTTCTTCACACTCGTCATCTGGTTCAATACTTGCACTAGCTAAGAAATGATTCTCATCCACACTCAGAAGCATCCCACATTCATCCTTTTTAGCTAACATCATTGCTTCCTTGTAGTAGTCTGAATCACAAACCGTTAGTTGAGTACAAGCATTAGCCATATGACCTAAACCACGATAGTTATAACACCTAATCATCCTCCCCCCCCCCGGTCTAAACATTTCCATTTCTGATTTGACCGGTTTCAACATTTCCCACATTACCAACATTTGAATTAGTGACCGTTGCCCTTTGATTAGCAAACCTCTGAATATTCCTAGTGTTCCCATCACTCATTAAATTTCCAGATATCTCCACAATCCTAGGTTGATTTGTTTGTACACCGACCATCACAGCTTGAGTACGTGGATTTGAAGAAGATCTGAGACGATTGTTGGTGGTGGCAATCTGGTTGTACGCTCTTGCAAGTAAAGACATAGTTTGATTGAGATTGACAAATGGATCATCCGTAACAACATAAGCAAATTCAGGTTGAACTTCAAAGAATTGTTGGTCTAATGAGTTTGGTGCAGCAGAACTAGTTGAGGCTTGAAGAGCAAGTGGTTGTTTATAATTGTATGGTCTGGGTAAGGCCAGTTGTTGTTGTGGTGGGGTGGAGTAGTATGAAGGTTAAGGGTTATTGGTTTGTGCAACTAATGCAGGTGAATCATGGTTTTTTGTCAGGGCTCTTGCTGCATCGACTGCACTTTGATTCAGTTTTAGGAAATCAAACAAATGTTTTAGTGCAAATATTACGATATTTAATCTATACAGTCTCGTTTATTTTGATTGATGACAAACCATGTAACTTGTAATACATAACATAAAATTTACAAGTTACTCGTAATCATATATATTGTCTCAACATATATTCAACATCTCTCGACGCCTCAAGTCCTTGTATGCTACAACACAGGTTCGTACATGTTTGTTATGTTGCGTTATGATCAAAACCTAAATTAACCATCAAACATGTTTAGTTAAATAGTTTACATAAAGCCAAAACCATTTTTATAAAACACTTATAAGTAACTTTTGTTACTTACACTTTTATAAAAATACATAGTTAAATAAAATATGTAAATGGCTTAGACTATCCATAACCCAAAACCCATGACCCATAATGTTGGGAACAAGTTTTGTATTATCAAGTATTGATCATTATGTAATAAGGTTTCTTAGGCCTTTAGGTTTGATTTATGGCCCAGCCTGTGTAGAAGGCCCATGGGCTGTGTCTTGTTATTTATTAATTATGTTTAATTAGGGCATTAAGCCCAAGACCATGTAAAAAACTATAAATACCCCCTCCCATTCAAGGGAGAGGGTTGGTTGGTTGAAGAGCTAAACATTTCACTATTATTATTAATCATCCTTCCACTCTCTTTCTCTCTCTACTTTCTCTCACTAGATCTAGGATTAGTTTAGGTAGCTTGTGTGATTAATTAATAGATTCTTCAAGTGGTATCATTCGCCTAGGGATAATTTAGGTTGTTAAAGATTAGATTTAAGTAACAATTAAAGAAAATCTAAGAAATCACTGTTCATCCGAGAAGACACTGTTCATCCGAGACGTACTGTTCATCTATCGAGTTTGTCAGATTTATCGAGTTAGATAAATCTGTCGAGTTTGTCTGTTTATCGAGTTTCTTATTGATTCTCGAGTTTGGGTTGTCTCGAGTTTCTTGATAAATTATCGAGTTAGATAATTTTATCGAGTTTCTTGTTGCTTATCGAGTTTGGAAAACTTCTCGACTTTCTAAGTTTCTCTAGTTTAATTCACCGCAAACCAAGTTTGGGATTTAGTACCTCTTCCTAAGAATCAAACTATCATAGGAACTAAGTGGGTTTTTAGGAATAAACTCGACGAAAATGGCGTCATAGTTAGGAATAAGGCAAGGTTGGTAGCACAAGGCTATAACCAACAAGAGGGAATAGATTATGATGAAACCTATGCACCCGTAGCTAGATTAGAATCAATTAGAATACTCCTTGCCTATGCTTGTGCCTTAGACTTTAAACTATACCAAATGGACGTGAAGAGTGCGTTCCTTAATGGTTATATCAACGAGGAGGTGTACGTTGCACAACCTCCGGGATTCGTTGATTTCGAATATCCGAATCATGTTTACAAGCTCAAGAAAGCACTCTATGGTCTTAAACAAGCTCCTAAAGCTTGGTATGATAGACTGAAAGCTTTCTTGATTGAACATGAATATACCATGGGAAAGGTTGATAACACACTCTTCACAAAGAAAAGAGATTCACATCTCATCATTGTTCAAATATATGTCGACGACATTATATTCGGATCAACTTGTCCAGAGATGTGCAATGATTTCTCTAAGATCATGCATGACGAGTTTGAGATGAGCATGATGGGTGAATTAAATTTCTTCCTTGGTCTACAAATTAAACAAATGGAAGATGGTATCTTCTTTAATCAAGCTAAGTATAGTAAAGAGATGCTTAAGAAGTTTAGTTTAGAAGAGTCTAAGCCTATGAAAACTCCCATGTCCACGGAAATAAAACTCACGAAAGATGAAGAAGGTGAGTCCGTGGATAGCACTAAGTATAGAGGTATGATAGGAAGTTTACTATACCTCACGGCAAGTAGGCCCGACATCATGTTTAGTGTCTGCCTTTGTGCTCGCTTCCAAGAGGATCCCAAAACCTCTCACCTCGAAGCGGTTAAGCGTATCTTCCGATACATTAAAGGCACTATACACTTGGGATTATTCTATCCCAAGGGGACCGGTGTAGAAACTGTTGTCTATGCCGACTCTGATCATGCGGGAGATTATGTGGATCGAAAGAGTACGAGTGGCGTTTGTACCTTCATGGGTTGTTGCTTAACTTCTTGGTTCTCCAAGAAACAAACGGCTCTTGCAATCTCCACAACCGAAGCCGAATACGTAAGCGCCGAAAAGGCATGTCAACAAGCACTATGGATGAAACAAGCCCTTATAGACTATGACATCCATTTAGATGACGTCCCCATTATGTGTGATAATAAAGGTGCTATTGACTTGAGCAAAAACCCCGTTCAACACTCCCGTACTAAACATATCGAAATTCGCCACCACTTCCTTCGTGATAATGTTCAGAAAGGAAATATTTCTATTGAGAAAGTTCCTTCTCAGGACAATATCGCAGACATCCTTACCAAACCTCTCAAACGAGAATCTTTCAACTACCTTTGTCTAGGTCTAGGAATGATGGAACATGTTCCATAAACCTCATGACTCTTGAAGTCATCTCGTGTGTCTCGTTAAGTCTAGTTTAGGTTCCCTAGTCAAAGGAATTTAATAGGTATAAATTCTTTCCTCGTGTCATAGAGTCTCACTAAAACAACGAGACTTATTCGTCAAACATCAAAATGGGACAGAAAACCATCCCTGCAGATACACGGCTCCACTAAATGTGGCACGACACCGTTAAATTTAACGGTACCGTGGAACCGTGCATCTGGAACATTCCATATTTCAGTTCCCTTTTTCCACACCACTCATTCCAAACCCTCATAACCTCAGCAACTGCTGTCATAACTTAACCTCACACCCAAAACTTAATTACACCCCTTCAAGATCATATTCAAGACATTGAGTTTCAAGATCCTCAATCATTCTCACCATTTTCAACAAAAATCGTAAGTCATCTTACTCCAATTTTTCTTAATTTTGGGTCTAGGGTTTATGCATTGATGAAAATTGAATTGGGGTTTTTCAATTTTTTTAGGAAATTTTCAATTAGAAGTCATCAACACCAAAACATTTCAAAATCTTTGGTACCAAAACATTGAGGATACCAAAACACCCCAATTCCATTATTTTCAAAATCTCACGAAACTAGGACCATGAAATTGTTCTTTTCATGCATTGTTGATGCAAACTAAAAACACTTTCTCATGCATACAAGATCTCACAAATCATGATCGAACTACATAATCAATATGTATTCTTTGACTTATTTGCTTGAGCAAAAGTAAAATTAGGAGTGTTTGGGTAATCTCATTATTTTCTTTTGAGTCGAGATTGCCGCACCTCCACATAGTTTGCATATAGGCAGACACTAGGCATGTGCATATAATGCAACTATTCTTCATACTAATTTTTCCTAAAAACACTTTTATAGGAAACAAAAATGTCTCATGAATATGATTTTGATCATCTCCTAACCGACACCTACACACCCCAAATATCACAAGAACCCACAACTCCCGGTAACCACATTCGTGCCTATGTCAATCTTGAAACCCGTCGGTTTCATGAAGGCCGTGTCGTTGATCCATCCCCTGTTTACCATCGGGATATCAACACTTCTTTTAGAGCCATAGGATTCGATTACTTACTCCACATAAACGAACACATTTGTCCTTGCTTTATGTTGGAATTCTTCCGACAAGTTGAACTCGTACGTAACGAGGATCAATCCTTGTCTCTTTGGTTTTGGGTCTGAAATTTCAAATTTGTCCTAACCCTTGAGCAATTTGCTCAAATCCTTCAAATCCCCAATCATGGGCAATGTGCCTACACTGAGGATTGGTGTCTTGAGTCCCTCTTCAACTATCGTGAAGAGGATAGTCCATATTGTTCATACATACCCTCTCCCACCGAACTAACCAAAATCATCCGTACTCATAAGTACTCCTCTTATCCTAATCCAACGAAAATTCGTTTGGAAGAGGTGCGTCACGAACTACTTTCTTGGGCAGTCATCCTGCGAGAAAATGTTCTAAGTCTAACAGGAAATCGTGAGCAACTCCCGGCGTGTTGTGCTCATATGATCTACTGTCTTCTTACCCAACAACCATACAATCTCGCTTACTTCTTCGCTAAGCGAATTGTACATCTCAAGGGTAACACGAATAAATTGATACCCTATGGTATGTTCCTAACCCGCCTCTATCACCACTTCATGAACCTACACCCTTACCTTCATGGTCCTCAATACTCACTTTTCACACCAGTCATGAAACCCATAACCGAGTCATACGTGTCAACCATTCTCATTTCCGAATCCTCCACCCACTATGCACCCTTTGATGATCCAAATCATGAGAATGAGATAAATGCTCAAGACGGGAGTATAACAAGAATGGGAGAAGGCTCAAGTCATAAGTAGTTATAAAGAGATTTATATCTCCTACTAGAGCTTATTCTTAATAGACTATATTAGGAATTAATACTCTAATTATCTTGCATGCTTAGCACTAAATCTATCACCATGCATGAATGATCTATGTGATATTTGGATGTTAGTTTATCTTGTCCTTTACGCTTGCATGCTTATGATTATCTTGGAAAATTGCTTGATAATCTTTATGTGCTAGATGTAGCATTATAGGGGACATATTAGGAAAACAAATACTTAGTGAGTTGAGGCACTTTCATTTCCAGGAACTAGTTCCCCTAGAAAACATCCCCCTAGCTGCCCAGAACTAGCCTCAACAGAAATTTTCGTGACAATGGTGTCACGGTACCACTAAATAGGGACGGTACCGTTAAATTTAACGGTACCGTGGGTCATTTAGAGGAACCATGTCCCTGTTTGACGGATTTTTACTGTTCCTCCTAGAATCCTTGCAACCCTAACCTCAAACCTGCAAATTTTGCAACCTCACACACATCCTAAGATTCCCTTGCTACACCATAGGACACTCCCATCAACTTTAATTCAAATTTCACCCAACTTGCCTATTTAAGGCCTCACCCTTGCAAGCTTATCTTGCACTTCACCTTCAACCTCCCATCACACAAACATCATGTCTTCCACACAAGGATCCACCTCTCACATCTCCAAGAAACCTAGGATAACCGTGAAACCACCCTCAAAACCACTCTTTGTGGATCTCACAAAAGATGATGAAGCTATGACACCACCTTCCCAAGCCACTCCTTACTCACCATCACCACCTAATGCACCCTCTAAAACATCCTCTTCCTACACAACATCTTCATCATCCTTTAACACAACATCATCTATGGAGTACACACTATCCCCCATAACTCCATTGGACTATGCCATGCTAACTCCATCCCCAACAAACTCACCACCACCACCTTCTCCTATCATGGCACAACCCATCCAACCCCATCCCTTTGATTTACATAGGGCTAATTGCCTATGTTGTCTCCATAACCGTAATCTCATCTTCTTCTTAAGAGACGAGATTCATTTCATGTTCTCTTTTATAGAACATCTCTTAACACCACCACCACCCCAAATGATGCCACAATCTCCACCACCTCCTAACCCAAACAACTAAACATGCCCTTGTTTAGTTTCTCACCAATAAACCTTTAGGACCCTTCTTGGAAATGAAGCTTGCCTTTAGTCATTAGGGATTTAGGTTTCCTATTGTCTCTTTTATGCTTCTTATGTAGTCATACCTATGTATGACATTTGCTTTTATGAATGAATGCTTTCATTTTATGTGGATGCTTAGCTACTTAGTCATTCATTTTGTGTTTGGATATTTGTCTTAAGTGCTACTTGTTAGATATTGTACATGTGTTATCTAACTTTGTTTTGTAGCATACACCATTGCTCGATTCCTTGGTATTCTCCAAATGAGGGGGAGTATACATCAAGGGGAGCCTTTGTCACCTTCTTGATTCGACAAAAAGGGGGAGAAATGGGAGTAAACTCATTAAAAACTTGTTAAAACTAATTTTAACTTAAAATGAGTTTATATTTTGTCATCATCAAAAAAGGGGAGATTGTTGATGCAAATAATGTTTTAAAAACGTTATTTATATCTTTTGATTAATTCACGCTTTGAGGATGACAAAATGTGAAATCACGTTACGTTAAAATTAACATAAACAAGTTTTTAATCGGAAGATCCCGTTTCTACGCAAATCACTCTAGAACAAATTTACAACTTGACAAATGATCAAAGAAGTGAATTTGTGTTTTGGGACTTCACATTTTAATGGGACAAAACATTTTTTTCAAAAATAACACATGACAAATTATTTTTGAAATATTAAGAAATGTTTTAATGAAAAAATAAGTTTGAAAATCACAACAGCTATTTTTCCCCCCAAAATCAGCTCCAACCTTCCCCAAATAAGTTTTCACCAGAAAAGACAAAATTTGGAGCGTCCTAGTCTAGGACGGCTCCACGGTTCCACTAAATTTAGTGGAGCCGTGGCATGTTTAGTGGAGCCGTCCGTACTAATTTTTCTGTAACGTTCAGATTTTCTTTGCCTATAAATACCAACCCCTTTCACAGATTTTAGGCATCCTTACATACACAAAACTTTCTGAGTTAAATACTCTCTTCACACTTTCTTTCTTAGATCATTTAGGTTAGTTTTTCTTTTGTTCAAGAGTGATCCAATCATCCTTCAAGTGATCCTCTTCATTCTTCTTCACTAGCAAGAGAAGAACACAAGTATCCAAGTTGATACAAGATGTTATCATTCCTCTTCATTATCAAGAGAAGAACACAAGTATCCAAGTTGATACAAGGTGTTATCATTCCTCTTCACTAGCAAGAGAAGAACTCAAGTATTCAAGAAGATACAAGAGTTCTAGTTGTTAGGTTTTTGTAACACTTGTTACATCCTTGTTGTATCTTAGTATACATCAAGCTTATCTTTCTTTTGTGAGAGTGTGAGTGAAGATCATTGTGATCTTAAGAGATAGTGAAGATCTCTTAAAGTCATTGGGCTTGTGTGTGAGTGATCAAAGGATCTAGAGTAGTTAGATTAAGTAGAGTGAAGTGAGAGTTGATCTTTGTGATCGTGTTGAGATCGTGGTGATCTCTTGTAGCCATTAGGGCTTGTGTGATTGGTCACGTGGACCTTGGTAGATTGGTGCTAGCTAAGATTAGCACTCGACATTTAGCTTAGTGTCGGTAATAGGATAAGCGACGTGTACGGTTTTCTCCGCCTGAAGGGAGGTTGTTGACATAGTGCTTGAAACTCTCGAGTGTGGTACTCTGGGAGTGGAGTAGGGCGAAGAAGAGCTTCGTAGCCGAACCACTATAAATCCTTTGTCTCGGTTTGATCTTTCCAACTCTACTCTTTTCTTTCATTATTTAGCATTAGTTAGTTTAGTGTGTAGTTCATATTGGTGTTGATTGATTACACATAGAGTTCGAATCAAAGTTTCCAATAGCCAACTTTTAAAACAAGATTTTTAAAAGAACTTAAAACCGGTAAACTATTCAACCCCCCTTCTAGTTTCCCACAAGTCTTGTAACAATTAAAAGTCTTCATATTTATATCTTTACAATTAAATATAAATATACAAAACTAAAGTAATCATGAACACCACAATATGGTTTCAATAGTATTTCCAGTTAATTTATTACTTCATATATTTATGACATTCCAAGAATACATAAACATTCAATTTTGAAGTAGTATTGGATTACTTCATTTATTTATGTCATTTCAATAATACATAAATATTTAGTTTGAAGTAATCCCATTATCATATTGACACTTGTTCTAATAAGGTTCTAATTTAGAACTTACAAATTAATATAGTTTCATTACATCAGTCTATTTGTTAGTAATGAAAGTATGTAATTTACCTTGTCATTAATATCTAGTAATGAAAGTAGATATTAACTCCAAGTGTTCTAACATTAGAATGTGTTTAAAACACATTAGAACATTGGTCTCTTACCATACAGTCAAGAGAACCCTATAAATCATATTCCTTTATGTTGTTGCTTGCACACAATAAAGATTTCTCCCACTTGTGCATGGAACAACATCACGTATCAGATAAACAACACGTCAATAGTTTGCTTATTTGATCAATATGATTGTGTCATAGATATAAGTAGATATATAATCACCTCGTCTAGTAAAGAAACGTACACGACTATCCTTAATACCACAAGTGTCTATAATTGGAAAGTATTTATCTCAAGAGATTCTAGAGATAATCCGGGTTACTACCAAGATGCCAAGGCTTGTAGCTCCCACTGAATTAAAGATCACTACATGAACTTATTATTCAGTGATTACAACACAATGCTCCCACTGGATTTGACAACATTATAAATGTTTCATAACCAGTAAAAGCAAATATTTGTGCTGTTTACTTTCCTACACCTTTGAGTAATCCCTTACGTAACAATTACTTAGGTACTAAAAGAATGTATTCTACTTTGTAAATGATGGACTATCCATCAATCCAATTAACTTGGAAATAATTGGGCATGCAATTTCTTCCTTAATTTAACTACCATCCCCACAATGGTATGTAGCATCAAAAGTGGTCAAAGCACAACAACTAGACAAAGTGTGCTAGTTTTCCTTTTACCAATTTTGCGGTAACTAGTCTAGCTTCTAATTTAATAACTCATGAAATGTGCAAGTTTCTTAACTATTAAAATTTTGCTATGAATTATTCCTTAGAATTTAAACAATTCTAATTTTCCCATTATACCCTTCTCATACATGAAAAGGTATATGGTTTAAGTCTCACTCTTCTCAAAGAAAGTAGACTTGGTTTGTTCTTTTAGTAAAGTTGACTCTAGCCTAAACCCCTACGGGTGTAGATCAAATTTTCCACTAAAAGAATGCCCCACGTTTACGGTTTTTAACGTTGCATTAATACATTAAATGAATTTACAAAATTCAACTTTAGTATTTTCGATAATAATTTTTCAAGAAAAGAAAACTACTCAGGAAATATAAAATAACCATTTAATTTTCTTGAAAACTAGGATCCAACTTTTCATAGTTCCACCACATCAGTTGATCTGCTAGCAGTGAAAGTACAAAAGATGGTAACTTGACGTACAATAATCGCGAAACAATTTTCCGACTCCTAAATTTATGGGAATTACATTTGCCAAAAATAATTTTGCAATGTAAGCATGTTTCTTCCCATCTCATGCTTTAAGTCTCAAGGTCTCACTTATAACTTAATTAAGTCGTCTAATTTAGAAACATGTAAATTCACATAATTTTATTACACTCAGTTGATCTGCTGGCAATAAAAGCATGTAATTTACCTTGTCATTAATATCCGTGTCAAGGTCTCACTTACGCCAGATATTAACTTCAAGTGTCTCTTATAATTAGATAGCATGTGATTTAAATTTTATAGGGTATTTATTTTGATGTGACAATCAAAATATGTACAAAGAAGCATGCACTCATCTTTGTATCATAAGTTTTCAAAACCATTTTAATTACCAATTTGTTAAGAGTTAAATCAACAAAGTTTTAATTGAGGCGTTGAGCAATTTACAACTTTGTCTTAAGATGCTTCGTACATGTAATGGTGTACTTGGTAAGTCTAATTAGACGCACAGGCGAGCGGAGAGACAAAATGGAGTCTCTTTAAGGTCACAATTTAATGCGTACCAACCTTATACCCACTTTATAGTTTGTCTAATTAGGTCCGCCGCTTCGACCATTTGTACAGTTGCATCAATCAATTAAAAGTTTTTTATTCTAAGTCTTATAAAAAATATGCAGTAAATTATTAAATTGCTAGTCTCGCCCAATCAATTAAAAGTTTTTTATTCTAAGTCTTATAAAAAATATGCAGTAAATTATTAAATTGTTAGTCTCGCCTGGGAGCAAATTACCGTGCGAAGCGAACCACTATCGGCACATAAGACTTGACAATAAATAATTTACCACAGCATAAGGTTTCATAGTTATTATGTCCATTTAATTTTTTATACCAAAAATCACCCTCTTGTTTGCTTACAATTCATGAATAATTTAAACAAATAAGACAAGTAATTTCAACAAAATTAAATAAACACGAATAACGCATATAATCTTAACAATTAAATCATATAGCCACATGCAAACTTTTTGATAAATCATATTAATAATGTATATGTGTAATTATTATGTATATAATTAATAAAACTCCCATTGGTTTTCGAGCGCATTGTACCCAATAGACCACAGACGCCAACAATTGGCCGCGTAAGTTTTAATAATTAAATACCACATTGCACATAACTGATTCATTAATTTAATAGATTAGGTCTTCCCTAATTTTAGATTTATCCAAAACATGTAGCATGTAAAACAAACCCTAATCCATGATTTCTTTGCATGAAAAAATCATGGATCAAACAGGAACGTAACCCTTTATTCAAATAATCACATAAACACATGTTCCTAATTTAGGGTTACAAAACTAGCTTTTTATTAAAGAGGGTCGACCCCCCCCCCCCCCTAAATTATTTTAGATTTTTTTTTTAGATCTTGTAAAAACCTTAAAAAAATAATTCGACATATGAACATGTAAATCCAAACAAGATTTGATTTTAATTATGTGTTTCGATAATTACAATTACATGTTAAACCGCTCGTGATGCCACTGTTGGTTTTAGATAATTTGATATTCAAATAAATAAGTAAACCATAAACATCAAAACACATATACAGCGGAAGCAAGGATCATAATTAACATGTACAAAGTAATAACGAAAACATAAAGGAAACGTATATTGATCTTAGCTAAACAAAGATCAAACTTCTTTTTCTCCACTTGAACAATCAAATGGATTAACGTGGAACCCCTTACCGTTTTGTTCCACAATCCAAGATAAACAACTAAAGTAAGTTGTTACCGAACTCTTGTACACACGTACTATAACCGATCAAGCAATGATGCTAGTGATTAGACACGTTTATTAAACCAAAAACCTTTCTTTAATAAAAAAA
Organism: Artemisia tridentata subsp. tridentata; assembly: GCA_021014915.2. Classification (NCBI taxonomy): domain Eukaryota; kingdom Viridiplantae; phylum Streptophyta; class Magnoliopsida; order Asterales; family Asteraceae; genus Artemisia; species Artemisia tridentata. Next base: position 196,455,558 of record CP139509.1, on the reverse strand, counting down.
CATTCGATCTACTTTTCAATACAATAATAAAAGTACAATCTACTTTTTCCAAAGACAGATTGATTTGATCGACTGTTTCACAAGAAAAGAAAAGACAACTAAGCATTAATGGCTATAGTAAAATTTGCACAAAAGTCAATTTAACTAAAGAGCCATACGAATGTTTTATAGTGAATTTGGCTTGGTGAACAAGTAATGGATCGACAGGGTTTAATCCCTTATGGCCGGTTGGCCCAACACCTTTACAAGGTGTTCACACCTTTACAAGGTGTTCACACCTTTACAAGGTGTTCTAGATCCTTCTTGAGTCCCAATTTTCACTAATGGTCCTTCCTTTATTCCTTAACGGTCGTTAGTCAACACCGTTAGTTTAACATAACGTCCGTTATGTATTATTTCGTGTCCAAATAATTAATATACATAATAAATATACATATTAATTATTTACTTGATCATCATACGTAAAGTGTGCAATCCCTCGATCCCGAGTTCGAATCTAGACATACACATTTAATATTTTTCCATTAACTCTAACAGATTATCCACAGTCATTAAAATAAAATAAACTACTCCGTACAATATTGGTTTCACAAAATATATAACTGTAATTTTATACCACCTAGTAATGCTAAAAACATAAAAATCAATTCTGGCAATATTGTTGTAATTGATTATTCTTATCGGTTATCTTTCTAATTTGTGCTACGAAAATAGTACTCCGTAGCAAGGTTTTTAAGATCGGGATCCTACCTAGTATTATTTTCGTCTTTGCAAGATCATGATCGTAAGATCTGATCGGGATCCTAAGATCCTACTATAATGTCGCTTTCTAATGATCTTTGTAATATTATTCAAATCTACAAATTATTATATATCATAAATACGAAATTATATGAATGTTTCATGGAAATGTTGTCCTAAATTATGAATATGAAATGTTTAAGAAGAATCACACATTGTTTTTTAAATTATATAAAAACATAAACCATAAATTTGTAATTTTTTAGTTTGTGGTTCGAAAAAAGTAAGATCGGATCGAAGTAGATCTTAAGATCCTATGGTCAGGATCGAGATCATATAAGATCTTATGCTTGTTAAGATTCTACGTAGGATCCGGATCATTTTTGCTCTGTAGAATCGTAAAATCAGAAGATCTTACGATCATGATCGGGATCTTAACAACTATGCTCCGTAGTATAGTACTCCTAAGTCCTAACTATCTAAGTTTATGAAGTTACCAAATCAAAAAATTTAATGAAAAAAACAATCTTAATGATAATTGAAATTAAATGAAAATATTCTAATGTATGGAATATTTGTTTGTGCCTCTGACAAGGATTAGCTAGACCGAACTATAATTTAACTTTGTTTATTTAAACAAAGACATATAAAAAAGAAACATTGACCTGTGGGGTTATACGTTTGAAATTTCTATCATAAACCCTGTTAGTTACTCCCTCCGTCCCATATTAAGTGTTCACTTTTTAAATGCATAAAGTTTTAGGAAATTCCACTAGCTACATTCTCCATCAATCAAATATCACTATTACCCACTAAAGTCTCTTCTCATTGGTTGAAAATATTCCCTGGACACTTAATTTGAGACATCTCAAGATTTCATTATGGACACTTAATGTGGGACGGAGGTAGTAATATTTTTCGTAGAGACTGATGTATTTTATGTGGTACACTGTGAAAGCTTAGGCTTGTAGCAGTCGATCGGTCAACAATATCAGTCGACCGATTATTTGGCCGATCGAGCCCATCATGGCAAAAACAAAAATATTGGTCGAGCAAGCTTGTTTTCTCCATATCTGTCTAAATTTTGACCGACTTTTGTTACACTTTTTTTTTTTTTTTTTTTTTTATTTATTTATTTATTTTTACATAAAATAAAATACAAACATAACAAAATATTACCAACACTCTGTTTCAAATTCAAATTAAATGCTACAGTACAAGCGGGAGGATTAAAAATTCAAATTCAAATTCAAATTTTTTCCTATATATACCCACACTCTTTTGTTTCTCATACACACAATTCACACACCAATTCTCAACAATGTCTCGCAAAACTTTCTCCCAACAATTCTCCAGTCACCACGACTTCTCACAACAATTCCCCAGTCACAACGACTTCTCACAATAATTCTCTAGTCACAACGACTTCTCACAACAATTTCCCAGTCCAACGGAAAATGAAGTTTATAACACTACACCGGAAGATATCTTTCCGGTATTACAACCGAAAAATGAACCGGTTAACACTCCATCGGTTGTGGAACACCAACCCAATCCGTTTGGACTCACTGAGGATGAACTCCGACTTCTTGAGTAGGATGAGGAAGTTAGGAGAGAAACTGAAAAAAGAAAACTACGAGAGGAAGCTGCTTGTAGAGAGCAGGAAGAAAGAGAAGCAGACTACCTTAGGAACAACTGGTTTGACATTATGGAAGCAGCGTATTATAATGGCTAGTTTAGGGATGCAGAGTCTTCGAGCGACGAGGGTTATAACTCAGACTTTTCGTTGTAATTTGAATTTTCATTTTTATTTCCGTATCGTAGTTTGTTAATCTGTAATTCGTGTTTTCAATTTAATGTTTAATTTTATGTAATGTCTTTATTTTTAATGAATTTTATATTTGTTGTTTTAAATATTTGAATTAAAAAAAATTAAAAAAAATAACTCGGTCACCGACTGTGGCAATTTGGTCGTGTCTGGTCATCGGAGAGAGAAAGTTGATGCAGCACAGTAATGTTGGGTCACGACTGTGTCCAGCCTTAATGTTTCAAAATAAGTTTGTCTAGGAATTTTTAAGGAAGGACGCAATTGTTGCAAAAACGGGTCTGTAAGTAGTAGGCGCCATTCCCTCTTAGTTTTAAAACATGGCCAAACTCGTCATGAAGCTCAAACTATAAAAGTACTTGTCTTGTTACACTTATAGCCCGAGTTTGTTGACACCGGTCCCAACAACACGTACAACGGTTCAATTATAGATTAACACTATATCATTTTAACTTTTGATAATGATTTAGGGTGTTGGCAATGGAGGATTCGGAATTATGGGAGGATTTTCACCGATCAATCACAGACAGCCATGGGCAGGCAAAAAAAAGAGGATTTGGAATTCTAAAGTGTTGGCATTGGAGGACTATGAAGGATTCGAAATCATGCCTCATTTTATTTATTTATTATTTATTTATTATAATCAAAAACCAACCACAATATACAAACCTTCTTCATGCACACTCATAATATTCTTCTTCACTATTTGCCCCACCACCATGAACCACCACCATGAACCACCACCGTCACTAACCACCGTGAACAACCACCAGCCACCCTTCATTTCCACCTTCTTAAACTCTGCCTCAAACTACACCATCTCTAACTACCTCCGCCACCTCACTCTCCACCCGCACCTCGCCGACACACCACCCTCTTCCTCCGCCGTTGCTTACGTCACTTCCAAAGTTGAATTAAAAAATAAAAAAAAATAAATAAATTACCCAACGGTCTAAAAAATAGCCGTTGGGCTTTTGTCTTTTCTGGCCTCCTCCTCCACGCCGCGTCGGCTTGCCCAAGATTCCAAAGCACCAGCCGCTGGCGGCAAGGAGGTTGGCGGCGGTGTTCGCCGGCGGCCTCCCCCAAGCCGCTGGCGGTTTTAGCTCCGTTGCCAACACCCTTAGCTGCATCGAAAATTAATTCAAAATTATGAACTTGACTGGAAGCAAGCATCAAAATCATGAATATATAAACATTTACCGGTAAATACCAAACAAGTTGATTTTTTTTTTTTTTTTTAAACAGTCAACGGGACGGCTAGCCCTTTGGTCTTACAGTGACATCCAATTGAGCAGTATGCAGAGGCTCAAGGCGAACTAGCGACCGATGAGGTCACGGAAACCACAGGAGAGGGAAAACTCACCAACCAAGCAGCCCGTAGGCACTACACTTAATTGGGAGAAAACCTTGCCTCCTCCAGGATTCGAACCCGCATCAACGAGTCCAAACCCCTTCATTGAAAGACTTCGGTACCATCTGCGCTAGAAGCGAGATGTCAAACAAGTTGAATTACTTCAGAGGTATAATATTGTTTTCGGAAATTTCATCACCAACTTTAATAATTTATACTAAGAAAAAGGTAACTATTAAAGCTAGAATTGTCCATTGCAACGTTTTTTTGTTACCTGCATATTTGTCACCTGTTGTGTCGGATTTTCATTTTTGTCAACTACGATGTTTCTTTGAAACGTTTTTTGGGTCTAATATTTTTTTATTACCACAAGTTAATTTATGACAGTTAAAAATTCAAAAATTACCAAGGATTTTACACTCGTAGAGTACATTACGGTATCACATATTCACATGACACAAACAATTAAAAGGGGTGCCAGCCAAAATTATAATATTTCACATGAGGAAGAAACATGAGCATACTTAAATATATATGAGGAAATAAATTACAAATACAAACAAACAAACTTTAATTATTGGGCACATGATATAAAATTATATGTATTTATTTTGTTTTCTTGCCATCATCTTTGTTTTGTTTTTGAAATGTTTCTGTATTTGAGCACCAGTATGTTTTGTGGAATTGCACTTTGTCTGAATGATCTCAAACCAACTGCAGTGTGGAAAACTAGAAGGGGGGTTGAATATTTTTACGTCTTTTTAATTTTATTATGAAAACCCTTGTTTACTTTTTAAAACTTTGATTCGATCTTATGTGTACTCAACTCTTGAACAGTATGAACAAATATAAGTAAATGTAAATAAACAATGCAAGTAAAGTAAATGAAATGAAATGAAAGATAGAGATGGAAAGATCAAACCACAACAAGCGGATTTATAGTGGTTCGGCTACAAGGACACCTTCCTTGCCCTACTCCACTCCTCGAGTCACCTACTCGAGAGTTCACTTCACTATGTCAACAAACTCCCTTGTGGCGGAGAAACCTTACACACTTTTGCTTACACCAATTTAACGACACAAAGCTAGATGTCGAGTCCTAATCGTAGCTAGAACCAATCTCACAACTTTTACACAACTTCTTCGCAACTTCTTCACGACGGCTTCACAACTTCTTTACTACGGCTTCACAACTTTTACACTACTTCTTTACAACACCACTACTTACTTACACCTTGATCTACTTATTACAATTACACAACATCTTATCAAATATTTTACACAACTACAAAATAATATGAATGAAACTACAATACTTCTTCTCTAATAGTTGAAGGAGTATTCTTCTTTTGCGCTTGGATGGTAGAAGCTTGGATCACTTAGAAACCAATGCTTAAGAATATATGATCAAAGGATTTAGAAAGAAATAAGAAGAGATTTAGAACAGAAGGTTTGGGGTGCAAAAGGTGAGTAAAAAGTTCAGGAATGAACCAATATTTATAGGCAAAGCTGGGGAGCTGAGGAGCGTGCCGGTCCCCTTAATTAGGGGGCCGGTCCCCTTAATAATTAAGGGGGCCGCCTAGTTAATTAAGGGGGCCGCCCAATAATTCTGTTGCCCAGCTTTGTCTTTTTGTGGGGAAGGTTTTTCTGGAACATTTTTGCCATTTTTGTTTTAAAATTTGAATTCATAAATTTATTATAGATTAAACATTTTCCTTTAATTTCCAAAATTGATTTTGTAAAAGATATAAAATGTTTGTGTTATTTTATAAAAAATCTAGTGATTAAGAAAAAGTTTCTTTGATCATATAATGCATTAGACATTTGTTTATTCATACCTTAAGTGATTAAGTTGTTAAAATAGATATTTACAACTAAATACTTGTTTACGTCATAATCTTTCGTTTAATGATTTTACATTTTGTGATTATCAAAACATAGAGATATCGAAAAATATTAATAACGTGTTTAGGCATTATTTATATCAACAATCTCCCCCTTTTTGATGATTACAAAATCTAAACTCATTAAATTGAAAAATTATTTTTTAGACAAGTATTTAGTGAGTTTATATCTACTTCTTACCCTTTTTGTAGAATCAAAAATGTTATGCCGACAAGTTTTAGATACAAAATTTGTCGGAACGAGAACTCCCTCTTGATGTATGCTCCCCCTTGTTCAAGGGCACCAAGGAGTCGAGCTATAGAATGCTTGCAAAAAAAATATTAGAAGTATAAGCATATATACATGGCAAAAGAAAAAAAATGAGCAAGCATAATGAAGATAAACATTCATTAAGTAGAAATGTTGTGTATAAATACACAACCATACAAGAATACATCATGATTAAAGCATACAACAACTAGCAAGTAATGCAACCAAGCATATTACATGATCATACATAGAGTACATGAGCTTTCATAGAGCTTGTAAACAAAATGGTCGAAAAATTATTATTGGTTAAGCATTGCATATGCTTAATTTGAAGAAAATGAAGGAGGTGGTGGTGAAATAGGTGAAGATGGTGGAGGTGGTGGTGGAGGTGGAATGGTTAGCATGTGTTCAATATATGAAAACATGTATTGCATCTCATCTCTAAGACCAAAGATGATGGTTCGGTTGTGGATACAACAAAGGCAAGTATCCCCATGGGCTTCAAGTAAACCCCAAGGTACTGGATTGACAAAGAATGGTGGTGTGATTGGTGCAGATGAGAAATGAGCATCAAGAGGTGTGATTGGTGAAAGGTGTTAGGAAATTAAGCTATAGAAGTTAGTACTGTTGAAGATAGCAGTTAGTACTGTTGAAAATGAAAGTTAGTACTGCTGAAGAGCTTTGAAGACATAAGCAGTTAGTACTGGTGTATGAAGAAGTTTGTACTGTTTATGATTTCGTGTAAAGATAATTATAGAAAATATTTAGTGAATATCTTATACGGGTTAGTTGATAGTTATCTTGTAAAGGAATCTTTAGTCTATAAAAGGATTGCCTAGGTTAATGAATGTGTACGTATCGTTTTGTTAAGATTCAAGGTTGTAAACCCTAGTGATAGGAGATCACTCGTATTATTGATTAATAATATTGAATCGTTAAAGTTGAAGTATTGTGTTCATTGTTCATTGTTCATTCTTTGTTGATTCATTAAAACAAAACACAAACATATAAATCTTCTAAGTGCTAGCTAGTAAATTTCGCGTGCTAGACTAGACATCATTCAAAGTATTCATCTAACACAAGGAGTGTGTGTAGATCCGATCAAGTGGTATCAGAGACAGGTTAACTGATACTTTGGTTTAGAAGATCCAGACGAATTTGTTCAAGAAAAGATGGACATGGAGACAACAACAAGTCAGACTAATATTGCTGCTAAGCTTCCAATGCTTAAATCCAATGAGTTCGATATGTGGTGATTAAGAATTGAGCAGTTCTTCCAAGTTCAAGATTATACTCTTTGGGAGATCATTGAAGAAGGAAACTCTTTTTCACCCGTAACAACAACAACTGTTGTTGAAGGTAAATCTGAGACTACAGTGCAGACAAAGCCAACCACTAATGAAGAGAAGGCAAGGCATAAGAATGATGTTAAGGCTAGAAGTTTGCTTCTGATGACTATTCCCAATGACCAGTTCTTGAATTTTAGCAAGTTTAAGTGTGCTAAAACCCTTTTTGAAGCTATTGTTGCAAGATATGGTGGGAATGAAGCCACCAAGAAATCTCAGAAGACTCTTCTCAAGCAACAGTTTGAGAATTTTTCAGCAACAAGCAACGAGTCACTGGATCATATGTTTAATAGACTTCAAAAACTGGTGAGTCAATTGGCTGTTCTAGGAATTGAGATGCCTCAGGAAGATCTCAACTCCAAATTTCTGAGGAGTCTACCAGCTGAATGGGCTATGCATGTGGTTGTATGGAAAAACAAGCCTGATATAGATTCCATGAGCTTAATGGATCTTTATAGCAACTTCAAGATAGTTGAGCATGATATCAAGAAGTCCGCTGGATCAAGCTCAGGGAATTTGGCCTTTGTATCAACTCCCAGTACCTCAAGTCCAGATGAAGAAGTGCAAGTTGCTGGAGCAGTTGGTACTGCTAGTGCAAACCTTGGTACTGCTAGCACCTCAAGCAGTACTAGTGGACTTTTGAATGAAGATACTTATTGTGCTTTCTTGACTACTCAGCACAATGGAAGTATGTTGACTCATTCAGATCTTCAAGAGATTGATGAAGATGATATTGAAGAGATGGATATCAAGTGGCAGCTCTCTCTTCTCAGCTTGAGAGCTAGGAGATTCTTGAAGAAGACTGGCAAGAAGACTGTCATAAACAGCAATGATGTTACAGGATATGACAAGTCCAAGATTGAGTGTTTCAACTGTCACAAGAAAGGTCATTACTCTAGGGAGTGTAGATTGCCAAGCCAACAAGATGGAAAGAGCAGAGGATATGGAAACAAGTCAAGGGTTGTGGAGGTTACTGATTCAAGCTCGAAAGCCATGGTTGCCATTGATGGTTTAGGATTTGACTGGAGTTACATTGCAGAGGAGGAAGCAGAAGCATCTACAGAGGTTGCTCTCATGGCATTCTCAGATTCTGAGGTACAAGTTTCAAAATGTTCTAAATCTTGTGAAGCTTTAAAAGATCTAGAAACACTTAAGAAAAGATATGAGAATCAGAGAAAAGAGCTAGTCGAAACTGCTTTTAGCTTAGCAAATCATAAGAGGGCTTTAGCTGTGTTAGAAGAACAAATTGTTCATTATAAAAGTAATGAGTCAAAGTTTTCTGATGATATGATTATTGTTAAGAGAGACTTAATGTTTAGGGAGAATGAAATTACTGTGTTGAAACATGAGTTAGAACAGGTTAAGAAAGCTAAGGAGAACATTCAAATGACTGTTGACACACTAGAATTTGCAACTCAGGGTGTTAGTAAGATTGTTGAGTGTCAGATCCTTAATAAAGCTAAGTCAGGCCTAGGTTATAAGTCAGTTCCACATCCCTATAGATGAATTCCAACACCCCCAGGCATAGACTTAGAACACACAGGACTACCTGAATTTCAACTACCTGAGCTTAAATATGGTCCTCAACCTAAAGAAAGTGTATTTGATAAACCTGTGTATGAGAGTGCTAGTGATAAATCACTATCTGAGGACAAGGTGTCTTCTGATAGGTCCTCAGCTAAGGACTCAGATGCTCCAACCATTGAGGAATGGACTTCTGATGATGAGGATGATCAGGCTATGGTTAAGCCTGTTAGTGCTAAAGTGGAGGAACCAAAAGTTCCAAAGATGGTTAAACTTGAGACTGTTAGGCTTAGATCAAATGCTAAACCTTTTAGGCCAACAGTTAGGTATGCAGAAATGTATAGAACCACAAACAAGCCAAGAGGTAATCAAAGGAATTGGAATGACCTCAAATCTCACCAATTAGGGGATGATTTTGTTTGTTATAGGAAAGCTTGTTACTCATGTGGTAGTTTTGACCATCTTGCATATTTTTGTGATAAATGGGTATCTGGATATACAAATCATAGGTTGAGCATAGCAAGACCTCAATCTTTTCTTAGGAATGATAGAATGATACCCAGATCAGTTTTATTAAAGTCTGGCCAAAGACCAATTCAAACTGCTAGACCAGCAGTTCAGACTGTCAGACCTATTAGACCTGTTCACCCAAGACCAACAGTTCAAGGTGCAAAAATGTTTTCCAAATCAGCACCAAAAACTGTTAATAGACCCTTTCATCACAAAGCAGTTGTAAAAAATCAAGTTTGGAAACCTAAGGTAACAACTACCAAGCCAGCAGTTCCAACTGCTAGCAAAGTACTTGGTACTAGTGTAAATAAAAACACTGCTAAGGGAAATATGGGAAATGGTGTGAATGCATCAACATGTTGGGTTTGGAGACCTATCTAACCTAATGGTGCTAAAATTGTTTTGAAAAGAATGAATTATGTTGATGCAAGAGGAAAGCCTAAGTCTGTTTTGGCTTGGGTTCCACAAGGAAATTAATTTTTCTTGTTATGTGCATTGTTAGTCATATACTTTTATATTGTGAGACAAGTTCTTTGTGGCTTGTTTCTTTGTTTTTGGACTAACACTTGCAAGTTTTGAATGATAAACACCAAGGAATTTAATGCTATATGTTTTGGACTGTAATGGTGATTTGGAGCTGAGTGTGTGATCTTTGCACACAACAAATGGTAATTGGTTCACCATGTCTTACCCACATAAGAATCAACTAGTCCAGAGCAAACGATATCTGGTAAAGACTAATCAAATCCGTTGATGGTTGACAATTTACCAAAAATTGTATGGTTATCAGCTTACCATATCTAAGTGTGAAGAGTTGGCTAGTCCAAAGCAAACGGCTATTGGTAAAGACATATCAAATCCGTTGATAGCTGATAGTTTGCTAAAACCTATGTTTGAGCCATGGTATTTTAAAATCCTTTTAATGGGTTCATACGGCTCAACAAAATTTTTCCAACAGTTGGTACGGTTAGTACAAAGTTAGTACGGTTCAACTAGCCGTTGTAAAAATCTGTCAGTAATTAATTTTCTAGCCATTGGGGTAAAACCGTTATTCTTAAGGTACTTATAGGGATTTTTATAGATGATAATTATCTTTTTACCATAAATTTATTTATTCTCTTTCTAAAGATAATTTATCTCATACGCATATTTCGCAAAACCCTAAACAGTACCTATAAACCCCAAGCGACTACATAAAACCTCAATTCCAATTTAAACGATCATTGTATTGATATAATCTTTCATTTTTCATCACTGAGAATGGCTGGATTGGAATTTGTTAAACGTCATAATCAGGTTGCGTTTCTTGAGAAAACAGAGGAGGGAGATGGGCCAAAGTTTTATGAGATTGTGGACTTTCTCAACCACTCTCACATAAGGTATGCTCTAACTGTTTCTCCTACTCTTTATGTCTCGCACATCATACAGTTCTGGCAGAATGCTACTGTCTTGACTAGTGAAGATGGAGACTCTGAAATTCATTCTGAAGTGGATGGTGTATCTTTTGTTGTTACCGAGTCTATAATTAGGAGACATCTTAAATTACATGACTCAGATGGTATTAACACTATGCCAAACACTGAAATATGGGAAGAACTTACCAAAATGGGGTATGATACATCTGAACATAAATTAACTTTTCAAAAAGGATGTTTCTCACCTCAATGGAGATTTTTGATACATACCCTTTTAAGTTGTTTAAGTCCTAAAAAGACTGCTTGGGAGCAGTTCAGTAGCAATATTGCTATTGCTCTCATTTGTTTGTCTACAAACAAGGTTTTTAACTTTTCAAAATTTATTTTTGAGGGTATGGTATCTAATGTTACAAGCAAAACAAAGTTTTTAATGTATCCAGGTTTGTTCAAACACTTTTGAATAAAAAGACATACCTGCTTACAAAACCAACTGAAATTTTTGCTACTCCTAGCCTTCAATCAAAAGTTTTTCAAAATATGGCTATGGCTAGTAGGATTTTTCAAGGGAAACCAGTTCCATTGTTTCCTCAAATGCTTCAAACTGAGTTGGGTGAAGGTTCAACAGTTCCAACTGATCCACATCACACATCCACTCAAGTACTTGAAAGAACCCAACCATCACATTTGCGCATCACTTATAGGAGAAGGGAAACACCTAGAGTGGTTCCTAGATCCTTTCCCCATGATTCACCTCTCCTAGCAGGTCACACAGCTAGACGTGATGAGGGTAGTTCTAACCAAAATGTATTGACGGAATTATGTACCAAGCTAGCTGCCAAAGTTGAAAGTTTGGAAACATATCTTGCAAGCATCAAGGATGAGCTCAAAGCCCACAAGGAGAATTCTGCTAAAGTTTTTAACAGGTTATCTTTGAAGGTGAAAAAGCTGAAAGATCAACTCAGGCAGAAAAGGGCAAGGATGGTATTGGATGATGATTCTTCTAGTGATGACTCAGATGATTCAGATGATGCTGATGGTGGAAATTCTTCCAAACAGGGGAGGAAATTTGGTGAAGACAAAGATGGATCAAGTTCTCAGGGGAGGCTTAATGAAGAGGAAGAAGAACAATTTGATATAGGTTCTGGTAATACAGATGTGGAAGAAGAACTTGAAGCAGTTCAGACTGATACCCATGAAGCAGAAAAAGTTCAGACTGTTGAAGCAGTTCCAACTGCTGAGACAGAGCATCAAGCAGTTCCAACTGGTGAAACTTCAGCCGAGCTAGTTTATGAAAGAAGAAGAGCTGATAAAGGTAAAAGAGCCATGACACAAGAAGAAGAGGAAGCAACTCAAGAACTTGAAAGGCTCAAGAGATTAAAACCAAAAACTCAAGATCAGATAGATCATGATGCAGAAGTTGCAAGAAGAATGGTAGAAGAAGAATTGGCTGATGAAGAAGCTAAGAAAGCTCAGATTGCTCAAGATGAGGAATTAGCAAGGAAAATGGCTGCTGATGATGAAAAGAACATAGCTGGTTTTATGGATAGAACAAGAACTGAAGATTTTAATCAAGAAGAGTTTAATGAACAACTTCAATATTTGTTAGATTCTGATTGTATTATAAAAGCTCATGTTGTGATGGTTCTTAATGATCAGGAGTTAAATGTAGAAGAAAAGTCAGAGATGCTCAAGGAATTTATCTTGAAGACAAATAAAGAAGCTACTTGGAGTGGCTTAATGCACAGAATCAGAGAAAGACAAGAGTCTGGTTACAAGACCAAGTTACCTACCAGAAAGGAGAAAGTCAAGTTCATGAAGCACTATTTGAAGAATCAAGCTGATTACAAGTTGAGTGACTTTACTGGATGGACAGATGCTGAGATTGAAAGGAAATTCTTTGAAGTATATGCAAGGATGAATACTCCAATCAGAGAAGACATGACAAGGAAAAAGAAAAGAAAACCAGAAGATCTTGAATCTGATGCTGCAAAGAAACAAAAGTCTGAAGAAGAAGGGTTAACAAATGAGAAGATCAAGAGTATGATGATGATTGTTCCAGAATCTTCTTATATCAAACCTTTACAAGTAAAACATCCAATCATTGACTGGGAAGTGTTCACTGATGGAAGAATGAAAGGATGGAAGATAATCAGACTTGGTAATATTTCTGAAAGGTACAAGTTGTTTGAAGATTTACTTAGAGGTTTTGACAGAGAAGATCTTAATCAACTATGGAGATTAGTGAAAGAGAGATTCAGAGATAAAGATCCCATTGAAGATAAAGACAAAGAATTATGGGTTCGGTTGAAGAGAATCTATGAACCTGATAGTGGAGAGTCAATGTGGAGATTTGAAGCACAGGTTAAGGATGTGTATTGGTATTTATTTGAATCGTGTGGAGTACATAGAGTTTCTACTCCAGGTGGGATAGAAATCTATATGTTGGTGGAAAAAGACTATCCACTCCGAACATTTGTGTTAATGGCTATGATACAAGGAAGACTCAAGGTTGAAGAAGACTCTGAGATGGCAGGCTTGTTAGTTACAAAGATTTTCAACCTTGTGGAGCAAAGAAAAGTCAAAGGCTAAAGAGACTGATGGGATAGATGTTTGAAAGAATTTTCCACATTAAGAAGAAGAAGCTTAATTTGAAGAAACTTAGTGATTTGGATAGAAATCATAAGTTTAGGGGAGGATTGTTAGGAAATTAAGCTATAGCAGTTAGTACTGTTGAAGATAGCAGTTATGTAACACCCCCAAATTTGGTTTGTGGCAGCGGAAGATTAATTTGGGTGTTACTGTGAGGATCGAAAACAAAATCATAGAAAAACAGCCTGAGACGGCATTTTTAATTTACATAGGTTCATAATACAAATTCAGTTACAAAGCGTTACATCAGAGTGCTAAGGTTTCTCCAAAGAAACATCAATTTAACTGAATTACAACTTTATTTTACACCATTTATTTAAGATAGGGTGCGCCTGCTCCATGCCTTGCCTTGCTCCTTTTTAGTTCCCTGAGATACATGCTTAAAAGTCAACATAATGTTGAGTGAAATCATGGAGTTTGTAATTTAAATATCAGTTCGATTCACAAGTAAGATTGTATTTGGAGATACAATCAGTTTAAAATTTGATATCGCAGTTCATATATTGCCCTAAGTCTCATGACACGCAAACGTTAACAAAGTACCGCATAAACGGAGGTGTCCACCAAATTAATGATGGAAGTTTTGCCCTCGTGTAATAGGTGATTTTGCCAATTCCTATTTCTCTCAAATATAATGCATCGCGACTAATACGACTAGCTAAAAGCATTCCGTCACAGTATTAGTGGGATAGGTCGTCAACCTCTAATAGATCTATTCATTATATTCGCGTTCACCGCAGTGATTAATGGCTCATGATAAAGGGTCTTATGGCAATATGGTGTACTTAGGCATATATCAAGTCAGGTAGCATACAAGAAAATACTTGTGATCAGTTTATAGCATGTATCCCCCTCACAGAGTTTAAAAAGTATAAAGAGTTTAAAAAGTGAGGCCATGACTCACCTTATGCGTTACTGGTGATGAAGAAAATAAACTCAGAGGTGATTATAACAACTTCGATATAGAACCTGGTAAATATATAAATAACTGAGAATCTGACTAATTTCTAGTGGTGTGTGTGTATGAATGGTGGATGATGATTATACAACGATTCAATTGTTGAAGGTGAAGGTGTTATATGATTATGGTACTCGTACTCTCGTAAGATCATATCTTCAACGAGTAATTGAAATATTAATATGAAATATTTCTATCGCTAATACTAATATGCAATTATAATGCGAATATGCATATGAAGTAAAGATATGGTACAAAAATGAAAAATAGGATAAGAATGACAAGTTATAACAGTTTGTTCTTGTTCTTTCCAGATTTTTACATTTTCTGCCCTAACCGTGGTTTGCGTTACGTCGTTAGTCCTTGTCCAGTCCATAGTCCAATAATAGTCCAATAATTGTCCAAATGTCCATATAAAGCTTGAAGTTCAATGGTGTGTCAAATTAAATCCTCTACAACTGTTTTCACAGCTTCAGTCCCTTAGTTTCCAGGTTTGGCAGTTTTAGTCCTTTTCGGTTAAGTCGCGTTACATTTTTAGTCCTTTTTGCATAAAAATGACGGGAAAAATATTCTGGAAATTTCTATAACTTTATTAAGTTTATTTTAACTTATTTCAAGTGCTTATTCCAGGAACGAGCTTATTTTTATATTAATGGGCCGATTAACGAATATATTTAAGGCCCGTTAATAAATTTAGAGACGAGGGCGTGAAAATAGTTTTGGGCTTAGACTTGGGCTATTTTTAGGATTCTAAAAGTATATTATATGGGCCTGTTGGACCTTGCTATCGAAAACTCTTGTTGGGCTTTGATTTGGCCCAACCGAAAACTATATTTACTTTTATGAAATTTGAAGTTTAGATACTAGCGATGGGCAGTTGAAATGATTAAATTTGTACATGTTAGAGAGCTTATAAAATTGAAGTTATATTATGAAAAGTGTAGTTTTCCAGGTGCACTATCGAGAGAAGTAAAAATGTTTACATGTTACTTTTATATTTTCGAAGTGCGCAGGCCATGAGTTGGGCTGGTCGCACGTTTTAGCAACTGAAAAATCTATATATTTTCTAATTCTGATAATTTAGTTGGATGTGCTTATAGTACGTGGCTTTTTAAGAGCTTATTTGAGCGTATGAGAGAAATCATAATAATTAAAAGTTGAAGGTGGCTGGGTCGACATTCGATCTAGGCCAAAATATATATGCGTTACATGTTCGTTTTACAAATTACTAAGGTGGTATGTGGGCGGTTCGAGTGGCATTCAAGACTTAGGTTACTTGGTAATTATTATTACCCGATGTTAACTAACTGTTAATATTTTAGTTCTAATAGCGAGTTAAGGTGTGATTTATTGTGCGACGTGGGGTGTTTATATATATAGTTTTTCAAGATAATCTTATGGGTTTTAAAGTTTACATATTCGAGTAATGCATGCAACACTATGCGTTCGAGTATGAAATGGAAAGGATGCATGGTGTGTAATATATTAAACGCGAAAATGAGATGGGTGATGGTTCTTAAGCCTTATTAATGGTCACTAGACTTATGTTGTGTACTCATGAAATAATGTTTGTAACTAAGTGTGATATATATAACCGAACAAATTAAAATGATGAAGCGATGTATGATGGTTCGACTGTAAGGAGGATGGAATATGCATGCATGCTACCCTCGATAAAAATATGAGACGTGCATGGATAGAGCGTGGTTATGGAATAAGAAATAGAAAGTTACAAGATACTTACAAGGCTTTAGGAAAGGTGGTGAGGGAATGGTGGTTGTTCGAAGGAGACACAGGAAAACAGTGAGCTTCGAAGAGGCTTTATACCACTTTGCTTTCATTGACCTTGCTTCCAAACCTCACGACAGGAAGTTTTACTTGACTTTTATAGAATATTGTGATTGTGATAGGAGGTGATAGGTGATAGGAAGTAAAGTGAATCGAATGAAAGGTTTATATAAGCAAAATATCTTCTACTTACATTGACTAATTGACTAATGATTGAGAGTACTGTGTCTATGGGACACTTGTAGATTGCTTTTCTAGTTTGAGTGTGGAGTGAGTGTGAGTAGATGGGAGTTTGGATTCTAGCTCTTGTATGCTTCTTTGATTCGGTTTGTTCATATGTTATACAAGTTGAGTTACTGAGCTACAATTCGTGTACCAAGGATTAGTTCTCATTTGGAGTGTTAGGATGAGTTAGAAATGTGGTTGGAAGGTTATAGGAAAAACGATGGTATGACATATTTGGGTGTCGATATTTCTAGTTACACGTTTGGGGTCGATTTTGGGACAACAAAATGGGTTTCGTATCGGGTTACTAATTGCTATTCTTGGATAGATTTTTGTATCATAGTAGCTAAGTAAGTGGTGCATTAGAATGTGTAAAGATGTGTGAAAGTTAGGTTCGATATTAAAATAAGATCGGGTTTTTGAAAGTGAGCTAGCGACCGGGTGTTAAAAGCAAAGGAAGGAAATAAAATGAAACAAGTATTGGGCTGTGAAATTTTCAGTTGGGTTGGTGTGGGATTCGGTGGACTAGTTGAATGATGTGGGCCGAGTATTAAGAGTCCAACTTGGTTTGTAGTTTAGTGTTAAGTTTATTATTAGTGTTTGTAATATATTTTAGTTAAGCATAATTAGTGTAATGTAGTGTAAGTGATTTTGTATTAACCGTACTATAATAGATACGTTAGGTTTTTGTTGTGAGTATGATCGCTTGTTATTGCTTGTGATAATGTGTTGTTGCAACGGGAGTGTTATCTCATGTTTGTGTATACGATATACATATATATAATGCCTCGTGCTATTAATAAATGATAATAGAAAAGTTCAAATTTCTAGCAAAAATGGGCTTTAGTAAATGGTAATACGAGATTATCATTAATCATTATGATTGATTACAAGGGTTTTTCGCAGGATCTTACAAGTTAGTACTGTTGAAGATGAAAGTTAGTACTGCTAAAGAGCTTTGAAAACATAAGCAGTTAGTACTGGTGTATGAAGAAGTTTGTACTGTTTATGATTTCGTGTAAAGATAAGTATTCATCTAACACAAGGAGTGTGTGTAGATCCGGTCAAACGGGAAATAGCAAGTTCGGTGGATGGAGGTTCTTGAGTGGGAGGTGGTGGTAATGCTCTTGGTGTTGGTGACATTTGTGTTGATGATAAGTGTGAGTTTATGTAATCATTGATGGATGAGGATGAAGGTATGGAAGAAGAGGATGTGCCATGAGTGGAAGGTGTTTTGGATGGTGCATTGGGTGCACTAGGAGATGAGCATTGAGGTGGTGGTGATGGAGTGGTGTTTTCTTCTTGAGTTAGATCAATGAAGAGTTGTTTAGGGGGTATGATGACAATCTTTTGTTTCTTTGAAGTCTTAGAGATGGAGGTTTTTGGTGATAACATGGTGTATTAGGGTGGTGTTTGATGGAGGTGAAGAGTGATGGAATGAGGGGTTATCATTTGGAGGGAATTTATAATGTGAAAACATGGTTGGTTTAGGTAAGTTTTTGAAGTTTTGTAGTAATATTCCAAGATCAGTTGGGTTATTAAGAGAAATGGTAGCTGGGACTAGAGAAATGGGTCACAAGATGCAAAAGGAAACAGTAAAATTTACTGTCCAGATGGCCGGTCCCCTTAATTGTAGGCCGGCCCCCTTAAACATTAAGGGGACCGCCTAGGAAAATTAAGGGGGCCGCCCTTCTGATGTTTTCCCAGGCGACCAAAAATCAAAAATTTCCAGAAAAGGGTCAATTTTTAAGTGTATATTTGCAGCAAGCTCTATTTGGAACATATACACTAAGAATGATCAAATAGTAACATAAACATATTAAATAATCATGCATACATGTAAACTATCATAAGCATATAATTAAGCAAGCATACTAATAACATGAATCTAGTAGCAAGGTCCTAACATGATAATAGTTAAAATCCTAACATAATCCAAGATACAAGAAAATAATAAGAAAAATGTCAAGTATATCCGAATATATCGGATCAATAGCACTACACAAAAATTGTCTAATAACATCATTGTTCAAATAAGCCCACACCAACATTTCTATTTCTTCTTCTTCCCAAGTATCTTCCTAAAAGCTTTCCCGATAGACTTGAATCCACCTCGAACCTCCTGATGCATTTGTTGAGTAGTGTTGAGCAATGAGGTTTGTCGTTCAAAAAGGAGTTGATCGATTTGTTGGGAAGGAAGAGGAACTTGATAGTCGGTATAATTTAGTTCCGGAAGATCATCAACGAAGGTTGTGGGAGATGGGGTACTAACACGTGAGGTGCCTTCCTCCTCCTCATCATCATCTTCCCGATGAGATGTAGAACCACGAGGTGCGAAGAGCAAAGGGCCACGAGATTTGCCCTTGTCACTTTGAGATCGGCGAGGTTGGTTAAGACCAAGAGGACGCAAGACGGGATGAACGAACTGATAGATATCACTCTCAAGATGTGGGTAATGTTCCATGACATGACGATAAAGTCGAGTGAGGAACATACCATAGGGAAGGTTGGCATTTGGAGTATTTTTGGCGGAGATGATAGGATGGACAAAGAGATAAGCCAAATTGTATTGTTCTTCCACAACAACACAATACAACATATGAGCGATGCTAGTCGTGAGGTGATCACGGTAACTGCCGGTACCAAACGCATTCTCGCGAATGAGTTCTTTCCAACGCTTCATGTCGGGGCTTAGTTCTTTGAGGAGGATTTGATTTGCATGAATGTCGACATCTCTCGACTTGATTCTTCTGTTAGTCGTACCACATTCTAGCTCAAGTAGTCGACGAATGTCGTCAGGAGTTGGGATCTCAGAATAGTATGGACAGTCCTGAGGTCGATTTTTCTCAAAAGACGAAAGATCCCATTCATTTGAAAAAACGGCTTGACCATTGTAGGGAATTTGAAGTATTTGACCAAACTGAGCAAGAGTGAGAGTGATGAATTCGTTTTGGATCATGAAAGAGATGAGAATATAACTGTAGTTATCGATTTGCACCATAACTTGGCTATAGAAGTCTAGAGTGAAACGAGGAATGATAGGTTCATTTATTTCGAAAAGACAATCGAGGCGAACATTGGTGAACATTCGTTCGATATTATCGGATTGATAAAAGGATTGATCGACAACTCTTCCCTCATGAATGTTTCTATTTTCAATGGGATGATAGAAACATGCAATGGCGGGAGATATGCCGGGAGTAGCGGAGACTTTTGGAATATATTGTTTGGTTTTGGAAACATCACCAACCGTGGCTTTAGGCATTTTTCACCTAAACAAGATAACAACAAGGAAATAAGATAAAAAAATAACATGCATATGTCGTATATGCTACTCATGTGGAACGCAAACATACTTCGACTTTAAAAATTTAATCCTAAGAAGTAGTTTACAATGTTCCTTGGTTTTAATTTTTAACTCGCTTAAAATGTAATTCATGATGTTAAGGAGTAGTTATAGAGATATTATGATAAAGAACCAAAAACATCCAAATGCTCCCTTATACATCATAAGCCACTTTGAAATGTGGCTAGACGAACATTAGATTGTATGTCTAGCTATTTCTTACGAGTATTTATGTTAAGTAACTTTTTGAAAAGATGAAAACGTAGATTTTGACTCAAAAATACCTTTTAATATGTTGTGCTAAACGCTCTCTTTACTAGAAAAATAACAACTAATATCTCAATATACATATGAATTATGTATCTTGATGACTCAAAATCACTAGTTGCGTGTTTATAAACTTGACAATTAGTTGTGAAATTTATTTCGATTTAGTTTCGACGATTTTATGACCTAATCCAATCACCCTCTTATGTTTAATAAAACCATTTTTCATGATTCGAAGAATATATTTTTAGGATTAAAGAGTTGTGATAATATGATGTGGTTAGTTTTAACAAGTGTTTATGGCATGATTCAACAATGTATAAAATTTTTGAATGAGAGTGTATGGTTTTTCAAAATTTTGACATGAGGGTTTTTGATCACTTAGTTTTTAGTGTTGATTAAACATTCTAATCCTATGGGGAGCATTTGGTTATGAAAATCCTAGACTTAATTTCAATAAAATTCGAATTTGAAAAATTTGAATAAAATACCTAAATATGGTTAGACTCAAAATTGGATGAAATTAGACAAAATGTGTGTTGGAAAACTTACAATATGTGTTGTTAATCGTGTTGTAAGCGTTTGCCCTTTGCGAATTATGCCCGAATTTGTGATTTGGTAATTGATTTTGGTGGTTTTGGGGTGATGTTTCTCGTTCACAGCAAGTTGAGGGAAGGATGGTTTGGAAAATGGAGTGTTTGGCAAAAGATTCAAGAAGGAGAACGTATTTGGGAGTATCAGATGGCCTGTCCCCTTAAACATTAAGGGGACCGCCCTCGATAACAAGCCGGTCCCCCTAATCATTAAAGGGACCGCCCTCCAAAAATCAGAAATGTCGCGAAATAAGTTTCTGAAAGTAAAATATTCATATATATAGATAGATTTATCATATATCGAAAATACGTTGGAGTATATGCGCACGAGGAGGGAATACTTGACATATTTAATTAACATTTCGTCAATTAAAAAATATCTTGACAATTTTGGATAAAATGATCAAGAATTCAAGTCGACAAAGAGTTTGAGGAATGAGAAGGAATGTGTGTATATATATATATATATACATGTAAATATATTATGTGTTAATGTGGACTTTTGAATGGTGTCGAGAGATGATGAGGTAATGACGGAGATAAATGCTAACGACGATGGGAGTTTGTTTCATCCATAGTTTTCTTGCGCGAAGGTTCGAATTCTACTTCTATGTTGATCCACTCAACTCACTTCTCTTCATCACCATGAGTTTTGTGATAGTGGACCTAGAAGATTTTCATGTTGAACGTTATAGTCCAAGAGAGCCAAGGGGGAAGAAAAGGTTCGAGAACGAACAATTTCTTTTAGTTTTAGATAGTCAACAAATGACGTATCTAGGTTGTGGGAGGATATATATATATATATATATATATATATATATATATATATATATATATATATAATATATATATTGTGGGAGGATATATATATATATATATATATATATATTATATACTACTTCTTACGTATGTATAGGTATATATGTATATAAATATTTAGATATATGTATAAAAAGGATTACACACTAACAAACACAAAAGAATTAACTAAACTAAGCATTTTAGACTAACGGGGGCATGCAATTAGCTAGTTCATTAATCTAAGCATATAAGTGAGCATGAAAGAGAGGCGTACCTTTTGGTCTTCAATAAATAGTCTTCAAGCACTTCAAAGTGTTTATATTGACTTATAGAAGCCAATAATAGATGAGATACCAAATTTAGCCACTTGGTCCCCATTGTCTAATTGGTCCATAGTTGTTTGAACCAAACATGGTTTGCAATTGACTAGGATGCATATATGGTGGAAGTATTCCCCAAGGATTGAAACTTGGTGGATTTGAATAATTCCACATTGGGTGACTATTATTATGGAGGTTTTGTCTATTTTGGTTTCTTCTAGGTTGAGGAGTTTTAGGCCGAGGGTGAGAACTAAGTGGTCTTCTAGGAGGAGGTGTTTTTTACCTTAATTTTGGTTTAGAATATCCTACTTCGGTTTTTAAAGATGGTTTGTAGAAAATCTTTACTTCCTTATTACTAGCAATGGGTATTTTTCTATCTTTCATAAGTATGTATTTAGGTTTTGACTCTAAAGATTTTTGCTTACTAGATTCACATTCAAACTTTACATTTTTAGTTTCACTAGTCGAAGCCTCAGTTGAGTTAAATCCTAAGCCGGTTTTATCTCCTGATACTCTTTGAACACTTATTATTTTCTTAAGTGAATTACTACTATTTTCGAATTTTTCAAGTTTGCAAATTTCTTCCTTAAGTTTTTTGTTTTCATTTTTAATCTCTTGACATGTTTTACATTCTACAAAAACTTCTTTGCCTTTTTCTAAGTTGTGTAGTTTAGTTTTTAGTTCGAGTATTTCGATTTCTAATTGATTATTTATCCGTTTTAGTGATTTATTTTTAAGCATAACTTCTTGACCTAATTTGCACAACCTATTATATTCGCTATCCAGGTCTTTTTCGTCTAATGATAAATTTTCATCACTAAAGTATTCGGTTTCGGAAAATACCTCATTTGATGTCTTTGCCATGAGACATTTTTCTTCCTTTGTGATTTCTTTCTCATCTTCATCACTATCACTCCATGCTCCTCCAACGAACGCCTTTTGATTTTGCTCCTTTGTCATCATTGGACATCTTCCGATGAGATGATTTGGATCACCGCATTTAAAGCACTTGCTCTCGCTCTTGCTAGTTTTGTCATCTTTATTTCTTTGGAATGCCTTTCTTTCGTCATGTGGTTGTCTAACAAATCTTCCTCGTCTCTTGAAAAATTTCTTGAAGTCTCTTACGGCCATGGCATATTCTTCGTCATCGCTTTCGGAGGTTGTACTATCTTCATCACTAGATTCCTTCCTACCTTTCAAGGCGATTGACTTGCTTTGCTCCTTTTTCCCTTTGACAATTTCGAAGTCTTTCTTTATTGTTACTTCATAGACTTTCAAGTTCCCCATCAATTCGTCAAGTTGAAGTGTTGACAAATTCTTTGATTCCTCAATTGCCGTAACTTTAGCTCGCCATTTTGGATGAAGAGCCCTAAGAAATTTCCTGACAAAATTCTTACTAGAAAATCTCTCATCAAGTGCTTTTAAACTTGTTATGATAGTGTTAAACCTAGCAAAAGCATTATCAATTGATTCCTCTTTCGGAATCGTAAATTGTTCATATTTTTGAACAAGAAGATCTATTTTATTATCTTTGACTTGACTATTACCTTGGTGAGTTATTAGTAAAGAGTTCTAAATTTTTTTTGCGGTTTCACACATAAAGATTCTTTCGTATTCTTTACGCGGTAACGCATTATAAATAACCATTTTTGCTTTATTATTTTTAGCAAGTTTTCTTTTTAAATCATCATTTTGTTTTTCAAAATGTACTATTTCATCTTTTTTAGTTTTTGGATTATTTTGAATAGGTAAAAAATCACCATTAGTAATAACATGCCAAAGATCTAGATCTTTTGATTTCACATAAGTTTCGAATCGATTTTTCCAATAAAGAAATCAATCACTTTCAAATAGTGGTGGTCTTTTCATAGATTGCCTTTCTAAATTTTTCGGATTCCATAGATCGTTTCAAGTTTTAAAATACAATTTATTTTAAAAATCTTGTATGACGTGGCTCTTGATACCAATTGTGGAAAACTAGAAGGGGGGTTGAATAGTTTTACGTCTTTTTAATTTTATTATGAAAACCCTTGTTTACTTTTTAAAACTTTGATTCGATCTTATGTGAACTCAACTCTTGAACAGTATGAACAAATATAAGTAAATGTAAATAAACA
Organism: Artemisia tridentata subsp. tridentata; assembly: GCA_021014915.2. Taxonomy (NCBI): domain Eukaryota; kingdom Viridiplantae; phylum Streptophyta; class Magnoliopsida; order Asterales; family Asteraceae; genus Artemisia; species Artemisia tridentata. The sequence continues at coordinate 196,431,628 of CP139509.1, read as the reverse complement.
ATGCAAGTAAAGTAAATGAAATGAAATGAAAGATAGAGATGAAAAGATCAAACCACAACACGCGGATTTATAGTGGTTCGGCTACAAGGACACCTTCCTTGCCCTACTCCACTCCTCGAGTCACCTACTCGAGAGTTCACTTCACTATGTCAACAAACTCCCTTGTGGCGGAGAAACCTTACACACTTTTGCTTACACCAATTTAACGACACAAAGCTAGATGTCGAGTCCTAATCGTAGCTAGAACCAATCTCACAACTTTTACACAACTTCTTCACAACTTCTTCACGACGGCTTCACAACTTCTTCACGACGGCTTCACAACTTCTTTACAACACCACCACTTACTTACACATTGATCTACTTATTACAACTACACAACACCTTATCAAATATTTTACACAACTACAAAATAATATGAATGAAACTACAATACTTCTTCTCTAATAGTTGAAGGAGTATTCTTCTTTTGCACTTGGATGGTAGAAGCTTGGATCACTTAGAAACCAATGCTTAAGAATATATGATCAAAGGATTTAGAAAGAAATAAGAAGAGATTTAGAACAGAAGGTTTGGGGTGCAAAAGGTGAGTAAAAAGTTCAGGAATGAACCAGTATTTATAGGCAAAGCTGAGGAGCGTGCCGGTCCCCTTAATTAGGGGGCCGGTCCCCTTAATAATTAAGGGGCCCGCCTTAGTTAATTAAGGGGGCCATCCAATAATTCCGTTGCCCAGCTTTGTCTTTTTGTAGGGAAGCTTTTTCTGGAACATTTTTGTCATTTTTGGTTTAAAATTTGAATTCATAAATTTATTATAGATTAAACATTTTCCTTTAATTTCCAAAATTGATTTTGTAAAAGATATAAAAGGTTTGTGTTATTTTATAAAAAATCTAGTGATTAAGAAAAAGTTCCTTTGATCATATAATGCATTAGGCATTTGTTTATTCATACCTTAAGTGATTAAGTTGTTAAAATAGATATTTACAACTAAATACTTGTTTACGTCATAATCTTTCGTTTAATGATTTTACATTTTGTGATTATCAAAACGTAGAGATATCAAAAAATATTAATAATGTGTTTAGGCATTATTTATATCAACATACAGTATACTTTTTAATAAATAATTGATATTTAACAAGTTTGCTTTATGACTCAATAAACTTTTTGTAATGATCTATTGCTTATTTAACTAAATATAATGGATGGGAATAGACAAAAGATTAAAGGATTTGATAGAAATAAAGTTAATTATGATTATAATACTAATTAGAGATTTGTTATCCGTAGCGTTAAGACCTTAAGTTAAGAGAAAAAGCATGCATTATTAGTTGTATATTAATTTGGTTGGGTACTTATTTATAAAAGATGAGCACTTGTTTTTTATAGTATAATTAAAGGGAATTAATTTGCACACTTTCAAAAATATTTGGGACACTATATTTGTGCATTAAATACTTATACTGTATTAATACTGTGCTTCAACTGTCTGTACATATGAGTGTCCCAATAACATTTTAGAGTTTTCAAATCACCTCTCATAATTAAATCATATATGTCCTAACAAGTTAAATGTTATATTTAGCATTTTCTTGTTAATTATTATTCTGCTTTAATATCATAGTTTGTACTTGGATACTTTTTCTAGAAGATGATTGGGCTCGTAATGGTAAATAGTGGATGCCATCTCTCTAGAAGATTTTTGACGGCAAATTAACATATTCCAGATTAATTAGCAAATGATACATATACATATTGCTATTACCTATTATGTAGTAGTTTGTACCCAAGAGTAGTGTCAACGAGCGTTGCCACAACAACGCCCAATCCACCACCTCCACCTGTCCCAAAAAAAAACAACGAGCGTTGTCACAACAACGGGGAGAGAGGGCGTTGCCCTCTTCAACGCCCAACCCACCACACCCATGGGCGTTGCCCTGCCGCGTTGCCCTCTTCAACGCCCAACAACGGGGCCATTACTCTTGGTCTAAGCGACTTTCAGTAGATCGGTTGAGCATTCAAGTCTCGTTTAAAAGGAATGCATAGAACTAAACGTGTGATTGAATTCTTCATGTTTATCGGAAGACATATACTGATACAGTAGTACGTAAACTGGGAACATTTGGTAGTAAATGAAACATGTATTCATGTTCTCTAGTCTGGTTACTACATAAGTTTTCTCCAATGCCGATAAAGTACATAAAAATAACAATACACTTAGAAACGTACAAAATTCTTTTATTGTTTCATTAAGTTGTTAAATAGATTTCTCTTCAATTTGGTTTTGCATTTTTTAACGAAGCATTAGACAACAACTGTGACCAACTTCAACCTTGTTGGGCCGCATTCAGCCCGTATGCTTAGCAATGGGCTCCATGACTAGCAATAGACAAGTTTTATCAGTTAAGTCCATTTATATACTCCGTTATAGGTATTGAAACTAGGTGTTAAAGTTTATAATGTGTTCTGATAATTGGGCCAGTTATGACAAAAGTTGGAAAACTTGCCTCCAAATTAAAAAGGAAAAAGACCAAAAGGACTAGCAGATGCAATAACACAAGACTTGCTGGTATATAAGGCAAGAAGACAGAAACTCTCTATTTCTTTAGATCTTTGTTGTTCTCAAAGTATTTTTTGTATAGAAATATCATCAATCTAGATAATAAATCCACAGGCCGTCTCCTGAAATTTGGTGGCCCTATGCAATACCGTTATAAGTGAAATTTGGTGGCCCTGTGCAATACCGTTATAAGAGGCCCCTCAAAACACGATTCTTTAAAATAAATATACTCTATCAAAGGGTTAAGATTTATTTTATAAGTGCTTTCATTTAACAAACGTAGTTTTTTTCTTTTGTAAACCGTTAAGCAAGTTTTATGTAAAAAAAAAGAAGAAGAAGCAAACTTAAGATATTCAACATTAAATGATTTAACCACTGAGATTTAATAGGAAATCGATGAATGATAATTAATAAGGAGACACTTTTTAGAATCAGTCCGTAACTCAATTGTTGGAAACTTTCTATAAATTAGTAGACTATTTGTTTAGTTATATATGAGACGTTTTACATATTGGACTGTACATGTAAAATGGAGGCCCCTTAGTTTGGTGGGCCCTGTGCCATTGCCCCTATTGCAACATGCTTTGGGCTGAGGTGAGATCCATGAACAAAAAAAAAATCTAAAGAACAAATAAGAACATCCTAGCCTTTCATTTTAATTTCATCCAACGGTATAGATAAAAAAAAATAAATAATAAAAAAATATAAAATAAAGGGAGGGCAAAATTGGCATTTTAGCTCATTTAATATAAAAACCCACTTTCCACATTTTTTTTAAAAAACAATATATCTTGCAAACGGTAAATCTTCATGCTACGAAAAATACACCATCGCGACGAGAATTAAATCATCTTTCTATAGATATGCACTTTTATATACTTTCGACGAACTTTTTTTTCAAAATTTTCGTCCAGAAAAATCTCACGGGATTCGTAAAAAAATCACTTGTGATTTGTTATTTTTAAAAAATCACAAGTGATTTGTAAAAATGAGTAAATCACTGTTTTTGAGTTTTATACTTTTATGTCACAGCTTTTTAATGGTAGATGTTTTTTATACGATTGTTAAAATGAGCTCTTTGAATCTCTTTATTAAAAAGTTATATGTTGTTATACAGAATCCCATGTGATTCTCTCTGATCCCTTGGGATTCATATAGAATCCCATGGGATTCTGTATGAATCACATGGGTAATCTTTATGAATTACAGGTGATTCATCAAAGAATCTCATGGGATTCTGTATGGATCCCATGGGATTCTATATGAATCACAAGGGATTAGAGAGAATCGCATGAGATTCTGTATAAATCCCATGGGATTTTCATTTTGCTTTATATAAACTGTAAGTACAAAATCACATGAGATTCTGTATGAATCTCAAGGGATTCTGTATGAAATCACATAGGATTCTGTATGATTTATCTTGTCGATAAATCACAAAGGATTCTGTATGAAATCACATGGGATTCAGTATGAATCTCAAAGGGTTTCATTGTGAATCCCATGGGATTCAGTATGAATCTCAAGGGATTCATTGTGAATCCCATGGGATTCTTTGGTGCATCACATGGGATTTTTTTAGTATTTTAGTATATGACAAATTGTCTCTAAAAAAATATACAAAACATTAAAGAAACTATACGTAGTAAGTATCATATGTAAAGAATAAAAAAATCTTAGCTGTAAAGTAAAAAATAGAAAAAGAAAAATGGGTTTGGTTTCCCAACTTCAATGCACCCACGCACCTATGTGACTAGAAAATCATAACTTTCTCTTTCTACCATTGATAACTTCAACTTTCTCTTTCATAGTTTATTTTTTTTCCCGTCGATCTATGATTCTTTTCCGGCAAGATTCATTATTTTTTTCTTTTTTTCCCCTCTTTTTCTGATTCTATCAACTTTACTGACTTCATTTCATTAACCACCACAACGACGACGACCTGACAACAACAACAAACTCTTATTCGGTTACAACAACCACCACAACGACGACGACCTGAAAATGACGACGACGACGTTCGCTCGGTCAAACATCACGTCTCACCTGAAAACGACGACGTTCGCTCGATCAAGAATCAACACGGCAAAATCTGCGTCCTCTCCATCGACGGCGCCGGGATTTTTCTCCGGAAAAGCTCTAGCTTATCTCGAAAACAATATCCGGTGATCCTGTCCATCGACGGCGACGTGTTTAGGGATCTGAGAGAGATGAGAGAGAAGAGTGTGAGTGTATGTATGTACAGTATGTGTGTTTAGGGGGTTAGGTAGAAAGTAAGGAATTACTAAAATGCCCCTTAGTATATTTGTTCATTTTAATCTAAACCGTTAGCTGGAAGAAAGATGGATGGTTGAGATCTTGTTATTTTTTCTTTAGATAAATGTTGTTTAGTATTGAACTTTTCTCGTTAGGTCTAATATAGGACAAATAATAACAAAGGCGGAATATTCAACAAAGAATCAATTGTTATTATCAACAAGGTTTTACAATCTCCTACACACTTCAATTCTACTTGGTCAAGGTAGAACCTGTTACACACCTTGTAATAGGGATCAAGACTTGACCTCGAAGCGTAAAACAAACACTAACCCTAGTCGTTTTCTACAAACCCACACCTAGGGCACACACACTTTAATTAGACGTCTACATCTTTTCTCTGTGTACACATAAAACGAATGCCCTATGTCTCTTTATATAATAGAGATATTAGGGTTTACAAAGACTCCTAATTGTATTAGGAAACAAATCTTCCTAACTTTTATTCTTTATCTTTTAAGTCCTTGTAGTTTCCTATTTGCTTCATTCTTCTTTTATTGTTTTGTATTTATCAATTCAATATAAATCCCAACAATCTTCCCATAGTTGATAATTACAAAACATTCTTCTAGATCTTCTATGAATGAAACAATCTTCCCCTTAAGCTCAACTCGTGAACTTACATAACCTGTACCACCAAGGATCTTCAAGTTGCAAAACTTCAATGTACTTCTTCCCCTTTTTGTATTATCCACTAGGAGATGCTAAGTAGATACAACTTTGATCTTCACAACCACAAATCAATATCACACTTCTAATCCAGCCTTCCAATGTCTCGAATTTACCCTTCATGAAGAACACCAAAATGCTTACTAAAAATGAACTCAAGATAATAGAAACTTAAACCAGCAGTAGTAATAACGATATAGCAGTTGTAAAAACCTTCCCCTCAAATGGTGCATGTAAATGATTAAACACCCTATAATATGCTTCCCCTGAAATCCATGTGTTAACCATTTCTTGAATCTCCAATTCTGTAGGCTTCTTGTAATGATCACTGTTGAAGAAAACTAAGTATAACGAATTTGATGATGAAGTAAAATAACCCAAACTTGTGTCTTATGTCTTATACTGTCCACGTGACTTTGAACTTATACTAAAAACCAAATATATAAGTAGACTGCAACCTCTTGACAAAATCCTCATGTTCTATGAGACACTGAGCACTACAATGTAACTCCTTTAAGTGATAGCAAATCCCTATTACTAGATTTGACAAGTCATTGTCACAACATTAAAGCACGAACAAGTTATCTTTAAACGTTGCAGGCCGTTTAAGATATGATAAGAACACGCATCCAAGAAATTCCACTTCAATCTTCAAATAAGTGATAAACAATCTTCTTCGTAACCAATTCATCCAAGTAAAACAAATACGAGCCGTTTAAACGTTAAAGAACATTTAAACCAATAATAAAACTTGTGTGTGTTATTCGACATCTCATAAACCATCCTAGAACCTTAACCATGTACTATCCGATATCAAACAATGCTAAAAACCGTCATGTCTTCCCCTCACTTCTCGTAACTCATGCCCATAAAACTGCTTCAAACGAGCAGCGAATAAAGTAGCAGTACTAAAAAATACGAGCAGTACTAACGGGCAGTACTAACCAAACTTCGAACAGTATTAACAAAGTGCAACCAGTACTAATGTTGTTGAAAGCAGCATTAACTGTCAAAGATAGCAGCACTAAAATCCCTTTAGTAGTATTAATCGACCAAGCATTAAAAACCAAAGCAGTACTAACTTGTTTTTAAGGACCAGCTGTATAGCAGTATTAACAAGCATAACAAGCAGCACTAACTCATGTGAATCGACCAATAAACACGTGTCGTCGATACCACGTAACATACCCACAAACAAGCGAATATAAACAACAACAACAAGTCGACTTTCATTCGCCATCATTAACAAACGAGCTGCAACACAACATAACAACTTCTTCATTCGAACACCCTATCTTTTTAACCCTTGAATCCAAAACCACAGTACGCAACAATTCATCATGTAAACCCTAACGAATCCCAGTAGCAAATAATATGAAAAGAAAGCCAGCATGTAGCTCGATTGGGTTTATATACGTTAAGATTCAATTAGAAACTATATCCCATGCAGTAGATGATAATCAATCAATCAGTACGAGGTAGCAATAATGTCCTTAAATAATTCCACCGACCTATGATATAGCACAACCAATGAGTCATCAGTTTGTACGAATGAAACAAATTAAATACCATAAACCAATTGAACAATATATTAATCAACCGACCCATGATCAGAATTGGTACGAGGTTAATATATGAATTGATAAGCAGCAACATGAAAAAGTTGATAACCCTCATGAATATACCAAGTATTTATTTCATCGACCCATGATCACAATAATGATCAATCAATCATGAGGTAGGACAGAAAGATAGCATTATGTAAAACACAAAAAACTTAATTAGTGATTGAAGAATAAGAATAAGACCTTGTTGTCGTATAGAAACCTTTACTGAATATAATCAAGTTGCAATAGTAGAGAACAAATCACAGCAAAGGTCGTTATTCATAAACCCTAAAAACCCTTAAAAATTCGACTTGCTTCAACCTTTTTCTGCAGCAGACTTCGACAATTTATATCTTTTAATTGACAGCTCAGACTGAATATCCCTCCAGTGAGAATGTTCCTTGATGTATGAAGAACCTCTAGTAAAATTTTCGTTGAGATCCAACGGTTAACGAATGATATATCGCCTTTTTAAAACAACACTGCAGAAAGTTACGAAAATAAAACCAAAGTCAATTTTGTTCTTCTTTCTTCGACTAAAACCTTGTACAATCCCTAGATCACGAGCTCCCTGAGCTCTGATACCACCTGATGGATCGTTATAGCTCTAGACTTGTTAGGTCTAATCTAGGACAAATAATAACAAAGGCGGAATATTCAACAAAGAATCAATTGTTATTATCAACAAGGTTTTACAATCTCCTACACACTTCAATTCTACTTGATAAAGGTAGAACGTGTTACACACCTTGTAACAGGGGTCAAGACTTGACCTTGAAGCGTAAAACAAACACTAACCCTATTCGTTTTCTACAAACCCACGTGTTGGGATTCTTGATTTGATGAGACAAAGTAAATAGAAGAATGAAACAAAAGGGCTTAAAGTGACAAAGGATGAAAGTTCAAAAGAAAGAAAAGATTCTACGATATCTTTTATATTTTTAGTATATATCCTTTGTAACCCTAGTATCTCTATTATATAAAGAGATACAGGGAATTAGTTTTCATAAGTCTAGACAAGATGTAGACATCTAAAAGGTGTGTGTGTGTGTTCTAGGGCATGGTTCATTGTAAACGCCTAGAACTAGTTTGTTACCTCCAAGATCAGAGGTGTATTTGATCCCTGTTATAGGTAGATAACACGTTCTATTGTGATCGAATAGAATTGGAGGTGATGGTAGAAAAACCTTGTTCATAATATTGTTGTTCTTATTGTTTATTCTGCTGCGTATCAATATTATGTGTCCTAGATAATATGAGGTCTAAACAACCTCGAGCTACAACGATTCTACATCAAAACTTTTGCGGAATTGATTGTTCATTCAACATCGTTCTACTCATTTCTTGTAGAGTACAATTTTTCCGCTCAACTACCCCATTTGATTGAGGAGTGCGTGGAGCCGAGAAATTATGAGTAATACCATTGGCATCACAATATACTCCAAATTGCACTTCATTATCAAATTCCCGACCATGATCCATCCTAATAGAAACTATTGTACATCCTAGTCGATTTTGGACTTTCTTACTAAAGATTTCAAATTCCACAAAGGCTTGTGTCTTATTCTTAAGAAATCTAGTCCAAGTATACCTAGAGTAGTCATCAACTATTACTAAGGTGTAGAGATTTCCTCCGTAGCTCCGTACGGCGGATGGACCGAATAAGTCCATGTGAAGTAGTTCTAGGCATCTAGAGGTCGAGACCATATTCTTAGCTTTGTGACTAGAATGAGCTTGTTTTCCAACTTTACAAGCGTCACAAAAGTGTGTGTCGAACTTAATCTTAGGTAGGTTTCTAACTAGTTCCTTAGATGCCAATGATTGTATAAGACGCATATTGGCATAACCTAGTCTCCTATGCCACAGGGTGGTATGATCATCTATAGTTGCTAGACAAATCTTATCTTCAGGCTTATTTCCTATCTTCATGACAAATAAGCCGTTTTTCCTGACTCCTCTGCCTATGGTTTTCCCATTCTTAATAATCTCACTACCCTCTTCAGAGAATATGACTCTACACTTATTATCTACCATTTGACTAATGCTAAGTAAGTTAAAACCTAAGTTATCTACGTGCTCAACATTTCTAATAATAAGAGAGTCTTGAGTAATCGTACCTTTGCCTATAATATTGCCCTTAAGTTTGCTACCGAAAGTGACATTACCTCCGTTGTATGCCTTGTATGATGAGAATAAACTTCGGTTGCCCGTCATGTGGTTAGTGCATCCACTATCCTTGACCCATTCGTCAGGCTCCAAGTCAATTCCCAAGCATATCTATTGCATAAGACAAACATTCAAACATTTGGTCCCCAATATCTCATGGGTCCAAAGTGGTTAGCATTAAACATCCCATTCATTTCTTGCATGTGGTTAGGATGTTGGAATGGAGGACAAATTTCCCATGGCAAGTAACTTTGCAGTTTACAGTTATTCCAAGTTACGGGATAGTTACATGGAAAACTTTGTCTTCTAGAGTTACGTCTCGGTAGAGGAATTCTTGACCGAGGTTTGGGAGTGTTTGTTTTTCTAGGTGGAGGAGTCTTAGGCCTTGTGTTCGGTTTTACAAATCGAGGTTTGGGTTTTGACATGGGTTTGTAAAATCTCTTAACTTCCTCTATACTAGCAATTGAGACCTTTGTGCCATTAACAACTATGTGAGTTGGTTTAGAACTTGATTTGTTTTTGAGATTCGACTCAGTTCTGTCCCCAGTACCAGACGGTACCACGGTTCCATTAATTTTAATGGTACCGTTGGTACCTTTAGTGGTGCCGTTTTGGGATCTGACAGAATCAATAGGTTTGACAGATTTTACACGATTTGTTTTATCTGTCGAAACATTTTCTGTATTCTTTTTGAACCTAGTTATCCTAATTGCATTTTTCTTGAGTTTTTCATTTTCTAATCGAAGATTTATGCATGACTCACATCCCACGTCTATTTCTTTGTTTCTTTCAAGTCCTTTGCGTTGATCCTTTATTTCTAAAATTTTCACTTCGAGTTCATGCAATTTTGACTTTAGTGATTTGTTTCTACTTAACATTTTTGAAACAATTTTGCATAGATTATTATGTTCGTCATGTAGTATGTTATCATCTATTGACGAGTTGTCATCTATGAAATTAGGGTAGTCGTAACGTACCTCATTAGAAGCATGAGCCATTAGACATGTTTCTCCTTGGGCTTCTTTTCTTCATCATCACCGCTATCACTCCAGGAGCCTCCTATGAGAGCTCGTTGGTTGTTGACTTTCGGTGGCTTGGGACACTCTCCTATGAGGTGATTAGGATCTCCACATCTAAAGCATTTCCTATCACTTGTCCCTTTCTTTTCAGCATGGTTCTTTTGTGATGTCTTCTTCTCATCATGAGGTTGCCTAACGAACCTACCTCTTCTCCTAAAGAACTTTTTAAAGTCCCTAACCGCTAATGCATATTCCTCATCTTCACTATCGGAACTCGAACATTCCTCATCACTAGACTCCTACTTGGCTTTTAACGCTAGAGATCTAACTCTCTCGCTTTTGCCTTTGACTATATCAGAGTCTTTCTTAATTATCATCTCGTGAACTTTCAAGTTTCCTATAAGTTCATCGAGTGACAACATCGCCAAGTCCTTTGACTCTTCAATGGCGGTAACCTTTGCTCTCCATTTAGGATGTAGAGCCCTAAGGAACTTCCTAACATAATTCTTGCTAGAGTAACCTTCATCAAGAGCTTTAAGACTAGTAATAAGAGTATTGAATCTAGCAAAAGCATTATCTATAGATTCATCTTTCGTAATGGAAAATTGTTCATATTGTTGAACAAGAAGATCTACCTTGTTCTCTTTGACTTGGTTATTACCTTGGTGAGTAACTAACAAAGTTTTCCAAATATCTTTTGCCGTATTACACATGAAAATTCTTTCAAATTCCTTTTTAGGCAAAGCATTATAAATCATCATTTTAGCCTCATTATTTTTGGCTAATTTCCTTTTAAGTTCATCACTTTGTTTATCATAAGAAACTATTTCATCCTTTTTAGTTTCCGGATTCATTTGAATAGGTTGAAAGTCACCCTCGGTAATAACATGCCAAAGATCAATGTCTTTTGATTTCACATACGTTTCGAATCTTGTTTTCCAATAAATAAAACAATCGGTTTCGAAAAGTGGTGGTCTTTGCATAGATTGCCCTTCTAGATATTTGTCGGAATCCATTGATCGATTCAAGTTTTAAAATACAATATACTTTAAAAACTTGACTGACGTGGCTTCTGATACCAATTGTGGGAAACTAGAAGGGGGGGGGGTTGAATAGTTTACAGGTTTAAATTCCTTTTAAAAATCTTGTTTTAAAAGTATGGTATTGGAAACTTTGATTCGAACTATATGTGTAATCAATCAACACTAATATGAACTAGACACTAAGCTAACTAATGATAACTAATAAAAGTAAAGAGTAGAGTTGGAAAGATCAAACCGAGACAGAGGATTTATAGTGGTTCGGCTACGAAGCTCTTCTTCACCCTACTCCACTCCCCGAGTACCACACTCGAGAGTATCAAGCACTATGTCAACAACCTCCCTTTAGGCGGAAAAAACCGTACACGTCGCTTATACTATTACCGACACTAAGCTAGATGTCGAGTGCTAATCTTAGCTAGCACCAATCTACCAAGGTCCACGTGACCAAACACACAAGCCCAATGGCTTCAAGAGATCACCAAGATCTTAACAAGATCACAAAGATCAACTCTCACTTCACTCTACTCAATCTAACTACTCTAGATCCTTTGACTACTCACACACAAGCCCAATGGCTTCAAGAGATCTTCACTATCTCTTAAGATCATAATGATCTTCACTCACACTCTCACAAAAGAAAGATAATCTTGATGTATGCTAAGATACAACAAGGATGTAACAAGTGTTACAAAAACCTAACAACTATAACTCTTGTATCTTCTTGAATACCTTGAGTTCTTCTCTTGCTAATGAAGAGGGATGACAACACCTTGTATCAACTTGAATACTTGTGTTCTTCTCTTGCTAATGAAGAGGGATAACAACACCTTGTATCAACTAGGATACTTGTGTTCTTCTCTTGCTAGTGAAGAGGTATGAAGAGGATCACTTGAAGGATGATTGGATCACTCTTGAATAAAAAAAAAACTAATCTAAATGATCAAAGAAAGAAAGTGTGAAGAGAGTATTCAACTCAGAAAGTTTTGTGTGTGAAAGGATGCCTAAAAACTGTGAAAGGGGTTGGTATTTATAGGCAAAGAAAATCTGAACGTTACAGAAAATTTTGTACAGACGGCTCCGTTAAATACCCCACGGCTCCATTAAATTTAACGGAATCATGGAGCCGTCGTAGACTAGGACGCTCCAAATTTTGTCTTTTCTGGTGAAAACTTATTTGGGGAAGGTTGGAGCTTATTTTGGGGGGAAAAATAGTTGTTGTGATTTTCAAACTTATTTTTCCATTAAAACATTTCTTAATATTTCAAAAATAGTTTGTCATGTGTATTTTTGAAAAAAATGTTTTGTCCCATTTAAAATGTGAATTCTCAAAACATAAATTCACTTCTTTGATCACTAGTTCAAGTTGTAACTTTGTTCTAGAGTGATTTGCGTAGAAACGGGATCTTCCGATTAAAGACTTGTTTACGTTGATTTTAACGTATCGTGATTTCACATTTTGTCATCCTCAAAACGTGAAGTAATCGAAAGATATAAATAACGTTTTTAGAACATTATTTGCATCAACAATCTCCCCCTTTTTGATGATGACAAAATATAAACTCATGTTAGGTTAAAATTAGTGTTAACAAGTTTTTAATGAGTTTACTCCCATTTCTCCCCCTTTTTGTCTAATCAAAAAGGTGACAAAGGCTCCCCCTTGATGTGTACTCCCCCTCATTTTGAGAACACAAAGGAATCGAGCAATGGTTCTTGCTACAAAACAAAGTTAGAAGATACATATATAATATGTAACAAGTAGCACATTATGACAAATATCCAACCACACAAGAAGAAAAGTAGCTAAGAGCTAAAAACGATAAGCAACAACCCTCATAAGAGCCCATTCATTCATTAAAAGAAAATAAATGTCATACATGGATATGAATTCATGGAAACATAAAAGAGACAATGATAAGCATAAATCCCTAATGACTAGAGGCATGTTTCATTTCCAAGAGGGCTCCTAAAGACCTATTGTGGGTTAGGAGGTGGTGGAGATTGGGGCCCCATTTGGGGTGGTGGTGGTGTCAAGAGATGTTCTATAAAGTAGAACATGAAATGAATCTCGTCTCTTAAGAAGTAGATGAGGTTACGGTTATGGAGACAACATAGGCAATTAGCACTATGTAAATCAAAGGGATGTGGTTGATTGGGTTGTGCCATGATAGGAGATGGTGATTGTGGTAGGTTTGTTGGAGGTGAAATTGGCATGGCATTGTCCAATGGAGTTAAGGGGGATGGTGTGTACTCCATTGATGATGTAGTGTAGAAGGATGATGAAGATGTTGTGTAGGTAGAGGATGTTTTAGAGGGTGCATAAGGTGGTGATGGTGAGTATGGAGTGGCTTGGGAAGGTGGTGTCATTGCTTCATCATCTTTTGTAAGATCTACAAAGAGTGGTTTGGAAGGTGGTTTTACGGTGATTCTAGGTTTCTTGGAAATGTGAGAGGTGGATCCTTGGTTGGAAGCCATGAATGTTTGTGATGAGAGGTTGAAGGTGAAGTGCAAGATATTCTTGCAAGGTGAGGTGCAAGATATTCTTGCAAGGTGAGGCTTTATATAGGGAGGATGGGTGAAATTTGAATTAAAGGTGATGGGAGTGTCCTATGGTGTAGGAAGGGAATGTTAGGGTGTGTTAGGTTTGCAAAAAGTTGCAGGTTTGAGGTTAGGGGTGTAGGGTTTTTGGTAGGAACAGTAAAAATCCGTCAAACAAGGGTACGGTTCCTTTAAATGACCCACGGTACCGTTAAATTTAACGGTACCGTGCCACTGTTTGCAAGAAGATTTCTGTGCAGGCTAGTTCTGGGCAGCTAGGGGGATGTTTTCTAGGGGAACTAATTCCTGGAAATGATAGTGCCTCAGCTCACTAGGTACTTGTTTTCCTAAAGTGTCCCATTTAAGCTACAACTAGCACATAAAGACTATCATGTAGTTTCTTGGATAATTATAAGCATGCAATAAGAAGGGACAAAATAGGCTATCATCCAAATATCACATAGATTGATTAGGCAAGGAGATAGTTAAGCATGCAATAAATCCATTAGTATTTATTCATAGATAAATCTTAATAAGAAACATATATTTCTTCAAGACTTATGACTTGAGCATTCCCCCATTCTTGGCATACTCTTGTCTTGAGCATGAGTCACATTTTCATGATTTGGATCATCAAAGGGTGCATAATGGGTGGAGGATTCGGAAATGAGGATTGATGAGACATGTGACACGTTTATGGGTTGCATGATGGGTTTGACAAGGGAGTATTGAGGACCGTTAAGGTAAGCGTGTAGGTTTATGAAATGGTGATAGAGACGGGTTAGGAACATCCCATAGGGTATCAATTTATTCTTGTTACCCTTGAGATGGACAATTCGCTTAGCGAAGAAGTAAGCAAGGTTGTATGGTTGTTGGGTTAGGAGACAGTAAATCATATGAGCACAACACGCCGGGAGTTGCTCACGATTTCCTGTGAGACTTAGAACATTTTCTCGCAGGATGACTGCCCAAGAAAGTAGTTCATGACGAACCTCTTCCAAACGAATTTTCGTTGGATTAGGGTAAGAGGGGTACTTATAAGTACGGATGAGTTTGGTTAGTTTGGTTGGAGAGGGTATGTACGAACAGTACGGACTATTCTCCTCACGATAGTGAAAGAGAGACTCAAGACACCAATCTTCAGTATAGGCACATTGCCCATGATTGGGTATTCGAAGGATCTGAGCAAATTGCTCAAGAGTTAGGACGAATTAGAAGTTTTGGACCCAAAACCAAAGTGACAAGGATTGATCCTCGTTACGTACGAGTTCAACTTGTCGAAAGAACTCCAACACAAAACGAGGACAAATGTGCTCGTTAATGTGGAGTAGACAATCGAATCCTATAGCTCTAAAGGAAGTGTTGATGTCCTGATGGTAAATTAGGGACGGATCAACGACACGGCCTTCATGAAATCGACGGGTTTCAAGATTGACATAGGCACGAATGTGGTTACCGGGAGTTGTGGGTTCTTGTGAAATTTCGGGTGTGTTGGTATCGGTTAGGAGATGATCAAAATCATATTCATGAGACATTTTTGTTTCCTAAAAAAAATTTTAAGGAAAAGTTAGAGTGAAGAATAGTTGCATTATGCACATGCCTAGTGTGTGTGCCTATATGCAAACTATGTGGTGGTGCGGTAATCTCGACTCAAAAGAAGATAATGAGATGACCCTAACACTCCTAATTTTACTTTTGCTCAAACAAATATGTCAAAAAATACATATTGATTATGTAATTCGATCAATATTCGTGAGATCATGTATGCATGAAAAGATGTTTTTAGTTTGCATCAACAATGCATGAAAAGAACAATTTCATGGTCCTAGTTTCGTGAGATTTTGAAAATGAAGGAATTGGGGTGTTTTGGTAACCTCAATGTTTTTGGTACCAAAGATTTTGAAATGTTTTGGTGTTGATGACTTCTAATTGAAAATTTTCTAGAAAAAATTGAAAAACCCCAATTCAATTTTCATCAATGCATAAACCCTAGACTCAAAATTAAAAAATTGGAGTAAGATGACTTACAATTTTTGTTGAAAAAGGGTGAGAATGATTGAGGATCTTGAAACTCAATGTCTTGAATATGATCTTGAAGGGGTGTAATTAAGTGTTGGGTGTGAGGTTAAGTTATGACAGCAGTTGCTGAGGTTATGAGGTTTTGGAATGAGTAGTGTGGAAAAAGGGAACTGAAATACGGAATGTTCCAGATGCACGGTTCCACGGTACCGTTAAATTTAACGGTGTCGTGCCACATTTACTGGAGCCGTGTATCTGCAGGGATGGTTTTCTGTCCCATTTTGATGTTTGACAAATAAGTCTCGCTGTTTTAGAGAGACTCTATGACACGAGGAAGGAATTTATACCTAATAAATTCCTTTGACTAGGGAACCTAAACTAGACTTAACGAGACACACGAGATGACTTCAAGAGTCATGAGGTTTATGGAACATGTTCCATCATTCCTAGACCTAGACGGAGATAGTTAAAGGATTCTCGTTTGAGAGGTTTGGTTAGGATGTCTGCGATATTGTCCTGGGAAGGAACTTTCTCAATGGAAATGTTTCCTTTCTGAACATTATTACGAAGGAAGTGGTGGCGAATTTCGATGTGTTTGGTACGGGAGTGTTGAACGGGGTTTTTGCTCAAGTCAATAGCACCTTTATTATCACACATAATGGGGACATCATCCAGATGGATGTCATAGTCGATAAGGGCTTGTTTCATCCATAGTGCTTGTTGACGTGCCTTTCCGGCGCTTTTGTACTCGGCTTCGGTCGTGGAGATAGCAAGAGCCATTTGTTTCTTGGAGAACCAAGAAGTTATGCAACAACCCATGAAGGTACAAACGTCACTCGTACTTTTTCGATCCACATAATCTCCCGCATGATCAGAGTCGGCATAGACAATAGTTTCTACACCGGTCCCCTTGGGATAAAATAATCCCAAGTGTATAGTGCCTTTAATGTATCAGAAGATACGCTTAACCGCTTCAAGGTGAGAGGTTTTGGGATCCTCTTGGAAGCGAGCACAAAGGCAGACACTAAACATGATGTCGGGCCTACTTGCCGTGAGGTATAGTAAACTTCCTATCATACCTCTATACTTAGTGCTATCCACGGACTCACCTTCTTCATCTTTCGTGAGTTTTATTTTCGTGGACATGGAGTTTTCATGGGCTTAGACTCTTCTAAACTGAACTTCTTAAGCATCTCCTTACTATACTTAGCTTGATTAAAGAAGATGCCATCTTCCATTTGTTTAATTTGTAAACCAAGGAAGAAATTTAATTCACCCATCATGCTCATCTCAAACTCGTCATGCATGATTTTTGAGAAATCATCGTACATTTCTTGACAAGTTGATCCAAATATAATGTCGTCGACATATATTTGAACAATGATGAGATGTGAATTTCTTTTCTTTGTGAAGAGTGTGTTATCAACCTTTCCCATGGTATATTTATGTTCAATCAAGAAAGCTTTTAGTCTATCATACCAAGCTTTAGGAGCTTGTTTAAGACCATAGAGTGCTTTCTTGAGTTTATAAACATGATTCGGACATTCAAAATCAACGAATCCCGGAGGTTGCGCAACATACACCTCCTCGTTGATATAACCATTAAGGAACGCACTCTTCACGTCCATTTGGTATAGCTTAAAGTCTAAGGCACATGCATAGGCAAGGAGTATTCTAATTGATTCTAATCTAGCTACGGGTGCATAGGTTTCATCATAATCTATTCCCTCTTGTTGGTTGTAGCCTTGTGCTACCAACTGATGAACTCAAATAAGTACATTTTATTACTATCATTTATCCTATTAATTTGACTTGTTTTACTATATTATGTATGAGGATTGATACTTAATCGTTTACTTTTGTAATTTTCAGGTAAAAACAAGCATTTGGTGAAACTTAGAAATTTTGGACTAATTATGGAGCAAAACATGCATAAAGTTAAGAGTCTACTGAAATGAAGAAGATCAAGACTAATCTGCTCCAGATGCGCCGCATCTCACTCATGACATGCGCCGCATCTCTATCAAGATATCACCAGATACGATCCAAGATACAAGAGGACATGCGCCGCATCTAATCATGGAGTTACGCCGCATCTTCTGGCGGTGTACGAATATTCCTGAATATTATAATCTTGGACCCCACGCGAAGTTAAGTCAATGCGCCGCATCTACTTACTAGATGCGCCGCATCTTCCCTCAGACAGAAACTATAAATACCCCAAGACCAGACGAATTCCGAAGCTTTTGGTCAGACATATATCAGAACCGAAGAGCAGAACCCTAGGACGAATTCAGTCAAGGAGGCAGCACAAGACACACCAAACGAAGATACAAGAGCTGTAAGAAGGTGCTGCATGTGTTTAATTCATTAAGTAGTTTTGTTTTATTGTGTTAGCAAACTTTAATTCATCAGGATTGGTGGCTTGTGTAATGTGACAACGAAAGATTGCACTCCCTTTAATACTTGCTTTCCCATCAATTAAAGTTTATATGTTGATGTCTTTGGTTACTACTTATTAGTGCATTGATAACCTCTGTGTTTATTAGTGGCTTGCGGGCATTTGACTGCGGAAAATAATGTGGCTCCCACGGTTATTACTAAATTGATCACTTAGGAATAACTTTTAGACATAAGTAATCATTAAGGGTTTACTCGCCGATAAGATTAGGACCAACGAGAAAGGGTTAACTACATACACTTCATATAAAGCTATCAATAAAACAAGTGATAATCTACTTAATTATAAGGACAGCCCTCTTATTGTCTCGAGTATTTATCTGTGTACGTGTGTGCTACTTGCTGATTCGTGCCTATTGGTTTATTTTATTATTTAATTGCAAACAAAATCGTGCCAGTCTCTCAGGCTGAAACCCCCTTGCGTTAGGATATTAAAATACTGATTAGAATAACGAGATAATACGTTCCACTCTTAGTGATCGACACTCTACTTACCATTATATTCATACTGACCGGGTACACTGCTCGTTAAGTGTGTGTGTTATTGATAAGTCGGCTAAATATAAATTTAAAACTTGAGTAGGCATTAAAACTGCCAAAACTTTACTCCAACGCACGCCCATCAAGTTTTTGGCGCCGTTGCCGGGGAGTGAATTGTTATTATCTGTTAATTTGATTAGTATTTTAATTAGGTTTTTCTTTTTATTAGATTAATTGCATCATTGTATTATTTTGCATATTTGTTGTATTGTGTGTTAATTGTTTTCTTTTATTTTTGTGTGTTTATTTTTGTTTGTGTGTTTAATTTTTTTTGGTTTTGTTTTTCGTGTTTTCTGTAATGCTATCGTTGTACTGTGCTAAATCAAACGATACGGCGCATCTGATCTCTCAGATACGGCGTATTGCGTTTAATTTTTTTAAAATACAACGCGTTTAACTAATTCGATACGACGCATCTTTTCCCCAAGATACGGTGTATCTGTTTTTAATAAGAAATTTTTTCTAAGCGATAAAGTAATACGACGCATCTGTTTTAGCAGATACGGCGTATTTGTTTTTGATAAATTTTTTTTTCTAAACGTTAACGCCATACGACGCATTTGCTTTAGCAGATACGGCGTATCTATTATTTTAATTAAAAACAGTTTGCGAATTATTAAACAGATACGACGCATCGATCTCTGTCGATACGGCGCATCTTACTGAATCAAAAATCTCGTATTTTTAAACGTAACGAAAATACGGCGCATTAACTTTCGTTAATACGACGTATTTAATTTTAAATAAATATCGATTTTTGATTAATTAATTCGATACGGCGCATTCATAAATTCTAAGCGGCGTATCTATTTTCTGGATAAAGTCTGATTAAATTTTAACGATTATAAGATACGGCGTATCCAACTTTTTGGATACGGCGCATCGTCTGCAGATATCAGTAACTTTAATTTTTCGTATTCCGTTTTCGTTATTAATTATCTGATATATTACTTTCTCGAGCATACCCTACTGATATTTTTGTGTTGATTTCAGGAAGTGCATGACCAGGAGTTCTACGAAGAACTTGATTCAACCTTTCGAAGATCCTGAACGAGCCCTACATTCGCTTAAAAGGCTTTTCAACACAAGAAGCTTTGATCTTTCAAGTTCACTCGAGCTTGATTACTTTTCTGAAGAAAAAGAGGAAGTTGAAACAGAAACAATGGGCGAAAACACTACTATGGAGGAATACATGAACAGTACCCGTGCCGATTACACTTCAGGAGTTGCTAGACCTAAGTTTGATGATAAGTCAAAATTTGAATTGAAGGGTCAGTTTCTCAAGGAATTAAGAGAGAATGCTTTCAGTGGGACGGAACATGAGGATGCTAATGAGCATGTTGAAAAGGTCCTGGAGATTGCAGATTTGTTTACTTCAGAAGGAGTGACTGCCGATCAACTCATGCTAAGAATCTTTCCAATCTCGCTAAAAGGAGCTGCTAACAAGTGGCTAAGGAATGAACCTGCTAGTTCAATCACTACATGGGGAGATTTGAAGAGCAAATTCCTGAAGAGATATTGTCCACCTGCTAAGACTGCTAAAAAGATGGAGGCTATCAATAGTTTCAAGCAAGAGCCTGATGAAACTCTTTATCAAGCCTGGGAACGATTTAAAGATTTATTGATAAAATGTCCTCAACACTATCTAACCCCTATGCAGGAGATAATATTGTTTTATCAAGGACTGGACGTGCCTACTAGACAGATTTTGGATGCTAAGGGAGCTGTACCTCAAATGAGTGCAACTAATGCTAGGAAAGCGATCCAAGAAGCTGCTGATCATTCTCAGAAATGGCACGATGGGACCTCTACTAGATCTAAGAGCAGCACTAATTTCGACGGGATTGCTGCTATTCAAGCTCAATTGGATAAAATTAGTAGAGAAATGAAGAAGCGTGATGAAAGAGCGTATGCTGCCCAAGTTGGATGTGAAAAGTGTGAAGGACCTCACTACACTAAAGATTGCCCGAACAAGAATGAAAGTGAGACGTTTGAAGAAGCATATTACACCCAATTTGGACAACCATTCCGACCTTCAGGAAGATTTAGGGAAGCTACACCGGGATTCTATCAAAAGAACAACTTCAATCCCGCTTATCAAGAAAGGAGGCAGACTTTAGATGATACTTTAAAGCAAATTATAACCGATGCTGCTAAAAGACATGAAGAGAATACTGCTATGATCAAAGAAATCCGAGCTTCAACGGACACTACTACAAGAAATCAAGGAGCTTCGATCAAAGCATTGGAACAACAAATTGGTCAAATGAGCAAAGTTCTTCAAGAAAGGGGATATGGAAGTTTACTGAGCTCAACTGAAACAAATCCAAGAGATCATGTCAAGGCCATAAGCACCACTGAAGAAGTCACTCCTAATATACCTAGAAGATCGATGAATGGTAATGATGGTGCAAGACCCGAATTTTTCTTTAATTCTTCAATCAGCTTAAGGAGACTACTAAAAGAGAAGACAAAGATTGAAGAGGAGATCAAGGCAACAATGAAAGAAGAGAGCCCTGCAACCGACTCAAATGCCTTGCCTCATAAAGAAAGAGACCCAGGAAGTTTTACTCTACCTTGTTCTATTAATAATATATCTTTCAATAATGTGTTAGCTGACTTAGGAGCTAGTGTTAGTGTTATGCCTCTTAAGACATTCGCTACCCTAGGACTAGGAAAATTAGCACCAACTAAGTTACTTATTGAATTGGCTGATAAAATGATAAAACGACCTGAAGGGATTGCTAATAATGTGCTAGTTAAGATTGAGCAGTTTATTTTTCCCGTAGACTTTGTTATACTAGACATGCCCGAGGATGTTAAGATTCCTTTAATCCTCGGAAGACCTTTCTTGTCTACTGCCCATGCTAAGATTGATGTGTTTAAGAGAAAAATCTCATTAAGGGTAGGGAATAATAAACTAGTCTATAAGTGCCAAGATCCGGTTAAAAGCATAATTAGAGGTGTTTATGTGCTAGGATTAAGAGAGCGTATGGACCTCGATCTTAAAGCTAGACTTATGGGAGAAACATTGATTCAAAACAACTCAACTAATCCTAATCATGAGAACTTTGAGGAATTCATTGACCTTAATGTACCTACCGAACTTAGACGCAATGTTGTTAATGATTCTGATAATGAGTGGTATGATTGTGTAGTAATTAATAAACGTAGGAGAATAGTTGAGAAAACGAATTTGAATAATGATGTGTTTATTGAACTACCACCCCACCTTGCTTATTTGTGCCTATATGATAATAAGAATTTCCCGTCTATCATTTTGTCATCTCTGCCCGTAAGGGACAGGACTTTGTTTATGCAGATATTAAAGAAGAACGGCGTGGAAATTAAGGACGAGCAAGGAATGTTCAATATTACTGAATTGGCGATGAAGGAGCGCGATGTTTCCGACTCCTTCAATGATCGATATTAAAGAGCTGAACGTGAGTCTAACTTGAAGACTCTGGAATAAAGACAAGTGCTTACCGGGAGACAACCCGGAGAATTTCTATTATTCTGTTTTCTGTGTCGATTCAGTCAGGCCCGCATGAGGATACGGCGCATCTCAATTCTGAGATGCGACGCATCTCCTGCAATGGTCATATCTTATTTTAATTTTTCTGCATTTTTATTTTCGACTTTAAAACTATTTATCAGTTTATTTTAATGCGGCGCATCCCTGGTTAAGGATGCGGCGCATCTTTATTCTGATCCGTATTTATTCCAGGATCGATACGGCGTATCTTCTTCCATAAGATACGGCGCATCGACTGACCTGATGATTTTCAGTTTTAATTTTTATATTTTATTTTTATCTAACTACTAATGTATTATGCAAGTTTGAACCTTTCTTATCTTAGGTGTGTTTTAAAGTATTGGTGGTATTATAGTTTCCTGGATTTCCTGTGGATACATCAAGTATGAAGCTTTAACGTTCTCATCCGCAAGAAAGATGATTTTTGCTCTTATACTAATGGAGGATCATACCGAGCAAATCTCAGGGGAGTTTTCCTGTTCTAATTCTTTTATTTTCCAGTTTTTAACCTTTTATACAAACAACGAGGACGTTGTTTAACTTAAGTGGGGGGATTGGAGAATTAGAACACTTAACAATTACTTGTCCTAAACTTTTTCAAAAATTATGCTTAAAATGTGCTTAATATATCAAACTTAAAAATTTTTAGCATGTTTTTGTTTAAGATCTAAGTTGCATAGCTGCACACATGACGTTATTTTCAAAAATTGTGATTTTCCAAAATTCACAAATCTATGAGTGTGCCGGTGACTTGTAAACTTTAGAACTTGGCTTGTATACTATTCGAGACCACCATAATGAGTATTATTTATATAATTGGAATGACTTGTCTAAATTGGTAAATTTCTAGGATTACACCCAAATAGCCTTTATATGTTATGTGTTATTAACTAGCTACACTGGTTAGTTAACCCCCGTATAAACCCTTTTGTTACTCTCATTTTTAGAGTAAGATACCCCTAGAAAAACACTCAGAGCCATTCCTTTCGTTTCTTACACCTATATTTAAAATGTTTCGTTACACCCTTACACCTTAGCCTACCCTGTAGATTAAAGTCCGTGGTTGGTTAATTGCTATAGGCAAAGTGTGTTTCCTTACATTACCTGTGTTCGCGTGCGTAATTCATTATCTTTGGTTAGGTCGGGAAATTGCACAATGCAATTGGAGTGAAAGTAAATATAGTATATCTTTGAGTTTGTTTTTCGTGTGTTTACTACTTTCACTATTACCGTTATTTCTGAAGTATGAAAAGTATGGAAAAATTATCCAGAATTATCATTATAGTGATGTGGTGAAATTTTACACATCTATGTCTATGTTTAAAAAAAAAAAAAAAAAAAAAAAAAAATCGAAAAAATAAGAAAAGAAAAAGAAAGAAAGAAAAGTTGGAAGTTTGTTTCAACCAACTTATGTAAAGTTATGTAAGTGGTTCATATGGCCACTATTTGTTGTACTATATCTATGGATTGAATGGGAATTGGCAGTTATGGGAACGCCAATTAAGGTTTATTCTTTGATTAAGATCTTGTTGAGTATAATTCGTGTCTACCTAAAGCGTGTGTTTCAAGTGTTAAAGCGTGAGTTATTCGATGATATGAGTCTTATTCATGGGATGGTTGGGATAGTGATTAACCACACTTAGGATTTTAATTTATTTGTTTTGTTTATTTTTCATTTTACACCAATTTATATCCCAAATGTTATCCATGCCCTTTATTATTCTTTATCCAACCAAACCTTTGATTTATTGAGATTAGGGATTTGAGCAATCTTAAGTATCGTAGTCGTGGATTCGGCTATGTATTTATGATTTTGTCGCCCTTTTTGATATATTATTATTGGTAAAGTTTGGACCTATCTTTAGCCTATTCGAGTTAAGGATTTGAGCAATTGCAAGTATCGTGTTCGTGGATTCGATCATGTATTTGTGATTTTGTCGCCTTTTCTGGAATTTGAGATCGATAGTGAAAGAGAATAATTAACCCTTAAGCCTACAAACCCTTTTTACCGCTTTAGACTTGTTATTCCTTAGCTTTAGTGGAGGAGATGTGTATACTTGCCAAGCTTATGATAGAATATTCGTCACGACTGGACAGTTAAACGATTAGATTTGCTTTTATCAAATTATTTATTTATACTTCTAATTCGTTAAGTGTTTAGTTGTGTGATTATGAAATAAACGAATACATGCTTAAATATAAAAATAAATCCTAACATCTTTTAGGATACATTTTCATAAGAGAAATTCTAAGGTTTACTTGGGGACAAGTAAAGTTCAAGTGGGGGGATATTTGATGAACTCAAATAAGTACATTTTATTACTATCATTTATCCTATTAATTTGACTTGTTTTACTATATTATGTATGAGGATTGATGCGTGAGTTTTGCAACCTTACAACAGGTTTTACCTCTCGAGGGATCTCAAGAGGCTTACAACCCCACCAGGCAGTGTACCTGACCGATGTAGTATAGTGTAGTGGTAAGTACGGGGGATTGATCGTTCTCCACAGGGAATAGTGTTCGTTAGGTATGAAAAGCTACTCTAATTAGGTCTAAGGGTTGAGGAAGATTCTTTTTTATGTTTTTATATTTTTATGAAAGCAAGTAAAATCTCGGTTTTGAAAGAGTGGGCGGAATTAGTTGCTAGTCAACTAATCCAAAATTACTACGGATGCAAATAAAATAAAATAACAAAAATGAAATGTGGTGAGAAACTTATGTGTAGAGAAATGTGTTTACTTAGATTTCCTTACTCCCTAACTATCTTTTACCGGTTAATTAGTGTGTATTAGTCGCGTGGATGACGGGTGTATTCCTTAATACCATTCGTGGGGTGGCGTACTTACTTCCCCAACTCTACAAGCTCCTACTTCACTCCTATGTCGAGCCGGCTAGGAAGCTCCTAACATGGGATCACTAGAATTCGCTTGTGCATTAAATACAACCATAAAAACCTTTAGTACGCGTTTGGTTCATGTTTCTTAAGACGTTCAAGCAAGTTACCGAATAGGAAGTTAGCCAGTTTTCTTAAGCCTAACATAGATAAACAATCATCCAATACAACTAACAACACACTAACAACCAATAATCAATAGCTAAGTTTCATTAGATCTAAGCAAACACAAGATAAATTTAGCCTAACATGTTAAACAAAAGACAAGAATAAGATAGAATCAAACAACACATAGACATATTGAATGATTAATTGATAACTTATCTTTCAATGAAACATGGAAGATCTCAAGGCAAAAAGCCCTGAAAAAGTAGCTAAAATCGTCTTAGGGTTTTATCCCAAAATTCCACACACTAAGCTCTCCTTAATGACAAAAGATTAGAAAACTATATATAGATTTTTGGATCTGACGGCGTCACCTTATGGAGTGTGACGCCGTCACCTCGCCGCTTTTAGGGTTCCCGGATGACCTTCTTGACGCCGTCCCTCTTTAGCTCTTCAAAAATCCATTCTGGCTTATCAAGGCTTGACGCCGTCGAACCTAGAACGTGACGCCGTCTCCTTATGATTTAAGCCGTGACGCCCTTGATCAAGTTAAAGCATGACGCCGTCAGAATTCACATGCTATTTTCACTGGCTTATCATGAGTAAATTTCACGTCCAACTTTTCTTGCCAAAGCATGACGCCGTCCAGAGTAAATTGTGACGCCGTCAAGAGTAACTTTTAGCCGATTTTTGAGACTTTGCCGTTTTCTTCACTTTAATGCTCCAAAAACGTTCAAAATGCCTCCTTTTCCAGATTTCTCCTCAAAAGTACCTAAAATGACAAAAGGAACGATTTAGGGCAATATTTGATCAAATAAATACGATTTAAGGCTTAAATGACCCCTTAAAAGCGGTACACTTTTCGCTTCATCAAATACCCTTACACTTGAGATTTGCTTGTCCTCAAGCAAATGCGCTTTTATTCTAATCAAAATACAAGTTAGGGGTCATTTAATGCTAACATAAAAGTAATTACAACAAATAATCGTTCCACTTCAATCATAATAAGCACGGAGATTACATACTAGCACCTCACAAGTAGTGTTTAGATACTCACATCTCTCAAGTGTCATCAAAATAAATCTCATAAATGAAAACGGAAAATATCTCTCACTACCTGTCATAGCAAATAGATTACCATAGGCTTGGGAAAGGATCGAAAACCTCCTCCACTAGGCGTAAGCACCTAAGATAAACTATCAAAGAGGGCTTTTAAATGGGTTATAACTTTAGGTGTAGGGAAAAGGAAAACACGGTTTTGTTGGATACGGGATATTTTACTGGTGGCGAGTTAAAGATCTTGATCAATTACATGTACTATACAATGTTGCTAAGCCAAGACTCGACTCAATATTAAGCTAGAAACAAAATAACAAAATAACAAAAACATAAAAATAAACATAAAATGAAACGGGATGGTAGTCCGTATGTTTTTTCTATTTTTCATTTTCTCATTTTTTTGTATTTTTCTTGATTTTTTTGAATTTTTTTTTTTTTTTTTTTTTTTTTTTTTTTTTTTTTTTTTTGCATACACTTTTGCCCTACCATCCAAAATAATACATCATAGAGGCATTGCATCCCCTTACACTTGAACTTTTACATAACTTTACAAATACTAATCTAATGACTCGAATTAAGATAATTGAAAAACTTGGAGTACTTTTAAAATATTTAGCACATATGGGGGTAATAAATGATGTTCTTCCCCATTACTCCATTACACTAGTACTTTACCCATGAGTCCCAATCATCCCAAAACAATATGTACAAGGATATGACTCGACTTAGCAACCATGTAATCAATTAGATAATTAACTTGGGGTTTAAACAAATGTTGTCACAATAATGCACTAAAGATGAGTGCATACAAGGTAGGCTAAGGCGATTTGGGTGTACATTTAAGTGGGGTGTAACAAATTCTTCCTTTAAGTAAAATGCTTAAAGGTCGAAACGAAAAGATAGGCTCTGAGGGGTGTACTAGGGGTATCGTGTACTAAGAATGAGTACAACGCAAAGGGTGTGGGAGAATTACTTGACCAATGTAGCCAAAGTAATTATAACAAAAACACAGGTGTAAAACAATGGGTTAATCCTAATGCCTCTTATCATGTAGTAAATCTAACTACACGAATGTAGTCTCACTTGTGGCCTTGGAATGGTCCTAACGCAAGTTCTAGAATCTAAGTGCTACCGGTACACACATCATAGCATAAATGCTTTTCCTACCAATTCTAGGGGCGAACCTCACATATTTGGGGTGGAAAATTTTTTTAGTGGTACGGTTTTTTGTGCTAGTCATATAACTCCTATCCGTGAGACGCTTATTAGAACTAAAGTTTCACTCCTAAATGTTGTAAAAAATTTTAAATTTGGCACTAAAATTACCTTAACAAGTATTCCTCTCAGTTTTATTACACATCTACTATTAAACAAACAAAAATCAAGCGTAATTGTATTCTCTAAAATCGTACTTTTACCCTCCCCTTACACTTAAGATGAACATTGTCCCCAATGTTCAAATAATAAGATGTAAAAGCAAAAAGTAAAAGAATGAAATCAAATACTCCCCTGATTCGCTCGGTGGATAATGAAATTACACGGTTAAATCTTCCTCCAAAGTAATGTTGAAGCTCCATGACTAATGCATCGCCATAAGCTTGATCCAAAAACATTTCCTTGTCCAAAATAACCTGTTAAACCTGAGAAAACAAACACGAAAACCTGCATAACATCGGCGGGATAAAATCTATATATAAGGATATAATGCTTGTGGAATGAAAATTTTGCAGATTCCTGGAGATTATAAGTTGGAGATTTTAATAAAAACTTTTTATGAAAACAAAACTTTCAAAAATTTCTGGAAATTAAATCTGACGCCGTCAGGTTGTAATTCCTGACGCCGTCAGAAATGATCTGACAGAATTCTCATGTTAAGTTTCCGGAAAATTTCTGGAAAAACCTATACCTCATTTCCTGGAAATCCTGCAAAATATCATTATGACTCGATACAAGCATTTGACTCAAACAAATACTAATATGTATGTTAATTTAATATTATTATGATTCATGTTCATTTGTTCTAATAAACCGATTTGACTTTCCCTTACACTTAACTTTTGCAAAATACCTTTATATGTAGTTAAGACGAAGTTAAAAACAAAATAAAGCATTTTCACAATTTTATTTTTGAACATGAATCAATAATAATAAAAATTAAACATACATACGGAAGCAAATAGAATCAAACAAACAAATAAATAAACACACAAAGCAAATAAAGCATGGGCTGCCTCCCAAGAGCGCTTGTTTTTGTTCGAGTCACGAGCCTGACTCTACCCTTATTTAACGGATAAAGGAGAGGTTTTTTCTACACTTAGGATTAAGTGCGGGTGATAGTAGCGATACACACCATCTGGGTGGAAGTATGCCACGTGAGGAGAGAGTGACGGATGAATTATATACTCAAAGGGGTGTGCTCCTTTCATCATAACCTTACCTAGTTCACTTTGGTCAATGGGTGAATTAAAGTTTTCTCCTAAAAAGGGATCATCTTCTATCAACTTCGAGAGATTCCTAGTTGGGAATCCATCTTGACCTAATAAACCCGGTTTAAACCCATAATGTTTCTTGTGATCAATCATAAACGGGTGATGTAAGTATGAAAGGTTATGGTTCACTCCTATGTCAGCTTTCTCTCTACAAGGCTTAGAGTCTACTACCTTAATCTTAACATTGCCCAGACTACATGGTTTGATGGGTGGATCGGGACCTTTTTCAATTCCTAAATTCACATCTAAAGATGGAAGATTAGGTAACGGTTTTGGTTGAGGCTCCGGTTCATCAAAACTAGAAAATCCCCTAGAACTAAGAGTAAGGTTGTGATCACTATAAGCATTCAAACCTATATCCTCTAATTGTGTTTGGTTCAAAGGTTCTACCTCTATTGGGGTTCCTATAGTCTCTTCTACATCTTCCGGGTAAGTCACTGGTGGTGTGTATGCCTCAAATGATGGTAGGACTTGTGGGGTACCTGGTGGGCTTATGTTACTTACCTCATCATTCCTTATGTCAAGATCACCTATATCCTCATCATGTGTTTTAGTAGGATCTAACCCTAACATTTTACCAAGTATCTCAAGTACTTCTCTAGGCATCTCAACTTCAATGTCCGAATCATAAGGATCATCCTCAATATTCTGACTGCTATATTCAAATTGCCCAAAAGATTCATCATGTGTTTCTTGAGATTCATCGTCATTGATCATAAAACCTAGGTCTTTTTGATCAATGTGATCATGCTCGGCTAGATCCTCCATCACATCAAGATCACCTAAGTGTTCACCCTGTATTATGGTAGTGCCTAACCATGACATGCAGCTAGGTGGCTCAACTCTACCCTCATCCCCAAACAAACTTGTTTCATGATCCTTGAAATTTGTGGTCAATTGACTTGTATTAATGTTTGTTGGGTTGTCTACCATATAATAATATTGGGCACAATTCTCAATAGCTTCCCATGCTTTCTCAGCACTTAATTCCCTAATATCCCTGCCGGCAATATGGTAAATGTCCCTTTGGGCATGTCGGTCGACATGATTGTAAAAGATTTGAGTTAGGGACC
This sequence comes from Artemisia tridentata subsp. tridentata, assembly GCA_021014915.2. Lineage (NCBI taxonomy): Eukaryota > Viridiplantae > Streptophyta > Magnoliopsida > Asterales > Asteraceae > Artemisia > Artemisia tridentata. The sequence continues at coordinate 196,401,537 of CP139509.1, read as the reverse complement.
AAAAATCAAAGTTATGATGAGGGACTTTTTGGAGTAAATATTTAAAACGAGTCCATGCATCAAAGAGAGGTTCATCTTTATGTTGTTTAAACATCAAGATGTCATATGGAGTGGGTGAATTACGTGGTTGGTGGTATGGTGGATTCGCGTTCTCCATAATGGTGAACGGAAGAGTCAATGGAAACCTTATACGAACAAAAGCACGAAGAAAATAGATAGACTAAAGAAAATCTAGAAAAATAAAACAAAAATCTCACTAGAAAGGAATCTAGTGAGTAGACCTATAAAATAAAAATTCAACCTAAACAATAACTATTCCCCGGCAGCGGCGCCAAAAACTTGATGCGTGGTTTTGTAACCTTACAACAGGTTTTACCTCTCGAGGGATCTCAAGAGGCTTACAACCCCACCAGGCAGTGTACCTGACCGATGTAGTATAGTGTAGTGGTAAGTACGGGGGATTGATCGTTCTCCACAGGGAATAGTGTTCGTTAGGTATGAAAAGCTACTCTAATTAGGTCTAAGGGTTGAGGAAGATTCTTTTTTATGTTTTTATATTTTTATGAAAGCAAGTAAAATCTCGGTTTTGAAAGAGTGGGCGGAATTAGTTGCTAGTCAACTAATCCAAAATTACTACGGATGCAAATAAAATAAAATAACAAAAATGAAATGTGGTGAGAAACTTATGTGTAGAGAAATGTGTTTACTTAGATTTCCTTACTCCCTAACTATCTTTTACCGGTTAATTAGTGTGTATTAGTCGCGTGGATGACGGGTGTATTCCTTAATACCATTCGTGGGGTGGCGTACTTACTTCCCCAACTCTACAAGCTCCTACTTCACTCCTATGTCGAGCCGGCTAGGAAGCTCCTAACATGGGATCACTAGAATTCGCTTGTGCATTAAATACAACCATAAAAACCTTTAGTACGCGTTTGGTTCATGTTTCTTAAGACGTTCAAGCAAGTTACCGAATAGGAAGTTAGCCAGTTTTCTTAAGCCTAACATAGATAAACAATCATCCAATACAACTAACAACACACTAACAACCAATAATCAATAGCTAAGTTTCATTAGATCTAAGCAAACACAAGATAAATTTAGCCTAACATGTTAAACAAAAGACAAGAATAAGATAGAATCAAACAACACATAGACATATTGAATGATTAATTGATAACTTATCTTTCAATGAAACATGGAAGATCTCAAGGAAAAAAGCCCTGAAAAAGTAGCTAAAATCGTCTTAGGGTTTTATCCCAAAATTCCACACACTAAGCTCTCCTTAATGACAAAAGATTAGAAAACTATATATAGATTTTTGGATCTGACGGCGTCACCTTATGGAGTGTGACGCCGTCACCTCGCCGCTTTTAGGGTTCCCGGATGACCTTCTTGACGCCGTCCCTCTTTAGCTCTTCAAAAATCCATTCTGGCTTATCAAGGCTTGACGCCGTCGAACCTAGAACGTGACGCCGTCCCCTTATGATTTAAGCCGTGACGCCCTTGATCAAGTTAAAGCGTGACGCCGTCAGAATTTACATGCTATTTTCACTGGCTTATCATGAGTAAATTTCACGTCCAACTTTTCTTGCCAAAGCATGACGCCGTCCAGAGTAAATTGTGACGCCGTCAAGAGTAACTTTTAGCCGATTTTTGAGACTTTGCCGTTTTCTTCACTTTAATGCTCCAAAAACGTCCAAAATGCCTCCTTTTCCAGATTTCTCCTCAAAAGTACCTAAAATGACAAAAGGAACGATTTAGGGCGATATTTGATCAAATAAATACGATTTAGGGCTTAAATGACCCCTTAAAAGCGGTACACTTTTCGCTTCATCAAGGATTGATACTTAATCGTTTACTTTTGTAATTCTCAGGTAAAAACAAGCATTTGGTGAAACTTAGCAATTTTGGACTAATTATGGAGCAAAACATGCATAAAGTTAAGAGTCTACTGAAATGAAGAAGATCAAGACTAATCTGCTCCAGATGCGCCGCATCTCACTCATGACATGCGCCGCATCTCTATCAAGATATCACCAGATACGATCCAAGATACAAGAGGACATGCGCCGCATCTAATCATGGAGTTACGCCGCATCTTCTGGCGGTGTACGAATATTCCTGAATATTATAATCTTGGACCCCACGCGAAGTTAAGTACATGCGCCGCATCTACTTACTAGATGCGCCGCATCTTCCCTCAGACAGAAACTATAAATACCCCAAGACCAGACGAATTCCGAAGCTTTTGGTCAGACATATATCAGAACCGAAGAGCAGAACCCTAGGACGAATTCAGTCAAGGAGGCAGCACAAGACACACCAAACGAAGATACAAGAGCTGTAAGAAGGTGCTGCATGTGTTTAATTCATTAAGTAGTTTTGTTTTATTGTGTTAGCAAACTTTAATTCATCAGGATTGGTGGCTTGTGTAATGTGACAACGAAAGATTGCACTCCCTTTAATACTTGCTTTCCCATCAATTAAAGTTTATATGTTGATGTCTTTGGTTACTACTTATTAGTGCATTGATAACCTCTGTGTTTATTAGTGGCTTGCGGGCATTTGACTGCGGAAAATAATGTGGCTCCCACGGTTATTACTAAATTGATCACTTAGGAATAACTTTTAGACATAAGTAATCATTAAGGGTTTACTCGCCGATAAGATTAGGACCAACGAGAAAGGGTTAACTACATACACTTCATATAAAGCTATCAATAAAACAAGTGACAATCTACTTAATTATAAGGACAGCCCTCTTATTGCCTCGAGTATTTATCTGTGTACGTGTGTGCTACTTGCTGATTCGTGCCTATTGGTTTATTTTATTATTTAATTGCAAACAAAATCGTGCCAGTCTCTCAGGCTGAAACCCCCTTGCGTTAGGATATTAAAATACTGATTAGAATAACAAGATAATACGTTCCACTCTTAGTGATCGACACTCTACTTACCATTATATTCATACTGACCGGGTACACTGCTCGTTAAGTGTGTGTGTTATTGATAAGTCGGCTAAATATAAATTTAAAACTTGAGTAGGCATTAAAACTGCTAAACCGCAACGACACAACACGCGCATCACCAACCTTGCCTTATTCCTAACTACGACGCCATTTTCGTCGAGTTTGTTTCTAAACACCCATTTAGTTCTTATGATTGTTTGATTTCTAGGAAGAGGTACTAAATCCCAAACTTAGTTTGCGGTGAATTGATTTAGTTCCTCCTGCATGGAAAATATCAAACTTTCATCCTTAATTGCTTCACCTACATTCTTAGGTTCTACGGTTGATATGAAACAAAAGAAGTTACTTTTGTTTTGTGCTTGTGACCTAAGGGTTCTTTGGTTTAGGTTACCTATGACATTTTCAATAGGATGGTTTTTGGATTCCTTAATGTTGACAATTTCGTCAACTTCAACTATTTCATCCTCAATGTCATCTTCTAGGGTTTTCTTGCCATTAACCTTAATGGCTTCATCCTCATCTAAGTCATCATCAACCAATAGTGATGTCTTAGATTGTGGAGGACTTTCATCGAATGTCACGTTGAGTGATTCTTCGACTTTCGAGGTTTCTCTATTTCGGACAACGTAGGCTTTACTATTTTGGGAGTAACCTAGGAATACACCTTCGTAAGACTTTGGGTCAAACTTGGTGAGGTAATCTTTAGTGTTTAGTATGAAGCATTTGCTTCCGAACACTCTAAAGTAATCAAGAGAAGGTTTTCTTCCTTTCATGATTTCATATGGGGTTTTTCCTAAGATAGGTCTAATTAGAATCCTATTTAGAATGTAAGTTGAGGTGTCCACCGCATTACACCAAAACTTTTGCGGAATTGATTGTTCATTCAACATCGTTCTACTCATTTCTTGTAGAGTACGATTTTTCCGCTCAACTACCCCATTTGATTGAGGAGTGCGTGGAGCCAAGAAATTGTGAGTAATACCATTAGCATCACAATATACTCCAAATTGCACTTCATTATCAAATTCCCGACCATGATCCATCCTAATAGAAACTATTGTACATCCTAGTCGATTTTGGACTTTCTTACTAAAGATTTCAAATTCCTCAAAGGCTTGTGTCTTATTCTTAAGAAATCTAGTCCAAGTATACCTAGAGTAGTCATCAACTATTACTAAGGTATAGAGATTTCCTCCGTAGCTCCGTACGGCAGATGGACCGAATAAGTCCATGTGAAGTAGTTCTAGGCATCTAGAGGTCGAGACCATATTCTTAGCTTTGTGACTAGAATGAGCTTGTTTTCCAACTTTACAAGCGTCACAAAAGTGTGTGTCGAACTTAATCTTAGGTAGGTTTCTAACTAGTTCCTTAGATGCCAATGATTGTATAAGACGCATATTGGCATAACCTAGTCTCCTATGCCACAGGGTGGTATGATCATCTATAGTTGCTAGACAAATCTTATCTTCAGGCTTATTTCCTATCTTCATGACAAATAAGCCGTTTTTCCTGACTCCTCTGCCTATGGTTTTCCTATTCTTAATAATCTCACTACCCTCTTCAGAGAATATGACTCTACACTTATTATCTACCATTTGACTAATGCTAAGTAAGTTAAAACCTAAGTTATCTACGTGCTCAACATTTCTAATAATAAGAGAGTCTTGAGTAATCGTACCTTTGCCTATAATATTGCCCTTAAGTTTGCTACTGAAAGTGACATTACCTCCGTTGTATGCCTTGTATGATGAGAATAAACTTTGGTTGCCCGTCATGTGGTTAGTGCATCCACTATCCTTGACCCATTCATCAGGCTCTAAGTCAATTCCCAAGCATATCTATTGCATAAGACAAACATTCAAACATTTGGTCCCCAATATCTCATGGTTCCAAAGTGGTTAGCAATAAACATCCCATTCATTTCTTGCATGTGGTTAGGATGTTGGAATGGAGGACAAATTTGCCATGGCAAGTAACTTTGCAGTTGACAGTTATTCCAAGTTACGGGATAGTTACTTGGAAAACTTTGTCTTCTAGAGTTACGTCTCGGTAGAGGAATTCTTGACCGAGGTTTGGGAGTGTTTGTTTTTCTAGGTGGAGGAGTCTTAGGCCTTGTGTTTGGTTTTACAAATCCAGGTTTGGGTTTTGACATGGGTTTGTAAAATCTCTTAACTTCCTCTATACTAGCAATTGAGACCTTTGTGCCATTAACAACTATGTGAGTTGGTTTAGAACTTGATTTGTTTTTGAGATTCGACTCAGTTCTGTCCCCAATACCAGACGGTACCACGGTTCCATTAATTTTAATGGTACCGTTGGTACCTTTAGTGGTGCCGTCTTGGGATTTGACAGAATCAATAGGTTTGACAGATTTTACACGATTTGTTTTATCTGTCGAAACATTTTCTATATTCTTTTTGAACCTAGTTATCCTAATTGCATTTTCCTTGAGTTTTTCATTTTCTAATCGAAGATTTATGCATGACTTACATCCCACGTTTATTTCTTTGTTTCTTTCAAGTCCTTTGCGTTGATCCTTTATTTCTAAAATTTTCACTTCGAGTTCATGCAATTTTGACTTTAGTGATTTGTTTCTACTTAACATTTTTGAAACAATTTTGCATAGATTATTATGTTCGTCATGTAGTACGTTATCATCTATTGACGAGTTGTCATCTATGAAATTAGGGTAGTCGTAACGTACCTCATTAGAAGCATGAGCCATTAGACATGTTTCTCCTTGGGCTTCTTTTCTTCATCATCACCGCTATCACTCCAGGAGCCTCCTATGAGAGCTCGTTGGTTGTTGACTTTCGGTGGCTTGGGACACTCTCCTATGAGGTGATTAGGATCTCCACATCTAAAGCATTTCCTATCACTTTTCCCTTTCTTTTCAGCAAGGTTCTTTTGTGATGTCTTCTTCTTATCACGAGGTTGCCTAACGAACCTACCTCTTCTCCTAAAGAACTTTTTAAAGTCCCTAACCGCTAATGCATATTCCTCATCTTCACTATCGGAACTCGAACATTCCTCATCACTAGACTCCTACTTGGCTTTCAACGCTAGAGATCTAACTCTCTCGCTTTTGCCTTTGACTATATCAGAGTCTTTCTTAATTATCATCTCGTGAACTTTCAAGTTTCCTATAAGTTCATCGAGTGACAACATCGCCAAGTCCTTTGACTCTTCAATGGCGGTAACCTTTGCTCTCCATTTAGGATGTAGAGCCCTAAGGAACTTCCTAACATAATTCTTGCTAGAGTAACCTTCATCAAGAGCTTTAAGACTAGTAATAATAGTATTGAATCTAGCAAAAGCATTATCTATAGATTCATCTTTCGTAATGGAAAATTGTTCATATTGTTGAACAAGAAGATCTACCTTGTTCTCTTTGACTTGGTTATTACCTTGGTGAGTGACTAACAAAGTTTTCCAAATATCTTTTGCCGTATTACACATGAAAATTCTTTCAAATTCCTTTTTAGGCAAAGCATTATAAATCATCATTTTAGCCTCATTATTTTTGGCTAATTTCCTTTTAAGTTCATCACTTTGTTTATCATAAGAAACTATTTCATCCTTTTTAGTTTCCGGATTCATTTGAATAGGTTGAAAGTCACCCTCGGTAATAACATGCCAAAGATCAATGTCTTTTGATTTCACATACGTTTCGAATCTTGTTTTCCAATAAATAAAACAATCGGTTTCGAAAAGTGGTGGTCTTTGCATAGATTGCCCTTCTAGATATTTGTCGGAATCCATTGATCGATTCAAGTTTTAAAATACAATATACTTTAAAAACTTGACTGACGTGGCTTCTGATACCAATTGTGGGAAACTAGAAGGGGGGGGGGGTTGAATAGTTTACAGGTTTAAATTCCTTTTAAAAATCTTGTTTTAAAAGTATGGTATTGGAAACTTTGATTCGAACTATATGTGTAATCAATCAACACTAATATGAACTAGACACTAAGCTAACTAATGATAACTAATAAAAGTAAAGAGTAGAGTTGGAAAGATCAAACCGAGACAGAGGATTTATAGTGGTTCGGCTATGAAGCTCTTCTTCGCCCTACTCCACTCCCCGAGTACCACACTCGAGAGTATCAAGCACTATGTCAACAACCTCCCTTTAGGCGGAGAAAACCGTACACGTCGCTTATACTATTACTGACACTAAGCTAGATGTCGAGTGCTAATCTTAGCTAGCACCAATTTACCAAGGTCCACGTGACCAAACACACAAGCCCAATGGCTTCAAGAGATCACCAAGATCTCAACAAGATCACAAAGATCAACTCTCACTTCACTCTACTCAATCTAACTACTCTAGATCCTTTGACTACTCACACACAAGCCCAATGGCTTCAAGAGATCTTCACTATCTCTTAAGATCATAATGATCTTCACTCACACTCTCACAAAAGAAAGATAATCTTGATGTATGCTAAGATACAACAAGGATGTAACAAGTGTTACAAAAATCTAACAACTATAACTCTTGTATCTTCTTGAATACCTTGAGTTCTTCTCTTGCTAATGAAGAGGGATGACAACACCTTGTATCAACTTGAATACTTGTGTTCTTCTCTTGCTAATGAAGAGGGATAACAACACCTTGTATCAACTAGGATACTTGTGTTCTTCTCTTGCTAGTGAAGAGGTATGAAGAGGATCACTTGAAGGATGATTGGATCACTCTTGAATAAAAAAAAAACTAATCTAAATGATCAAAGAAAGAAAGTGTGAAGAGAGTATTCAACTCAGAAAGTTTTGTGTGTGAAAGGATGCCTAAAAACTGTGAAAGGGGTTGGTATTTATAGGCAAAGAAAATCTGAACGTTACAGAAAATTTTGTACAGACGGCTCCGTTAAATACCCCACGGCTCCATTAAATTTAACGGAATCGTGGAGCCGTCGTAGACTAGGACGCTCCAAATTTTGTCTTTTCTGGTGAAAACTTATTTGGGGAAGTTTGGAGCTTATTTTGAGGGGAAAAATAGTTGTTGTGATTTTCAAACTTATTTTTCCATTAAAACCTTTCTTAATATTTTAAAAATAATTTGTCATGTGTATTTTTGAAAAAAATGTTTTGTCCCATTTAAATTGTGAATTCTCAAAACATAAATTCACTTCTTTGATCACTAGTTCAAGTTGTAACTTTGTTCTAGAGTGATTTGCGTAGAAACGGGATCTTCCGATTAAAGACTTGTTTAAGTTGATTTTAACATATCGTGATTTCACATTTTGTCATCTTCAAAACGTGAAGTAATCGAAAGATATAAATAACGTGTTTAGAACATTATTTGCATCAACAATCTCCCCCTTTTTGATGATGACAAAATATAAACTCATGTTAGGTTAAAATTAGTGTTAACAAGTTTTTAATGAGTTTAGTCCCATTTCTCCCCCTTTTTGTCTAATCAAAAAGGTGACAAAGGCTCCCCCTTGATGTGTACTCCCTCTCATTTTGAGAACACAAAGGAATCGAGCAATGGTTCTTGCTACAAAACAAAGTTAGAAGATACATATATAATATGTAACAAGTAGCACATTATGACAAATATCCAACTACACAAGAAGAAAAGTAGCTAAGAGCTAAAAACGATAATCAACAACCCTCATAAGAGCCCATTCATTCATTAAAAGAAAATAAATGTCATACATGGATATGACTTCATGGAAACATAAAAGAGACAATGATAAGCATAAATCCCTAATGACGAGAGGCATGTTTCATTTCCAAGAGGGCTCCTAAAGACCTATTGTGGGTTAGGAGGTGGTGGAGATTGGGGCCCCATTTGGGGTGGTGGTGGTGTCAAGAGATGTTCTATAAAGTAGAACATGAAATGAATCTCGTCTCTTAAGAAGTAGATGAGGTTACGGTTATGGAGACAACATAGGCAATTAGCACTATGTAAATCAAAGGGATGTGGTTGATTGGGTTGTGCCATGATAGGAGATGGTGATTGTGGTAGGTTTGTTGGAGGTGAAATTGGCATGGCATTGTCCAATGGAGTTAAGGGGGATGGTGTGTACTCCATTGATGATGTAGTGTAGAAGGATGATGAAGATGTTGTGTAGGTAGAGGATGTTTTAGAGGGTGCATAAGGTGGTGATGGTGAGTATGGAGTGGCTTGGGAAGGTGGTGTCATTGCTTCATCATCTTTTGTAAGATCTACAAAGAGTGGTTTGGAAGGTGGTTTTACGGTGATTCTAGGTTTCTTGGAAATGTGAGAGGTGGATCCTTGGTTGGAAGCCATGGATGTTTGTGATGAGAGGTTGAAGGTGAAGTGCAAGATATTCTTGCAAGGTGAGGTGCAAGATATTCTTGCAAGGTGAGGCTTTATATAGGGAGGATGGGTGAAATTTGAATTAAAGGTGATGGGAGTGTCCTATGGTGTAGGAAGGGAATCTTAGGGTGTGTTAGGTTTGCAAAAAGTTGCAGGTTTGAGGTTAGGGGTGTAGGGTTTTTGGTAGGAACAGTAAAAATCCGTCAAACAGGGGTACGGTTCCTTTAAATGACCCACGGTACCGTTAAATTTAACGGTACCGTGCCACTGTTTGCAAGAAGATTTCTGTGCAGGCTAGTTCTGGGCAGCTAGGGGGATGTTTTCTAGGGGAACTAATTCCTGGAAATGATAGTGCCTCAACTCACTAGGTACTTGTTTTCCTAAAGTGTCCCATTTAAGCTACAACTAGCACATAAAGACTATCATGTAGTTTCCTAGGATAATTATAAGCATGCAATAAGAAGGGACAAAATAGGCTATCATCCAAATATCACATAGATTGATTAGGCAAGGAGATAGTTAAGCATGCAATAAATCCATTAGTATTTATTCATAGATAAATCTTAATAAGAAACATATATTTCTTCAAGACTTATGACTTGAGCATTCCCCCATTCTTGGCATACTCTTGTCTTAAGCATGAGTCACATTTTCATGATTTGGATCATCAAAGGGTGCATAATGGGTGGAGGATTCGGAAATGAGGATTGATGAGACATGTGACACGTTTATGGGTTGCATGATGGGTTTGACAAGGGAGTATTGAGGACCGTTAAGGTAAGGGTGTAGGTTTATGAAATGGTGATAGAGACGGGTTAGGAACATCCCATAGGGTATCAATTTATTCTTGTTACCCTTGAGATGGACAATTCGCTTAGCGAAGAAGTAAGCAAGGTTGTATGGTTGTTGGGTTAGGAGACAGTAAATCATATGAGCACAACACGCCGGGAGTTGCTCACGATTTCCTGTGAGACTTAGAACATTTTCTCGCAGGATGACTGCCCAAGAAAGTAGTTCATGACGAACCTCTTCCAAACGAATTTTCGTTGGATTAGGGTAAGAGGGGTACTTATAAGTACGGATGAGTTTGGTTAGTTTGGTTGGAGAGGGTATGTACGAACAGTACGGACTATTCTCCTCACGATAGTGAAAGAGAGACTCAAGACACCAATCTTCAGTATAGGCACATTGCCCATGATTGGGTATTCGAAGGATCTGAGCAAATTGCTCAAGAGTTAGGACGAATTTGAAGTTTTGGACCCAAAACCAAAGTGACAAGGATCGATCCTCGTTACGTACGAGTTCAACTTGTCGAAAGAACTCCAACACAAAACGAGGACAAATGTGCTCGTTAATGTGGAGTAGACAATCGAATCCTATAGCTCTAAAGGAAGTGTTGATGTCCTGATGGTAAATTAGGGACGGATCAACGACACGGCCTTCATGAAACCGACGGGTTTCAAGATTGACATAGGCACGAATGTGGTTACCGGGAGTTGTGGGTTCTTGTGAAATTTCGGGTGTGTTGGTATCGGTTAGGAGATGATCAAAATCATATTCATGAGACATTTTTGTTTCCTAAAAAAAATTTTAAGGAAAAGTTAGAGTGAAGAATAGTTGCATTATGCACATGCCTAGTGTGTGTGCCTATATGCAAACTATGTGGTGGTGCGGTAATCTCGACTCAAAAGAAGATAATGAGATGACCCTAACACTCCTAATTTTACTTTTGCTCAAACAAATATGTCGAAAAATACATATTGATTATGTAATTCGATCAATATTCGTGAGATCATGTATGCATGAAAAGATGTTTTTAGTTTGCATCAACAATGCATGAAAAGAACAATTTCATGGTCCTAGTTTCGTGAGATTTTGAAAATGAAGGAATTGGGGTGTTTTGGTAACCTCAATGTTTTTGGTACCAAAGATTTTGAAATGTTTTGGTGTTGATGACTTCTAATTGAAAATTTTCTAGAAAAAATTGAAAAACTTCAATTCAATTTTCATCAATGCATAAACCCTAGACTCAAAATTAAAAAATTGGAGTAAGATGACTTACAATTTTTGTTGAAAAAGGGTGAGAATGATTGAGGATCTTGAAACTCAATGTCTTGAATATGATCTTGAAGGGGTGTAATTAAGTGTTGGGTGTGAGGTTAAGTTATGACAGCAGTTGCTGAGGTTATGAGGTTTTGGAATGAGTAGTGTGGAAAAAGGGAACTGAAATACGGAATGTTCCAGATGCACGGTTCCACGGTACCGTTAAATTTAACGGTGCCGTGCCACATTTACTGGAGCCGTGTATCTGCAGGGATGGTTTTCTGTCCCATTTTGATGTTTGACAAATAAGTCTCGCTGTTTTAGAGAGACTCTATGACACGAGGAAGGAATTTATACCTAATAAACTCCTTTGACTAGGGAACCTAAACTAGACTTAACGAGACACACGAGATGACTTCAAGAGTCATGAGGTTTATGGAACATGTTCCATCATTCCTAGACCTAGACGGAGATAGTTAAAGGATTCTCGTTTGAGAGGTTTGGTTAGGATGTCTGCGATATTGTCCTGGGAAGGAACTTTCTTAATGGAAATGTTTCCTTTCTGAACATTATTACGAAGGAAGTGGTGGCGAATTTCGATGTGTTTGGTACGGGAGTGTTGAACGGGGTTTTTGCTCAAGTCAATAGCACCTTTATTATCACACATAATGGGGACATCATCCAGATGGATGTCATAGTCGATAAGGGCTTGTTTCATCCATAGTGCTTGTTGACATGCCTTTCCGGCGCTTTCGTACTCGGCTTCGGTCGTGGAGATAGCAAGAGCCATTTGTTTCTTGGAGAACCAAGAAGTTATGCAACAACCCATGAAGGTACAAACGCCACTCGTACTTTTTCGATCCACATAATCTCCCGCATGATCAGAGTCGGCATAGACAACAGTTTCTACACCGGTCCCCTTAGGATAAAATAATCCCAAGTGTATAGTGCCTTTAATGTATCAGAAGATACGCTTAACCGCTTCAAGGTGAGAGGTTTTGGGATCCTCTTGGAAGCGAGCACAAAGGCAGACACTAAACATGATGTCGGGCCTACTTGCCGTGAGGTATAGTAAACTTCCTATCATACCTCTATACTTAGTGCTATCCACGGACTCACCTTCTTCATCTTTCGTGAGTTTTATTTCCGTGGACATGGGAGTTTTCATGGGCTTAGACTCTTCTAAACTGAACTTCTTAAGCATCTCTTTACTATACTTAGCTTGATTAAAGAAGATGCCATCTTCCATTTGTTTAATTTGTAAACCAAGGAAGAAATTTAATTCACCCATCATGCTCATCTCAAACTCGTCATGCATGATTTTTGAGAAATCATCGTACATTTCTTGACAAGTTGATCCAAATATAATGTCGTCGACATATATTTGAACAATGATGAGATGTGAATTTCTTTTCTTTGTGAAGAGTGTGTTATCAACCTTTCCCATGGTATATTCATGTTCAATCAAGAAAGCTTTTAGTCTATCATACCAAGCTTTAGGAGCTTGTTTAAGACCATAGAGTGCTTTCTTGAGTTTATAAACATGATTCGGACATTCAAAATCAACGAATCCCGGAGGTTGCGCAACATACACCTCCTCGTTGATATAACCATTAAGGAACGCACTCTTCACGTCCATTTGGTATAGCTTAAAGTCTAAGGCACATGCATAGGCAAGGAGTATTCTAATTGATTCTAATCTAGCTACGGGTGCATAGGTTTCATCATAATCTATTCCCTCTTGTTGGTTGTAGCCTTGTGCTACCAACCTTGCCTTATTCCTAACTACGACGCCATTTTTGTCGAGTTTGTTTCTAAACACCCATTTAGTTCCTATAATTGTTTGATTTCTAGGAAGAGGTACTAAATCCCAAACTTAGTTTGCGGTGAATTGATTTAGTTCCTCCTGCATGGAAACTATCCAACTTTCATCCTTAATTGCTTCACCTACATTCTTAGGTTCTACGGTTGATATGAAACAAAAGAAGTTACTTTTGTTTTGTGCTTGTGACCTAAGGGTTCTTTGGTTTAGGTTACCTATGACATTTTCAATAGGATGGTTTTTGGATTCCTTAATGTTGACAATTTCGTCAACTTCAACTATTTCATCCTCAATGTCATCTTCTAGGGTTTTCTTGCCATTAACCTTAATGGCTTCATCCTCATCTAAGTCATCATCAACCAATAGTGATGTCTTAGATTGTGGAGGACTTTCATCGAATGTCACGTTGAGTGATTCTTCGACTTTCGAGGTTTCTCTATTTCAGACAACGTAGGCTTTACTATTTTGGGAGTAACCTAGGAATACACCTTCGTAAGACTTTGGGTCAAACTTGGTGAGGTAATCTTTAGTGTTTAGTATGAAGCATTTGCTTCCGAACACTCTAAAGTAATCAAGAGAAGGTTTTCTTCCTTTCATGATTTCATATGGGGTTTTTCCTAGGATAGGTCTAATTAGAATCCTATTTAGAATGTAAGTTGAGGTGTCCACCGCATTACACCAAAACTTTTGCGGAATTGATTGTTCATTCAACATCGTTCTACTCATTTCTTGTAGAGTACGATTTTTCCGCTCAACTACCCCATTTGATTGAGGAGTGCGTGGAGCCAAGAAATTGTGAGTAATACCATTAGCATCACAATATACTCCAAATTGCACTTCATTATCAAATTCCCGACCATGATCCATCCTAATAGAAACTATTGTACATCCTAGTTGATTTTGGACTTTCTTACTAAAGATTTCAAATTCCTCAAAGGCTTGTGTCTTATTCTTAAGAAATCTAGTCCAAGTATACCTAGAGTAGTCATCAACTATTACTAAGGTATAGAGATTTCCTCCGTAGCTCCGTACGGCAGATGGACCGAATAAGTCCATGTGAAGTAGTTCTAGGCATCTAGAGGTCGAGACCATATTCTTAGCTTTGTGACTAGAATGAGCTTGTTTTCCAACTTTACAAGCGTCACAAAAGTGTGTGTCGAACTTAATCTTAGGTAGGTTTCTAACTAGTTCCTTAGATGCCAATGATTGTATAAGACGCATATTGGCATAACCTAGTCTCCTATGCCACAGGGTGGTATGATCATCTATAGTTGCTAGACAAATCTTATCTTCAGGCTTATTTCCTATCTTCATGACAAATAAGCCGTTTTTCCTGACTCCTCTGCCTATGGTTTTCCCATTCTTAATAATCTCACTACCCTCTTCAGAGAATATGACTCTACACTTATTATCTACCATTTGACTAATGCTAAGTAAGTTAAAACCTAAGTTATCTACGTGCTCAACATTTCTAATAATAAGAGAGTCTTGAGTAATCGTACCTTTGCCTATAATATTGCCCTTAAGTTTGCTACTGAAAGTGACATTACCTCCGTTGTATGCCTTGTATGATGAGAATAAACTTCGGTTGCCCGTCATGTGGTTAGTGCATCCACTATCCTTGACCCATTCGTCAGGCTCCAAGTCAATTCCCAAGCATATCTATTGCATAAGACAAACATTCAAACATTTGGTCCCCAATATCTCATGGGTCCAAAGTGGTTAGTATTAAACATCCCATTCATTTCTTGCATGTGGTTAGGATGTTGGAATGAAGGACAAATTTCCCATGGCAAGTAACTTTGCAGTTGACAGTTATTCCAAGTTACGGGATAGTTACTTGGAAAACTTTGTCTTCTAGAGTTACGTCTCGGTAGAGGAATTCTTGACCGAGGTTTGGGAGTGTTTGTTTTTCTAGGTGGAGAAGTCTTAGGCCTTGTGTTAGGTTTTACAAATCCAGGTTTGGGTTTTGACATGGGTTTGTAAAATCTCTTAACTTCCTCTATACTAGCAATTGAGACCTTTGTGCCATTAACAACTATGTGAGTTGGTTCAGAACTTGATTTGTTTTTGAGATTCGACTCAGTTCTGTCCCCAGTACCAGACGGTACCACGGTTCCATTAATTTTAATGGTACCGTTGGTACCTTTAGTGGTGCCGTCTTGGGATTTGACAGAATCAATAGGTTTGACAGATTTTACACGATTTGTTTTATCTGTCGAAACATTTTCTGTATTCTTTTTGAACCTAGTTATCCTAATTGCATTTTCCTTGAGTTTTTCATTTTCTAATCGAAGATTTATGCATGACTCACATCCCATGTCTATTTCTTGGTTTCTTTCAAGTCCTTTGACTTGATCATTTATTTCTAAAATTTTCACTTCGAGTTCATGCAATTTTGACTTTAGTGATTTGTTTCTACTTAACATTTTTGAAACAATTTTGCATAGATTATTATGTTCGTCATGTAGTATGTTATCATCTATTGACGAGTTGTCATCTATGAAATTAGGGTAGTCGTAACGTACCTCATTAGAAGCATGAGCCATTAGACATGTTTCGTCCTTGGGCTTCTTTTCTTCATCATCACCGCTATCACTCCAGGAGCCTCCTATGAGAGCTCGTTGGTTGTTGACTTTCGGTGGCTTGGGACACTCTCCTATGAGGTGATTAGGATCTCCACATCTAAAGCATTTCCTATCACTTGTCCCTTTCTTTTCAGCATGGTTCTTTTGTGATGTCATCTTCTCATCACGAGGTTGCCTAACGAACCTACCTCTTCTCCTAAAGAACTTTTTAAAGTCCCTAACCGCTAATGCATATTCCTCATCTTCACTATCGGAACTCGAACATTCCTCATCACTAGACTCCTTCTTGGCTTTCAACGCTAGAGATCTAACTCTCTCGCTTTTGCCTTTGACTATATCAGAGTCTTTCTTAATTATCATCTCGTGAACTTTCAAGTTTCCTATAAGTTCATCGAGTGACAACATCGCCAAGTCCTTTGACTCTTCAATGGCGGTAACCTTTGCTCTCCATTTAGGATGTAGAGCCCTAAGGAACTTCCTAACATAATTCTTGCTAGAGTAACCTTCATCAAGAGTTTTAAGACTAGTAATAATAATATTGAATCTAGCAAAAGCATTATCTATAGATTCATCTTTCGTAATGGAAAATTGTTCATATTGTTGAACAAGAAGATCTACCTTGTTCTCTTTGACTTAGTTATTACCTTGGTGAGTGACTAACAAAGTTTTCCAAATATCTTTTGCCGTATTACACATGAAAATTCTTTCAAATTCCTTTTTAGGCAAAGCATTATAAATCATCATTTTAGCCTCATTATTTTTGGCTAATTTCCTTTTAAGTTCATCACTTTGTTTATCATAAGAAACTATTTCATCCTTTTTAGTTTCCGGATTCATTTGAATACGTTGAAAGTCACCCTCGGTAATAACATGCCAAAGATCAATGTCTTTTGATTTCACATACGTTTCGAATCTTGTTTTCCAATAAATAAAACAATCGGTTTCGAAAAGTGGTGGTCTTTGCATAGATTGCCCTTCTAGATATTTTTCGGAATCCATTGATCGATTCAAGTTTTAAAATACAATATACTTTAAAAACTTGACTGACGTGGCTTCTGATACCAATTGTGGGAAACTATAAGGGGGGGGGGTTGAATAGTTTACAGGTTTAAATTCCTTTTAAAAATCTTGTTTTAAAAGTATGGTATTGGAAACTTTGATTCGAACTATATGTGTAATCAATCAACACTAATATGAACTAGACACTAAGCTAACTAATGATAACTAATAAAAGTAAAGAGTAGAGTTGGAAAGATCAAACCGAGACAGAGGATTTATAGTGGTTCGGCTACGAAGCTCTTCTTCGCCCTGCTCCACTCCCCGAGTACCACACTCGAGAGTATCAAGCACTATTTCAACAACCTCCCTTTAGGCGGAGAAAACCGTACACGTCGCTTATACTATTACCGACACTAAGCTAGATGTCGAGTGCTAATCTTAGCTAGCACCAATCTACCAAGGTCCACGTGACCAAACACACAAGCCCAATGGCTTCAAGAGATCACCAAGATCTCAACAAGATCACAAAGATCAACTCTCACTTCACTCTACTCAATCTAACTACTCTAGATCCTTTGACTACTCACACACAAGCCCAATGGCTTCAAGAGATCTTCACTATCTCTTAAGATCATAATGATCTTCACTCACACTCTCACAAAAGAAAGATAATCTTGATGTATGCTAAGATACAACAAGGATGTAACAAGTGTTACAAAAACCTAACAACTATAACTCTTGTATCTTCTTGAATACCTTGAGTTCTTCTCTTGCTAATGAAGAGGGATGACAACACCTTGTATCAACTTGAATACTTGTGTTCTTCTCTTGCTAATGAAGAGGGATAACAACACCTTGTATCAACTAGGATACTTGTGTTCTTCTCTTGCTAGTGAAGAGGTATGAAGAGGATCACTTGAAGGATGATTGGATCACTCTTGAATAAAAGAAAAACTAATCTAAATGATCAAAGAAAGAAAGTGTGAAGAGAGTATTCAACTCAGAAAGTTTTGTGTGTGAAAGGATGCCTAAAAACTGTGAAAGGGGTTGGTATTTATAGGCAAAGAAAATCTGAACGTTACAGAAAATTTTGTACAGACAGCTCCGTTAAATACCCCACGGCTCCATTAAATTTAACGGAACCGTGGAGCCGTCGTAGACTAGGACGCTCCAAATTTTGTCTTTTCTGGTGAAAACTTATTTGGGGAAGGTTGGAGCTTATTTTGGGGGGAAAAATAGCTGTTGTGCTTTTCAAACTTATTTTTCCATTAAAACATTTCTTAATATTTCAAAAATAATTTGTCATGTGTATTTTTGAAAAAAATGTTTTGTCCCATTTAAAATGTGAATTCTCAAAACATAAATTCACTTCTTTGATCACTAGTTCAAGTTGTAACTTTGTTCTAGAGTGATTTGCGTAGAAACGGGATCTTCCGATTAAAGACTTGTTTACGTTGATTTTAACGTATCGTGATTTCACATTTTGTCATCCTCAAAACGTGAAGTAATCGAAAGATATAAATAACGTTTTTAGAACATTATTTACATCAGCAAGAATAACACCTGAGAATATGTCAAGATGAACTTCTTATTGTCTTTTCCATTTTTGCTTTGTTGTACGTGACTCTTCTCCAATACTTAAATAACCACTGTCCATGTATCAACAATATTTAAAATAGGTCTTGACATTGTACCTAAAATTTACAATCTGTATGTTAGATAAACTTAAGTTTTAAGTGTTCAAATGTCAAGTATGGAAGATTATCATTAAAAATTGACTAACAAACTTTATGTCATATACATTATTTAAAGGGGATCTATATAGACTATTGGCAATCCAATTACAAAGCTAGGCATTCTTTTTACAATATAAACAAGAATGAATGAGGATTAATAATCCTATTAACAAAATTTTAATCAATGGAAGCTGTTAAAAAGAATAAGCTCAACCTGTTATAGCTCAAACACATGGGTCTTAGAGTCATTCCAAGATAGTCAAAGCTAAAAGTGTTCCCGCCTTATTTAAGAAGGGCTGAAGTTGTAACTTTCTATGAAGTTGATGTACCAAAGTGAATGATCAGAAGGACTAATGTGCAAAGACTTTTCTAGCTGCTATATAAGGAGTCAACACAGTGATAACTCCTTGATGCGTGCGATGTGTCATTGCGGTTTAGCAGTATTAATGCCTACTCAAGTTTTAAATTTATATTTAGCCGACTTATCAATAACACACACACTTAACGAGCAGTGTACCCGGTCAGTATGAATATAATGGTAAGTAGAGTGTCGATCACTAAGAGTGGAACGTATTATCTAGTTATTCTAATCATTATTTTAATATATTAAGTTAGCTATACAATCTAATCTAACGCAAGGGGGTTCAGCCTGAGAGACTGGCACGATTTAGTTGCAATTAAATAATAAACTAAACCAATAGGCACGAATCAGCGAATAGCACACACGTACACAGATAAATACTCGAGACAATAAGAGGGCTGTCCTTATGATAAGTAGTTTGTCACTTGTTTTATTGCTAGTGTTATATGAAGTGTATAGTTCGATGCAACGCACCGAGATTAAGTCCTTTCTCGTTGGTTCTAATCTTATCGGCGAGTAAACCCTTAATGATTACTTATGACTATCCTATTTATCTTTCTCCTACTTTTCTACAGACCATAGAATGCATAGGCGATCTAATAAATAGGCGAGGGCAGAGGCATGGCGACCCGATCAACGCTCAGCTAGACACAGAGGTTATCAATGCACTAATAAAAGTCACCAATGACATCAACATATAAACTTTAATTAATGAGAAAGCAGTTTTAAGGGAGTGCAATCTTTCCGTTGTCACATTACACAAGCCACCAATCTTGATGAATTAAAGTTTACTAACACAATAAAACAAAACTACTTAATGAATTAAACACATGCAGCACCTTCTTACAGCTCTTGTATCTTTGATTTGAGTGTGTCTTGTGCTCGCTATTCGACTGAATTCGTCCTTGGTTTCTGTACTTCGGTCTTCGTATATAATATATGTCTCCCGAAATTCGTCTGGTCTTGGGGTATTTATAGTTTCTGTCTGAGGGTAAGATGCGGCGCATCTAGTAAGTAGATGCGGCGCATTTACTTAACTTCGCGTGGGGTCCAAGATTATAATATTCAGGAATATTCGTACACCGCCAGAAGATGCGGCGTAACTCCATTCTAGGATGCGGCGCATGTCCTCTTGAATCTTGGATCGTATCTGGTGAAATATTGATAGTGATGCGCCGTATGTGATAAGCAAGATGCGGCGCATCTGGAGCAGATTAGTCTTGATCTTGTACATTTCAGTAGACTCTTAACTTCTTGCATGCTTTGCCCCATAATTAGTCCAAAATCGCCAAGTTTCACCAAAATGCTTGTTTTCAACTGAGAATTACAAAAGTAAACGATTAAGTATCAATCCTCATACATAATATAATAAAACAAGTCAAATTAATAGGATAAATGATAGTAATAAAATGTACTTATTTGAGTTCATCAAATATCCCCCCACTTGAACTTTACTTGTCCCCAAGTAAACCTTAGAATTAATCTTATGAAAATGTATCCTAAAAGATATTAGGATTTATTTTTATATTTAAGCATGTATTCATTTTTGTCATAATCACACAACTAAACACTTAACGAATTAGAAGTAAAATAAAATATTTTGATAAAAGCAAATCTAATCGTTTAACTGTCCAGTCGTGACGAATATTCTATCATAAGCTTGGCAAGTATACACATCTCCCCCACCCAAAGCCAATGAATAACAAGTATAAAGCGGTAAAAAGGGTTTTTAGGCTTAAGGGTTAATTATTCTTAATCTCTATCGATCTCAAATTCCAGAAAAGGCGACAAAATCACAAATACATGATCGAATCCACGAACACGATACTTGCAATTGCTCAAATCCTTAACTCGAATAGGCTAAAGATAGGTCCAAACTTCACCAATAATAATATATCAAAAAGGGCGACAAAATCATAAATACATAGCCGAATCCACGACTACGATACTTAAGATTGCTCAAATCCCTAATCTCAATAAATCAAAGGTTTGGTTGGATAAAGAATAATACAGGGTATGGATAATATTTAGGATATAAATTGGTGTAAAAATAAAAAATAAACAAAACAAATAAATTAAAATCCTAAGTGTGGTTAATCACTATCCCAACCATCCTATGAATAAGACTCATATCATTGAATAACTCACGCTTTAACACTTGAAACACACGCTTTAGGTAGACACGAATTATACTCAAAAAGATCTTAATCAAAGAATAAACCTTAGTTGACGTTCCCATAACTGCCAACTCCCATTCAATCCATAAATATATAACAACTAGTGGTGATATCGACCACTTACATAACTTTACATATGTTGGTTTAATCAAACATCCAACTTTTTCTTTTTCTTTTCTATTTTTTTTCGATTTTTTTTTTTTTTTTTTTTTTTTTTTTTTTTTTTTTTTTTTTTTTTTTAAGAAACATAAACATAGATGTGTAAAATTTCACCACATCACTATAATGATAATTCTGGATAATTTTTCCATACTTTTCATAACTTCAGAAATAACGGTAATAGTGAAAGTTGTAAACACACGAAAAATAAACTCAAAGATATACAATATTTACTTTCACTCCAATCGCATTGTGCAATTTCCCGACCTAACCATAGATAATAAATTACGCACGCGAACACAGGTAATGTGAGAAAACACACTTTGCCTATAGCAATTAACCAACCACGGATTTTAATCTACAGGGCAGGCTAAGGTGTAAGGGTGTAACGAAACATTTTAACAAAGGTGTAAGAAACGAAAGGAATGGCTCTGAGTGTTTTTCTAGGGGTATCTTACTCTAAAAGTGAGAGTAACAAAAGGGTTTATACGGGGGTTAACTAACCAGTGTAGTTAGCTAATATCACATAACATATAAAGGCTATTTGGGTGTAATCCTAGAAATTTACCAATTTAGACAAGTCATTCCAATTATATAAATAATACTTATTATGGTGGTCTCGAATAGTATACAAGCCAAGTTCTAAAGTTTACAAGTCACCGGCACACTCATAGATTTGTGAATTTTGAAAAATCACAATTTTTGAAAATAACGTCATGTGTGCAGCTATGCAACTTAGACTTTAAACAAAAACATGCTAAAAATTTTAAATTTTGATATATTAAGCACATTTTAAGCATATTTTGAAAAGTTTAGGACAAGTAAATGTTAAGTGTTCTAATTCTCCAATCCCCCCACTTAAGTTAAACAACGTCCTCGTTGTTTGTATGAAAGGTTAAAAACTGGAAAATAAAATAATTAGAACAGAAAAACTCCCCTGAGATTTGCTCGGTATGATCCTCCATTAGTATTAGAGCAAAAATCATCTTTCTTGTGGATTAGAACGTTTAATCTTCATATTCGATGTATCCACAGGAAATGCAGGAATCTATAATACCACCAAGGCTTCAAAACACACCTAAGATAAGAAAGGTTCAAACTTGCATAATACATTAGTAGTTAGGTAAAAATAAAACATAAAAGTTAAAAATGAAAATCATCAGGTCAGTCGATGCGCCGTATCTTATGGGAGAAGATACGCCGTATCGAGCCTGGAATAAATACAGATCAGAATAAAAGATGCGCCGCATCCTTAACCAGGGATGCACCGCATTAAAATAAACTGATAAAAAGTTTTAAATTCGAAAATAAAAAATGCAGAAAAATAAAGATATGACCATTGCAGGAGATGCGTCGCATCTCAGAATTGAGATGCGCCGTATCCTCTGCGGCCTGACTGACTCGACACAAACAGAAAATTAAAAGATAAATCCGGGTTGTCTCCCGGTAAGCACTTGTCTTTATTCCAGAGTCTTCAAGTTAGACTCACGTTCAGCTCATCATTTAGTTCTTGTCACTGTCCATCCTTCTTCCTTCACCCGAAAGATGTTCCCGTATAGCTCTGCGACGTTTTCCTCCGTTCGACTTAATCTAGTATAACTCTTGGTCGACGTCGCAACATACTCTTCCTCTGGTCCCAAAGAGTATTTGATGATTTTAAATTTTTCAGAAATAATCATGGGTGGCTCATTATAAGGAATCCCAAGTAGTTGACACTTTCTTTTGGTGAATTCTTCCTCGTCATTATCAACATACTTAAAATAAGGATCCTTAATTAAATAGTCATCAAGTTCATTGATTAATGACTCATTGCTATCATCTTCTTGAATTGCCTCCCATTCTCTTTCCAATTCCCATTGTAGCCGTCGACTAAGCTTCGTGTAATCATCAAATTGTTCATGCACCCATTCCCAGAAAGTAGTGTCCGATGTTCCCTTAAGTCCTTTCAAGTATTCAATTCTACCCTTTTCTTGCAAAGCCTCCGCTTTTTGTGGGCAGTCTTCAACATTATCGTACCACTCATAATCTTCAAAGGTTACATCTTTTCCAACCCGTTTCATCGCAATAATACTTCCCCCATTACAGGTTCCGTCACTTTTATAATCACAGGTCGGCCAAACACTACTCCCGTCCTTGAAAACGAAGGGTGTACAAGTGTGATTAATGTGCTCAAATTCCCATGGTTTATCCCAAACCCATGGTACTTGGTCATTCCATTCGTAGTACCAGGTGTTTTTTGAAATCATCATAAGTCTTGAATCCTGGTAAATCTCCAGTAAGCACATCATTGTCGACTTGAAGAAGGTAGTTAAATTCCTTGAATTGCTTGCACAAGGGCGTCTCATAATCGAACACGTCAATGTCAATTTTGAATAATTCTTCAATTCCCTCATTGACTGTAGAATCATGAAGTGACGACCCATAGTCGCTCTCTACTTCTTCGTCTTCTCCTCTCATCCAATATACCCATAATGCATCCTTAGTAGCTCGATCCATGCTCTTATGGTTATTAAACTTACTAGCCAACCACTCTGAAAAATCAACATCGTTAGGATCATGGTCAACCTCAAAGCAAGCTTTTCCAATCATGTTCCTCCTTATCTCCATGAACTCGTTAAATTGCTCCTTAAAACTACGTGTCAACCATGAAGTCATAATCCGCTTGACTTCATTTGCAGGGGCAAATTTCGGACTACCATATTTAAGTTCAAGCCAATCATTGAGGGAGAGGTCCATCAATCTCACCAACCTGCCATGAAATAGTAACTCCGCCACAGCATAAATCCTTTCATCGTCTAGATAGTTCTCATTTAATCCCCAGTATTGTTCAGAATAAGGCATGTAAGAGATTTGGGTATTGCTTCCGCCACAGCTTTTGTTGCTTGAGTCCATGTATGCAAGATAGAATTTTCCATCATCTTCTTCGATAGTAGTCCAGTTCAATCCTTTGGATTCAATGATAGGCCATAAGAGCGACAATTCATCTCTAGTGTACCTCACAAATACATCATAAGAGAATACCCCTTTGTCAATGTTGCATAAACGCATGAATTCCTTAAAAGCAGCTTCAAGAGGGGTCTCCCAAGAGAATAAATCTGCATCGATCATGAGCACATCGAATGAATCTGAAAGCAAGCATTCCTTAGCAAGATATCCGTTAACTGACATGTCTTCCATAGCAAAATCTGTCATCAAAGGTAAAATCATCAGTAGGATTTGTTCGCTAGAAGAGAAATTAATGAATATAGAAACGGATATAAGAATACAAATAGCTGATATCTGCAGACGATGCGCCGTATCCAAAAAGTTGGATACGCCGTATCTTATAATCGTTAAAATTAAATCAGACTTTATTCAGAAAATAGATACGCCGCTTATAAATTAGAATGCGCCGTATCAATTTTAATTATCAAAAATCGATATTTATTAAAAATTAAATGCGTCGTATTAACAAAAGTTAATGCGCCGTATTTTCGTTACGTTTCAAAATATAAGATTTTTGATTCAGAGGATGCGCCGTATCGATAAAAATCGATACGCCGTATCTGTTTAATAATTCGAAAACTGTTTTTAATTAAAATAATAGATACGCCGTATCTGCTGAAGCAGATGCGTCGTATGGCGTTAACGTTTAGAAAATTTTTTTTATAAAAAACAGATACGCCGTATCTTGGGGAAAAGATGCGTCGTATCGAATTATTTAAACGCGTTGTATTTTATAAAAATTGAACGCAATACGCCGTATCTATGAAGATAGATGCGCCGTATCGTTCGATTTAGCTCAGTACAACGATAGCAGAACACAAAAAACACGAAAAATTAAAACAAATAAAAACACACGAAAATAAACACAAACAAAAGCAAACAAATAACACACAAAAACAGAAAATATGCAAAATAGTACAATGAATGCAAATTAAACTAATACACAATAGAATTAGCGGTTAGATAAAAAAATTAAAACCTAATTAAAATACTAATCAAATTAACAGATAATAACAATTCACTCCCCGGTAGCGGCGCCAAAAACTTGATGCGTGCGATGTGTCGTTGCGGTTTAGCAGTATTAATGCCTACTCAAGTTTTAAATTTATATTTAGCCGACTTATCAATAACACACACACTTAACGAGCAGTGTACCCGGTCAGTATGAATATAATGGTAAGTAGAGTGTCGATCACTAAGAGTGGAACGTATTATCTAGTTATTCTAATCAGTATTTTAATATATTAAGTTAGCTATAAAATCTAATCTAACGCAAGGGGGTTCAGCCTGAGAGACTGGCACGATTTGGTTGCAATTAAATAATAAACTAAACCAATAGGCACGAATCAGCGAATAGCACACACGTACACAGATAAATACTCGAGACAATAAGAGGGCTGTCCTTATGATAAGTAGTTTGTCACTTGTTTTATTGCTAGTGTTATATGAAGTGTATAGTTCGATGCAACGCACTGAGATTAAGTCCTTTCTCGTTGGTTCTAATCTTATCGGCGAGTAAACCCTTAATGATTACTTATGACTATCCTATTTATCTTTCTCCTACTTTTCTACAGACCATAGAATGCATAGGCGATCTAATAAATAGGCGAGGGCAGAGGCATGCGACCCGATCAACGCTCAGCTAGACAAGAGGTTATCAATGCACTAATAAAAGTCACCAATGACATCAACATATAAACTTTAATTAATGAGAAAGCAGTTTTAAGGGAGTGCAATCTTTCCGTTGTCACATTACACAAGCCACCAATCTTGATGAATTAAAGTTTACTAACACAATAAAACAAAACTACTTAATGAATTAAACACATGCAGCACCTTCTTACAGCTCTTGTATCTTTGATTTGAGTGTGTCTTGTGCTCGCTATTCGACTGAATTCGTCCTTGGTTTCTGTACTTCGGTCTTCGTATATAATATATGTCTCCCAAAATTCGTCTGGTCTTGGGGTATTTATAGTTTCTGTCTGAGGGTAAGATGCGGCGCATCTAGTAAGTAGATGCGGCGCATTTACTTAACTTCGCGTGGGGTCCAAGATTATAATATTCAGGAATATTCGTACACCGCCAGAAGATGTGGCGTAACTCCATTCTAGGATGCGGCGCATGTCCTCTTGAATCTTGGATCGTATCTGGTGAAATATTGATAGTGATGCGCCGCATGTGATAAGCAAGATGCGGCGCATCTGGAGCAGATTAGTCTTGATCTTGTACATTTCAGTAGACTCTTAACTTCTTGCATGTTTTGCCCCATAATTAGTCCAAAATCACCAAGTTTCACCAAATGCTTGTTTTCAACTGAGAATTACAAAAGTAAACGATTAAGTATCAATCCTCATACATAATATAATAAAACAAGTCAAATTAATAGGATAAATGATAGTTATAAAATGTACTTATTTGAGTTCATCACTCCTCATTATTGCTGTGTGAAATCTTGTGATATTCTCTCAGTGTTGTCTCAGTTGTTATTGTTAGGTTTTGATCAAGAAATTCTTGTATTCAGTTTTCTCTTAAGTTTTGTAAAGAATAATTTGCCAAGTTTTGGTTGAATAATAATAAGTGAACCAAGGGGTGGTTGGCTGGGTTTATAATCAAATCAGGTTGTTTTAGGCTTTGGTTTGATCTATATGTTTTAGGGGTTTTGATCTATATGTTTAGATCTGCCTCTTAATTGCGGTAATCCAATGGTTTTGTTGTCAGATCTTTCATATCTGAAAAGTAATTACGATTTGGAAAAGTTAGGGTTTTTTCAAAATTGGGGGTTTCTTGATCCTGGTTGTGGTTTGGTTAATTGGAGGTGTTATGTGTATTATTGATCGTGGATCTTTGTTGTATTGTGATTTCTGTTGTTTTAATCACAATAAATTAGAATTAGGGTTTACTGTATCAAACCCTAATTCAGGTTATTGTTGTTTTTGTTGGTTAGTTTATTATTATCTGTATCTGATCTTGAGTCTATCTATTGTTCTCTTTTTTTTCAAGATTCTAGAGTTTTATTCAAACCTGAGCAGATACATTTGGTTGTGTTCTGTTTCTAATAATATTGTTTCTTTATTTGTTAGGTGTTTCCTATGTGCTATTGGTGTGTTGGATAAAGATCTGCTTTATCTTGTTTGGTTGTTACGTGGGTTCTAGGAAGCTTGCGTGCACTGTAACACCTCTCACACCTTCTCTAGGTTATTTTCTAGGGTTTTTAGATTTTTTAATAGGATTTCTAGGATTGGTGGAAGTGAAGGAAGGGATTTGTGTTTTGATTGTGGATTTGTGGTTATTCGAGGATTATTTGTGGTTGAGGAGTTATAAGGTCTCTTGTTTTATGCTGTTTGTTGATTTGTTTGTTTTGATTGTTGCTTTTGTTTGGATATGTTCTGTTCTGTATTATCTGGAAAAATGGTTGATGGTAGTGATCCTAATGAACCAAAAAAAGATAAAGGCCAATCTAGTAATAGTGAATGAAAACTTGATATATATGATCCTTTGTATTTGCATCCTCAAGACATTGGTTCTTGGTTGATATCCTTCAAACTTGAAGGAACTGAGAACTATAAAGTCTGGTCTACTGCTGTGCAGTTGGCCTTGCATACAAGGAACAAACTAGGTTTTATTACTGGCAAATGTGTTAGAGATATTGATGATGCCTTGTATCAGGCTCAATGGGATAGGTGTAATTCTGTAACATATTCATAATCATAACACAAACATAAATTGATGTTTAGGTCGTGTGTTTTAGAGAGAGAGAGAGAGAAGAATGGGAGCCTTTTCTAGAGAGAGAAATAGAAGTATTAGATTGAATGAATGATGAAAGGTCCAACCCTTCCCATAGGTGGGAAGGGCTATTTATACAAGTAATAAAACACCTCTAGTAGGCTATGGACCGGGCTGACAGTGGGTAAAGACCCGACCCGACTCCATGGTGAAACGATATCTAAACTAATGTGATTAAACCTACGAGCTACTTAATGCTAATCCATACTCGGGGTGACCGAGTCTTTCATGTGAATATTTATATTCCTAACAATCTCCCCCTAAGGGAGGTCACCCCAAAAATTACACTTTGAATTCTAGCATTCTATTACACGAGTTTGAATTCCTAGCTCGTAGTCTTTGATTCTTTTAAGTCATTAATTGATTGTACCATAAATTGCACGACCAGGCCTTCGATGATGATCAAAGGTTTTATGGGGTGTTGAGGTTGCGCCAAGCTTGTCTTTAACCTGAAATAAGAAATACTAAAGCACTACGTTAAGTGATTGCGCAGGGGTTGGACCCTACGAACCACCTCCGGCGTGCGAGTAAGTATGTGATATGGTAAGTTTGTAGTAAGTTGAGAGAGTTAAGTTGGCATTACCATGGTTATGGCCCGTCTAAGCTATTTATAGGAGAGAAATAGGCCTTAGAGGGCGGTTGCACTTGATTCGGAGATCATGGGGGTGTCCTATGAAATGTGGTAACCGCTAGGGCTTTGTGGCCCACGATCTTCTCCTTGGCGGGAAAGCCTAAGGGAAGGAGGAACGTGGGTGTGACCAGGTCAAGGTAGCTCTCCGTTGTAGTTCCTTCGTAGGAGATACCCCGAAGGGCTTAAGGCTTCGATTGGTGGATTCCCACATGGTAACCACTTCATGGATGAATGGTTTTACGCCAATGAAACGTTTTAGGAGATTAACCTGGGACTCCGAAGAGAGGGCTTCACACAGGATCGAAGGGGGGTCCTTCGACCCGTTCGGAGGGTACATCATCAAGCCCCCCAGTCGAAAGTGATATATACGTACGAGTATAATTGCATTCGACTCAAAAAATTAACATACACTCTATCCTCCTTGCCACAAAAACATACGACAAAAAAGATAAGCATTTAACTGAATTCCGCATTAAATGCGACTTCATGATTATCCGCCCACTTGCGTCACAGCCATAATGGCTATGTTTTCGGTAAGTGTAAAACGTCTTTTCAAAATTTTACCATTCTTTTGAAGTCCGCTTACATGTCAAGGATAAATAAACACGTGTATGGCCAGGATCAAAGATACGATGGGTATTTAAACCCTTAGGACGGTAAACGCTAGCTTACTTTCACCTTCCGCCCAAAATACACATACACCGTACTGTGCTCTTGTGCTTCCGTTGAAATGAAAGGTAAAATTTCCATCATTCCTCTTTGATTTCTTACTCTTTTAATAGCGACATGAGTATGGCTGCAAAGAGAATAATTAGGCAACAAACATGTACTTTTTCTAAAGAAGCACTATCCGACTTTCTTCATGATTATCCCATACCCACAGAATTCAAAATCATGCTTCCGAGCAAAAAACAAAATATTTTTGATGCTCCCCCTGGATATGTAGGCTTATACGTGTATGCATTTACTCAGTCAAACTTTAGGATACCTATTCATCCTTTAATCTTGGAGTTTTTGCAATATTACAAGGTTCATATTTCAAGGTTGAATCCATTTGGCCTGGCCAAGTTGACCACATACATTGTCATGTGCAAAGCATATGGCTATGAGCCCACACTGACTGTGCTTAGGGGCTTTGTCAACTTGTATCCTGGTGGGGATTGGATAACCATTGCTAAAAGGGGGGAACATGATGTGCCATATCTAGTGACCAAACCCTTTTCAAACATCAGGAAATTGAAAGGCAGTTTTTCTATGTTAAGAGCACAATCATACCACCTGAGTATCCAGGTTTGCTTGATGAAGCATATATGTTTGATGAGAAAAGATTCAATGACCCATTACCTTATGAAGTAAGAAGCAGTCCTATGTACCAGCGTCTTGCACGTCATCCAGTCGATGTGCAAACGTTCCCTGAGCCAATCTTGTTTATGGCGAGCATTATGGACTGTTGTGAGGGGTCTACATTAAAGCCTGAAATAGTGTGTGAAGGACAGAGTATGTACATTCCCATTTAAATAAAACAAATAACTTATCTGCTGATATTTATCTCCTTTCTTTACTGTTGCAGGAATGACATTCAGGAACTTTGTTGTGTCAGGAGGTGCTAAAGAAGTCAGCTTTATTCCCAATGACCCAAAAGATGTAAGCTATGGAGTAGGATCTCCGTCTGTGTCTGTGAATAACAATGTTGGCATTAATTTGGTCTTAAGGGTGGCATGTACCCTGGCATGTACCCTTTAAACAATTTCCTGTGATGTTTGATTAGGCATGTGCATAAGTCTTTGAAAAATTTATCTTTCCTTCTGGGCTTCGACCCAGACTCCAGACAATTGCTTTGATGCTTAATATTGGCTATGACTGTATGTAGCCTTATGAATGCCAATTTAGGGGACTGTGTCCCGCTTTTGATGTCATGCTTGTCTTCTCTTACGCTTATCTATAAACGTAAATATACAACCTAAGGTTATGACCTTATTTTGGACCAAGATTTTCAGCAATCGTATAGTTTGACTGCGACAGAGGGTCGCGACCCACTCCGTCTTCATCCTTAAGTTACAAAGGGCTTAGAATACCCTAAGACTTCATAGGAAAGTTAATGTGAATGGTGATGGATGTTATTTGTATACAAGACATGTGTCCTGCTTCATCCTTCGACATTGAAACTTGTAAAGTACTTGGCTGAACAAATCTTTGTTGTAAATAACGAAACAAGAGATTTTGAGGGAAATATTTTATATCATTAATTGGGTAGGGAGGATTACATCATTTTAAGAAATGAACACTAAGACACCTACCATTAATGCTTATTTCCCAAGTGAGAAGAATGCGTTACATGAAATTGAAAAACAAGCTAAGTGCTTTAAAAATAGTAAGTTTTGTATGTGAAACTTACGAAGATTAGCATCATTTCCAGCCTTTGTCCTTGATATTTTTGTCCAGCATTTCGAGCTTGTATGCTTTGTTGCCGCAGCCTTCCGATATGACGTTGGGTCTTTCGAATGTAGGCTTTAGCTTAGCTTGTGTTGTTTTATTCGAAGGACATATTCCTATATGCCCGCACGACTTGGGGTAGTTCGTCTACCCACTCATGCTGGTGTTGCCCTAACCTTGTCTCGATTTCAATGACAATGTCCTTGTCAACACAAGTGAACATTTGCTTTATCTTTAGGCCTTCGCAGAAAGATGGGAATACCCCTTCGGCAAATTGCTTCCCTTTGTAGGAGGTGACAATTTGTGGGACTCCAAATCGGCAAATTATGTGTTCCCACGCAAACTTTTCTACATGCCTTCCTGTTATTAATGCCAAAGGTTTGGCCTCGACCCATTTGGTGAAGTAGTCTATGGCTATTACCAAGAATTGTACCCCTCCGGTAGCTATTGCTAGAGGTCTGAGTATGTCGAATCCCCATTGGCCGAAAGGCATTAATGATGTGATAGAGGTCACGTCATGCTCTAATGATCTTTGAACTTTTGAGTTTATCTGACATGCCGCACATGCTTTTATTATTTCAGTTGCGTCTTACAGTATGGATGGCCAATAATATCCCAACCTCTTTATCTTCAAGGCAATGGAGCGAGGGCCTGCGTGCATTTTGCTAGATTCTTTATGAACATTATAGAGAATGCTCGAAGCCTGCTTCAGTCCCACACAAAGAAGCCATGGAGATGAGAAAGACCTTTTATAGAGATTATCCCCCATAAGTCTATATTGGGGAGCCTTAACCCTAACCCTTCGTGCTAGTTTTTGATCATCAGGCAAAATACCACTTATCAAGTACACTCTTATTGGAGTCATCCAATTGGAGCCTTTTTCAGATGCTTCGCCTTGTGTGATTGACCTATCGGTCAAGACTTTTACCAAAACCACCTTCGTTAGATGGGAAAATGCCCTCGAAGCTAGTTTGCTCAAAGCATCCGCTTTCTTGTTTTGGTTTCTGCGAACATGTGCTATCTCATAGAACTCGAACCCCTGAAGAAGTTCTTAAGCTTTATCCAAATACTGTTTAATGGTGGGCTATCTTGCTTCGTAAGGGCCCTTGATTTGGTTGGCTACTAGCTGCGAGTCCACAAAAATGAAGAGGTCACGAACCTCCATATCCTTTGCAAGTCGGAGGCCAGCTAGCAAAGCTTCATACTCTGTTTCATTGTTCGTAGGCTCGAACTTAAAACGTAATACGTAAGTGTACTCTTTTTTCTTCGGACTAACCAGCATCAGACATGCTCCCGAACCATCAGAGCTTGAAGCTCCGTCTGTGTATAGTTTCCACCCCTCCTTCGTCTTTGGGGGCTTTTCTTTCGGGGTTTCTTTGTCCTGGCTAGGTTCGGAAGGTGTTTCAGCAAGAAAGTCTGCAAGTATTTGGCCTTTGACGGAGTTTCGACCCTTGTACTCTATGTCATGTTCTCCCAGTTCGATGGCCCATTTGGCCACTCTACCCGATTTCTCAGGCTTCGACAGTATCTGCTTAATTGACTTGTCCGTCAATACTGTGATGGGATGAGCTTGAAAGTATCTTCGAAGACACCTTGCAGCGTAAACCAATGCTAGGATCAGCTTTTCTAACTTCGGATAGTTCAATTCAGCCCCTTGCAGGACCCTTCTAACAAAGTAAATCAGGACTTGCTTCTTATCCCTTTCTGCCAGAAGGACAACACTAATGCTTTCGAAAGATGCGGTAATATACATGAACAACACTTCGCCTTTGATTGGGGCCGTAAGTGTTGGTAAGATTTCCATGAACTCTTTCAGCTTTTGGAAAGCGACTTCTGCATCACAACTCCATTGGAAAGTCTTTTTATCTGTACACCCCTTGAGTGTTTTGAAAAATGGTAAAGAACGATTTGCCCCTTTCGACAGGAATCTGCTAAGTGCTGCGAGCTTCCCATTTAGGCTTTGTACTTCTTTTAATGACTTTGGAGCTTGTAGATCAGTGATGGCTTTGACCTTCGAAGGGTTAGCTTTAATCCCTTGCTTTGTAATCAAGTGCCCTAAGAATTGTCCTTCTTCCACGCCAAAGGAACACTTCTTTGGGTTAAGCTTCATGTTGATTGCTCTCAATTGATCGAAGGTTTCTTGAATGTCGGAGAGTAGGTCTTCCTCAGTCCTACTTTTTATTACCATGTCATCAACGTAGGCTTCCAGGTTCCTTCCTATTTGCTTGTGGAAGGTCTTGTCTACCAATCGTTGACAAGTTGCCCCTGCGTTCTTTAGACCGAAAGACATTTTTTTGTAGCAATAGACACCCTTTCCTGCGTAGAAGGCTGTCTTCTCCTCATCTTCCTCCACCATTTGTATTTGGTGATACCCTTTGTAGGTGATGATGTACCCTCCTAACGGGTCTAAGGACTCCCCTTCGAGCCTGTAGAAAGCCCTCCCTTCAGAGGCCCAGGTTAAACTCCTAACACGTTTCATTGGCGTAAAACCATTCGTCTACGAAGTGGTTACCATGTGGGAACCCGTCAATCGAAGCCCTAATCCCTTCGGGGTATCCCTCTTGAAGGGACTACAATGGAGAACCCTCTTGACATGGTCATACCCACGTTCCCTCTTCCCTTAGGCTTTCCCGCCAAGGAAGAGATCGTGGGCTACAAAGCCCTAGCGGTTACCACAAATCATGAGACGCCCCCATGATCTCCGAAACAAGTGCAACCGCCCACTAAGGCCTATTTCTCTCCTATAAATAGCTTAGTCAGGAAAGAACAATGTAAGTTAACTTCACTCTCATCATTTACAACCTACTTAAACATAACACATACTTACTCACACGCCGGAGGTGGTTCGCAGGGTCCAACCCCTGCGCAATCACTTAACGTAGTGTTTTAGTATTTCTTATTTTAGGTTAAGAACAAGCTTGGCGCAACCTCAACACCCCATAATTCCTTTGATCACCATCGAAGGCCTGGTGGTGCATCTATTTGTACAATCAGTGGCGCCATCCGTGGGACCGCTACAATTGGTCTCGTTATTTCCAAGCTTATAACCAACCAACTACTTTCACTATTATTCTGGCATGGATCAAGGAAGAGAAGATACTCCCCCACCGGGTTTCTCTACCTTGGCACCAATACCAATCAACGACTCTAACAACCTTCCCCCAATAACCGCTTCCACATTCACAACACGTTCTCACCCAGAGATAACACCCAACCATCATGCTTCGACATCAGCCAACCCGGAGCCTATTATTAGCCCAGACTTTGTCGAAGCTAACCACGAAGTATTGGAATCGCTCTTAAGGGCTCGCAAAAGGCAAGCCCGAAATGTTGAAATGCGAAGGGAGTTGGAATACTCAAGTGAAGAATATGATGAAGAAATGGAAGCAGAGCCCAGGCCTCCGGCTCATGGACCAACACTCTCAGCCCTGAGGATTGGGTCACCAGTTGGTCGGAGGCTAAGCCAAAGGTCTGTTGGTTTCGAAGGAGTCCCGGAGAGGACTCCGACAAGAAGAGAAGGGGTGGTTATGGAAGGCTCCAATGGTAGGAGCCAACAAAGGGAGGAAGAGGGGGGTTAATCTACCCCCGTTGTTAGCAGCTCATCTTGGAAGGATTGAAGCTGGGGTTCCGTTGCAGCCAGTGTTGCAAAAATCGGCCGAATCGGCCGATTAATCGGCGATTAATCGGTAATCGGTCATGGAACTTGGAGCAATTTACACGGAAATCGGCCGATTAATCGGCCGAGTCAAGAAAATCGGCCGATTAATCGGTAAAAAATCGTGAATCGGCCCCGGACCGCCTCGGTACCGATTCACGATTTTTGCAACATTGGTTGCAGCCTTCTCACGCATCAGGCGTTGAAGGCAATCCATCTACAATTAATATGGGAGGAAATCTTCCTCCCAATGGTATGTACCCCCCGTTCCAAACTCAGTCTTATCGTCAAAGTTTATATCATCCAATTATTGGACAGCCTAGTAACCCGAGTCTCCCTCAACCTTACGGGAGCATACCCTTCGGGCATCCTATGGCATACCCTCCGTATGCCGCGGGAAACGGTTATCCGTTCGCCATAAACACGTCTTATCAGTCTTACCCAAACCAAACTCCTATGGGAATGCCCCCAAACAACAATCCTTACAATACTGTCCCTATGTATGCACCACCTTGTAATTACCTATACTCGGACCCTATGGGTTCAGCTACACCCTTCGTTAGGTGGATAGAAGATTACCCATTACCAGATGGGTTGAAAATGCCTTCACATATTGGGACTTATGATGGGAAGAGGGATCCGGACAATTTCTTACATTTGTTCGAAGGGGCCATTAAGATGCAAAAATGGGCCATGCCTGTGGTGTGTCACATGTTTACATACACCCTACGAGATTCTGCTCGCATTTGGTGGAATGGGCAAAAGCTAGGGAGCATCGTCAATCCTGATGATCTCAAGGCTAAATTCAGGTCACACTTCAGTCAGCAAAAGAAATTTATAAGGACTCATCTTACGGTACACAACATCAAACAAAAGGAAAACGAAAGCACAAGGGCCTTCGTTACCAGGTACACCGACGAAACTTTGCTGATTCTGGGTCTTCATGAAGATCAGCGTATCTCGAGTTTCGTACATGGCCTTCGAAATCGAAGTTTGGTGGAGTTCTTATCCACTGACCTTCCGAGAACTTACAAAGGCTTAATGGAAAAGACATACACTTGGATTGAAGCAAAGGAGGTATCTACTAATGGTGCTCCGATCGATAGAGACAACAATAACAAGTTCTCAAAGTGGGAAGGGTCAAAGAACAAGAACAAAAACAGAGACAGATTTTCTCCATATAAAGGCCCTAACCACGGTTTGCTAGGAAGTCTAAGTAAGTCTCCAAAAGAAATACTTGCAACGGAGAGGGCTGCTAAAGCTTTCGAAGCACCCCCTCGCATGACAAGTAAGGGTAAAAATAGGGATACGAACAAGTATTGTCACTTCCATGAAGATTATGGCCATGATACGAACAGTTGCAGGGAGTTAAAGAAACAGATTTAAGAAGCCGTAAGGTCTGGACAGTTGGCACATCTGGTGAAGGGTATCAAGAAGAGAAAGGAAAAAATGACTGACACTCAGTTGGCCAAAGATGCTACTCTTCTCGAAGCCCCAATACTCATGGTTCGTTGGGGCAAAACCAGTTTGAAAAGAAAGGTAACAGTGCAGGAAGGTAATGAAGTGGGAGAGGTAACATTTCCTCCCTTGGCAGGCCAAGTCCCTTCGAATGATCCAGTGGTCATCAAGGTCCTAGTTTTCAACAGAGAAGTAAACAGAGCCTACATGGACTGCGGAAGCTCATGCGAAATCATATATGAGCATTGTTTTCTTAAGCTCAAGCCTGCGATCAGATCGCAGCGGGTGGATTCAAAGATACCTTTGGTAGGATTCTCCGGCGAACACTCGTGGCCTTTGGGAGAAGTCCCATTGGACATAACAATCGGAGAAGGCAAGCTCGCGAGAACAGAAACCCTCATGTTCGCCATTGTAAGATCCAACTCTTCGTATAACTTACTGATAGGAAGGACCGCCATGCAAAAGATGGGTATTGTAGTCTCACCATGCAGCGGTAAAATTCCATACACCTTATGGGATAGGAACTGTACTCTCTAGCTACAATCAAGGAAGAATAGGAGACGCAGGCAAAAAGCTCAATTAAAGTCCGAAGGAGCCCCTTAAGGCCATTTTAAGCTGTACTGGTGCTGAAGAACGCATCGTTGTTAATGAGCTCTATCCGGAGCAAACAGTGGTAATCGGAAAGCAGCTTCCTGCCAACTTCAAGGCAGATTTGGAGAAGCTACTGAAAGCCAACAAAGATGTTTTCGCATGGACATACTCAGATATGATGGGGGTTCCTAGAACTCTGATGCGTGGGTTTTGCAACCTTACAACAGGTTTTACCTCTCGAGGGATCTCAAGAGGCTTACAACCCCACCAGGCAGTGTACCTGACCGATGTAGTATAGTGTAGTGGTAAGTACGGGGGATTGATCGTTCTCCACAGGGAATAGTGTTCGTTAGGTGTGAAAGGCTACTCTAATTAGGTCTAAGGGTTGAGGAAGATTCTTTTTATGTTTTTATAATTTTATGAAAGCAAGTAAAATCTCGGGTTTTGAAGGAGTGGGCGGAATTAGTTGCTAGTCAACTAACCCAAATTACTACAAATGCAAATAAAATAAAATAACAAAAATGAAAAGTGGTGAGAAACTTATGTGTAGAGAAATGTGTTTACTTAGATTTCCTTACTCCCTAACTATCTTTTACCGGTTAATTAGTGTGTATTAGTCGCGTGGATGACGGGTGTATTCCTTAATACCATTCGTGGGGTGGCGTACTTACTTCCCCAAACTCTACAAGCTCCTACTTCACTCCTATGTCGAGCCGGCTAGGAAGCTCCTAACATGGGATCACTAGAATTCGCTTGTGCATTAAATACAACCATAAAAACCTTTAGTACGCGTTTGGTTCATGTTTCTTAAGACGTTCAAGCAATTTACCGAATAGGAAGTTAGCCAGTTTTCTTAAGCCTAACATAGATAAACAATCATCCAATACAACTAACAACACACTAACAACCAATAATCAATAGCTAGGTTTCATTAGATCTAAGCAAACACAAGATAAAATTAGCCTAACATGTTAAACAAAAGACAAGCATAAGATAGAATCAAACAACACATAGACATATTGAATGATTAATTGATAACTTATCTTTCAATGAAACATGGAAGATCTCAAGGCAAAAAGCCCTGAAAAAGTAGCTAAAATCGTCTTAGGGTTTTATCCCAAAATTCCACACACTAAGCTCTCCCTCAATGACAAAAAATTAGAAGACTATATATAGACTTTGACATCTGACGGCGTCACCTTATGCATTGTGACGCCGTCACCTCGCCGCTTTTAGGGTTCCCGGATGACCATCTTGACGCCGTCCCTCTTTAGCTCTTCAAAAATCCATTCTGGCTTATCAAGGCTTGACGCCGTCGGACCTATAACGTGACGCCGTCCCCTTATGATTTAAGCCGTGACGCCCTTGATTTAGTTAAAGCGTGACGCCGTCAGAATTCTCATGCAAACTCACTGGCCCGTCATGAGTAAATTTCACATCCAACTTTTCTTGCCAAGGCATGACGCCGTCTGGAGTTAATGTTGACGCCGTCAAAGGTGACTTTCAGCACAATTTTGAGACTTTGCCGTTTTCTTCACTTTTATGCTCCAAAAACGTCCAAAATGCCTCCTTTTCCAGATTTCTCCTCAAAAGTACCTAAAATGACAAAAGGAACGATTTAGGGCAATATTTGATCAAATAAATACGATTTCGGGCTTAAATGACCCCTTAAAAGCGGTACACTTTTCGCCTCATCAAATACCCTTACACTTGAGATTTGCTTGTCCTCAAGCAAATGCGCTTTTATTCTAATCAAAATACAAGTTAGGGGTCATTTAATGCAAACATAAAAGTAATTACAACAAATAATCGTTCCACTTCAATCATAATAAGCACGGAGATTATATACTAGCACCTCACAAGTAGTGTTTAGATACTCACATCTCTCAAGTGTCATCAAAATAAATCTCATAAATGAAAACGGAAAATATCTCTCTCTACCTGTCATAGCAAATAGATTACCATAGGCTTGGGAAAGGATCGAAAACCTCCTCCACTAGGCGTAAGCACCTAAGATAAACTATCAAAGAGGGCTTTTAAATGGGTTATAACGTTAGGTGTAGGGAAAAGGAAAACACGGTTTTGTTGGATACGGGATATTTTACTGGTGGCGAGTTAAAGATCTTGATTAATTACATGTACTATACAACGTTGCTAAGCCAAGACTAGACTCGATCTTAAGCTAATGAAAGAAATTAACAAAACATAAACATAAAAATAAACATAAAATGAAACGGGATGGTAGTCCGTATGTTTTTTCTATTTTTTTTTTTTTTTTTTTTTTTCATTTTTTTTTTTATTTTTCTTGATTTTTTTTTTTTTTTTTTTTTTTTTTTTTGCATACACTTTTACCCTACCATCCAAAATAATACATCATAGGGGCGTTGCATCCCCTTACACTTGAACTTTTACATAACTTTACAAATAACTATTCTAATTACTCGAATTAAGATAATTGAAAAACTTGGAGTACTTTTAAAATTATTTAGCACATATGGGGGTAATAAATGATGTTTCACCCCATTACTCCATTACACTAGTACTTTACCCATGAGTCCCAATCGTCCCAAAACAATATGTACAAGGATATGACTCGACTTAGCAACCATGTAATCAATTAGATAATTAACTTGGGTTTAAACAAATGTTGTCACAATAATGCACTAAAGATGAGTGCATACAAGGTAGGCTAAGGCGATTTGGGTGTACATTTTAGTGGGGTGTAACAAATTCTTCCTTTAAGTAAAATGCTTAAAGGTCGAAACGAAAAGATAGGCTCTGAGGGGTGTACTAGGGGTATCGTGTACTAAAAATGAGTACAACGCAAAGGGTGTGGGAGAATTACTTGACCAATGTAGCCAATGTAATTATAACAAAAACACAGGTGTAAAACAATGGGTTAATCCTAATGCCTCTTATCATGTAGTAAATCTAACTACACGAATGTAGTCTCACTTGTGGCCTCGGAATGGTCCTAACGCAAGTTCTAGAATCTAAGTGCTACCGGTACATACATCATAGCATAAATGCTTTTCCTACCAATTCTAGGGGCGAACCTCACATATTTGGGGGTGGAAAATTTTTTAGTGGTACGGTTTTTGTGCTAGTCATATAACTCCTATCCATGAGACGCTTATTAGGATCAAAGTTTCACTCCTATATGTTGTAAAAAATTTTAAATTTGGCACTAAAATTACCTTAACAAGTATTTCTCTCAGTTTTATTACACATCTACCATCAAACAAACAAAAATCAAGCGCAATTGTATTCTCTAAAATCGTACTTTTACCCTCCCCTTACACTTAAGATGAACATTGTCCCCAATGTTCAAATAACAAGATGTAAAAGAATAAAGTAAAAGAA
The DNA here is from genome assembly GCA_021014915.2 of Artemisia tridentata subsp. tridentata. NCBI lineage: Eukaryota > Viridiplantae > Streptophyta > Magnoliopsida > Asterales > Asteraceae > Artemisia > Artemisia tridentata. The sequence continues at coordinate 196,361,489 of CP139509.1, read as the reverse complement.
TGAAATCAAATACTCCCCTGATTCGCTCGTTGGATAATGAAATTACACGGTTAAATCTTCCTCCAAAGAGAATGTTGAAGCTCCATGACTAATGCATCGCCATAAGCTTGATTCAAAACATTTCCTTGTCCAAAATAACCTGTTGAACCTGAGAAAACAAACACGAAAACCTGCATAACATCGGCGGGATAAAATCTATATATAAGGATATAATGCTTGTGGAATGATAACTTTGCAGATTCCTGGAGATTATAAGTTGGAGATTTTAATAAAAACTTTTTATGAAAACAAAATTTTCAAAAATTTCTGGAAATTGAATCTGACGCCGTCAGGTTATAACCCCTGACGCCGTCAGAAATGACCTGACAAAAATTTTCATTTTAAGTTTCCGGAAAATTTCTAGAAAAACCTTTACCTTACTTCCTGGAAATCCTGCAAAACATCATTATGACTCGATACAAGCATTTGACTCAAACAAATACGAATATGTATGCTAACTTATTATTATTATGATTCATGTTCATTTGTGTTCTAATAAACCGATTTAGATTTCCCTTACACTTATCTTTTGCAAAATACCTTTATATGTAGTTAAGACGAAGTTAAAAACAACATAAAGCATTTTCACAATTTAGTTTTGAACATGAATCAATAAGAATAAAAATTACACACACATACGGAAACAAATAAAAACAAACAAACAAATAAATAAACACACAAAGCAAATAAAACAAATAAAGCTTGGGTTGCCTCCCAAGAGCGCTTGTTTTTGTTCGAGTCACGAGCCTGACTCTACCCTTATTTAACGAAAATAGGGGAGGTTTTCCCTACACTTAGGATTAAGTGCGGGTGATAGTAGCGATACACACCAGCTCGGTAGGAGTATGCCACATGAGAAAAGAGTGGTGGATGAATTATATGCGCAAAGGGATGTGCTCCTTTCATCATAACCTTGCCTAGTTCACTTTGGTCAATGGGTGATTTTGAGTTTCCTCCTAAAAAGGGATCATATTCTATCAACTTCGAGAGACTCCTAGTTGGGAATCCATCTTGACCTAATAAACCCGGTTTAAACCCATAATGTTTCTTGTGATCAATCATGAATGGGTGATGTAAGTATGAAAGGTTATGGTTCACTCCTATGTTAGCTTCCTCTCTACAAGGCTTAGAGTCTACTACCTTCAACATAAAACTACCCGGACTATATGTTTTGATGGGTGGATCGGGACCTAATTCAATTCCTAAATTTTTCATCTAAGGATGGAAGATTAGGTAACGGTTTTGGTTGAGGCTCCGGCTCATCAAAACTAGGAACTTCCATAGGACTAAAAGAAAGGTTGTGATCACTAAAAGCATTCAAACCTATTTCTTCTAGTTGTGTTTGGTCCAAGGGTTCTACCTCTATTGGGGTTCCTATAGTCTCTTCTACTTCTTTCGGGTAAGTCACGGGCAGTGTGTGTGCCTCAAATGATGGTAGGACTTGTGGGGTACTTGGTGAGCTTATGTTACTTACCTCATCATTCCTTGTGTCAAGATCACCTATATCCTCATCATGTGTTTTAGTAGGATCTAACCCTAACATTTTCCCAAGTATCTCAAGTGCTTCTCTAGGCATCTTAACTTCTATATCCGAATCATAAGGATCATCCTCAATATTATGACTGCTATATTCAAATTGCCCAAAAGATTCATCATCTGTTTCTTGAGATTCATCATCATCGATCATAAAACCTAGGTCTTTTTGATCAATGTGATCATGTTCGGCTAAATCCTCCATCACATCAAGGTCACCTATGTGTTTGTTTTGTACTATGGCATTACATGACAACCACTTAGGTATCTCAACACTAACATATTCATCCCCAAACAAACTTGTTTCATGATCCTTGAAATTTGTGGTCAATTGACTTGTACTAAAGTTTGTTGGGTTGTCTACTATATAATAATATTGGGCACACTCTTCAATAGCTTCCCATGCTTTCTCAGCACTTAATTCCCTAATATCCCTGCCGGCAATATGGTAAATGTACCTTTGGGCTTGTCGGTCGACATGATTGTAAAAGAATTGAGTTAGGGACCAAAAATCGAAGTTATGATGAGGGACTTTTTGGAGTAAATATTTAAAACGAGTCCATGCATCATAGAGAGGTTCATCTTTATGTTGTTTAAACATCAAGATGTCATATGGAGTGGGTGAATTACGTGGTTGGTAGTATGGTGGATTCGCGTTCTCCATAATGGTGAACGGAAGAGTCAATGGAAATTACGAACAAACACACAAAGAAATAAGATAGACTAAAGAAAACCTAGAAAAATAAAATAAAAATCTCACTAGAAAGGAATCTAGTGAGTAGACCTAATAGAAATAAAAATTCAACCTAAACAATAACTATTCCCCGGCAGCGGCGCCAAAAACTTGATGCGTGGGTTTTGCAACCTTACAACAGGTTTTACCTCTCGAGGGATCTCAAGAGGCTTACAACCCCACCAGGCAGTGTACCTGACCGATGTAGTATAGTGTAGTGGTAAGTACGGGGGATTGATCGTTCTCCACAGGGAATAGTGTTCGTTAGGTGTGAAAGGCTACTCTAATTAGGTCTAAGGGTTGAGGAAGATTCTTTTTATGTTTTTATAATTTTATGAAAGCAAGTAAAATCTCGGGTTTTGAAGGAGTGGGCGGAATTAGTTGCTAGTCAACTAACCCAAATTACTACAAATGCAAATAAAATAAAATAACAAAAATGAAAAGTGGTGAGAAACTTATGTGTAGAGAAATGTGTTTACTTAGATTTCCTTACTCCCTAACTATCTTTTACCGGTTAATTAGTGTGTATTAGTCGCGTGGATGACGGGTGTATTCCTTAATACCATTCGTGGGGTGGCGTACTTACTTCCCCAAACTCTACAAGCTCCTACTTCACTCCTATGTCGAGCCGGCTAGGAAGCTCCTAACATGGGATCACTAGAATTCGCTTGTGCATTAAATACAACCATAAAAACCTTTAGTACGCGTTTGGTTCATGTTTCTTAAGACGTTCAAGCAATTTACCGAATAGGAAGTTAGCCAGTTTTCTTAAGCCTAACATAGATAAACAATCATCCAATACAACTAACAACACACTAACAACCAATAATCAATAGCTAGGTTTCATTAGATCTAAGCAAACACAAGATAAAATTAGCCTAACATGTTAAACAAAAGACAAGCATAAGATAGAATCAAACAACACATAGACATATTGAATGATTAATTGATAACTTATCTTTCAATGAAACATGGAAGATCTCAAGGCAAGAAGCCCTGAAAAAGTAGCTAAAATCGTCTTAGGGTTTTATCCCAAAATTCCACACACTAAGCTCTCCCTCAATGACAAAAAATTAGAAGACTATATATAGACTTTGACATCTGACGGCGTCACCTTATGCATTGTGACGCCGTCACCTCGCCGCTTTTAGGGTTCCCGGATGACCATCTTGACGCCGTCCCTCTTTAGCTCTTCAAAAATCCATTCTGGCTTATCAAGGCTTGACGCCGTCGGACCTATAACGTGACGCCGTCCCCTTATGATTTAAGCCGTGACGCCCTTGATTTAGTTAAAGCGTGACGCCGTCAGAATTCTCATGCAAACTCACTGGCCCGTCATGAGTAAATTTCACATCCAACTTTTCTTGCCAAGGCATGACGCCGTCTGGAGTTAATGTTGACGCCGTCAAAGGTGACTTTCAGCACAATTTTGAGACTTTGCCGTTTTCTTCACTTTTATGCTCCAAAAACGTCCAAAATGCCTCCTTTTCCAGATTTCTCCTCAAAAGTACCTAAAATGACAAAAGGAACGATTTAGGGCAATATTTGATCAAATAAATACGATTTCGGGCTTAAATGACCCCTTAAAAGCGGTACACTTTTCGCCTCATCATGGGGGTTCCTAGAACTCTGATGATTGATGGTAAGCCCTTCGGCACGGAACATAAGCTTAATGAGTTCAAGCACATCGAACCAATTAAGCAGAAGCGCAGCCGCTTGCAAGGAGGTGGACGAACTTGTGCGAGCGGGAATTCTCAGAGAAGTGAAATACCAAACATGGGTGGCTAATCCAGTTTTGGTAAAGAAAAGTGACAGAGGGTGGCGTATGTGCGTTGACTTCACAGACATCAACAAAGCTTGCTCAAAGGACTGCTACCCTCTACCGGAAATTGATTGGAAGGTTGAATCCTTCACGGGGTTCCGTTTGAAATGCTTTCTAGATGCCTACAAAGGGTATCACCAGATACAAATGGCGAAGGAAGATGAGGAGAAGACAGCCTTCTACACAGGAAAATGTGTCTATTGCTACAAGAAAATGCCCTTCGGTCTAAAGAACGCAGGGGCGACCTACCAACGACTGGTAGATAAAGCCTTCCACAAGCAAATAGGAAGGAACTTGGAGGCCTACGTTGATGACATGGTTATAAAAAGCAGAACTATGGAAGACCTGCTATCCGACATCCAAGAAACCTTCGATCAATTAAGAGCAATCAATATGAAGCTTAACCCTAAGAAGTGTTCCTTCGGCGTAGAAGAAGGACAATTCTTGGGACATCTGATCACAAAGCAAGGGATCAAGGCTAACCCTTCGAAAGTCAAAGCCATCACTGATCTACAAGCTCCAAAGTCACTAAAGGAAGTACAAAGCTTAAATGGAAAGCTCGCGGCACTTAGCAGATTTCTGTCAAAAGGGGTAGGTCGTTCTTTACCTTTCTTCAAAACACTCAAGGGGTGCACAGATAAAAAGACTTTCTAATGGAGCAGTGATGCGAAAACCGCTTTTGAAAAATTGAAAGAATTCATGGAGGTCTTACCGACACTTACAGCCCCAATCAAAGGCGAAGTGTAGTTTATGTACATCGCGACATCCACCGAAAGCATCAGTGCTGTTCTTTTGGCAGAAAGGGACATGAAGCAAGTCCCAATCTACTTTGTTAGCAGGGTCCTACAAGGAGCTGGGTTAAACTATCCGGAGTTGGAAAGGCTAATCCTAGCCTTGATTCACGCTGCAAGACGCCTTTGAAGATACTTTTAGGATCATCCCATCACGGTTTTGACTGACAAGCCAATTAAGTAGATATTGTCGAAACCTGAGAAATCAGGAAGAGTGGCCAAATGGGCCATTGAACTAGGGGAACATGAGATAGAGTATAAGGGCCGGAACTCTGTCAAAGGTCAAATACTTGCAGACTTTCTCGCTGAAAGACCTTCTGGACCCAGTAAAGATAAGGAAATCCTAAAGGAAAAGCCCCCAGAGATGAAGGAGGGATGAAAACTATACACAGATGGAGCCTCAAGCTCCGACGGTTCGGGAGCAGGCCTAATGCTAGTAAGTCCGGAAGGTAAAGAATACACTTATGCATTACGTTTCGAATTCGACGCTACCAACAATGAAGCTGAGTACGAAGCTTTGTTAGCCGGTCTTCGACTTACAAAGGATATGGAGGTTCACAATCTCTCCATCTTTGTAGACTCACAACTAGTAGCTAACCAAATCAAGGGCTCCTACGAAGCAAGATAGCCTACGATCAAACAATATTTGGAAAAAGCTATAGAACTCCTCCATGGATTTGAGTCCTACAATATAGAGCATGTCCGAAGGAACCAAAACAAGAAGGCAGACACATTAAGCAAACTGGCTTCAATGGCGTTCGCTCATTTAACAAAGGAAGTCTTGGTAGAAGTGTTGGCCGAAAGGTCAATCAGACGTAACGAAGTGTCTGATATCATAACTGAGGAAGGTCCCAATTGGATGACTCCGATAAGGGAGTATCTGATAAGTGGTATTCTACCGGAAGATCCGAAGCTCGCACGGAAAGTCAGGATCAAAGCTCCCCAATATAGACTTATTGGGGATCATATTTACAGGAGGTCCTTTTTATCCCCATGGCTTCGTTGTGTGGGACCAAAACAGGCTTCGAACATCATCTACGAGGTTCACGAAGAGTCCTGCGGACTACACGCAGGTCCTCGCTCTGTTGTGTCAAAAATAATAAAGCTGGGATACTATTGGCCGTCCATGCATAGGAACGCAATAGAAATTATACAAAAGTGCGAAGCATGTCAGCTCCACTCCAGAGTTCCAATAATGCCTAAGCAAGACATGACCTCTGTCACATCCGCATGGCCTTTCTGCCAATGGGGAATCGATATAGTCGGGCCCCTACCAATGGCTCTAGGAGGGGTAAAGTTCTTGGTCGTAGCCATAGATTACTTTACCAAATGGGTCGAAGCCAAGCCTTTAGAATCGGTGAAAGGAAGGCATATGGAGAAGTTTGTATGGGAGCACATAATCTGCCGATTTGGTGTTCCTCACATTATCATCTCCGACAACGGGAAACAATTCGCCGAAGGGGTATTCCCAACCTTTTGTGAAGGCCTAAAAATCAAACAATCGTTTACTTTCGTATACCATCCACAGGACAATGGACAAGTCGAAGTCACCAACAGGGACATCATTGATGGTATCGAGAAAAGGTTAGGACGAAGCCATCATGGGTGGGTAGATGAACTACCCCAAGTTCTGTGGGCACATAGGACGCACCCCAAGTCAAGCCATGGGAAAACTCCTTTTAGCCTTGCTTATGGAACGGAGGCTGTCATACCCTCCAAAATCAGCATAGAAACAGAGCGCATTGTGAACTTTTAAGAAAGAACAAATGACGAAAGGCTTCGTGAAAATCTCGATCTTCTAGAAGAAAGAAGAGAAATAGCTTCAATCAGGGAGGCTATCCACAAACAAAAATTTGAAAAGTACTACAACAACCGAGTTCGACCCTCCACATTCAAGCCAGGTGAATATGTGCTTCGGTTAAACAGCGCAAGCAAAGCCGAATACGAAGGAAAACTAGGGCCCACATGGGAAGGACCCTACATGGTATCCGAGGCCTATGGCAATGGAGCCTACAAGCTCGCAACAATGAAGGGAGAGGTCATGGATAGGACTTGGAACGGTACCAACCTTCGTAAGTTTTACATATAAGACTTACCACTTTTAAGAGCACTCAGTCTTTTCTTTTCAATTTCATGTAACGCATTCTTCTCACTTAGGGAAAGAAGCATTAATGGTAGGTGTCCTAGTGTTCATTTCTTAAAATGATGTAATCCTCCCTCCCCAATTAATGATATAACGCATTTCCCTCAAATCTCTTGTTTCGTTCTTTACAACAAAGATTTGTTCAGCCAAGTACTTTACAAGTTTCAATGTCGAAGGATGTGGCAAGACACATGTCTTGTATGCAAATAACAACCATTACAATTCACATTAACTTCTCCTATAAAGTCTTAGGGTATTCTAAGCCCTTTGTATCTTAAGGACAAAGACGAAGTGGGTCGCGACCCTCCGTTGCAGTCAAATTATACGATTGCTTAAAATCTTGGTTCAAAATACACACAATAAGGTTATAACCTTTGGTTGTATGTGTACGTCTATTATAGGCGTAAGAGAAGTAAAACATAGTATTCAAAATGGAACGCTGTCCCTAATTGGCATTAATAAGGCCAAATATGGTCATAGCCAAAACATGCAATTATTTAACGCACGGGTTGAAGCCCATACAAATGCACATATATATCGTTGAAAGCAACTAAACGTAATGTGACATTGTCAAAAGGGTACATACCACCCGTGGGGTCAAATCCCTGCCAACATGACAGTCTTCAAACTTTCGATGCGAACGGGGAGTCTCTCTAACATGGCATAGGAAGAGGACTGACAGAGGAAGTATTCCTGGTAGGAGACGGAGGGTGAATTTTCTGCAGCTTTTTTGAAAGGAGATCTTCTAGTGGTGTTAGGGGATCCTTGGTTACCTCTGAAAGGAAGGAATACTTCGCTGAAGCGAATGAAGTGCCAGCATCATTATACTCTTACTCAGAATTTGGGTGGTAGTAAGGCAACTTCGACAAAACCACAGGTTTTCTGGTCAGGGCAATTTCTTCCAATGTGGTACAGGTACCATAAAAGATGGCTGCATTCACTAGTTTTCCAATAACTTCCCCCACCTCATCACTGTGGTACAATTCCATTACCACATGAGGCACAACCTTCGAAACTACATCAGCTCGGTCCCTCCTCAAGTTTTGGCACTGGAGTTTAAGACTGTCGATCTCCTCGCAAAGCTTGACCTCCTGCTCAACCAACCTAGACCTTTCGGTTTCCAGACTCGTACATTTGGATTCAAGCATTGTGATTTGTGCTCTATAAATGGATACCCTAGCCTCCTTACCCTTCAACCTATCACATTTTGTGCGGGATTCCCTCAATTTCCCTTCGAGCCTGTCAATCTTGGCTCGCATATCTTGCACAATAGGATTCTTCTCAAAGTTCTCCATCACTTCTTTGCACTTAGCTTCCAACTCATCATACTCATTATCCCTAGCTTTTTCTTTGGCTGCGATGGCATCCATTTTCCCCCTTACATCTAACACCGTTTGCACCAATTCCCTTGTTCGAGAATTAAGATGATTATCCAACACAGCCTGTCTAGCATAACTTTTGGAATGAAAGTCACAAAGCTCTTCCATAGACATGTTATCCAAAATGCCTCTCCAGCCAACAGGTGTCATTTTTTCAACCAATTGACGACATGCAAGAGCATCCGAAAGCTCTGTGACGTTGGGAAGGCCTGCGAGAGATAAGATTATCAGTTACATAATGCGTTATGTTCACCAGACATACAAGATTTCAACTTACTAGGAGTGTCATCTTCTGGAACCCTTAGGGGGTAGGTATAAATGTTTTAGCATGAGAACTTTTGGGTTTCATCGTTCTTGTCGGAGGGGTTGGTAGCGATAATTTCCTTTTTGGAGGAGTCTTCACAGACATGGCAGCTTTTCTCTTGATTGTTTTCTTTTTGTCTGAGACACCGAAAGACCCCATAAGCCTCGTTTGAAATTCCTTGATGAGTGGATCATCAGAGTCTGCTACAATCTCTACAAAGTGTAGAGTCTTGTCATCATTAGCTGAGGCTGATGGAGAACCCACTTCATCACTCATATCCTTCGAATCTTGGGGGATGAAAGTAACTTGCCTAGTACCACGGGATACAACGAAGTTCTGGAACGCCATTCCTAAAATGACAAAGGAAAGCGATTAGAATCAGCAGATAAGTTATCTACTTTATTTGAATAGTTATATACATACTTCTCCCCTCACAAATTATCTCAGGTTTCAACGGAGAGCCTTCCCAATGATTAATGATGCCCGCCATATACAGTATTGGTTTGGGAAACGTTTGTACATCAAAAGGATGGCGTGCAAGACGTTGGTATAGTGGATTGTTTCTTACGAAGTGCGGTAAGGGATCATCAAAACGTTTCTCATCAAACTGAAATGCCTTATCCAGCAAGGCTGGGTATTCGGGAGGTATGATTGTGCTTTGTACATAGAAAAAGAAACCCTTCCATTTTCTGATATTAGCAAAGGGTTTAGTTATTAAGCAAGGCACATCAGGCTCACTTCTTTTCGCTAAGGTTAACCAATCACCACCAGGGCAAAGGTTAATAAAGCCTCTAAGCACATTAAGTGTTGGCTCATAACCATAAGCTTTGCATACAACAATGTAAGTGGTTAGTTTGGCTAAACCAAAAGGATTCAACCTGGAGATATGTACTTGATAGTACTGTAAAAACTCTAGGATTAGAGGATGAATGGGAACCCTAAAGTTGGATTCTGTAAATGCATGAACATAGAGCCCAACATACCCAACCGAAGCGTCAAAAATATTTTGGTCTTTGTTCGGAAGAATCACTTTGAACTCTTTAGGTGTGGGGTACTTCCCAAGAAATTCCGTCAAATCCTGTTTTGATAAGATACATTTTTGTTGCCTAATGATTCTCTTTGCTGCCATACTCATCTTGTAATTAGAAACAATGAGTTTTGGAGAAGAGAGTTACCTTAAAACCCAGATGAAGCACGGAGCACAATATTGTGTAGGTGTATTTGGGGCGCAAAGAAAAATATGATCAGGTAGGAATTAAGAAGGATTTATGTATGACTTTTGATCATCCACGTGTACTCATATTCCGAGTAATCTACGGACTAAAAGCTGCTTTTTAAATTTTGTAAAGAAGTTTGTAGATATCGATATAATAGCTGTTGTAACTTATAGTATGGTAGATAGACATTCAATAGCCGCATTTATTGCATAATTTGTTTAAACACTTATCTTTATTATGTCCGATTTTGTGATGGAAGGGATAGAGTGTGGCACTTTTTTGAGTCGAATGCAATTCATACTTGTGCGTATATATCACTTTCGACTGGGGGGCTTGATGATGCACCCTCCTAACGGGTCGAAGGACTCCCCTTCGAGCCTGTAGAAAGCCCTCCCTTCGGAGGCCCAGGTTAAACTCCTAACACGTTTCATTGGCTTAAAACCATTTGTCTACGAAGTGGTTACCATGTGAGAACCCGCCAATTGAAGCCCTAAGGCCTTCGGGGTATCCCTCTCGAAGGGACTACAACGGAGAACCCTCTTGACCTGGTCATACCCACGTTCCCTCTTCCCTTAGGCTTTCCCGCCAAGGAAGAGATCGTGGGCTACAAAGCCCTAGCGGTTACCACAAATCATGGGACGCCCCCATGATCTCCGAAACAAGTGCAACCGCCCACTAAGGCCTATTTCTCTCCTATAAATAGCTTAGTCGGGCAAGAACAATGTAAGTTAACTTCAGTCTCATCATTTACAACCTACTTAAACATAACACATACTTACTCGCACGCCGGAGGTGGTTCGCAGGGTCCAACCCCTGCGCAATCACTTAACGTAGTGTTTTAGTATTTCTTATTTCAGGTTAAGAACAAGCTTGGCGCAACCTCAACACCCCATAATTCCTTTGATCACCATCGAAGGCCTGGTAGTGCATCTATTTGTACAATCAGTAGGCATCCATAAAACATTTCAAACGGAACCCCGAGAGGGATTCAACCTTTCAATCAATTTCTGGCAGAGGGTAGCAGTCCTTAGGGCAAGCTTTGTTGATGTCGGTGAAATCAACATACATTCGCCACCCTCCGTCACTCTTCTTTACCATAACTGGATTAGCTACCCAGGTTTGGTATTTTACTTCTCTTAGAATTCCTGCTCGTATAAGTTCATCCACCTCTTTGCAAGCGGCTGCATTCCTTTCAGGTGCCAGGCTTCGTCGCTTCTGCTTAATTGGTTCTATGTGCTTGAACTCATTAAGCTTATGCTCTGTGCCGAAGGGCTTGCCATCGATCATAAGAGTCTGAGGAACCCCTGTCATCACTGAGTATGTCCATGCGAAAACATCCTTGTTGGCTTTGAGTAGCTTCTCCAATTCTGCCTTGAAGTTAGCAGGGAGTTGCTTTTCGATTACCACCGTTTTCTCTAGATAGAGCTCATTCACCACAATACGTTCTTCGGCATCTATACAACTTAGAATGGCCTTCGGAGGCTCTTCGAGACTTTCTTTGATCTTTTTGCCGATATCTCCAGTCTTCCCCTGATTGTAACTAGAGAATACGGTTCCTATCCCAAAAGGTGTATGGAATTTCACTGCTGCATGTATGGTGGAGACTACAATACCCATTCTTTGCATGGCGGTCCTTCGTATCAACAGATTGTAGGGAGAATCGTACCTTACGATAGCAAATGTGAGGGTTTCTGTTCTTGCGAGCTTGCCTTCTCCAATTGTTATTTCCAATGGTACTTCTCCCAGAGGCCAAGAATGCTCACCGGAGAACCCTACCAAAGGTATCTTCGAATCAACCCGTTGCGATCTGATCGAAGGCTTGAGCTTAAGAAAACAATGCTTGTATATGATTTCGCAGGAGCTTCCGCAGTTCATGTAGGCTCTGTTTACTTCTCGGTTAAAGATTAGAACTTTGATGACCACTGGATCGTTCGAAGGGACTTGGCCTGCGATAGGAGGAAATGTTACCTCCTGATGCGCGTGATGTGTCGTTGCGGTTTAGCAGTTTTAATGCCTACTCAAGTTTTAAATTTATATTTAGCCGACTTATCAATAACACACACACTTAACGAGCAGTGTACCCGGTCAGTATGAAGATAATGGTAAGTAGAGTGTCGATCACTAAGAGTGGAACGTATAATCTAGTTAATCTAATCAGTATTTCAATATCCTAACGCAAGGGGGTTTCAGCCTGAGAGACTGGCACAGTTTTGTTTGCAATTAAATAATAAAATAGACAAATAGGCACGAATCAGCAAGTAGCACACACGTACACAGATAGATACTTGAGACAATAAGAGGGCTGTCCTTATGATTAAGTAGTTTGTCACTTGTTTTATTGATAGCTTTATATGAAGTGTATGTAATTAACCCTTTCTCGTTGGTCCTATTTCATCGGCGAGTAAACCCTTAATGACGACTTATGTCTAAAAGTTATTCCTAAGTGATCAATTTAGAAACAACCGTGGGAGCCACACCTTGTCCCGCAGTCGGGTGCCCGCAAGCCACTGATAAACACAGAGGTGGTCAATGCACTAATAAGTAGTAACCAAAGACATCAACATATAAACTTTAATTGATGGGAAAGCAAGTATTAAAGGGAGTGCAATCTTTCCGTTGTCACATTACACAAGCCACCAATCCTGATGAATTAAAGTTTGCTAAAACAATAAAACAAAACTACTTAATGAATTAAATACATGCAGCACCTTCTTACAGCTCTTGTATCTTCGATTTGGGTGTGTCTTGTGCTGCCTTCTTGACTGAATTCGTCCTTCTCTTCTGTTCGGTCTTTAGGTTTTCGAACTTCCGAATCTGTGGAACTCTTCAATGTGTCTGGTCTACGGGGTATTTATAGTTTGTGTCTGAGGGAAGATGCGGCGCATCTACTTAAGTAGATGCGGCGCATGTACTTAACTTCGCGTGGGGTCCAAGATTATAATATTCAGGAATATTCGTACACCGCCAGAAGATGCGGCGTAACTCCATGATTAGATGCGGCGCATGTCCTCTTGTATCTTGGATCGTATCTGGTGATATCTTGATAGAGATGCGGCGCATGTTGATAGTGAGATGCGGCGCATCTGGAGCAGAATTGACTTGATCTTGTCCATGTCAGTAGACTTTCCACTTTATGTACGTTTCGCTCCATTATTAGTCCAAAATCGCCAAGTTTCACCAAATGCTTGTTTTTACCTGAGAATTACAAAAGTAAACAATTAAGTATCAATCCTCATACATAATATAGTAAAACAAGTCAAATTAATAGGATAAATGATAGTAATAAAATGTACTTATTTGAGTTCATCAAATATCCCCCCACTTGAACTTTACTTGTCCCCAAGTAAACCTTAGATTAAAACTTATGAAAATGTATCCTAAAAGATGTTAGGATTTATTTTTATATTTAAGCATGTATTCGTTTATTTCGTAATCACACAACTAAACACTTAACGAATTAGAAGTAAAATAAAATAAGTCGATAAAAGCAAATCTAATCGTTTAACTGTCCAGTCGCGACGAATATTCTATCATAGGCTTGGCAAGTATACACATCTCCACTACTAAAGCTAAGGAATAACAAGTCTAAAGCGGTAAAAAGGGTTTTTAGGTTTAAGGGTTAATTATTCTTATTTACACTATCGATCTCAAATTCCAGAAAAGGCGACAAAATCACAAATACATGATCGAATCCACGAACACGATACTTGCAATTGCTCAAATCCTTAACTCGAATAGGCTAAAGATAGGTCCAAACTTTACCAATAATAATATATCAAAAAGGGCGACAAAATCATAAATACATAGCCGAATCCACGACTACGATACTTAAGATTGCTCAAATCCCTAATCTCAATAAATCAAAGGTTTGGTTGGATAAAGAACAATACAGGGTATGGATAACATTTGGGATATAAATTGGTGTAAAAATAAAAATAAACAAAACAAATAAATTAAAATCCTAAGTGTGGTTAATCACTATCCCAACCATCCCATGAATAAGACTCATATCATTGAATAACTCACGCTTTAACACTTGAAACACACGCTTTAGGTAGACACGAATTATACTCAACAAAATCTTAATCAAAGAATAATCCTTAATTGGCATTCCCATAACTGCCAATTCCCATTCAATCCATAGATATAGTACAACAAATAGTGGTGATATCGACCACTTACATAACTTTACATCGTTGGCTTAAAATAAACATCCAACTCTTTTTTTCTTTCTTTTTTTCTTTTCTCATTTTTTCGATTTTTTTTTTTTTTTTTTTTTTTTTTTTTTTTTTTTTTTTTTTTTTTTTTTTTTTTTTTTTTTTTTTAACTTGAAACATAAACATAGATGTGTAAAATTTCACCACATCACTATAACTTTCTTTCCGGATAATTTTTTCATACTTTTCATAACTTCAGAAATAATGGTAAATAGTGAAAGTAGTAAACACACGAAAAATAAACTCTAAAATATACAATATTTACTTTCACTTCAATTGCATTGTGCAATTTCCCGACCTAACCATATATAATGAATTACGCACGCGAACACAGGTAATGTAAGGAAACACACTCTGCCTATAGCAATTAACCAACCACGGATTCTAATCTACAGGGTAGGCTAAGGTGTAAGGGTGTAACGAAACATTTTAAACATAGGTGTAAGAAACGAAAGGAATGGCTCTGAATGTTTTTCTAGGGGTATCTTACTCTAAAAGTGAGAGTAACAAAAGGTTTTATACGGGGGTTAACTAACCAGTGTAGTTAGCTAATAACACATAACATATAAAGGCTTTTTGGGTGTAATCCTAGAATTTTACCAAGTTAGACAAGTCATTCCAATTAAATAAATAATACTCATTATGGTGGTCTCGAATAGTATACAAGCCAAGTTCTAAAGTTTACAAGTCACCGGCACACTCATAGATTTGTGAATTTTGGAAAATCACAATTTTTTGAAAATAATGTCATGTGTGCAGTTATGCAACTTAGATCTTAAACAAAAACATGCTAAAAATTTTTAAGTTTGATATATTAAGCACATTTTAAGCATAATTTTTGAAAAAGTTTAGGACAAGTAAGTGTTAAGTGTTCTAATTCTCCTATCCCCCCACTTAAGTTAAACAACGTCCTCGTTGTTTGTATAAAAGGTTAAAAACTGGAAATAAAAGAATTAGAACGGAAAAACTCCCCTGAGATTTGCTCGGTATGATCCTCCATTAGTGTATGAGCAAAAATCATCTTTCTTGTGGATTAGAACGTTAAATCTTCATACTTGATGTATCCACATGAAATTCAGGAAACTATAATACCACCAACACTTTAAAACACACCTAAGATAAGAAAGGTTCAACTTGCATAATACATTAGTAGTTAGGTAAAAATAAAACTTAAAAATTAAAACTGAAAATCATCAGGTCAGTCGATGCGCCGTATCCTATTGAAGAAGATACGCCGTATCGAGCCTGGAATAAATACGGATCAGAATAAAGATGCGCCGCATCCTTAACCAGGGATGCGCCGCATTAAGATAAACTGATAAAAGTTTTAAAGTCGAAAATAAAAATGCAGAAAAATAAAATAAGATATGACCATTGCAGAGGATGCGTCGCATCTCAGGACTGAGATGCGCCGTATCTTCGTGCGGCCTGGACTGACTCGACACAGAAAACAGTAAAATAAATGATAAATCCTCCGGGTTGTCTCCCGGCAAGCACTTGTCTTTATTCCAGAGTCTTCAAGTTAGACTCACGTTCAGCACTTTAATCCATTACGTCGGGCTCAAACTCCACCACCTCGCTCTCATTATCCTCAATTTTATTATCAAAGTATTTCTTCACACGTTGCCCGTTTACTTTGAATATATAACCATTTTTATCGCATATTTCAATTGTTCCGTATGGATACACTTTCTTGACAACGAACGGACCCGTCCATCTTGATTTAAGTTTGCCAGGATACATCTTTAATCTAGAATTAAATAGTAGCACTCTCTCTCCGATAGCAAACGTTTTATCCCCACGTAACCTCGAGTCATGCCATCTTTTAGTTCTTTCTTTGTAGATCTTAGTATTCTTGTAGGCCTCATCTCTTAGTTCATAGAGTTCATTAAGTTCCATGAAACGGTTTTTCGTTGCAGCTTCCATATCCATATTACAATTCGTTAAAGCCCAATATGCACTTTGTTCAATTTCGACCGGTAGGTGGCATGCTTTTCCGTATACAAGACGGAATGGAGTGCATCCCGTCGGTGTCTTATAGGCTGTACGGAATGCCCATAAAGCATCATTCAACTTGTCAGACCACCCTTTAGGATTATAACCAGTCGTTTTTTCAAGAATTCGTTTTATAGCTCTATTGGTTACTTCAGTTTGACCATTTGATTGAGGATGGTATGCGGTGGAAACCCTATGATACACTCCATATTTCTGCAAGGCTCTTCCAAGATGGTGATTACAAAAGTGTGTTCCCCTATCACTAATCAATGCTTTAGGAATTCCAAACCTAGAGAACAAACCTTGTAAAAATTTAAGTACTATCTTGCTGTCGTTTGTTGGAGATGCTTGCGCTTCTACCCATTTTGATACGTAATCAACAGCAACCAAAATATATTTATTACCTTTAGATTCAGGAAACGGTCCCATGAAGTCTAATCCCCATATGTCGAAAACTTCACATACCTGGATATAGTTTTGCGGCATTTCGTTCCTTGATGTAATATTTCCAGACCGTTGACACGCATCACATCCTTTTATATAATCTTTCGCATCCTCCAGCATAGTGGGCCAATAAAATCCCGCGTCAAGAATTTTTCTTCTTGTGACGACTGTACCGTGATGCCCCCCTGTTGGCCCTGAATGGCAATGTGCCAATATTGCAGGAATGTCATCACCATCTACGCATCTTCGTATAATATTGTCAGGACATAATTTAAAGGCATAAGGTTCATCCCAAATATACTCGCTAGAGCGAGTTATAAACCTCCTTTTCTCGTCGGATGTTAGTCCTTTTGGAATTTCATTTGCAACAATAAAGTTTATAAAATCGGCGTACCATGGTTCATTATTATTGCTCTTAATTCCTACCATCATAAGGTGTTCATCAGGGAAGTCATCAGCTATTTCCCTTTCGTCAAGCACCTCCATATCAGGGTTTTCAAGTCTAGATAAGTGGTCAGCAGCTAGATTCTCGGCACCCTTTTTATCTTTAATTTCAATATCGAATCCTTGGAGCAATAAAACCCACCTAATAAGCCTTGGCTTGGCATCCTGTTTATTGAACAAATACTTCAAAGCAGAATGGTCAGTGTAAACCACAGTTTTTGACAATATAAGATATGATCTAAATTTATCGAATGCAAAAACTACTGCTAGAAGTTCTTTTTCCGTGGTTGTGTAGTGTTCTTGGGCATTATTCAATGTTTTGCTAGCATAATAGATTGGCTTAAATTTCTTATCTATCCTTTGGCCAAGTACAGCTCCAACAGCATAATCACTAGCATCACACATTAGTTCAAAAGGTAAATTCCAATCTGGCGAAATTATAATAGGTGCGGAAGTTAGTTTTTCTTTAAGTATATTAAATGCCTTTTTGCAATCATTAGAAAAATCAAACTTCGCATCTTTTAGTAATAATTGGGTCATAGGCCTAGATATCATTGAAAAATCCTTTATGAACCTACGGTAAAATCCAGCATGCCCTAAAAAACTTCTAACACCTTTAACATTAGTGGGGTAAGGTAGTTTAGCAATTACATCAATTTTAGCTTTATCAACTTCTATACCTTTCCCAGAAATTTTATGCCCTAACACAATTCCCTCTCTAACCATAAAGTGACATTTTTCCCAATTAAGAACAAGGTTAGTTTCTTCACACCTAGCAAGCATTCTATCAAGTTTAAAGAGACAATCATTAAATGAGTTACCGAACACCGAAAAGTCGTCCATGAAGACTTCCATAAAGTCTTCTACCATATCATGGAAGATAGCCGTCATACAACGTTGAAAAGTAGCAGGGGCGTTGCATAGTCCGAACGGCATTCTCCTATAGGCGAAGGTTCCATAAGGGCAGGTGAAAGTCGTCTTCTCTTGATCCTCGGGGGCAATGGGTATTTGGAAGAAACCTGAAAAACCATCCAAAAAACAATAATAATCATATCCTGATAGTCTTTCTAACATTTGATCAATAAATGGAAGAGGGAAGTGATCTTTTCGCGTAGCATCATTGAGTTTGCGGTAGTCGATGCAAACTCTCCATCCGGTAACAGTTCTTGAAGGGATTAGCTCATTGTCGTCATTGAGTACTACCGTCATTCCTCCTTTTTTTGGTACAACGTGGATAGGACTGACCCACGAGCTGTCGGAAATTGGGTAGATAAGTCCTGAGTCAAGTAACTTTACGATTTCATTTTTCACCACATCTTGGACTTTTGGATTCAAACGCCTTTGAGGTTGGATAGTTGGTTTGAATTCATCTTCCATAAGGATTTTATGTGTACAAAATGACGGGCTAATTCCCTTAATATCAGACATACTCCATGCTAATGCTCCTCTTCGTTTATATAGTACCTGCAAAAGAGACTCTTTTTCTTTTGGCGTTAAGTCAGATGCAATAATAACGGGTGAATTAGTATTTCCGTTTAAATAAGCATATTCCAAAGTAGAAGGAAGATCCTTAAGCACAGGTTTAACATTATTAATTTCAGTAGCACTAGCGGAATAAACCTGTTCTTTAATTATATCGCTGCTGTCATCGGATAGATGCGCCGCATCGAGGTTTTCGATGCGCCGTATCTCATTACATACAGCAGAATCAGCAGCGAAATTATAATCAATAGCATTCTCATCAACTTGATCTTCTATAGCAATTGTGTTTTCTAAATTTTTAAGCAGAAAAGAATCAAGCAAATTATTTTTTAATAATCTCTGAGTAAATTGATTAATCGTGTCGTCAGAAACATCGATATTATAGCATTCATCATCATCGGAATTATCTTTACTCATAGATTGTTCCATGTTAAATTCAACCTCATCTTTTCCTATGGTAAGAGTTATTTTTTTATTAAAAACATCAATCATGGCCCTAGCAGTGGCTAAAAATGGTCTCCCTAATATTATAGGAGTTCTAGAATTTTCAGGCATATCGAGGATAACGAAGTCGATAGGTAATTCAAATTTATCAACTTTTATTAATATATTTTCCGCTATTCCTAATGGGTATTGTATGGACCTATCAGCTAGTTCTAAGCACATCCTAGTAGGTTTTGGTTCACCAAGACCTAATTTATCATACATAGAAGAGGGCATAAGACTTATACTAGCTCCTAGGTCGGCTAAGGCATTTTCAATATGCAAATTTTTAATCTGACAAGGAATAGTGAAACTCCCTGGATCTTTTTCTTTTGATGGAAGGTTGTTGAGCAACGCCGCTGAGCTTCTTTTCCCCATTGTTATGGTGCAAGCCTCTTCGAGTTTAGACTTGTTTGTAAGCAAGCTCTTCAGATATTTAGCATATTTTGGCATTTGCACTAGGGCTTCCATAAATGGTATACTAAGCTGCAGCTGCTTGAGATTCTCCAGGAATTTCTTTTGATAGGCATCTTCTTTCTCTTTCCTTGCCCTGTGTGGGAAAGGTGGTGTTGATCGTTTAGGTTCAACAGAAGGTTCTTTTCTAGTCACAGGTTCTGGATCAGTCTCTTTAGGTTGCTCTTGCTCAGGTGATAAAGATCCAGGGGAAATTTCGTTTGTACTGTCATCCTCGGGTGTTTCTCCGATTTGAAAGGTTGACTTTCCGCCTCTAGTTGTAATTCCTTTCAGATCGTGTCTTACCAAAAGAACCTTGTTAAGCACCGTTGACAATTGGTGCACTTCAATTGCCAATCCATTGATCATATTGTTTTGTTCCTTTAGTAATAGCTCATGACTGCCTTTGAATTCGGTGATAAAGTTCCTTGCTTCATGATGTTCTTGTTCATTGGCTTGAGCGATTAGTACCGCAAACTCTTCCATAGTAAGGCTTCTTTGGGTACTTCCGAACCAGTTTGAGAAAATATCGAACATTGTTCCTGAAAATTAAGAACAAGAAGATTTCAAAGTAAAAGCTTCCAAGCATAAGGGTAAGTCAGAATATTTTCCGTTCGGAAATTAGAAAAGAATAAAAGTTGCTGATGTCTGCAGACGATGCGCCGTATCCAAAGAGTTGGATACGCCGTATCTTATGATCGTTAAAATTAAATCAGACTTTATCCAGAAAATAGATACGCCGCTTTAAATTTATGAATGCGCCGTATCGAATTAATCAATCAAAAATCAATTTATCTAATTAAAATTAAATGCGTCGTATTAACGAAAGTTAATGCGCCGTATTTTCGTTACGTTTAAAAATAAAAGATTTTTGATTCAGTAAGATGCGCCGTATCGACGGAAATCGATACGCCGTATCTGTTTAATAATTCGCAAACTGTTTTTAATTAAAATAATAGATACGCCGTATCTGCGAAAGCAGATGCGTCGTATGGCGTTAACGTTTAGAAAAATTTTTATCAAAAACAGATACGCCGTATCTACAAAAGCAGATGCGTCGTATTACTTTATCGCTTAGAAAAATTTTCTTATTAAAAACAGATACGCCGTATCTTGGGGAAAAGATGCGTCGTATCGAATTAATTAAACGCGTTGTATTAAAAAAAAATTAAACGCAATACGCCGTATCTGAGAGATCAGATGCGCCGTATCGTTCGATTTAGCACAGTACAACGATAGCAGAACAGAAAAATACGAAAAATAAAAACAAAAAATTAAACACACAAACAAAAATAAAACACACAAAAAGAAAAACAAAAGCAAACAAATAACACACAATACAACAAATATGCAAAATAGTACAATGATGCAATTAATCTAATAAAAAGAAAAATAACCTAATTAAAATACTAATCAAATTAACAGAAAATAACAATTCACTCCCCGGCAACGGCGCCAAAAACTTGATGCGCGTGATGTGTCGTTGCGGTTTAGCAGTTTTAATGCCTACTCAAGTTTTAAATTTATATTTAGCCGACTTATCAATAACACACACACTTAACGAGCAGTGTACCCGGTCAGTATGAAGATAATGGTAAGTAGAGTGTCGATCACTAAGAGTGGAACGTATAATCTAGTTAATCTAATCAGTATTTCAATATCCTAACGCAAGGGGGTTTCAGCCTGAGAGACTGGCACAGTTTTGTTTGCAATTAAATAATAAAATAGACAAATAGGCACGAATCAGCAAGTAGCACACACGTACACAGATAGATACTTGAGACAATAAGAGGGCTGTCCTTATGATTAAGTAGTTTGTCACTTGTTTTATTGATAGCTTTATATGAAGTGTATGTAATTAACCCTTTCTCGTTGGTCCTATTCTCATCGGCGAGTAAACCCTTAATGACGACTTATGTCTAAAAGTTATTCCTAAGTGATCAATTTAGAAACAACCGTGGGAGCCACACCTTGTCCCGCAGTCGGGTGCCCGCAAGCCACTGATAAACACAGAGGTGGTCAATGCACTAATAAGTAGTAACCAAAGACATCAACATATAAACTTTAATTGATGGGAAAGCAAGTATTAAAGGGAGTGCAATCTTTCCGTTGTCACATTACACAAGCCACCAATCCTGATGAATTAAAGTTTGCTAAAACAATAAAACAAAACTACTTAATGAATTAAATACATGCAGCACCTTCTTACAGCTCTTGTATCTTCGATTTGGGTGTGTCTTGTGCTGCCTTCTTGACTGAATTCGTCCTTCTCTTCTGTTCGGTCTTTAGGTTTTCGAACTTCCGAATCTGTGGAACTCTTCAATGTGTCTGGTCTACGGGGTATTTATAGTTTGTGTCTGAGGGAAGATGCGGCGCATCTACTTAAGTAGATGCGGCGCATGTACTTAACTTCGCGTGGGGTCCAAGATTATAATATTCAGGAATATTCGTACACCGCCAGAAGATGCGGCGTAACTCCATGATTAGATGCGGCGCATGTCCTCTTGTATCTTGGATCGTATCTGGTGATATCTTGATAGAGATGCGGCGCATGTTGATAGTGAGATGCGGCGCATCTGGAGCAGAATTGACTTGATCTTGTCCATGTCAGTAGACTTTCCACTTTATGTACGTTTCGCTCCATTATTAGTCCAAAATCGCCAAGTTTCACCAAATGCTTGTTTTTACCTGAGAATTACAAAAGTAAACAATTAAGTATCAATCCTCATACATAATATAGTAAAACAAGTCAAATTAATAGGATAAATGATAGTAATAAAATGTACTTATTTGAGTTCATCACCTCCCCTACTTCGTTTACCTCCTGCTCCGTTACCTTTCTTTTTTAGCTTGTTTCGCCCCAACAAACCATAAGTATTGGGGCTTCAAGAGGAGTAGTATCTTTAGCCAATTGAGTGTCGGACATTTTTTCCTTTCCCTTCTTTATACCCTTCACCAAATGTGCCAATTGCCCGGACTTCATAGCTTCTTCTATCTGTTTCTATAGCTCCCTGCAACTGTTTGTATCATGACCGTAATCTTCATGAAAGTGACAATACTTGCTGGTATCCCTGTTTTTGCCCTTGCTTGTCATATGAGGGGGTGCTTCGAAAGCCTTAGCAGCCCTCTCTGTTTCAAGTATTTCCTTCGGAGACTTAGTTAAGCTTCCCAGCAAACCATGGTTAGGACCTTTGTACGGAGAAAACCTGTCTCTGTTTTTGTTCTTGTTCTTTGACCCTTCCTACACAGAAGGCTTTGAGAACTTGTTGTTGTTGTCTCTGTCGATCGGAGCACCGTTAGTAGATACCTCTTTTGCTTCAATCCAAGTATACTTCTTTTCCATTAACCCTTTGTATGTTGTCGGAAGATCAGTGGATAAGAATTCCACCAAACTCTGATTTTGAAGACCATGTACGAAACCCAAAATGCGCTGATCTTCATGTAGACCCAAGATCTGTAAAGTTTCATCGGTGTATCTAGTAACGAAGGCTCTTGTGCTTTCGTTTTCTTTTTGTTTAATGTTGTGCACCGTTAGATGGGTCCTTGTAAATTTTCTTTTGCTGACTGAAGTGTGATCGGAACTTAGCCTTGAGATCATCAAGATTGACAATGCTGCCAGGCTTTTGCCCATTCCACCAAATACGGGCAGAATCCCGAAGGGTATAAGTAAACATGTGACAGGCCACAGGCATAACCCACTTTTGCATCTTAATAGCCCCTTCGAACAAATGTAGGAAATTTTCCAGATCCCCTTTCCCATCATAAGTCCTAATATGCGAAGGCATTTTCAACCCATCAGGCAATGGGTAGTCTTCTATCCACCTAACGAAGGGTGTAGCTGAACCTATAGGGTATGAGTACAGAAAATTATAAGGTGGTGCATACATGGGAACAATATTATATGGATTGTTGTTTGGGGGCATCCCCATAGGAGTTTGGCTTGGGTAGGACTGATAAGTGTGTTCATGAAAAATGGATAACCGTTTCCCATGGCATACGGAGGGTATGCCATAGGATGCTCAAAGGGTGTTAGGATCTCTGGGAAATAAGAGTTTCTCAGTGATGGGAGGATTGTTGGGATATGAGAAATAAGGAGTTTCTCATTGCTGCCGATAGTGAAGTTGGTTCCTGCCGATAGTGTTGCATTGCTGCTGCGGTTGGTTCCTGCCGATAGTATTCTTATTGTTTCTGCCGATAAGGTTGATTGCTGCGGATAGTTATTGTTTGTTATCCATAGGTTTAGAAAGTTTGTTAGATTTATTTTTAGAAGAGATTGTTGTTTATCTCTTCACACGTTTTCTTGTAAGACGGGTTAGGGTTAGGGTTTCTTATTGTTATAAAAGAAACATCCCGTCCATATGTTTGAGGCACTTTTTGACGAACACAATATTCAATAACACAATTCTTAGTTCATAGGCTGATCCATAGAGGATCATTGTCCTTTATAGCTTTCTTCTTTATTATACTTGTTGTTTAGTTTCCGCATAAACACTTGTATTCCATACAGAGGTTCTCGTTTATACCAAGCTCAATCAAGCTCGAATTACTCGATCCTACAAGTGGTATCAAAGCCAGGTTAGGATCTCTCATAAAGAAGGAAACATTGTTGAAGTGTCTCTCTTGAATCTTTTCACAATGTCGCTATCAGGTGATAGATTTGAAATGTGTGCAAGGAAGATTAGGAGTTTGTTCCATAATAAGTCTATGGAAATGCTGACTGATAAAGATGAATCCTATGAAACAAAAGGAAATATGGAAGAATATGCTCTGTTGGGATTCCCATCTCAGGTACAAAGATGTAATCCTGCTTGTCAAGAATTATACTCAACTCTTAATAATGAATACGATGACATGAAATCTAAGTATAATGAATACTTTATTAAGGTTCAAGCGTATGACAATGCAGTCAAAACATTAGAAAAACAAAAAGTTTGGTTTCAAAATAATCAGTTAGCTTATGAAGAAAAGATAAGGGTTTTAGAGAGAGATTTGAAAAACACCACTAATGAACTTAAATATACTGAGTCTCAAAAAGCTAAGGTGGTGTTAGAGAAACAGGATTTGCAATCTAAACTAGATAATGCCTTGGCTAGGTTTGATAAATGGAAAGATTCATCTAAAAACCTAAACAAGTTAGTCGATAGTTCTATGTCTACAAAAACTAAAAGAGGTTTAGGTTATGGTAACCTGATAGGGCCAAATCAATTTTATGACCCTAATGAGTATAGTGTTTTTAACCCTGAACCTGTAGACTACCAAATACCTGTTAAGTATGTGAAAGAAGGAGGAATGAATGTTGTTCCTCCACCTATCAGAGGAGTCTTTAAGCCTGTCCCTGTTCATTCAGACTCTGACATTGACTCAAATGAGTCACAAATGGTTTCATGGTCAAAAGTTAAAAGATTTACCTGAACCTAATGATTGTGTCTCTTGCTCTACAAGTGACAAGTCCTCAGAAGCAGAGTCTAAAGACTTTGTTTCATGTGACTCAAGTGAAAAATCAACCACACCCAAATATCATAAGCCCTCAAGTTCAACTGATGATAAATCTGCTTCTAAATCAGTCTTTTCAGATAACAGTTCAATTAATTCTGTTAAAAGCAAATGTGTCTCTAGTTCCACTAGTGATAATGGTGTCTACATTAAGAAAAGTTGTAGTAAGAACAAGTCTGTTAGGAAGAAGACATGTTTTGTGTGTGGTAGTCAATATCATCTCATCAAAGATTGTGATTTTCATGAGAAAAGAATGAAAGGTGGGCAACAACAGACCAGATCATTGTGGAAAAATGTTAAACAAATACCACCATATGTTCCACAAGCAGCAGGAATGAACTTTTATAGGGCTCCCTTTCCTGCTGATAGACCTGTTCCTGCTGGTTCCTCTGTTTCTGCTGATATTCAGGGAACCATTCCTGCTGGTACCTCTTCATATTTTTATAGGGATTTCAGGCATGCCTATTCTAATCAAATCTTTGGAGGGGGAATGGCTTATTCTCCATGGTATCCTTGGTAATTGTCCTGTTTGGTTAATCTTGTTGTTGTAATTATGTTTGCTGGTTTGAAGGGTGTCATTAGCCTAAGGGGAGGCTAATGCTTGTATTTTTGTCTTGTTTTTCATTCCTGATTATGCTTGTGTTTCACTAATTTTGTTTTGCAGGTTTTTCAGTGTCTTTTGTTAGTTAACTTTGTTTTGCAGTTTTCTTTATCTTAAAGCTTGGAATTTAAACTAAAGACAG
Organism: Artemisia tridentata subsp. tridentata; assembly: GCA_021014915.2. NCBI lineage: Eukaryota > Viridiplantae > Streptophyta > Magnoliopsida > Asterales > Asteraceae > Artemisia > Artemisia tridentata. The sequence continues at coordinate 196,335,774 of CP139509.1, read as the reverse complement.
TGATCTTCATTCATCAAGAGAAATATAAGAACATTCAGTTACAAGTTTCAAAAGCTACTTATCAACATCATTCAAAACATCATACCAACCTTCATACATCAATCTATCAAAATCCTACCACCTATTCCATCTTCCCTTTACCCTTACCCATATAATCAGGCATGAACCTCCTTCCTCTCTGGCGACAGATCTCTTCATAAACATGGAGGACTGGAAGGGCTAATACCACTGGAAGTGGCTGTCTTGGTTCAGGGGCTGGAGTTGAAGTGCTTGAAGTTGTTTGCCTTTGATGTGTTCTGGAGCGTGTCTTTGCAGTTGGATGGCTTGGTTGTGGAGTAGGGTTACTTGATTGTGGAGCTGGCTGGCTTGGCTTAGGAGTTGATCTGATGGGATTCTTTCTTTGTCTTGGATCTTGGCCTTCACGTTGTCGATTGTCTCGACTTCGAGGGTTAGGTTTTTCACGGCTAGAGCCTTCTTGAAGATTAGTCTTGCCTTTTGGTACCGGTACTTTATAGAAGGCTGCAGTTGTCCTTTCCATCTCTTCAGTTAGCAGAGCCTCAGTTGCCTTCATCTGTTCTCTATGCTCATCTGTAAGGGGAAAATTGGGAGGGAAAGTCTCCCATTCACCCTGACAATAAACCAAGGACTTCAACTCTGATGAATCTTCATCATCAGAGCTAAAGTACTCAAATGAAGAAGGGGTAGATGGAAGTGGATCAGATGAATCCTCCTCAACCTTGGCCTTACCTCTGTTGTGAGAGGATGATGCTGTTTTGGGAAAGTAGTTTTTCCATCCTGAGTCACTGGAGGAGGAAGAATCTGATGAGATTTCAATTACTGGATTTTTAGATGAACTCATGATTTTGAAGATTTTTGGTTTGGTTTGTGATAATGAAGTAATATGATTTGAGGATTATATAATGATATAGAGATTAGTGCAAATTTATTGGTGGTTGGTATTGAAATTTACTACGGATGAGTTATTGTTAATGACTAAGTTCGGCAGGTTGACTTTGGTCAAACCACCTCATTCCTGCCGAATGGTCAAACCTCTTATTGCTGCCGATTGACCAAGTGTTGCTGCCGATTGGTCAAACCTCCGTAAGTCGATTGGTCAATGTTACGTGTGCAGAATTGCAGCAATTTAAAGTGATATATTTAGAAACCCAACCTAAAATTGCACTTCTCTCATCTCAATTTCTCAAAATCCTATCAAACCCTAATTTTCTCAGAAGAACCCTAGATCATTCATCCAAAACAATGTCAAATCTTCGCTATAAGGATGATCATAACAAGGTTGCATACTTGGAATCGTCTTCAAAAAGTGTTGGTTATGATGAGGTGCTAGCGTTTCTTCGTGGGTCATCTATTCGCTATGCCCTCACTTATTGTCCAGTGAAGGTGTATGATTCATTGGTTAAGCAGTTTTGGGAAACAGCTAAGGTCAGACATATTGTGGGAAGGGAGGACGACATCGTTGCTACAATTGATGAGAATGAGGTCGTCATTACGGAGGAGTTGATTCGTGTTCAGCTTCAATTTCCTGCCGAGCATGGAGAATATGATCTTTCAAGACAAGATATTACTAATGGTATGGCTGCTATAGGTTATCCTGTCACTGGTAGTTGTACTTTCTTGAAAAATAAGTTGTCTCCTCAATGGAGATTTCTGATTCATACTTTACTACAGTGCATGAGTGTTAAGATAGGTGGTTGGGATCAATGTCCAAGTCCTATTGCGTCTGGTCTTGTGTGTCTATCTCAGGGTAGGATATTTAATTGGGCAAAATATATCTTTGAGGGAATGATTGAGAATATCACTAATGATAAAAACAGATTTTTGATGTACCCTAGGTTTCTTCAGATGATCTTAGGTTTTCAGACCATTAACACATCCCCTAAGATAGTTAATCGATTGACTCCTAAAATGTTTGCCCTGATGAAGATGAATTTTGTAGGCCAACATTTGCCTTTATTACCTGCCATGTTACAAAATGCCAATCCTGCTGACAACCCTGATCCTGCTGATCCTGTCAGTATTCCACCCTCACCCAATACAGCTGATGCAAATGCATCCAATGCTGCTGGTGAAGGGATTTCAGTTGCTACTGATGCATCTGCATCAGTTGCTGCTGATGACCCATTACCACCATCACCTAGACCAGTGACACCTACACCTGAATCTAATGATCCTGATGAGCCCAATGAACAGACCATCACAGTTGAAACACCCATTGTTCAGCCAACAGCTTCTGTGGACTTACCTTCTTCTTCAAGGCTTTCATCTCCTAGTCCTACTAGGCAGCCGTTTAGTTATGACACCAATGCAGGGGAAGGATTTAATGTTTCTCCACCCAGATCCAATGAAGCTCCTAATACCTCAGGTATTCCTGCTGGTGGAGCTGAGGATGCTGTTGATCTCACCTCTATGTCCCAGTTACTTGACAGATCTGTGAAGAAAATTGAGGCATTGGAGTTAGAACTTAAAGAGACAAAAAGGGTTTTTAGTGAGAAAGTGGAGAATTTGGAAAAGGAGCTCAGGGATTCTAATGAAGCTTTTAGTAGAACTGTCCAAGAACTAAATGAAAGGATCAGCACATTGGAGGCTAGTCATTTGCAAAAGAAAAGAAGGGTTATTCTTTCTGAGTCTGAGGAAGATCAGGATGATATGATATTTGATGGGCTTAATGTGCTAGCAGCTGTTTCTCTTGATGGTGCAAATACTGAAGTACCTACCACTTCTGAGCACACTATCACTACTCAAGCTCAGGTCTCCACTGGAAAAAAGGACTATTGCTGCTGATGTCTCTGGTGTTCCTGCTGAAATTGATAGTATTTCTTCTGAGTCTAAGGTTCCTGATAATACTGCTGAGAGTCCACTCATTGCTGCTGAAAGTAACACCATTCCTTCTGAAGTTACTCAAAATGATGATGAGATAGCTAGACAGATCCAAGCACAAGACATTGCTGCTGAACAAGCTAGGCTAGCTCAGGTTGCTCAAGATGAGGAGCTTGCAAGGAAATTGTCTGTTGATGAGAGGAACATTGCTGGAATTATGAATAACCCAAGTTCAGAAGATCCCACTTCAGAAGAGTTCAGTGAGCAAGTTGAATACTTATTGGCTACTGACATGATTATTAGAGCTCATGGGTTTATGGTTCTTCAAATGTCAGAGTTGGATTCGGATGAAAGATCAGATCTGCTCAAGGCATTCATCTTAAAGAAACATTGTGCATCCACTTGGAATGACTTGATGCAAAGGATCAGTGCAAGACAAAAGTCAGGATTTAAGATGCCTACAAACAGAGATAATGTCAATTTTATGAAGGTGTATCTGAAGAATGAAGCTAACTACAAGCTAAGTGACTTCAAAGGTTGGACTGATGCTGCAATCCAAAAGTTGTTCCTTGATACCTATGCAAGGATAAATTCTTCAATTCTGACAGATATTTTACAAAGGAAGAAAAGAGAGCCTTCATTTTTAGAATCTGATGTTGCAAAGAAAATGAAGTCTGGAGAGACATTATCTGATGCATCCTTCTTTGTTCCTGCTGAAGGTTCTCAGACAGCCACATTCATTTCACCAAGTCATAATGTAGATGCATCTGAGGTACCACAAGAAGATCTTGTTTCTGCTGATATTCCTGCTGCTAATGTTTCTATTCCTGCTGAACCATCTTCCTCTGTTCCTATCCTTCAATATGGTCTAAGGACAAGGCAGAAGAGTCATTCTCACTACTCTTCTTCTGTGGATATTTCTGAAGTGGATGATCATGATTTGATTAGGGTTGATTCTGAAAGTGATTCAGAGGGTGATTCCATTCATTCTTGGGGTCATATTGCTCATTGGGAGCTTAGATCTACTTCTGAAGGTGAAGTCAATGTTTGGTTTTCTCTTGATGGGACAGTCAAATTCTTTACATTTCTGAGGGAGATCTTGAATAAGGTTGAAAGAAAAGATTTGGAGCATCTTTATAAGATAGTGGATAATCATTATCAATCTCATACTCCTACTGGGATTGGCCTACTGCTTTGGGGAGATTTACAAGTCTTGATGAATGCATTGGATGGAGACAAGGCTAAATTGGTGTGGGGAAATCAATCTACCTGGAGAGTCTTTTCTTGGAGGTTATATCCATCTTCCAATGTTCATGTTGTAGAGCTCATCTCTGGCAAGTTCCTGACTATGTTTGTGGATGTCATTTATCCATTATCTGAGGGACTTTTGAAGAGGATGCTGACACAGAAGGTTAGAGTTCCCAAGCATACAATTGGCAATGATTTAACTACAGCTGAACAATTGGTTAAATTCATCAAAGATCAACTAGCAGCTAAAGGATCATCAGCTTAAGGGGAGGATTGCAGATTAAGGGGAGGATTGCAGATTAAGGGGAGGATGAAGCTTAAGGGGAGGATGCTTCTTGTTGTTGTTGTATATTTTTCTATCTTTCTTTCTTTTGGTTTCTTTTCTTATTTTCTTTCTTTTATATAGGTGTGTTTCTGTTTTCTTTTTCTTAGTTCAAAAAAAAAAAAAAAAAAAAAAAAAAAATTATGTATATTTTGTGTGCTAATAAGTTGGTTTTGAGCAACACCTTGCAGGTACAGTGTTGGTGTTTACACCTGCACAACAAATGGTGCTCAACTCACCATGTCTTGCAGACAAGAAAGAGTTGGCTCACCATGAGGGTACGGCTCTGGTGTGATAATCAAATCCGTTGATAGCTGTAATAGCTTGCTCAAAGCTATAGGGTACTTCAACTCACCCATGGTTTATTCCTGAGAGTTGAAAATGGTTCTCAATTCACCATGGATGTAACCCTTTATGGGATCCAAAGGATTGGCTAGTCCACAAAAGTATGGTTTGTGGTAAAGACAATTGGTATCCATATTTGGTTTTCAATTCACCAAGGTTCAGTTGAAACCAAAGAATTGACTAGTCCTGAGCAAACGGCTACAGGTAAAGACAAGTCAAATCCGTTTATAGTTGCTGATTTGCTAATAAATCAGATGGTTATCAATGTACCATGGTCTAACAAACCTAAACATTGGCTACTCCAGTAGTGATGGCTATTGGTAAAGAGGCATCAAATCCATTAATTTTCAATGATTCACCACTCACAGGAGTTAACACACCTGGATGTGATGAGAATAGTATGAAACTTAAGTGATTTGATGTACATATTGTCATAAGTAGCAGCCAAGTTTAAGTGAATGTAATGGTGATCAGTATACATATTTTGAAGAAGATTTCTTATTCCTGCTGAACTATTGAAGTTGCTGCTGGATGCTACAGAAGTTGGAATCTTGCAGGTTATGGATGTTGCTGCTGGTTACTACTTATTGCTGCTGCTAAGTCGCAGTCCTCAAGCCTGAGAAGTTAAAGCTCTATCACATTGGAATCTTGCAGGTTAACCTAGTCAACCTCAAGATTAGGGGAGGATTGTTAGGATCTCTGGGAAATAAGAGTTTCTCAGTGATGGGAGGATTGTTGGGATATGAGAAATAAGGAGTTTCTTATTGCTGTCGATAGTGAAGTTGGTTCCTGCCGATAGTGTTGCATTGCTGCTGCGGTTGGTTCCTGCCGATAGTATTCTTATTGTTTCTGCCGATAAGGTTGATTGCTGCGGATAGTTATTGTTTGTTATCCGTAGGTTTAGAAAGTTTGTTAGATTTATTTTTAGAAGAGATTGTTGTTTATCTCTTCACACGTTTTCTTGTAAGACGGGTTAGGGTTAGGGTTTCTTATTGTTATAAAAGAAACATCCCGTCCATATGTTTGAGGCACTTTTTGACGAACACAATATTCAATAACACAATTCTTAGTTCATAGTCTGATCCATAGAGGATCATTGTCCTTTATAGTTTTCTTCTTTATTATACTTGTTGTTTAGTTTCCGCATAAACACTTGTATTCCATACAGAGGTTCTCGTTTATACCAAGCTCAATCAAGCTCGAATTACTCAATCCTACAAAGGGTATGCTCCCATAAGGTTGAGGGAGACTTGGGTTATTAGGCTGCCCATTTACTGGAGGATATAAACCTTGCGGATAAGACTGAGTTTAGAACGAGGGGTACATACCATTTGGAGGAAGATTTCCTCCCATATTAATTGTAGGCGGATTGCTTTCTACGCCTGATGCGTGAGAAGGCTGCAACGGAACCCCTGCTTCGATCCTTCCAAGATGAGCTGCTAACAATGGAGGCAAGTTCACCCCCGTCTCTTCCCATCGTTGGCTCCTCCCGTTGGAACCTTCGACAACCGCTCCTTCTCTCCTAGTCGGAGCCCTCTTCGGGACTCCTTCAAACCCTAAGAACCTTCTGCTTAGCCTTCGACCCACTGGTGACCCAATCCTTAGGGATGAGAGTGTTACTCCTTGGGCCGGAGGCCTAGGCTCCATTTCCATCTCTTCGTCATACTCATCGCTTGAGTACTCCAACTCCCTTCGCATCTCAGCATTCCTAACTTGCCTTTTGCGAGCCATTAAGAGAGATTCCAACACTTCGTGGTTGGCTTTGACAAAGACTGGGCTGATAATAGGCTCCAGATTGGCTGATGTCGAAGCATGATGGTTGGGTGTTACTTCTGGGTGAGAACGTGTAGTAAACGTGGAAGCGGTTATTGAGGGAAGGTTGTTAGAGTCGTTGATTGGTATTGGCGCCAAGGTCGAGAAACCCGGTGGGGGAGTATCTTCCCTCCCTTGATCCATGCCAGATATATAGTGAAAGTAGTTGGTTGGTTATAAGCTTGGAAATAACGAGACCAATTGTAGCGGTCCCAAGGATGGCGCCACTGATTGTACAATAAATTGCACGACCAGGCCTTCGATGATGATCAAAGGATTTATGGGGTGTTGAGGTTGCGCCAAGCTTGTCTTTAACCTGAAATAAGAAATACTAAAACACTACGTTAAGTGATTGCGCAGGGGTTGGACCCTGCGAACCACCTCCGGCGTGTGAGTAAGTATGTGATATGGTAAGTTTGTAGTAAGTTGAGAGAGTTAAGTTGGCATTACCATGGTTATGGCCCGTCTAAGCTATTTATAGGGGAGAAATAGGCCTTAGAGGGCGGTTGCACTTGATTCGGAGATCATGGGGGCGTCCCATGAAATGTGGTAACCGCTAGGGCTTTGTGGCCCACGATCTTCTCCTTGGCGGGAAAGCCTAAGGGAAGGAGGAACGTGGGTGTGACCAGGTCAAGGTAGCTCTCCGTTGTAGTTCCTTCGTAGGAGATACCCCGAAGGGCTCTAGGCTTCGATTGACGGATTCCCACATGGTAACCACTTCATGGATGAATGGTTTTATGCCAATGAAACGTTTTAGGAGATTAACCTGGGCCTCCGAAGAGAGGGCTTCGTACATGCTCGAAGGGGAGTCCTTTGACCCGTTCGGAGGGTACATCATCATTAATCTTTGTACTATCAGCAGTGAACTTTTGATGATTGTTCTTTTGTCTTGGATGATCTTTGAGGATTCTTTGAGGTCATCATCTAACGTACATCTCTAAGTCATCCTTTTGTAGTATCGTCTCCATGTGATGTTGTGATCTTTGGACCGATATGCTCACACTTTTCTGGATCATGATTTCCAGCATCAGAGTTGCGGAAGCAGTGTTGAAAGTCTTTCAATTATTATGATTTCTTTGATTATGATGGTGAAGTGTGAGCATGGGGTGATGGATCGGCATCTTTTCGGCAATCAGCTGCAACCGTCAAGGATTCCTGCATACAACAGTTAGCAATAAAACATCCGGCACTTATAGGTTTGGATTTCGAGATTGTGAACAGCATATTGTGAAAACTTTCTCGAATCCTTTTCAAGGCCGTTCCTAAATCGGATACCCCCAATAGGGCTTACAAGATCTACCGAAGTACATCAACGATTAGGTGAGTCGCTGGAGTTCACTCCACGACTGTAGACCGTTTGTAACCGCCGCGACCACTAAGCTTAATCTACAAGTAATTATCGAAGTGACCTGCTTTCAGGGCTGTTTGATGTTGACCCTGGCAGGAATTTCCATTCAATCACTGAGAATTACATTTGTAAATTCCCTCATAAATGTTCTGGCAGATTGCTAAGATCTGCGTAGGACTCATAAGTTTTCAACTGGTATCCTTAATGTTGAACATCCAGTGTAGAAGTAACATGTGTTCCTATGAGATCTTATGATGCATCTCGTGGCTCTAGACTCGATAAGTGCATTTTTGGTAGTCGAAGACTGGAGCGGTGTCTCCTGTTTCAATATCTACATGACTCGTAATGAGCGGTCGATAGATTATGCAGGGTTCCCCGTGAGAATGAAACAAGTCCTTTTAAGAGAACTTGAGTGGCTAGAAGGTTTAGTGCAGTGCGTTACTGGGTCCAATGCGTCTTGTCTTCAATACCGGTGTTACCTTAGTAACCACCAGTAGCATATGAATTGAACCCGGTTTCTGCCCTAAGGTTGAATAAATGGAGGGTTATTTCTTTTCACCCTTTCTTATTACATTTATTTTTAATTCTTCAACCCCTTCTTTCTCCTTTCTCATATTACTCCTTTTTTTTTTTTTTTTTTTTTTTTTTTTTTTTTTTCATAATCATACCTAAGGACTTTCTAATACTAACTATTCGGTATTGTCCTTGGGTAGATCCCTCCGGCTCTGGCGGATCATAGGACGGTTTTCCTAACCTTAGCCGTCTTATAACTTCATGACTATCCTATGTTGCCGTCAACCAAATCTTTGAAAAATTTCTCAAAGTGTTTATAGTTATAAAACACATTTTGCTAACACTTTGAGAGTTTTGTGTTTTTCAAATACTCCCCCTTAACATGTGCTCATATGTTTTAATTTAAAATTTGAATATGATGGGTAGAGTTTGCACTTTTTGAATTGATCCACTTTCAGTGAACATGTCCGATTCGAGACACGCTAACATCACTAGTTGGACTAGCTTGAAATTATTACCCGTCCTGGTCAAGTCAACATAAAGTTTCTCGAAACGGTACACTCTAATCAGACAAGTCCTCTTCGAGACACGCCTACATCATTGGTTAGACCAGCTTGAAATTATTACCCGGCCAGGACAAGTCCTTTCGATTAATGACAGTTTTTGTTTCGTCAATTCATTGGTGAAGTCTGAGTCGCGCTCACATGAGACACCACCAGAGATGCCACATTCTTTTTGTTACCACAAACCATTTGCTCCCCTTCAATATGTGCATTGATATACAAAAGAGTTTAGCACATATGGGAGAGCTTACATTTAAGTCCAAAACATCACATTTTTATCATATTGCATATTTAAATCATATTCTCTCCCCCGATCAGAAATTTCAAACCTTTTGAGATTTTGTGATCCCAATTGGTTTAAATAAGTTTAGAAAATATGGGTGAAAATGTGGTCAGGTTTAATATGTGCTGATAATGGAACATACTAATGCTCCCCCTCAATCAATGAGGGAGAATGTTAGTGTCAGGTATGATAAGTTTGAAAGATATTTGAATTAAAAAATCATACACTGACACATAACAACAAGTTTCATTAAATTCACTGCTTATTATGTACAAAGTGACTTGTTTTGATGATATAAATTTTTTGAAATCACTCTCCCCCTCAATCGATGATCCGTTTTCTATTTAAAGAGCTGTAGTCATTGATTGAGTGATAGATTTTTATGAAAAGTTGAATTCTGATTGATATTCAAAAATCATGGTACCACCAAGTTTATCACAAATACTTTCCTGAAGAATCATAGATGGAAAAGTATCTGTGATGTAAAGAAGACTTCTCTTCTTATACGAGAAATGATGCACTGAAACGTACATCAAATCGAAGAAACATGGATATAAAGTAATCCATGCCCGGGTGAACTTCACCCAGTGGGAGGAACAACCGTCTTTTTGGCGACGTGCTTTCCCCATAATGAAGAACGGGTTACAGTCTGAAGTAACTGCAAGCCGAATATACATGTTTTGAAAAACTTTTTGAACTCCTGTTCGAACTTCATTTAAAGACCCGTGTCATTTTTGAATGACATTTCTAGGACCGTAAATGTTATCGATACCAGAAGACATGCTTTGAAAAACTATGTTTGGAATTTTCTATTTTTCTGATTTTTTATGATTTTTTTTGTGGGTTTAAGATATGTACAACGTGGAAAATCTTTTTGAGTTTTTATGATTTATATATATACAGAGGATACATGATATAATAACCTGAAATCCGGAATAACTTTTGAACATTTAATACGATTATTTTCTGAGGTCTTTGAATGTGGGATTAACTTAAATGTTTATGTTATGAGGATAATTACGAAATGAAAATACTAGACCACAAGTATGATAAATTTTAAGCCTAAGCTCCCAAAATAAAAATGACACAAACTAATTAAGTAATTATACATGTCACAATTAAGTACAAAGATAAATGCTATCTCATTTCCTTTTATTCTCCACAACATCACACGAATACAAGTCTAGTTGAGGACCAAAAGTAAATTTTAATTTGTGCATAACCTAAACTAAAATATAAGAGATAATATATTTGAACATTTGGAAAGGATATGGTCATCAAAAATCCCTCCTGTAAACTCGGCTACACTTCCCCTATATTTTCCTCTTTCCCCTCATTCTTCTCCAACCGACTTACACATTCAAAGTGCACACAAAAACCCTAGCAATAAACCCAAGTGGCGGCAGTAGCTTCTTCTCTTGTTCATTCGAGTGTAAGGTGGTACAAAAGAGGTGTCAAGAGCTGTGGTGATCGTGGTAAATTCCAGGTTAGAAGAGGTTTCAGTTGGTTCGAATAAGGTGGTTCTTGTGGATTGATCTCTGGCCTTTCTGTCCTTGTTTTGTCCTTCCATTCGACACACTTAAGGTATCCTCATTATAGCTTTTGTTCCTCTCGACATGTCCATAAAAGAGTGTGTTATTTGTCGCATACATGGTGAAATATAGGTCAATAAATATGGTCTTGTACAACCTCAGTAATATAAGATCAGAAACTAATAATTGAAACCACATCACTGGTCATTAAAAAGGAGAATTCATATAAGGCCTGACCTGCTTATAAAATTCGCATAAATAAGGTTTATAAATCTGAGCTTGGACGTGTTTTCAATCACTAAAACATCACTCTAAATCTGGATCGAGAAGTCACATAAATTGATGAAGTGTGAAGTCGATATAAGGCCCTTGAATGGTTGTTAAAAACTAAAATAAAAATGCTTGTGGATCACTACATATGCAACATAGAATCTGGTTAAGGGGTCTGATAAAAAGGTGCATGTATTTGTCGACATAAGGTTTTAACTAGGAAGATAAAATCAGATCTTATACACTGTTGTTGAATATATTAATACATATTGAGTCTGGAAAAGTTCACGTGGGAATACTGGAAGTCTATCATGCATGTATACTGTGGATACAAGGGTTACTTTGGTCATATGATGCTGTGATAATATTGGGTCTTTATACATGTCGTATTACATGGTTAAAGACTGTTTTGAGATTAGTTTTTCCACGTGATTATAGGTCCTGTTGTGCGTATAATAATGACCAGTTCATGTGATGTTTATTGTGTGTCGTGGGCTGTTCTAGGGTTGGTGTAAGCCTCGTTAAAATGGGCTAGCAAAGAGGCGTGGGTGAGTGTAGTTTCGTGTCAAGAGTTGTGATTTTATGTAGGGTTGTTGTAACTATGGTATGATCGTTACAAAGACCTGATGTACGATCTATGTGTGTCAGTTGGTGTCGAATGGGGCTGGAATATGAGGCTCCTGGTTGGGTATTTGTGGGAGTCGATTAGGGCATGTTGGGTTGTTTGAATGGGGTACAATGGCGTGTGTGATGTGGTAAGTTTTGGGCTGAAAATAGGGGTAGAGCGTGTGTCGAATGGAGTGTTTTCTGGGTGTGTCATACGAGTGTTATGGTGTCGAGTGGATGGGTATTGTTGAGTCAAGATAAAGGTTGTCATAGGTGTGTGTAATGGGTCACATAAAATATGGATTTAACACAGGAAAGGAGTAACTATATGTAGGTCGATTATATGGTCTAGTCGTACGTTTGTTTGATCATTTGGATACCTTCTGTAACCTGATAAAATGCTGCATAAAATGATACGAAAATGACGAAATGTTGGTCTGTCGAAATGAGGTCTTAACTGGACAGTTAAAAACAGATTTCATGCATGATGTTTTAGATTTACTTAGACATGTAAAACTGGAGATCGTACATACATAATAAAGGAAGATGGTGTGCATGTTTATGTCGTAGTAATAGAGTGCAAATAAGAAGGAAAATAGGACTGTTTGAATCCGCATACATGGTTGGGTCGATTATGGTTCAAAATGTGTGGTGTTGTGTTTATGAGGGTCACGTTAAAAGGGAACAGAAAAGGATCATGTAGGTGGGCATGAGAATGTGTGATTGTGTGTGTCGAGAGTGTGTATATTATGGGTCGTAAAGAGATTTAACGAAAGGGTACTGTGGGTGTAAATGTTGTGTCGTGTACATGAGGAATGTGTTGACCCATTGGGTCTTAAAACCTAAGTTGGTCATTTATTTGCATTGTTTACATTTCAAAATACTAAACTATGATAATTTACACCTTTAACCTTAAAGTTACTAAAATGACATATTAAACCTTAATCTTTGGAAAATTGTCAAAATCAACCCTAAACTCTGACATTGGTAATATAAACCTTTAACTTTACTTAATTATCAATAGCAACTCTAATATATCGAACTTACTAAATATAGAAAGTTACTAAATCGGGAAACTTACTAAATATGACAGGTTACTAAAAATAGAAAGTTTCTAAAAATGGAAAGAAACCATAAATGGGAAACCTTAATAACTATAAGCAGTAAACTTGTAAAATGAGCTTATTAGTAATACGTGACCGTTAATTTGTATAGGTTCAGTGAAGAAGGAGTGATTCCCTATTTTCTGTGTGCTTTCGTATTTGGTTGGTTGATTTGCATAACGTACAGATATTCTACCCTTTCTCAGTAAGGGTTCTGATCTCATGACTTTTCGATCATTGACTTTGATTCAGTTACTATGATATGATCCATTTGCTATGATTCCCTTGATATGATTCAGTTGTTGTCCATTCTGTTATGATGATCTGTTTATTATCTCCTTGATTGAGATTCTGTTCAGTTGATATGCCTTTGTTGATTGCTTATTATGGATAGTTTGTTTCTGTTTTGTTCTGTTGCCCGAGTTAACTAGCCATGGAGGTACCATGGCCATGTCATTGAGGCACCAATGGCATGACACTTTCTGTGGAGGTGTGATTGATCCACGGCGTTATGGCACAGCTGGCCATTCTGTTATATGTATGTATAGTCCCGTACTTGCATATGTATTCTGTTTTGCAGGGAGCGTATGAATGCATCCTAGGTATATATATTTGGAATGACATGATGTGATTTAGTGATTGGTTTGTGCGTGCCATGCACCCCTCTCACTTCTGGTACTTGAGAGGTCTCCCCTCCTTGTACAATATGAATTGACGGATTATGTGATTATTTGGTCTATTCAAGTGGCTCGTTTAGACAGGCTCGTGGCTATCTGTTAGGTATCTTTGGTCCGTTCGAGTGGCTCGTTTGGACGCGTTCGTTGCCGTATCATTATTATTATTTAACTCTTAGAGCTATTCTGACTCGTGATATTTGTGCATTTGGTCCATTTGATTCATATTCATTTGCTTATGCTTATTTACCGTTTCTGCTTTGTTTATATATCTGTTCACTGGGCTTTTTAAGCTCAGCCGCGTTTTCTTTTCCATGCGGCAGGTAATAAGCGGGATGTTGGGCAAGAGTGATGTGAGTAGGAGTGGAAGACCTACCTTATTTAGTTTCCCCATCATCTTGGATATGTTTTGGGCTTATGTTGGATATTTTATTTCATTTGGATATTGTTTGGACTTTTGGGAGCTTGTAAGTTATGAGTCATGATGTTCTTGACTTAACTTTATTTATGAAAGACTTCCGCTTGCGTTATATTGTATGTTTTGATTAGACACCATAATGTGGCATCTTAACCAAGGTCGGGTTGGGGTGTTACACATGAAGAATTACCACCTCGATTCTTCCTTAGATAGATAAGAGTTCAATCAGATCGTTTTCTGCCGACTGGTATCGGATGTCCATGTGAATTAAAGTAGCACCATTTGGCATGGGTTTGTAGTTGACTTCTTGTCGAAACAAGTCTAGAAGGATTTCCAATCACATTCTCCAATGGGTGAGCCTTTGACCACTTACTGATATAATGAAACGATTGATTGAGCTGATGAGAATTTGATCGAATAACCCTATGTGAAGATGATTCTCCAGAACTCGGGTCTGGATTAAGATTATGGAGGACGGGTTCATTATCAATCTTGGGAGGTAGAATTCCATGAATTTATTCTTCAACACCTTGATGAATGACTAGAGATATAATTTCATGAGTTGTTGGAGAAGTACTAACAGATGGTACTTCTTGAACCATTGTGGTTCAAGAAGGAGTACAGGTTGTATCAGCAGATATCTGTACATCAGCGGGAAACATAGGAGATACAACACTTGATGGAGCTGAAAGTATTCTTCAAACCAATGGTTGAAACAGTATATCTTCTTTCTTCATGGACGGTGGAACATATAGTGTTGAAGAAACTTGGTTTGCACGACTCCTGAACTGATGTATTTAGGAGCCGTATGACCATTTCTCAAACATCAATCAACATGTAGTTTATTCACCCTTCTCCCCCTCAAAAATTGCATATGACTGCCATTTTTGATTGAACGAGTGAATAAGAATACCATCAACGGTAAGTAGATCCACTTGATAACTGACATTTTGTTTATTCACCCGTCTCCCCCTCAAAAATTGCATATGACTGCCATTTTTGATTGAACGAGTGAATAAGAATACCATCAACGATAAGTAGATCCACTTGATAACTGACATTTTGTTTATTCACCATTCTCCCCTTCAAAAATTGCATATGACTGCCATTTTTGATTGAACGAGTGAATAAGAATACAATCAACAGTAAGTAAATCAACTTGATGACTGACATTTAGTTTATTCACACTTCTCCCCCTCAAAAATTGCATATGAGGTTGCCATTTTTGATAGAACAAGTGAATAAGAATATACTCCAATGTACGTTGATCCACTTGATGACTGAATGAGCATGGGAAGAACATGAAGCTTGTTGATGAGAATGGTCATAAACAAGAAGATTTCTCTTCTTCCGAAGATAAAGCGCACTTAAGCGTGCACCTTTCTTTTCTTTGAGGAACGGGGCCTGGAGTGTTTTCAGCAGACGCCATTATGTTGACATTGAGGCCCGAGGCTTGAATTGCAGTGTTCAAACGTCATTGTCATTGAAGATCGAGGCCTGAACTAATGTGAACAGACGTCATTGTCGTTGAAGAACGAGGCTTGAACTGATGTGTTCAAACGTCATTGTCGTAGAAGATCGAGGCCTGAACTGATGTGAACAGACGTCATTGTCGTTGAAGAACGAGGCTTGAACTGATGTGTTCAAAAGTCATCGTCGTTGAAGATCGAGGCCTGAACTGATGTGAACAGACGTCATATGTTGTAAGCAGCCTGAGTCCAAATGTCAAAGGACGATCTGTACGACCTGCATTTGAAAACAGACAAAAATAGAGAGTTTGGAGTGCCGAATCCCCAATTTAAGTTGGGGTCCAGTTGGTTAGTGGGAACACGAGCATCATTTGACTGAGTCACAGTAGAAGTTGGAATGCTAGTGGAAGTAGCCTTTTTCTGTTTGTTTCTACGTTGGTACATAGTTAACGATGTATGAGGATTGTTACAAAATCTCTCAGTGATGACACTTTCACTAGTACTAACTTGTTTATGTTGTATTA
The DNA here is from genome assembly GCA_021014915.2 of Artemisia tridentata subsp. tridentata. Lineage (NCBI taxonomy): Eukaryota > Viridiplantae > Streptophyta > Magnoliopsida > Asterales > Asteraceae > Artemisia > Artemisia tridentata. The sequence goes on along the minus strand of CP139509.1, from coordinate 196,319,906 downwards.
AAGGCACCGTTTCGGATTTAGTAGGCCTAATTAAAGGGCACTGTTCTCCTACAGGGAATTTCCTTCCAGTTGGCTTTCATTGACGTACAGGCACTACTTTAGACTTAGTTATCCTAGTTAAAGGGCACTGTTCTCCTAAAGTGAATTTCCTTCCAGTGCACTTCCATTGATAACCAACATTAGCAAACATATTTCCTGTTGCTTTCCAAGTTTGCTTGACATGCTTGGCTCTCCAAACTTGCTTGACAAGGGTTTTGTTGGACGACTTCAAAAATTTCTCAACACACTTATCATGATTACCCGAAATTAAACATTCATTACATGTTTTGCAAAGTGAATTAGGATTCGAATTATGATTCTTTTTGTTCAAAACAAACTTATTGTTCCTCATGTGGTCTTCTACTTTCTTCTTAGGAACACTTTTAGCCGGTGAAGTCTTATAATTCTTTAAATTTCTCCTAGGTTTTGACTTCCTAGCTTTAGTGTCACAGTTAACTCCAGTAGAAGAACTGATGGGAATCTTAGTCTTTTTCACTTCCAGTTGCTGAACATGTTTTGATGTGTTGGAATCTAAAGTTTCCAAGGGTGCCTCAAAGGTTACATGCTTGTTCTTAGTCATTGAGGATGATGCAATAAACCTATCTCGCTTGTTATCAGTCTTAGGACATGTGCCAATGACGTATTCTAAGAGTTCATGAGATCCTTTAGTGAGGAAGCAAGCATTTACAACTACGCTATCAAGTGGTTTATCTATCCTATCCTCTTCTACGATCTCACGAAGGGTATCAAGGCTATCCTTAAGGTGAGTGAGATATACTTGATGAGCAGACCTATTGTTCCTAAGGGGAAGCAGAAAAGGCACAACATCAATTGCATACTTACTACAAGTAGAAACCTTTGGAACAACATTATCACTGGTGATGACTGGCATTTTCCCTTTCATCTGAGCCTTTAGATTCTCAATCTCATTAAGCAAAGAAGTTATTTTTCCATTTGTTTTATCACGTGTGATTTTAATCGAATCATATAACTCTTTGTAATAATGTTTGACTTTTGAATTTTCAGCTTGAAAACAATCATTTTCATGTTGTAATTTATTGATGGTGTCTTGATAGTGAAAATTCTGAGAATCTAAAGACGATGATTTATGGGTGCCAGTTACATCACTCTTATTCGATTTTAATTGGGCAATTTGGGCCCTCAATTTTCAAATCGTGTTAGTGTGAGCTTGAATTTTTTTGTCTCGTTTGCTTAATTCAAAATATGCATCAAATTAAGGAGCATCCAAAGATGTCTTGGCATTTGAGATTTTGGTTCTTTCTTCTAAATGTTGATATTTTAATTGCAAATTAGGATTATCAACCTCTAGTTTTGAAAAATGCCTGACCATGTTATCATGGTCATCATTTTGGATTTTCTCATGCAATTTTAAATTCTCCCCCTCAAGCTCAACAACACGATTCTGGGTAACATTCAATGCAATAGACAACTCATGAAATTGAAAAGCAGTTAATGCAGAATCAGTAACAGTATAAAATACATCATGTGCAATACATCTAGCAATCAAATTCTCATTGGTGATGAGGAATATTCTTTCCTTCAATCTCACAGCATTTAAGATCAATAGCATTTTGTTTCCCTACGTTTTCCATATCTTTAAACACTTCTCTCATCTCATTTACTTCAGTTCTAAGGGTTTTTTGCATGCCCTCAAAATGTTCCTTGAGGAGTTTAAAGAATGGAATAACCTCAGTTAAGTAGCACCGTTTTGTTTGTTCAAAGCCCCTCTCCCCTTCAGTAATTCCCGTTGGCGTAATTCTCTTCGTACATGTTTTATCAAAATCAACAAATAGTTGACAAAAAACATATATGCTAATTAGAGTTTTACATGCTGTGGGAAGAGTTAAAGGCACTAAATGCATGGGTGTATAAGGTGGGTACACCGTTGGTGCAGCTATCTTTTTAACGGGTGGATTTTTGTCTTCGAGTTCTTCGGCCTTTCTTTTTTGCATGTCTATGGTCCAAAATACTTGTTCAGGAGTCAATTGAGTTTGGGGAGTGAAAGTGGCTAAGAAGTTCACCTTTGAATAGTTGTGAGGTTTGATTATGACCCATTTTGCTACACATACAGGATCATTCATTTTCACAGCCATTTTTTCTCTATTTATTTCTTTTATCTAATTACTCTCTTCTGATGATGGTACACTAGTGGGGGCATGAACAGGTTTAAGGATTTCAGTACCATCATATAACACAGGTAGGGCCCCTTGTTCACTTCTAAGGTAAACAGATTTTGGTTCACCTATGGCTTTCTCACTGTTTTCATCACACAACTTTTTATGCTTGAGCATCATCTGAACAGCTTGTTTGGAACGGTCTTGTGCGTACAACTTGTATTCGAGTTTATTCTTTAATGTTTTAAGTTTGGAAAAATCATTTAAGAGTTTTATTTCCTTTTCTTTGAAATTTGTTTCTTTTTCTTTGAAATTCTGTTTCAGCGTATTTACACTTTCTTGTATTACTTGTTTAAGCTGAACAATTTGATTAAGTTTCACTTGTAAAGAATGTAACTCCATTTTCAAATTTTCTTCCCTTAGATTACGTTCAGAAATAAGTGTACGCATCTGACCATCTATTTTCTACTCACGTTCTGTTAGTTCAAATTTTGCACGTCATTCATATATGGCCACTTGATATTTATTGATATTAAGTTGAGTGGTCAACGAGTCATCAGGGGTAAATGAAGTGTACTCATGCAACATATAATCATCATGTAGAACAGAAGATGCACTACTAGCTACAACAGTCAGTTCATTGTGTTTCACATATTGTTCATATGGGATAACATCGCTATTTCCCATATTAGCAGTATCTGACTCAACAACGTTTGTCTGTTGTACTTTGTCGGGAATCTTTTGTTCATGCAACACATTATCATCATTAATAACAGAAGATACCCACTAGGTTCAACAGACGCTTCGTTGTGTTTCACGTGTTGCACGTTGTTCATAGCAGTATCTGACTCAACAACATTTGTCTGTGGCTGATGAAGCTCTTTCTCTTGAGAATTCGAGCACACAAAGTCCCTATTGGCACTAACATACTCAAACACGTTTATCTGCTGTACATCTTTGGGAATCTTTTGTTTGTCAATCATATTGTACAATCTGAGTACCTCAGATATAGCAGAGTCTGAAGTAGTAGACATGATGTAAACGTGCACGGGATTTTACAATTCTATGATTTAAACCGAGAAATAAATTCTTTCGCGGGATTTTACAAAAATCAAGAATAAATCGTGAAATGATAGTTAATATGTGTTATAATAACTGTTGGATCGGTACAATGATTAAAGATTGTGTGTTAAACGTGATGATCATTTGATGGACTAGGTGATATGTTGTTTAGTTGTGATTTGGTTTGGTTGATGCGAGTTGTTATGGTGAAATATTGGTCTGAAAACTTAAAACCTCAATAACTTCATTCCGGAGGGGATTTGGGCCTTGAAAAATTCGTTTCACGACTTCTTTGTGAAACCTCACTATATTCAGGCTGTTCTAGTCGTTTTGACATGTATTTTGCTGAAAACGGAGTTACGGTTCAAAAGTTATGGCTGTTTGAAGTTTTGACGTAAAAAGTCAACTTTTAGTCAAACCGCAAGATCCACTGGTCAAACCGCAATGACCAAACCTCAAGACTAAAACGCAGCTTTAGAGGCAAATCGCAGAAATCAAAACGCAGTCAACAAAGACAAAACGCAGGACCAAAACGCAGAAGTCAAACCGCAGATTCAAACCGCAACACCCAAACCGCAATGCCAAATCGCAGTTCTTTGGAGGCAAATCGCAGTGGCCAAAACGCAAAGTCTTGCCAAATCGCAGTCACAACCAGACAAAACGCAAGGGACAAAACTCAAAGGTCAAAATGCAGGAGACTTGTCAAAACACAATAAGGCCAAAACGCAGGATTTCTAAAACTCAAGACGCAACAGGACAAAAAGTCGCTTTCACTGAGTTTTGTTTGTTTTCCCTTTTTAGCTACAAACCAAACCGCAACCAGATCCTCACCCAAACGTAACCAGAAATTACCAAAACTACACTAAAACGCAGTGAAGAAAACTCCACCGAGAATCAAAACGCAATGAAGAAGATTCTTCAAATTTTCAACAAACACCACCAAATGAGCCGTAGAGTGCCAAGAAACAATGCAATAAACTAATGTGAGCACGAAAGTACACTCTTCTAACAAATCTAAGCATCAACAAAGCACAAAACTTGTATTTTCTTGCCTTATCTATTTGAACCAAATGAAACACCAAGAATAACCACAAACTAGCCACAAATTCGAACACATACAATCAATCGAACCTAACCTTGGCTCTTGATACCAATTGTAACATATTCATAATCATAACACAAGCATAAATTGATGTTTGGGTCGTGTGTTTTAGAGAGAGAGAGAAGAATGAGAGCCTTTTCTAGAGAGAGAAATAGAAGTATTAGATTGAATGAATGATGAAAGGTCCAACCCTTCCCATGGGTGGGAAGGGCTATTTATACAAGTAATAAAATGCCTCTAGTAGGCTATGGACCGGGCTGACAGTAGGTAAAGACCCGACCCGACTCCATGGTGAAACGATATCTAAACTAATGTGATTAAACCTACGAGCTACTTAATGCTAATCCATACTCGGGGTGACCGAGTCTTTCATGTGAATATTTATATTCCTAACAAATTCTGTTGTTCTATCATGGATATTAGGGTGTATTTCTCAAGACCTTTATAAGGGTTAAGTGTTTTCTAAAATTGCTAAAAGTGTTTGGGTTGAATAAGAAGTGACATATAACAAGGAAGATGGTTCTGTGATTTATAATTTGCATCATAAAATTCATACCTTGACTCAATCTAGCATGTCATTGTCTGAATACTATCATGAGTTAAATGCTCTGTGGAGGCAGTTTGACTCTCTAGTTGATCTGCCCGCAGGTAGTTGTGATACTGCCCCTAAAATGAAAAAGCATTATGACCCTCATAGGCTAATGCAATTACTTATGGGGCTTGATGATGTGTTCAGTTATGTTAGGAGTTTGATTCTTACTTCTGACCCTCTGCCTGATGTTAAGTCTGCTTTTGCTACCTTGTCTAGAGATGAGTCTCACAGAAATAGTCATATGACTTCTAAAACTATTAAATCTGGGCCTGCTGCCTTTGCAGTCAAGCCTAGTAGCAGTAATAATAACTGGAATTCTAATAGAAACATTAATAATAACAATAGAAGGTTTGGCAGGGTGTCAAACTTGGTCTGCAAACACTGTAATATGTCTGGTCATACCATTGACAGGTGTTTTGAATTGGTGAGATATCCATCTGGGTTAAGGAAGTGTGAATCAAAATCATGCTAATAATGTTTCTGGTATGGATAATAATAAAGAATAATAAGGCTGATCACAGTAAGAGTACCACTCATACTCTTACTAATGATCAATATCAAAAACTGATGGCTTTACTTAGTGGTACAAGTGATACTAGCAAGGCTCATGCTAGTGTTGCAGGTACTTTTGTGACCTATAATTGTGTTATAAGTTTCTTCAGTTGTAGATTATTTAATTTCAATTCTAATATGATTGCACATTGTGGAAAACTAGAAAGGGGGTTGAATAGTTTTACCGTTTTAAAATTTATTTGCTTTGAATACTTAGTGTGAATTCAACTAATGCAAATAACAAACAATAAATAATATGCAAGTAAAGAAAGAAACGATCAAACCACAACATGATTGTTTATAGTGGTTCGGTCTACAAGGACTCTTTTCCTTGGCCTACTCCACTCCCCGAGTCTCTAACTCGAGTGTTTTTCTTCACTAATCAATAAGCTCCCTTCTTGGTGGAGAAAACCTTTACAAACGTCGCTTACACTTTTTCCTGTACAAAGCTAAATACCGAGTTCTTTTACAAGGGTATAACCACTCCCGTCACACTGTGTATTTTAAGGACTAAAGTACTAACCGATCACTACAGAGGTTTTATGATTGTTTGGTACAAACAATGATGTGTGAACAACAACAATTCACACAGTGACTGACTAACAAGTCTAGCAACGCTTTGTTGAAGCTTATGATGCTTTTATCTTCATGCTACAAAGAAGCTCAATGAAATATGACATATGAAATATGAATGAGTTAGATATGAATGAAAGAATGTATGATGTTGTTTATGCTTATGAGTGATGAGAAAACATGAATGTTTGGCTTGCTGTTTATAGGCCAACTGCCTTAGCAAACCACGGATGGGACGGATCCAAATAAAGGGATCCATCCTTGTACCTGTTTGGTTCTGTGGGAACCTGACAGCATATCTTCACAAATCTTAACCAAATATAACCAAGATATTTCCATATCTTTCCAAGGATTCATTAAGTAAGGATCTAAACAAGATATTCATGATATCTTCAAATGATCTTCAAAATCTCATAAAGATTTTAAAGTGATGCATGCCATGATGTCATAATACATTTCCATTTTTAGATTAAAATGTATAAGAAAGTAAACTTGTAAAATGTATATGAAAGTGAACATGTAAAATGTATAAGCTAGTTAGGTGATGTTTTGTGTTTATAAAATACTTGTGACTATATATGTAAAAGACTTAACTATATTTATGTTTTGCTAAAAATAAAGTTTATAATTGTCGTTAACAAAATATAGCAAAGATCGCAAAATATAAATAACGTTTTTTAAACGATATTTGTATTAACAATTTTCCCCTTTTTGTTGAGGACAAGACATAAAGTTTATTTTTAAGCAATGAGATAAATAGAGTGCAAGTATTTTAAAAATATAGATTAAACTAGTTTTATGCAATTTTAAAATCAATTTAGACATTTTAAATTGTATAAAATGTGTGAGTTTTGAGTTTAATATTTTCTCCCCCTTTTTGTCGAAACAAAAAGAAGAAAAGCGTAGCGGAATGTAGTGCAAGCCCTTGGTCAATACTCCCCCTAGTTAGGGTGCCAAGTATAAGATGCATGGATTTTGAGTGCTTGATTAGCTCCCCTTGGTCAATACTCCCCCTAGTTAGGGTGCCAAGTATGAATAAGTGCTACAAAACAAAGGTTTGTGATAAATAGTTCAAACCAACCATGGATATAATGTACAATAAGAAGTCACAACCAACACACAAGCATCAATAAACATCATTCATTAGTAAAATATTTTGTGACAAAAGTCACAAAATTGGATAATAATGGAGATTTTGAAATGCAAGTATAAATCGAAAAATAACTTAGAAAGAAAAGTCCTAGAAAAAAATAACTTCGAAATTAAAATCCTAAAATAAAAAAATAACTTAGAAATAAAAAAATCCTAAGATGTGAGGCTCCTAATGTGAGCATCTATCGATGATGTGGTTTAAAATGAACCTCATCTTGTTTTGGAGCTCATGAACCAATATATTGGTTCTTTGAGTAAGATGAGCGGTTCTTTCACACATGGAGCAACCATGGCGAGGGAAGTTTGGTGGTATAGTAGGTTCATTTGTTGGTGTTGGTGGCGGTGGAACATTTGTTGATTGGTGGTTGGGATTTGGTGGAGATATGATGGATGAAAGCAAGGTGGTTTGTAGTTGCATGGCTTCATGGAGGTGAGAATCCACCAAAAGGCATAGAGGTGGTCTAGTTCCTCATTTATTTGACTTTGAGTTTGTAGAGGTTCAATCCACATGGACTCATCAATGTCCCTAAGTGTTGAGGTTGGTGAGAAGGGTTGAGGTTGAGGTTGTTGAGGTGGTGGAGTATGGTCTCCGTAGAGTGGGCCATGGATTTCCCAATAAATAGGGTGGAAGAGTAAGGGTTTTTGTTGTGATGGTTCACAATCAAATGGTAATAGTGGTGGATTTGTTGATCTTTGAGGTAGGTCTTCTAAAGTTTCCAAAAATGGGTGTGGAGAGGTCGGTGGTTTGGCAAACAATTCTAATGGTTGAAGTTTTAGAGATCTTGGGGGTGATGGTGATTTGAGTATTTGAGATGGTGCGGGAGGTGGTGTTGTGGCCACTGGTGTCTTTGTTGGTGGTGGAGTTGTTATGATGATAGGTGAAGGTGTTGGAGTGGACAAAGTAAGAAAGTTTTCATCATGGATTGGAGATGAGATGTTGAGTGGTGAGGAGTCTGATGATGATGAGTTTAGATTAACAAAACAACAAGGTTTTACACTAATCCTAGCCATTCTTCTTGGTGGTCTTGAGGGTGATGAAGAGTTAGTTGATTTTATCATTGTGAAAAATGCTTGAGATATGCAGAGATTCACAAGAAATGGTGGTGAAGGTGTGAGAAATGATCATCTTAAAGGTTCTAATTTATAGAATTCAAGATTTATGGAAGAGTGTGTTTGGATTTGATGTTAAACCATACAAAAATGGTGGTTTCTAATGATTTGGAAGTGGAAGAGAAGGTTGTCAAATCATCAAAGTCAATCCAATAGGGTTGAGTTGAGTGAAAGAGGAAGGATATGCAGTTAATGCATGGTAATGAGTGCAAGATCTTTGATGTCAGTGATCCACGAATAGCAAGGAACCAAATTTAGGGATCTTTGCTTTATGGAGAAAGGTAACTTGAGTGAATTTTTGAAATTTCAAGTTTTGGTGGGAAATGATTTTCCTATTGGTCTAAGTGAACTAAGATGATCTTAATATGAGGGAATAGTAGTAAAAGTATTCTAATAACAAGAATGAATGATCTAGAGTGCGGGATTAAATGAAAATTTAAAAATTATAGTTGTTGTTTGGCGGAACCAATCGACAACACAAGCGGAACCATAAATTTGGTTCCGCCTGATCCGTCAGGCAAATTTTGGCGGCACCAAAATTTTGGACGGACGGAACCGATTTTTTGGTTCCGTCCAATCCGCCAGTCCAAAAAAGTAAACAGAGGGCTTTTTTGAACCCCCGAACCCCGTTCAAATCCCGTAAATTTTTCTAAAATATGTGTAATTAATTAGTTGTGATTAGAAAATAACAATAAAACAAGTATTAACACATGTAAGGGTATAGATAAAGCAAGGGCTAATAATTTCATTAATAAAGTGAAAAAAAATGGAAAAATGATAACATCAATATGTTATCTACCTGCATGACAAGGTTAGTTCACATAATCATTCAAGGTTAAGTTATCATCCTACGACAAGAAAAATACGTCAAACATCATTGTTTTGGAGCAAATGTACCAAACACTCATAAAGCCTCTCATTGCCTATCCAATTTCTTGTTAATCTTTGTTAGGAATCTTCCAATGCACTTGAACATTCCTCTTGTTTGCTTGAATTCTTCCGATTGATTTTCAATGACCGGGAGTTGTTGGAATTAGTCAAGAGGTAGAAGCCTAGAGTTTGGAAGTCCATCCTCCTCACTCATTGATGATGATGATGAGGAAGTAGGTGGATGAGGGCGTTTTTCTTGAGTCTTTGCTACTCTCTTATCACTTAATGACACAAATATGTGATCAACAAGGGAGTTGTCAGGACAAAACCCTTTAGCATTGGGTGGAATGGGTGCAAAGGCTCTAAAGATATGGGTGAGAAGCATCCCGTATGGAAGAGCGGTGGTTCCTAGCATGGGTATGTCTGCCATCCTTTTGGCAACATAATAGGCTAAGTTGAAAGGTTGATGGGTTGAGAAGCTATAAAGCATGTAACAAGACAAGCATTGATGTGATCACGATTACCTATGGTACACAAGACATTAGCCCTAAGGATTTCTTCCCATTTTTTGAATTGAGGCCTAAGTTCATTGAGTTTCATGCCAAATGAGTCTCGGCTGACTTCTTTACCCTGGCGGGTTGTTCTTGTGTTTGAGGTTCTAGGAAGGAAAAGATGTTCTCGGATTATTTCTTTTGCAACTAGAGGAGTGTCGTATGGAGGCATACAATCAACAATAGAGTCAAGGGTTGATAGGGACCATTTATCCGAGTAAAGGCATGTACCTTCACATGGAATTCCAAGGACTTCCGCAAATTGATTTAGAGGTATGTTGAAGTTATTTTGGTTCACTTTGAATTGGATTGACATGAGACCATAATCATTGGTTGTGAGGACTACACTAGCATAAAACTCTAAGACAAATCTAGGACAAATTTGTTCGTTGATTTCTAAAGACCATCAAAGCGAATGGTTGCAAGTTCTTGATGAAGATTGGTTCCTTCTAGAAAGGATGGGTCAATGGTTTTACCCTCATGAACATAACATTTTTCTAGAGCCTTAAAGATTTTAACTTGAGCCGGAGTAAGACCCTTAGTTTTGTGATGTTTGGGAAGGTAGTTTAGAGTGTCTTTGTGGTCATAGAAGGTTGCGGGAGGCATGATTGATCCTAGATACAAAAATCACATACTTTAGTCGAGAGAATTTAGATATAATGTTCTAGTGTGTGCGTATATGAGGACAATGTGGAGGTGCGGTTATCTCGACTCCTTTTAATGCACAAAAATAATTTCTTTTAGAAAATTTTGTAACAAAACGAGAGATAACCCAAACGCTCCTAATTCAATGTAGCTTCGATTGAATGTACCTGAAAATACATATTAGTTATGTACTTCCTTTAGCATTCAAGAGACATTATGTAAATGATGTTTTAAACATAACATTTTTATTTGTATGAATAATGTGAAAAGTTATTTGTCCTAATTGTGAGAAGCTTTTTATAAAAATTTGACATGGGGCTTTTAGTAAATTATGATTATCTCTTACAAGATGCAATTCCTAACTAACGAAAACATGATTAGTTATGTAATTTAACAAATGTACTTCATGATTTATCAAAAAGATGCATGATCCCCAAGTTTTGGTTTTGTGCATGGAACAGAAGCCCTAGACTCAGATCAGGAGCGTAAATGTAGTTAGGAAACTTACAGTGTTGATTGGAGCACAAATTGGTTGAATGAGATGCCTAAATTTTGAGAGTGTTGTGTTATGGAACATGTTTGAGTTATTTGTATGTTTTAGGTATCATAAAGGAGTGTTTAATATATTCAAAAACTAACCTAGGAACCCACGGATGGGGCGGAACCAAATATTTGGTTCCGTCATTGTTGTCGAAGGTTTCCTTGGGACCAGTTTTGGGTTTTGGTCAGTTTTGTTGTGTTTGGTTAAGCTAAGGTCTAAGCTAAGATTTTGACTACAAATTTGGTTCCATTAATCCTAATCCAAGTCTAAGAAGATTAAGTGGTTCTCGCTTAAGGGGTTTTGTTAGGATTTCGGCAATGTTGTCTTCTAAGGATACTTTCACGATTGAGATGTTTCCTTTTTGAACATTGTCGCGAAGAAAGTGATGATGGATTTCAATGTGTTTGGTTCGAGCATGTTGAACTGGATTTTTACTAAGATCGATAGCTCCTTTATTGTCGCAAAGAATAGGGATGTCGTTAAGTTGAATTCCGTAGTCGATGAGAGCTTGCTTCATCCAAAGAGCTTGTTGACATGCTTTTCCTGCTGACACATATTTGGCTTTGGTTGTTGAGATTGCTAGATCCGTTTGTTTCTTTGAAAACCATGATGTAAGACAATGCCCAACAAAAGTACAAATACCACTTGTACTTTTTCTATCGACATAGTCACCGGCATGGTCCGAGTCAGCATACACTATGGTTTCAACACCCGTTCCTTTGGAATACCATAATCCTAAGTGTGCAGTACCTTTAACGTATCTAAATATTCATTTTACGGCTTCAAGATGGGATGTTTTAGGATCTTCTTGAAAGCGAGTACATAGACAAACACTAAACATAATGTCGGGTCTACTAGCCGTAAGATAGAGTAGACTACCAATCATTCCTCTATATTTAGTGTTATCTACGGATTCACCTTCTTCATCCTTGGTGAGTTTAGTTTCCGAGGACATAGGCGTTTTCATAGGTTTAGAGTCTTCAAGACCAAATTTCTTAAGCATATATTTTATGTATTTAGATTGGTTAAAGAATATCCCATCTTCAAATTGTTTTATTTGAAGACCTAAGAAAAAGTTTAGTTCTCCCATCATACTCATCTCAAACTCGTCATGCATGATTTGTGAGAAATCATCACTTAACTCTTGAGAAGTTGATTCGAATATGATGTCATCCACATATATTTGGACAATGATAATATGTGAACCCTTTTTCTTAGTGAAGAGAGTGTTGTCTACTTATCCCATGGTATACTTATGTTCAACTAAAAATGTTTTAATTCGATCATACCATGCTTTTGGTGCTTGCTTAAGTCCGTATAAAGCCCTTTTAAGTTTGTAGACATGATTTGGTTTTTCAAAATCAGCAAAGCTGGGAGGTTGTGTGACATACACTTCCTCATTTATGAAACCATTTAGAAATGCACTTTTGACATCCATTTGAAAAAGTCATGTGCACGTGCACATGCATATGCAAGTAATATTCTAATTGACTCGAGCCTAGCAACCGGAGGAAAAGTTTCATCGTAGTCAATGCCTTCTTGTTGATTATAACCTTGAGCTACTAGCCTAGCTTTGTTTCTAGATGCTACACCATTTTCATCCATTTTATTTCGAAAGACCCATTTTATTCCAATTATGGTTTGACTTTTTGGTTGAGGAACTAATGTCCAAACATCATTTCTAACAAATTGGTTTAATTCTTCTTACATTGCTATGACCCAAGATTCATCTTTTATAGCCTCATTTATATTTTTGAGTTCAATGGTTGATATGAAACAAAATAAGTTCCTTTGATTTTTAACTTTTGATCTTAAGGTTCTTTCATTAATTTCTCCTATGACATTATCTAGTGGATGACTTTGAGATTCTTTGATATTGACTATTTCTTTGTTTAATAGTTCATCTTCCTTATCATTATCTAGACTCTCTTGGTTTTCAACCATTTGAATTTCAACTAAGTCATATCTACCAAAGGTGACGTCTTAGAGGGAGGTGGACTTTCGTCAAATGTTACGTTCAATGATTCCTCGACTCTTAAGGTTTCTTTGTTTAAACCAATATAAGCTTTGCTATTTTGAGAATATCCAAGGAATACACCTTCATAAGACTTTGGGTCAAATTTGGTGAGATAATCCTTAGTGTTTAGAATAAAGCACTTGCTTCCAAAAACTCTAAAGTAGCTTAATGTAGGCTTTTTGCCTCCATATAGTTCATATGGATTTTTATTTAAAAATGGTCTTATTAAAACTCTATTTAAGATATAGGTAGATGTGTCAACGGCGTTACACCAAAATTTTTGTGGTATGTTTTGTTCATTAAGCATTGTTCTACTCATTTCTTGGAGAGTTTGGTTTTTACGTTCTACTACACCGTTTGACTGAGGAGTACGAGGAGCTGAAAAATTACGTGTTATGCCATTAGCATCACAAAAAGCTCCAAATTGTGTTTCATTATCAAATTCACGACCATGATCCGTTCTAATTGACACAATGCTACTTCCTAGTTGATTTTGAATTTTCTTACTAAGAATTTCAAATTTATCAAAAGCTTCATTTTTACTTTTCAAAAATTTTGTCCAAGTGTATCTTGAATAATCATCTACTATGACCAAAGTATAGAAGTTGCCTCCATAACTTTGTATAGCGGATGGACCAAATAAATCCATATGTAAAAGTTCTAAACACCTAGATGTAGACACAATATTTTTAGCCTTATGGCTATTATGAACTTGTTTCCCAATTTGGCAAGCATCACAAAAGTGTTGGTCATATTTCAACTTGGGTAAGTTCCTAACGAGTTCCTTAGATGATAGAGATTGGATGAGTCTCATATTGGCGTGGCCTAAGTGTCTATGCCAAAGAGTTGAGGTATCATCTAGAGAGGTGAGTCAAATTTTATCTTTAGATGTTTTATCTATTTTCATAACATATATGTTATTTTTCAAAACTCCTTTAGCTATGGTTATACCGACCTTTAGTATTTTTCTTCCGTTTTCACTAAATAGGACATCATACTTTTTACGGCATAGTTGGCTAATGCTAAGCAAGTTAAATCCTAGGTTATCAACATGAGCAACATCATCAATAGAAAGAGAGTCATGAGAGATAGTACCTTTTCCGACAATTTTGCTTTTTAACTTGCTACCAAAAGTAACATTACCTCCATCATATTCTTGGTAGGTTGAGAAGAGGCTCTTGTTTCCCGTCATATGCCTTGAACAACCGCTATCTTTTATCCACTCGTCTAGTTCTAAGCCGACTTTCAAGCATACCTCAGTTATAGAAAAACTCAAGCATTTGGACCCCAATATCTCATGGGTCCATTTTGGTTAAACATCCCATTAACTTGATTCATGTATGGGAATGGTTGATATGGGTTCCATGGCATGTAGTTAGGAGTTTGATAATGCCTAAGAAAGTTTTGGTTCCAACCATTTTGATAATAAGGTTGCATGTTGTAGTTGCTTTTTGGAAAGGGGCGTATGGGACTAGTTGTCTTAGGCTTTTGTAGAGTAGTTTTAGCTCTAAACTCATTCTTAGCAAGTCCTACTCCTATAGTAATAGCTGGTTTTTGTTTATTTACAGTTGAACTAGTATTAGATTTCTTTGTGACTTTAACGAACTCTGTACGAGCCGGTATGCAAGCTTTCTGTTCTGCTACAGTACCCACGGATCCCTTCTCTACCACAGGCGGAACCAAGGATTTGGTTCTGTTAGGAATATAAATATTCACATGAAAGACTCGGTCACCCCGAGTATCTATTTAGCATTTAAGTAGCTCGTAGGCTTATTAGTTTTAGTTTAGTTATCGTATCATCATGGAGTCGGGTCGGGTCTTTACCCACTGTAAGCCCATTCCATAGCCCGTGTAGCGGCGGTTTAGAGTTTGTATATATACCCCTTTCCCACCAAGGGAAGGGGTTGGACCTTTCATTACTTTCAATCTAATACTAATCATTCTCTCTCTCTAAAAGGCTCCCAATTTCTCTCTCTAGAATTTAACCTTAAACATCAAAGTTCTCTTGTGTTATGATTATGATAACTCTACAATTGGTATCAAGAGCCATGGTTGATTAGTGGTTGAATTCGAGTGTGATTTTTTCTTTGGTTTTATTTTCATTCGATCCTTCTTGTTTTTTGCCTTTGGTTCGAACTCAAAACACTAAACAACCCACGAGTTATGAAGTGTTTGTGGTGTTTGTTGGCATAATCTTGTACTTTTGTGTTCACTACGATCTCTTACATCATTTCCTAGTATCCTACGATTGAATTGGTGACTTTAGTTTGTGTCTTGAAGATTATTCTTAGTTGCGATTTGAGTCTCGGTAATATTTTCGTGGTTGCGATTTGAGTTGGGCTGGAAATTCTGAGTTGCGATTTGGTGTTCTTCTTGTCCTGCGATTTGGAATTTAACTAAAAAGGGAAAGAAGACAAATCGCAAGAAAGGGACATTTTTGTCTGGTTACGCTTTGCGATTTGATGCTTGCGACTTGAGGTTTGCTGTTTGAAGCCTGCGATTTGAAATCATTGCGATTTGAAGTCTTTGCGGTTTGAAGCCTGCGATTTGCTCTTGTATTGCGGTTTGAAAAGTGTTGCGATTTGAGCATTGAGATTTGACTAGTTGCTTCATTGCGATTTGCCCCAAATTCCCTTTGAGATTTGCCTCAGATTCTTTACTGCGATTTGCTCTTATTTCTTCATTGTGATTTGCTCAAGTCTCTACATTGCAATTTGACTCTTGACTTTGACTTGTTCATATCACCAAGTAAACTCAATACAACCAAACCCAATCACAACTTAACAACAATTCACCTAAACTAACAAACAATCATTCATCTTAACATGCAATCACTAATCATTATCGATCCAAACTCTCATCATAACACATTCAAGTAATCATATCACGGTTTATTCTTGATTTTTGTAAAATCCCGCGAAAGATTATATTTCTCGGTTTAAATCATAGAATTGTAAAATCCCTTGCTTATTAACTTCATGGCAAGCACTTCTTCTGATGACATTCAAGCTGCCGGGTTCGATACCCGCCCTCCTATGCTTGATAGGACGGATTATGAATCGTGGGCACAAAGAATACGACTTTATTGCTTGGGAAAAGAGAATGGTGTTAACATTCTTAAATCCATTGATGAAGGACCTTTTCAAATGGGCACCACTAGAGATGTTGTCACTACCGCTGAGGATGGAACTGTCACTCTTGGAATTGACAGGCCACGTAATTACAACGATCTTAATGAGTAGGAGAAGAAGCGTTATGATGTAGACATTAGAGCTTCTAACATTGTGATTCAAGGACTTCCCAAAGACGTTTACAAGCTTATCAACTTCAACACTGAAGCCAAAGCTGTTTGGGACAATGTTAAAATGCTTCTGGCAGGATCTGAACTGACCAAAGAAGATCGTGAATCTCAGTTGTATAATGAGTTTGAGCACTTCAAGATGAATCCTGGTGAAAACATCACTGACTATTATGTGAGATTTCACAAGCTTGTGAATGACATGAGGATCATCAGGATGACAATGCCAAATATCCAACTCAATTCTAAGTTTGTGAACAACATGTCACCCGAGTGGGATAGATTTGTCACAACCGTGAAGCTCAACAAAGGATTGAGAGAGACGAATTATGAACAGCTGTATGCTTACTTACAACAACATGAAAAACATGCTGTCTATGATCGTCAATTAAGGGAAAGAATCAATCCAACGACAACTAATGATCCACTTGCACTTGTCTCAAATGTTCAGCCGTTCAATCAATCCTCACTTGATCAAGTTTATCACCATCCTTCTTCATCACAGAATCAGACATCATTTGTCCAATCATCTTTGCACCCACCATCTGCTGTGAACACCCAACTGGACTCAGGATACTCTTATACTGACAAGATGATTGATAATCTCTCCAACCAAGTTTCTTTACTTGTCCAACAGTTCAGAGCAACACTCCCTCAAACCAACAACCAACTTCAAACTTCATCAAATCCACGTAATCAAGCAACAGTGGAAGATGGAAGGGTTGTGGTTCAGAATGTTCAAGGAAGGCAGAATGTGAATCAAAGGAAAATTGGTCGGGGTAACATACATAATAGTGTTGGGAATGCTAATCAGGGACAGGTAAGGCAAATCAAATGTTACAACTGTGGTGGACTAAGACACATAGCAAGGAACTTCACTCAACCAAAGCGTCCACAGAACTCTGACTACTTCAAAGATAAGATGCTGTTGATGCAAGCTCAAGAGAATGGAGCAGCTTTGGACGAAGAAGAGTTATTGTTTCTTACTGGTGATGAGGGGAACACGTTTGATGCTGATGTGGATGATCAACCAGTTCAGGACTTGGCACTAAATGATCCCAACATCTTCCAAGATGATGACTATGATGCTATTGAATCAGACGTTGATGATGAACCCACTGCTCAAACCATCTTCATGGCTAATTTGTCTTCTGCAGTCTCATCACCACAACAATCTGGTCCTTCCAATACATTTGTCATATCTGAGGTACTAAAGCTGTATGACATGTATAACATGGTCGATGAATAGAAGATTCCCAACAAAGTACAATAGACAGGTGTTGTTGAATCAGATGCTATTGATATGGGAAATAGCGATATTAACCCATATGAACAATATGTGAAACACAACGAAGCGTCTGTTGAACCTAGCTGGGTATCTTCTGTCATTAATGATGATAATGTGTTGCATGAACAAAAGATTCCTAACCTAGTACAACCAACAAATGCTGTTGAATCAGATACTGCTGATATGGGAAATAGTAATGTTATCGAATATGAACAATATGTGAATCACAACGACGTGCCTGTTGTACCAAGTAGTGCATCTTCTGTTGTTGATAATACTTGTGAGTTGCATGAGAACACCGTGTTTATCCCTGATGGCACTTTGACCACTAGACTGAACATCTATAAAGATCAGGTGGCCATATATGAACAACGTGCAAAATTTGAGCTAACTGAACGTGAGCAGAAAATGGATAGTCAAATGCGTACATTCATAACAGAACGTAATTTAAGGGAAGAAACATTGAAAAAGGAGTTATATTCTTTACGAAAACAACTTGATCAAACTGTTAAACAAAAACAGGAGATCCAAGAAAGTGTAATTACACTAAAACATGATTTCAAAGAAAAAGAAACAAAACTCTTAAATGATTTTTCCAGACTTAAAACGTTAAAGAATAAGATTGAAAACAAGTTGTACACACAAGACCAGACCAGACAAACTGCTCAAATGATTCAAAAGCATAAAAAGTTATGTGATGAAAATAGTGTAAAGGATGTAGGTGAACCTAAATCAGTTTTTCTTAGGAGTGTTAAAGTTGCTCAACCTGCATTATATGATGCAAATGTAATGCTTAAGCATGGTCATACCGCTCTTGATGTGTCATCATTTGAAGAGAGTAATGAGATAGAAGTAATAAATAGAGAAAGACTGGCTGAAAAAATGAAGGATCCCAAATGTATAGCAAATCGAGTCATAATCAAACCCCATGATTACTCTGAGGAGAACCGATTGGCTATTTTGTACCTCAAACTAAGTTGACTCCAGAACAAATATTTTGGTCCTTAGACTTAGAAAAAATGAAAGCCGAAGAACTTCAAGCCAAAACTCCACCCTTTAGAAAGATAGCTGCAGCAACGGTGTACCTACCCAATACACCCATGCACTTAGTTCCTTTAACTCTTCCCACAGAATGTAAAACTTTAATTAGCATATATGTTCTTTGTCAACTATTTGCTTATTTCGATAAAACATGTGAGAAGAGAATTACGCCAACGGGAATTACTGAAGGGGAAAGGGGCTTTGAACAGACAAAACGGTGCTACTTAACTGAGGTTATTCCATTTTTTAAACTTCTCAAAGAACATTTCGAGGGCATGCAAAAAACCCTTGAAACTGAATTAAAAGAAATGAAAGAAGTGTTTAAAGATATGGAAAACGTGGGAAAACAAATACTATTGATCTTAAATGTTGTGAGATTGAAAGAAAGAACATTCTCATCACCAATGAGTATATAATTGCTAGATGTATTGCACAGGATGTATTTTATACTGCTACTGATTCTGCCTTAACTACTTGTCAATTTCATGAGTTGTCTATTGCATTGAATGTTACCCAGAATCGTGTTGTTGAGCTTGAGGGGAGAATTTAAAATTGCATGAGAAAATCCAAAACGATGACTATGATAACATGGTCAGGCATTTTTTAAAACTAGAGGTTGATAATCTTAATTTGCAATTAAAATATCAACATTTAGAAGAAAGAACTTGTTAGACCCGTATCCCGATGTTAAGTAGGCCCCACCCTAGATGAAATATGCTAAGGTTGGATACGATTAGTTGGTCAACGAAGTTATGTGGAAAGTCAAACCCGGTAGTCAAATTAATAGTCAAAGTATGACTAATGTAGTAATATGAAATGTGAGGTATAAACTAGAAGGACCTAAGTTGCCAAGAGTTAATTATGTGTTATAAGTTAGTTGTGGCTAAAATAAGAAGAAAGGGACTTGAGGGACCATTCTTGCCAATTAACCAAAGATCCACCTAACTAGTTATAACTAGCTAATTCTAGAGATATCCACAATTATTGAGAGGTGATGAAGGCCGGTTCTATAGGAGAAAAAGAGAGGGAAAAAGTGAGATGGTGATTTAGAGGAGATGAAGAAGATGAAGATGATCAAGTCCTAGTGTTTATGGCCTTCCTTAGTTATGATCTTATGCAAGTAAGTAATCTATTATCTTGTTTTAGTGAAGTTGTAGATGAGTAGGAAAGTGGGATATCATCATATGATCTAGGTGTGATCATATGATGATTTGGTAAGAAAGATGATTTTGTTTAATGGGTTTTGTTAACCCTTGTTTATGTATTTGATTATTATGTTATTAGGTCTTGATTAGTTATGAAGGATGATGATGATGATGGAAGATTGTATTGTTGATGATGTTCTTGATGTTGTTTAGCTTGGACCAAGGTAAGTAAAATGATGATGGCATGTATTATATGGATGTCTAACATATATGTGTTATGTATGTTTGTGATTAGTGATAAGAGATTGGATATGTGCTTATGTGCTAGGATGAATAGGATCTAAGTGGTGAATTTGGTTGTGATGGTAAGTTGATGTTAGGTGATTATGCAAAAATTAGAGAGTGGAGTAGCTAAGTAAGTGCTTGGAGATATGTGATGCTTATGTGTTTGATTGAAATATGATGTTATGTGATTATCGTTTTACTTACTAAGCGTAAGCTTATTCTTTTAGTTGTCAACGTTTTGTAGGTTAATGGCGATGAGGATAACTTTGCTTGGATTATAGCATAGGGATTTGGAAGCGGATTTGGGAGATAATAAGCATAGGAGCTAGGTAGAATACCGAGCTCGAGTCAATGTTGTACCCCCGAGAGTCTCTTTTATGAGTCCTATAATGTGTGTCAAAGTCGTGTAATGGTTTGGTGGTCTAACGATGTGTCAAGTGTGTTTCAAGTGTTTTTAGTAAATGTTTAAGGGGCGTTTGGATTTAAGTGTGTTTGTACCCATTTTGGGTTGTAATCGGGTCAAGTATTGTTGGAACGTGCTTGTTATGTTAAATAAATGAAGTTGGTCAAGTTTGGTGTAAAACAGAAGTGGTATAAGTAGTTTGATGTCATTGAAATGGGTCAAAATGGGTCTTTATTAGTGAAAACTGCAGTTTTGCTCTTGATGGCCTTATTGACGGCGTCCCCTTTTAATCTTCCAAAAATCCTCTGGCCCGTCAAGGTCTGACGGCGTCACCATTTTTCTGACGGCGTCACGGTTAGTTGGGCAGTTTTCGAAAAATCATATCTTTTAATCCGTAAGTCAAAATGGGTCGTATGACCTATCGTTTTGAAGCTATTTGAGTCTACTTTCATTTAAAAATAGTCTCAAGGGCTAAAAGTTTATAGATTTTTGTCAGCGGTCAAAAGAGTAACCATATGTCCGTAAAGGTGAGTCGTTTCCGCGTAAAAGTTTAAGTTTTTGGTATAAGCGGGCACGGGGTGTAACAACTTGGTATCAAAGCCTCGGTTTAAGTGAATCAGGTTTCCTTTAGGTTGCCTAGACTTAAACCACTCGTAGACGCGTTAAGTTAAGTTTGAGATAGGCGGGCTAATAGTTTGTGAGTTATAGGATGTGGATGTAGAGTTTGAAACGAATGATGTGATTGTTATATGGGTAGTATGATGGGGACTTAGGGATGTGTCTTGTGTGATTTATGTCGTAGGAGACTTGACGTGTGAGTAATAGGATTACCGTGCACCTTAGGGCGGCCTCGGTAATTATTATATGATTATGTGATTATGTGCTATGGTAGTTAGCGCGGGTGAGTAGGTGCAATAAGATTGTGTGGTGGGTTATAAGAAATGTGACTAAAAATGAAAGTGCGTAACTTGTGTGATAGGGATGATCAAGGCATGGCCTTGTGAGCATTTATATTTAGCATGGTGATCATTAAAGAGGTATTAGAGGCGGGTTAGTGGAGAGTTAAAGTATTAGGAGTATAAGTATGAACATGTGGTGACGTTGAATGTGTGTGGTGAAGAAATGAAATAAAAATATATAGGCATAATAAGTTTGTGATGAACTTAGTTACAAGATGAGGAAAGGCATAGGGGTTGAGAAAATGATGAAATAGAGCGAAACTTCTTAAGTAATAATAGCTAAAATGAGATGAATATGTGTGAAGCTAAGGTGTTGTTATGAAATAATTATATTACGGCTAAGGCGATTAGCTATGTAAGATCTATATGTAAAGGAAGCGAGTGAGACTAAAAGAAGAGAGATAAGATATGGAAATAAAAATGTGATGGATTAAAAACGTAAGAAAGAATGAGAGGAGTATGTGTGAGAATAAAGAAGTTGTCTTGAGATTATCATATTACGGCGCTGTAATCACTATAATGAATGCATGAGTTACAGTTGGTAAAATGTGAGAAGTCTAGATGTAAATCAGTCGAGTGGACTAAAATGTGAAGTAAGAATGTGAAAATGATTAACGAAGGCTAAGAATGCAAGAGGTAAAGTAAAGATGTGAAAATAACTAAGGCGGATTAAAAATGTAAGGAGTGTGTATGAGATAAGGGCGTTGTTCTAAAATTATCATATTACAACTAAGGCGATTAGCGGTAATTACTATAAGAAACGAATGTAATAATGTTTGTTTGTGGTGCTTATGGCTTGGATCCGATGTTAAAATGTGAAAGTGGTAAAGTGATGAATGTAATGATCCTTCGGGATGAATGTTAAATGTGGTATCCATCGGGATGACCAAGTAAAGGAATGTTAAGGAATCCTTTGGGATGAATGTTAAAGATCCTTCGGGATGAAAAGTGTTGCTTTCACCGGCAAGGGGTTGCCTACATCCATGGCATATAAAAGTATCCCCATGATGAATGTGATAATGTGAAGGATCCAAGTCTAAGAAGAGTAAAAATAATGTAATAAAAACAGTGAGAAAATAATAAAAGTTAAATTGGGAATTAGGGGTAGTGGTGTTATGTCGGGAGTACATAACCACTAGCTTATATTTCTTGATTTACATCGATTGGGACGCCTCTCCATGTAAATGAGGAATTATAAACGAGTGGGCTATGTGTTGCCGACACGGCACGAGTAGGGTTAGAGAAGTAGAAAGCGAGAGTTTATAATTCGTAGAAATTTTAAGGACTAAGATAGGAGGATTAGAGTTGGACCATGGCTTTTAGTTGAGACTTAGGAGAACCTTGATGGGATAGAGAAATTGTAATGATGATATAACGTGCCTTACTGTGTGGTACAAAATATGATGAATGAAAGTAATGGAATGTGAACGTATTAGTCGAGTGTGATTATGTATAGTCAAATAGTACGAGTTTCTTAAGTAACGAGTAGTCAAGAATGAGGGTAGAGGATACAGCGAGTGAAATGATGATGTGCGGTAATAGGGCGGATTAGAATAATGATTGGCGATAATAAGTAAGTCTTGTATTATGTAAAATCTAAGCGAGAGTTGTGTGGTATAAAAGTAAGCGGGGGTAATGTGGATTAGGGCATGTGATATGATATGGTATGCATAGAGTTGCAAGGTCACTTAGATCGTTGCAATAAGTAATCTAGTAAGTAAGGTGTTGGGAAAGAGATGAGTTATGAGACTAAGTTTTGGTTAGAAATAGAACGACAGATTTCGGGGACGAAATCTAAATAAGGGGGGTAGAATTGTTAGACCCGTATCCCGGTGTTAAGTAGGCCCCACCCTAGATGAAATATGCTAAGGTTGGATACGATTAGTTGGTCAACGAAGTTATGTGGAAAGTCAAATCCGGTAGTCAAATTAATAGTCAAAGTATGACTAATGTAGTAATATGAAATGTGAGGTATAAACTAGAAGGACCTAAGTTGCTAAGAGTTAATTATGTGTTATAAGTTAGTTGTGGCTAAAATAAGAAGAAAGGGACTTGAGGGACCATTCTTGCCAATTAACCAAAGATCCACCTAACTAGTTATAACTAGCTAATTCTAGAGATATCCACAATTATTGAGAGGTGATGAAGGCCGGTTCTATAGGAGAAAAAGAGAGGGAAAAAGTGAGATGGTGATTTAGAGGAGATGAAGAAGATGAAGATGATCAAGTCCTAGTGTTTATGGCCTTCCTTAGTTATGATCTTATGCAAGTAAGTAATCTATTATCTTGTTTTAGTGAAGTTGTAGATGAGTAGGAAAGTGGGATATCATCATATGATCTAGGTGTGATCATATGATGATTTGGTAAGAAAGATGATTTTGTTTAATGGGTTTTGTTAACCCTTGTTTATGTATTTGATTATTATGTTATTAGGTCTTGATTAGTTATGAAGGATGATGATGATGATGGAAGATTGTATTGTTGATGATGTTCTTGATGTTGTTTAGCTTGGACCAAGGTAAGTAAAATGATGATGGCATGTATTATATGGATGTCTAACATATATGTGTTATGTATGTTTGTGATTAGTGATAAGAGATTGGATATGTGCTTATGTGCTAGGATGAATAGGATCTAAGTGGTGAATTTGGTTGTGATGGTAAGTTGATGTTAGGTGATTATGCAAAAATTAGAGAGTGGAGTAGCTAAGTAAGTGCTTGGAGATATGTGATGCTTATGTGTTTGATTGAAATATGATGTTATGTGATTATCGTTTTACTTACTAAGCGTAAGCTTATTCTTTTAGTTGTCAACGTTTTGTAGGTTAATGGCGATGAGGATAACTTTGCTTGGATTATAGCATAGGGATTTAGAAGCGGATTTGGGAGATAATAAGCATAGGAGCTAGGTAGAATACCGAGCTCGAGTCAATGTTGTACCCCCGAGAGTCTCTTTTATGAGTCCTATAATGTGTGTCAAAGTCGTGTAATGGTTTGGTGGTCTAACGATGTGTCAAGTGTGTTTCAAGTGTTTTTAGTAAATGTTTAAGGGGCGTTTGGATTTAAGTGTGTTTGTACCCATTTTGGGTTGTAATCGGGTCAAGTATTGTTGGAACGTGCTTGTTATGTTAAATAAATGAAGTTGGTCAAGTTTGGTGTAAAACAGAAGTGGTATAAGTAGTTTGATGTCATTGAAATGGGTCAAAATGGGTCTTTATTAGTGAAAACTGCAGTTTTGCTCTTGATGGCCTTATTGACGGCGTCCCCTTTTAATCTTCCAAAAATCCTCTGGCCCGTCAAGGTCTGACGGCGTCACCATTTTTCTGACGGCGTCACGGTTAGTTGGGCAGTTTTCGAAAAATCATATCTTTTAATCCGTAAGTCGAAATGGGTCGTATGACCTATCGTTTTGAAGCTATTTGAGTCTACTTTCATTTAAAAATAGTCTCAAGGGCTAAAAGTTTATAGATTTTTGTCAGTGGTCAAAAGAGTAACCAGATGTCCGTAAAGGTGAGTCGTTTCCGCGTAAAAGTTTAAGTTTTTGGTATAAGCGGGCACGGGGTGTAACAGAACTAAAATCTTAAATGCCAAGACATCTTTGGATGCTCCTGAATTTGATGCATATTTTGAATTAAGCAAACGAGATGAAAAAATTCAAGCTCACACTAGCACGATTCAAAAATTGAGGGCCCAAATGGCCCAATAAAAATCGAATAAGAGTGATGTGACTGGCACCCATAAACCATCGTCTTTAGATTCTCAGAATTTTCACTATCAAGACACCATCAATAAATTACAACATGAAAATGATTGGTTTCAAGCTGAAAACTCTAATGTTAAACAGCGTTACAAAGAGTTATATGATTCGATTAAAATCACACATGATAAAACCAATGAAAAAATAAATTATTTGCTTAATGAGATTGAGAATCTAAAGGCTCAGGTGAAAGGGAAAATGCCAGTCATCACCAGTGATAATATTGTTCCGAAGGTTTCTGCTGGTAGAAAATATGCAATTGATGTTGTGACCATTCCGCTTCCTCTTAGGAACAATAGGTTAGCTCATCATGTTTATCTCACATATCTTAAGGATAGTCTTGACATTCTTCGTGAGACCATAGAAGAGGGAAGGATAGATAAACCACTTGATAGTGCAGTTGTAGATGCCTGCTTCCTCACTAAACGATGTCAGAAACTCTTAGAATACGTCATTGGCACATGTCCTAAGATTGATACCAAGCGAGATAGGTTTATTGCATCATCCTCAATGACTAAGAACAAGCATGTTACCTTTGATGTACCATTAACGACATCTGAACCCAACACATCAAAACCAAAAAAACAAATGGCAGTGAAACAAACTAATGTTCCCATCATTACTTCTACAGGAGTAAACAGTGACACTAAAGCTAGCAGGTCAAAGCCTAGTCGCAATACAAAGAAAGATAGGATTGCGCCAGCTAAGAGTGCTCATCAGGAGAAAGTAAAAGACCATCTTAGGAACA
The DNA here is from genome assembly GCA_021014915.2 of Artemisia tridentata subsp. tridentata. Lineage (NCBI taxonomy): Eukaryota > Viridiplantae > Streptophyta > Magnoliopsida > Asterales > Asteraceae > Artemisia > Artemisia tridentata. Next base: position 196,294,043 of record CP139509.1, on the reverse strand, counting down.
ATAAACTTGATTTGATAAAAAGGAATCATGTTGATTCTAGTATTAGCTATAAGCGTACAGTAATTAATTCGAATTCTAATGCTATTTGTAAGACATGTAATGAATGCTTAATTTATGGTAATCATGATGAATATGTTGTGTCATTCTTGATGTCTTCTCAACGATCCCCACTTAAGAATGTTAGGAAACCTAAACTGAGTAAGCAAATTTGGAAAGCAACAGGAAAAATGTTTGCTAATGTTGGTTATCAATGGAGACCCACTGGAAGAAAATTCACTTTAGGAGATCAGTGCCCTTTAACTAGAATGGCTAATCATAAAGTAGTGACTGTTAAGGAATGGAAGCCAACTGGTCAAATTTTCCCTTTAGAGACACAATGCCCTGTAACTAGGTCAATTGCTGCTACTAGTGAAGTTTCCACCGTGAATACCATGGCATCTATGAATCCTGTAGTTCCAGAGTTTGTTTGTGCTAACCAAATGGACCCCAGTTGCAATTGGGGATCCACTTTTTTCAGTTATCCATCGTTGTCTGTTTTCAAATGCAGGTCGTACAAATCGTCCTTTGGTATTTGGACTCAGGCTGCTCAAAACATATGATCGGGGATCGCTCACGGCTCAAGAATTTCGTGAATAAATTTATCGGGACAGTTAGATTCGGGAACGACCATTTTGGGGCAATTATGGGTTATGGAGATTATGTTTTTGGTGACAGTGTAATTTTCAGGGTATACTACGTGGAAGGACTTGGGCACAGTTTGTTCTCTGTTGGTCAATTTTGTGATTCCGATCTTGAAGTTTCTTTCAGAAAACACACATGTTTCGTCAGAGAATTGGATGGTATTGATCTCCTTAAAGGCAGTCGTGGTACTAATCTATACACCATCTCTATTGAAGACATGATGCGGTCTTCTCCTATTTGCTTGCTGTCAAAGGCCTCAAAAAACAAATCATGGCTTTGGCACCGTCGTTTAAATCACTTAAACTTCGGCACCATAAATGAACTTACTCGCAAGGATCTTGTTCGAGGTATGCCCAGATTGAAGTTTGAAAAAGATCATCTTTGTTCTGCTTGTCAACTGGGCAAAAACAAGAAGCATACTCACAAGAAGCATACTCACAAACCCAAGTCTGTCAACACCATTATGGAAGCTCTTCACACCCTTCACATGGATCTATGCGGACCAATGAGAGTGCATAGTATAAATGGGAAGAAATATATTCTTGTGGTGGTCGACGACTACTCTCGGTTTACATGGGTGAAGTTTTTGAGATCCAAGGACGAGACTCTAGAGGTTATCATTAAACTTGTCAAACAGCTACAAGTAAGACTCAACGAAACCGTCAGAATCATCCGCACAGACAATGGAACTGAGTTTGTTAACAAACAACTCATTCAATTTTATGAAAGTATTGGCATAACTCACCAGAAAAGTGTTCCACTCAGTCCTTAGCAGAACGGGGTTGTTGAAAGATGAAATCGTACTCTTGTGGAAGCTGCACGAACCATGCTGATATTTTCCAAGGCACCGATGCTTCTTTGGGCGGAATCAATTGCTACAGCTTGTTACACCCAAAACCAATCCTTGATACATACTCTTCACAACAAAACTCCATATGAGTTGATACATGGCAAGAAACCTGATCTTTCTTTTCTGCGGATGTTCGGTGCTCTATGCTACCCTACTAATGACAGTCAGGATTTGGGAAAACTAAAGGCTAAAGTAGACATTAGATTCTTCGTTGGGTATGCATCAGATCACAAGGGATACCGAATCTACAACAAACGAACCCGACAAATTATGGAAACCATTCACGTGACATTCGATGAGCTGATTGAGCAAACGGCTCCTGGATACACAAGTTCTAGACCCACACCTAATCTTTTGTCTCCTGGACCAATTAGTTCAGGTCTTGTACAGCGTCCCACTCTTGCAGTTCCTTATGTAACCCCTACGAGTAATGAGTTGAAGAATTTGTTTGATCTGATGTTGATGAATACTTTGAACCACCAACTGTTGATACTAAATCTAAAGCTCCACCTTTACCTCCAGTTGCTGATGCTCTAATTCCACACAACTCAGATGGTCCATCTGTATCTGTCTCAATTACTCGAGACGCACCATCTGCCGGTCACTCACCATCATCATCGAATATTCAATCTCCTTCGGTACAACAAAGCTCTGCAGTTGATAATTCTTTAGATGTGAATCCTTTTGCTCCTGCTGATGATGCTTCGTTCGTGAACATATTTGCTCCTGAATCATCTACTGATGCATCTCCTTCAGGGGATCCTAACACAGCTACATCAGTTCCCTGTCCTCAACCACATGATCATCTCAGAAAATGGACAAATGATCATCCGATTGACAACATTATTGGGAATCCTTCTCGTCCGGTATCCACATGAAAGCAACTTGCCACTGATGCCTTGTGGTGCTTTTATAATTCGGTACTATCAAAATTCGAACCTAAAGACTTCAAGACTGCAATCTCGAAAGATTGTTGGTTCAACGCTATGCAAGAAGAAATTCACGAGTTCGATCGATTGGAAGTATGGGAATTAGTACCACCTCCAGACTGTGCTATGATTATAGCTCTTAAGTGGATCTTCAAAGTGAAACTTGATGAGCATGGTGACGTTCTAAAAATAAGGCATGGCTAGTTGCAAAGGGATATCGTCAAGAAGAGGGCATAGACTTTGAGGAATCATTCGCACCTGTTGCTCGAATTGAAGCTATCAGAATCTTCCTCGCTAATGCTGCTAGCAAGAACATGACAGTCTACCAAATGGATGTGAAGACTGCATTCTTAAATGGCGAGCTGAATGAAGTTGTCTATGTCAGTCAACCAGAAGGTTTTGTGGACCCTGATCATCCTAACTGTTAGACCCGTTTCCCGGATACAAATAGGCCCCACTCTAGATGAGTTGAATAAGGTTTGATGTAATTGGTTAGTCAACGAAAGTTGTATAGCGGTCAAACCCGATAGTCAAAGTACGTATATTATGGCTATATAAATATGTTGTGTCGCAATTAGAAAAGAATAGACTTAATGGACTAAAGATGTATTAGACTAAATGTGTTATAAGATGGTTGTGGCCAAAGTAGGAAGATAGAGACTAGAAGGACCAATCTTGCCCAATGGCCAAACTTCCAACTAACTAGTTATAAAATATCTAGTTATCCATAAAATTCCATAAGGTTCTAGAGGGTGTTTGATGTCCGGATTTAGAGAAGGAAAAAGAGAGGGAAAAATCTTGATAATGGCCTAAGAAGAAGAAGATGAGGATCAAATGTTAATAGTCTTCCCTATCAATGATCTTCTACAAGTAAGTATTCTCCCTATCTTGATGTTATAAGGTTAAGGTTTATGAATTAAGTGGGTTTTCATCATATGATCAAGGTATGATCATATGATGATGTAGAATGGAAGATGAGTAAGTTATGGTGGGTTATATAAACCCTTGTTGATAGTATTGAGTTATGTATTATTAGGTTGATGATGATGATGATGATGATAAAAAAAGAAGATGATGATGATGATGTTAGTGATAGCCTTAGCTTGGAGTCAAGGTAAGTAAACCGGTATAATGTAAAGTTATAATGATTTCTATACATTATGTGTTATGTAGCTAATGTGTTAAGATTTTGGTTGTTTAGTATAATGGTAGTCTTGTGTAAGAGGTTATAGGGTTAGTGGATGTGTTAGTTAAGAGTGGCCTAAGGAAAAAGGGAAGGTTAAGGCTTAAGTGATTAAGGTATGTAGTTATGTTCAATGCTGTTGGATTGATGGTTGTATAATGTGTAATGTGTTGAATGAAGTATAATGATATATTATGTCCGCTTTACTTACTAAGCATTCGTGCTTACGGTTTAAGTGTTTAATGTTTTGTAGGCTCATGTGTGACGCTATGGCTTGGATTAAGGTCAAAGGTTGGGATATGCAATGGTAGAAGTATTTGGTAACAATGTAGAGCTAGGTAGAATACCGAGCTCATGACAAGGTTGTACCCCCGAGAGTCCTTTTATGATTTGTAATGTAAAGTCAAGTGTCAAAATGTATGTTAATGGAGTCATAACGATTTGGTGGTCTAACTACGAGTCAAAGTGTGTTTAATGTGTTATGAACATTGTTTAAGGGGGTGTTTGGCAAATGTATGAATATACCCATTTTCGGTTGTAAACGGGTCAAGTGCTTATGGATCATGTTTTATATATTAAAGTAATGTTAGTAGTCAAGTTTGGTGATAAAATGAAAGGGGATAAGTGGTTTTGTAGTGAATTGGGTCAAAATGGGTTTAATGTGTCTAATATGAGTAGTACTATCTCGGGAGGTCAAACGGTGAATGTTTTTATATGAAAATGAGCCAAATAGTGTACCAAGTAAATCTGAAAAGTTTGGTGAAGTTTCGAGGTCTGGTTTGCAAGTTACGGACGTTTTCGTGTTTTTGGTGGATCAGTAGGCTCCATCCGATTCGGATGGCTGGCGATCCGATCGGATGGAGGTGTCTGTCAGATTTTTTGTAAACTTTGAAAAATCTTATCTTTTAATCCGTAAGTCGTAACAGGTCGTGCCACCTGTCGTTTCGAAGGTAATTGAGTCTAGTTTCATTTAAAAATAGCCTCAAGGTCTGAAAGTGTATAGATTTTTGTCAATAGTCAAAAGAGTAACCAGATGTCCGTAAAAGTTAAGCGTTTCCGCGTAAAAAGTTTTAATTTTTGGTCTAAGCGGGCACGGGGTGTAACAACTTGGTATCAAAGCTTCGGTTTAAGTAAATTAGGTTCTCTTTAGGATTGCCTAGACTTAAACCACTCGTAAATGCGTTAAGCTTAAGTATAAGTAATGCGCGCAAATAATGGTGTAAGTTATAGGATGTGATTGTCAAGTTATGAAACGGATTATGTGATTTCTATATGAGCTTAATGATGATAAATTGTGAATGTGTTTTATGTGCTAACATGTATATGATATATGTTTGTGATAGACTCGATGTGTTTAAGTGATAGGAATTACCGTGCACCTCGGGTTGCGTCGGTGATCGTTATGTGATTATGTGAATATGGTGTTATAGAAGTAATAAAGGATATATATAGAAATGATAAGTGGTATGCTTTCTATAGAAAGATGAAAATAGAATGTCGTAATAGTGAGGAATTATAGATGGACATGAGAAGTTATATGCGAATGTGTTTGTGGCAAGGACTTAGATGTTTGAGTAAAGCGAATTGTCGAAATAAGAAATTGCAAGATATTAAAAAAACGCACGAGTAATGAATGATACTTAGAGTAGCTATTGCATCGATTGTTAAAGTAAAGTAGTAAGTACCTCAACGATAATAGACAAATGATATGTCATAGACGTGTTCAAATGTTTTAAATCATAAATTGAGAATAGATTAACGAAGTGTAAATGTTTAGTAACGTTTATCTCGTGTGGAAAGCATGATCGAATGTGGACTTTAAGTATGAATGAGATTGAATATGTACTAATGTGTTTGTCGTTTATGTGTAAGGTGTTATTGGGTCATAGGCAATGTAATTATGAACGCGTGATATAATGTGATGTATAGAATAAGTGAAAAAGCAAACTACAAGGGAACTTGAATTAGTTAAGTCACAACTAGAATTCTTGTAGTGACATGAAGTGTTAGAAACTGGATAGATGAACGAGTTTTAGATTACAATGTAAGACCAATATATGGTCTAGAAAATAATTCATGTTTAACGTTGGGATAAGTCATGTCAAGATTAAAGTGAGTCAATCGGTATTGAAATAGACAACATTAAAAGAATGAACGTGTGTAAAATGGAGTAAGAGGATAATGTGAAGCTAACAAGAAAACGATAAGTGTAATGTGACAACTCGGATGAAATATAATGTATATATATTCAAATGTACGAGGGTATGAAAAAGATGAATATTACTAAGATGGTGTCAAGTAATGAAAGGTAATGGGTGAGTAATTAAAAATGTGTAAACCAAGAGGAAAAGAATGCGAAAAGGTATAGTCTAAGAAGTGCTTGAGCAATGAATAATAAGTGAACGTAGAATTAGTAAAGTAGAAGCGATTGATTGGTAATGACACGTAGCGAATTGTTTACCGTGCACTTTGATTAGTGCCGGTGATTATATTGTGATTATATGAATATAGGTTAAAGTAACGGTAATGAGATATGAATAGGAACGATAAGTGGTATTAGAGATGGGCTAGCAAGTGAATTAAACAATGACGTTTTAAGTGTAAATCGTAATGATATTAAGCGTACTAAGGTAAAGTGTGAAAAGATAAGATGAAACTAGCAAATTAATGATTAAGTGTTTAAAGACTTGAAGATTAAAGAATGAGGATAGGGAATGATGGCATAAAATGTGACCAACATATGGTCTCATTATATATAGTGACTAAAGACTAATGTTAAAGTGGTATAGAGACAGGGTAACGGTAAGGTAAAGTACTTAAGGTTAAGTCTAAACGTGAGATTGTGATAAAGGGTGTTGGTATATAAATGATGGAAACTAAACGAAAAAGTTTGAATACTAAAAGTTAATTACAATAAGTTCATAATGTAAATGAGGATGAGATGAGTAGGTAGGAGGATTGAGTATGTACATGAATGTGTAGTAAAGATGACGATGTTATGGTGATAGGTAATGAAAGCGAGAATGACTTGACGTATTGATTTATGAATGTCTAATAAAACAAAGGTCATAAAAAGAGATTTAAGCAAAATGATATGTAAATGATGACCAAGAGCGGCATTGCTCTAAATGTATAGATAAGTAATGAGATGAGTTGAGTGCGAAAGCCAAGATGTAATGAAATATTGTGTGGTAAACGTAACGAACTTATGTAATAGAAAGTGTACGAAGAAAAGGTAACGCTAATGAAGGTGTTATATTAAATGATCCATGAAGGGTGGATATGTAAAAAGCGAGATGAAATAATATTGCTTAAATACATAAATAATTTAAAAAAAAATGAGATAAGGTATGAGAATAAGAATGCGATGAGCTAAGAATGTAAGAGAGAATGAGAAGAGTATGCATGAGGTTAAAGTGTTTTTGTTTGGAAATTATTATATCACGGCTAATGTGCTCCATTAGCGGTGATTATTATGATGAAAGTGTTGAATAATAAAACGTGATAAGTTAAGCAGAAGAATGTGAAAGTGACTTAAAATGCACAAGAAGAATAAATGATGCTAGTGACGAATGAAGATTTACCTATGCAAGGTTTAAAAAGGGAAAGAGTCGGGTAGACTAAAAGTTAAAGTAAGAAGGTGAAAATGATTAATGTGGATTTAGAATGTAAGATGATAAACACAAAGGAAATGTGTAATTATAATATGCAGGCTCATATGCTCTATGCACTTGCGTTCACTAAAATAAATGGATGAGATAATGCGTGTAGGATAAAATGTTAATGGCTTGGATCCGACGTTAAAATGTGAAAGTGGTAAAGTGATGAATGTTAATGATCCTTCGAGATGAATGTTAATGATCCTTCGGGATGAATGTTAAATGTGTTATCCCTCGGGATGACCAAGTAAAGGAATGTTAAGAAATCCTTCGGGATGGATGTTAAAGATCCTTCGGGATGAAAAGTATTGCCTTCACCGGCAAGGGGTTGCCTACGTCCATGGCATATAAAAATATCCCCATAATGAATGTGATATGTTATGGATCCAAGTCTAAGAAGGGTAAAAGTAACATAATAAAAAGAATGAGAGAATAAAAGTTAAATTGGAAAATAGGGGTACTTGTGTTGTGTTGGAAATATATAACCATGAGTTTATGTTTTTGATTTACATCGATGGGGACGCCTTTCCATGTAAATGAGGAAGCATGAGTGAATGGGCTTATGTGTTGCCGACATGACACGAGTAGGGTTAGAGAAGTAGAAAGTGAAAGCCTAGAATTAGTTAGAAGTCGTAGGGTCTAAGATAGGAGGGCTAAAATTAGATTAAGACTTCTAGTTGAGGTCTATGAGAAACCTATGTTTTGAATGTTAAGTATAAGTTGAAGAAATTAAGGAATTGTAATGAGGTTTAAAAATGTTATAATTGTGGCGTGGTACAAAACGTGAGTAATGGAAATAATTAATGATATGCGACATGTGTAATGTGACGGCAAGTGTTAAAGTATGATGTTATGAAGTCAATTTATGTAATAATACTTGAGACTTACAAAGATAAGCGAAAATGTCATGAAGAAAGAAGTAGAAGAAACGAGGTATTTGAAGAGAACGTTAAAAGAATGGTTAAGTAGTAAGGATAGAATGTGAAAGTATTAGCCGAGTGTAATTATGTAAAGTCAAGTAGTATGAGTTTCTCAATTATTAAGTAGTCAAAGAATGAGAATAGAGGATAAAGCAAGTGAGAATGTGATGTAGCGGTAATAGAAAGGATCGGAATGATAACTAGTTATAGTAAGTATGTCTCGTATTATGTAATAAGCTAAGTAAGAGTTGTATGGTTATAGAAGTAAGTGGAAAATAATGTGGATTAAGGACACGTATTACGTTATAGTGTGTTTAGAGTTGCAAGACCATTAGATCGTTGCAACTAAATGAACTAAGAATCCAAAGTGCTAGGAATGAGAAGTATTATGTGACAAAGTTTTGTTAGAAATGGACGATAGATTTCGGGGACGAAATCTAAATAAGGGGGTAGAATTGTTAGACCCGTTTCCCGGATACAAATAGGCCCCACTCTAGATGAGTTGAATAAGGTTTGATGTAATTGGTTAGTTAACGAAAGTTGTGTAGCGGTCAAACCCGATAGTCAAAGTACGTATATTATGGCTATATAAATATGTTGTGTCGCAATTAGAAAAGAATAGACTTAATGGACTAAAGATGTATTAGACTAAATGTGTTATAAGATGGTTGTGGCCAAAGTAGGAAGATAGAGACTAGAAGGACCAATCTTGCCCAATGGCCAAACTTCCAACTAACTAGTTATAAAATATCTAGTTATCCATAAAATTCCATAAGGTTCTAGAGGGTGTTTGATGTCCGGATTTAGAGAAGGAAAAAGAGAGGGAAAAATCTTGATAATGGCCTAAGAAGAAGAAGATGAGGATCAAATGTTAATAGTCTTCCCTATCAATGATCTTCTACAAGTAAGTATTCTCCCTATCTTGATGTTATAAGGTTAAGGTTTATGACTTAAGTGGGTTTTCATCATATGATCAAGGTATGATCATATGATGATGTAGAATGGAAGATGAGTAAGTTATGGTGGGTTATATAAACCCTTGTTGATAGTATTGAGTTATGTATTATTAGGTTGATGATGATGATGATGATGATAAAAAAAGAAGATATGATGATGATGATGTTAGTGATAGCCTTAGCTTGGAGTCAAGGTAAGTAAACCGGTATAATGTAAAGTTATAATGATTTCTATACATTATGTGTTATGTAGCTAATGTGTTAAGATTTTGGTTGTTTAGTATAATGGTAGTCTTGTGTAAGAGGTTATAGGGTTAGTGGATGTGTTAGTTAAGAGTGGCCTAAGGAAAAAAGGGAAGGTTAAGGCTTAAGTGATTAAGGTATGTAGTTATGTTCAATGCTGTTGGATTGATGGTTGTATAATGTGTAATGTGTTGAATGAAGTATAATGATATATTATGTCCGCTTTACTTACTAAGCATTCGTGCTTACGGTTTAAGTGTTTAATGTTTTGTAGGCTCATGTGTGACGCTATGGCTTGGATTAAGGTCAAAGGTTGGGATATGCAATGGTAGAAGTATTTGGTAACAATGTAGAGCTAGGTAGAATACCGAGCTCATGACAAGGTTGTACCCCCGAGAGTCCTTTTATGATTTGTAATGTAAAGTCAAGTGTCAAAATGTATGTTAATGGAGTCATAACGATTTGGTGGTCTAACTACGAGTCAAAGTGTGTTTAATGTGTTATGAACATTGTTTAAGGGGGTGTTTGGCAAATGTATGAATATACCCATTTTCGGTTGTAAACGGGTCAAGTGCTTATGGATCATGTTTTATATATTAAAGTAATGTTAGTAGTCAAGTTTGGTGATAAAATGAAAGGGGATAAGTGGTTTTGTAGTGAATTGGGTCAAAATGGGTTTAATGTGTCTAATATGAGTAGTACTATCTCGGGAGGTCAAACGGTGAATGTTTTTATATGAAAATGAGCCAAATAGTGTACCAAGTAAATCTGAAAAGTTTGGTGAAGTTTCGAGGTCTGGTTTGCAAGTTACGGACGTTTTCGTGTTTTTGGTGGATCAGCAGGCTCCATCCGATTCGGATGGCTGGCGATCCGATCGGATGGAGGTGTCTGTCAGATTTTTTGTAAACTTTGAAAAATCTTATCTTTTAATCCGTAAGTCGTAACAGGTCGTGCCACCTGTCGTTTCGAAGGTAATTGAGTCTAGTTTCATTTAAAAATAGCCTCAAGGTCTGAAAGTGTATAGATTTTTGTCAATAGTCAAAAGAGTAACCAGATGTCCGTAAAAGTTAAGCGTTTCCGCGTAAAAAGTTTTAATTTTTGGTCTAAGCGGGCACGGGGTGTAACACTAACTATGTCTACCATCTAAAAGAGGCTCTCTATGGCCTTAAGCAGGCGCCTAGGGCATGGTACGATACACTGTCAAAGTTCCTTCTGGCAAAAAAATTCTCCAAAGGCGTTGTTGATCCCACATTGTTCACTTGGAAAACAGGCAAACATTTATTTCATGTTCAAATCTATGTTGATGATATTATTTTTGCCTTAACCGACCCATTGTAATGTGATCGTTTTTCAAAAGAGATGAGCTCGAAATTTCGAATGTCAATGATGGGACAAATGTCTTTCTTCTTAGGTTTACAAATTTCTCAAAGTCCCAGAGGCATTTTCATAAATCAATCTAAATATGCTAATGAAATATTAAAGAAATTTGGATTTGATTTATGTGACCCTATTGACACTCCCATGGTGGAGAGAAAAAAACTGGATGAGGACCTCTCTGGGATCCCGGTTGATCAAACTAAATACCGTAGTATGATTGGATCCTTGATGTATCTCACTGCCAGTAGGCCAGATCTTCTATTCGCTGTATGCATGTGTACTCGGTATCAGGCTAAGCCTACCAAAAAGCACCTTGAAGCGGTAAAGCGGGTCTTTCGGTATCTCCAAGGAACCATTTACATGGGTCTCTGGTATCCGAAGGACACCGCCATGGAACTAACAGCCTATGCAGATGCTGACCATGCAGAATGTCAAGATACTCGTCAAAGTACGTCGAGAGGTGCTCAATTTCTTGGAGAAAAGTTGGTGACCTGGTCATCTGAAAAGCAAATGAGTACTTCCATGTCTTCTACAGAGGCTAAATGCATCGCCATGTCTTCATGTTGTGCTCAAATCCTGTGGATGAAATCCCAACTTTCAGACTATGGCTTTGTATACAACAAGATTCCTCTTTATTGTGACAACAAAAGTGCCATTGCTCTCTGCTGCAACAATGTCCAACACTCTAGATCAAAGCACATCGATATCCGACATCACTTCATTAGGGAACAGGTTGAAAAGGGTATGGTTGAACTATACTTCGTTAGGACTGAGTACCAGCTGGCAGATATCTTTACTAAAGCACTTCCGAGAGAACGGTTTCCAGATTATTCTCCCGCGCCTTGGTAGGAAGAGTCTGAAGCCAGAAACACTCAAAAGCCTTCAGGAAGAGACTGAAGAATAATGGATTTGCCTCGTGTATCCTTTGTATATATTTTATAACAAATATATATATATATATATATATATATATATATATATATATATATATATATATATATATATATATATATAAAACAAAGAAAAACCATAAAAATCAGAAAAATAGAAAATTCCAAAAATAGTTTTTCATGGCATGTCTTCTGGTATCGATAACATTTACGGTCCTAGAAATGTCATTCAACAATGACACAGATCTTTAAATGAAGTTCGAGCAGAAGTTCAAATTGTTTTTCAAAACAAGCCTAGATGGCTTGCTATTATTTCAGATACACAACCCGTTTTTCAAAATAAGGGAAGCACGTCGCCAAAAAGACGGTTGTTCCTAACAACGGGTAATTAAGTTCTCCCGGGCATGGATTACTTTACATTCGTGCACCCTCGATCTAGTGTACGCTTCAGTGCATTATTTCCTGATTCAGAAGAGAAGTCTTCTTTTACCAAAACAATTTTTTTTCCATCTATGATTCTTCAGAAAAATAATTTGTATCTAAAATGGTGGCTTAAAACAGTATTTGAAAATCTATCGAACTTAAATTTTTTTTCCATAAAATTTGCCACTCAATCTATGACAAAAGGTTTAATTTTTTATAAAATTTTAAATTGATAACGGGTCATAGATTGAGGGGGAGAGTGATTTCAAATTTTATTTTAGATCATCAAATGGTATATTTGTATGGTTCAAGTAATGAATAAACATGTGTTGTTATGTGTCAGAATATGAATCTTTTTATGAGTTTCTCGCTAAACTCCAAATCATTTATAAACTCATTATTTCTGACACTAACATTCTCCCTCATTGATTGAGGGGGAGCATAGTAATGTTCCATTATCAGTATATATTGAATCAGACCATATTTTCTCCCATAATTTCTAACATACTTAAATCAATTGAGATCCCTAATCTCAAAAGGTTTGAAATTTTTGATCGGGGGAGAGAATGTGATTTAAATATGAAAACTGATAAAATGTGATCTTTTGGACTCAAGTTTAGGCTCTCTCATATGTGCTAAACTCTTTCGTATATCGATGCACATATTGAGGGGGAGCGAATGATTTATGATGGCAATTGTGGAAGAATACCAAAGACCGACCATTTTATTTAATGTACTGGAGTTATAAGGATGGTAAGGTTAGGTATCAGTTCCATGATCCAGCCAGAACCGGAGGGATCTTCCCAGGGATAATCCTCTAGTTAGAATAGAAGTCCTTAGGAACGATGAAAAAAGGAGAAAAGTGAGAATAAGGGAACAGTGCCGATTGAGATGGAACTGGTACTGGAATAAACCCAACAAGGTGCTAGTGATGAAGTCTCGGTAAGCGCTGAAGGGGTTGAAGAATGAAAAAGAAATGAAAAGATAAAGGGTGAAAAGAAATAGCCCTTCAAATATTCAACCTTAGGGCAGAAACCGGGTTCAATTCATATGCTACTGGTTGTTACTAAGGTAACGCCGGTTGTTGGGAATTAAACCTAACAGTACAAACTACAAGGCTTAAAGTTTCAACTGCTGATGATTGATGAAGATTACACTGACAGTTAGTACTGCTAGTTTTGATAGTTAGTACTGCTTTTGATTTAGTAAACGTGTAATAGATAAGTATGAAAAAGATATTGTGTATATCTTATAGAATTAGAATTATAGTTATCTTGTACAGGAATCCTTGGTCTATAAAAGGATGTCCTAGGTTAGGTTACACATATCTCTTTTTGTGAAGATTCAAGGTTGTAAACCCTAGTACTAGCAAGAGTACTCGTATTATTGATATAATAATATTGAATCGTTTTGGTTAAACAATTGTCTCTTGTTCATATACATAAACACTGTTCCATTCATTGATCATACATACAATTAATCTTCTAAGTGTTAACTAGTAAATTCCGCGTGCTAGTTAATATTACTCAAAGTATCTATCTAACATAAGGTGTGTGTCAAGATCCGGTCAAGTGGTATCAGAGCCAGGTTATGGTACTTTGAATTAGATGATCCAAGACGAACTTTATCTATAAGGAAGATGGACATGGAGACAACTGTAACACCCCCAAATTTGATTTGTGGCAGCGGAAGATTTATTTGGGTGTTACTGTGAGGATCGAATGTGAAATCATAGAAAAACAGCCTAAGATGGCATTTTTAATTTACATAGGTCCATAATACAAATTCAGTTATAAAACATTACATCAGAGTATTACGGTTTCTTTAAAGAAACATTATTTTAACTGAATTACAACTTATTTTACACCATTTATTGAAGATAGGGTATGCCTGCTCCATGTCTTTCCGTGCTCCTCTAGTTCCCTGAGATACATGCTTAAAAGTCAACATAATGTTGAGTGAAATCATGGAGTTTGTAATTTAAATATCAGTTCAATCACAAGTAAGATTGTATTGAAGATACAATCAGTTTAAAAGATTGATATTGCAGTTCATATATTGCCCTAAGTCTCATGACACGCAAACGTTAACAATGTACCGCATAAACGGAGGTGTCCACCAAATTAATGATGAAAATTTGCCCTCGTGTAATAGGTGATTTTGCCAATTCCTATTTCTCTCAAATATAATGTATCGCGACTAATACGACTAGCAAAAAGCATTCCGTCACAGTATTAGTGGGATAGGTCGTCAACCTCTAATAGATCTATTCATTATATTCGCGTTCACCGCAGTGATTAATGGCTCATGATAAAGGGTCTTATGGCAATATGGTGTACTTAGGCATATATCAAGTCAGGTAGCATACAGAAAAATACTTGTGATTTATTTATAGCATGTATCCCCCTCACGGAGTTTAAAAATTATAAAGAGTTTAAAAAGTGAGGCCATGACTCACCTTATGCGTTCCTGGTGATGGTAAAAATAACTCAGAGGTGATTATAACAACTTTGATATAGAACCTGGTAAATATATATAAATACTGAGAATCTGACTAATTTCTAGTGGTGTATGAGTAGTGGATGATGATTATTCAACGATCTAATCGTTGAGAATGAAGATGCTTATGGTGCTCGCACTCTTGCAAGATCATATTTTCAACGAGTAAATAAAATATTACTATGAAATACTTCTATCGCTATTAGTATGCAAATGTAATACAAATATGCATATGAAGTAAAGCTATGGTGCAAAATGAAAAAGAAGATAAGAATGATAAGTTATAATAGTTGGTCCTTGATTCTTTCTAGGTTTTACATTTTATACTCTAACCGGAATTCGCGTTACGTCGTTAGTCCTTATTCTGTCCATAGTTCGATAACAGTCCAATAATTGTCCAATAGTCCATATAAGGCTTGAAGTTCAATAATATGTCAATTTCAGTCCTTTACAACTGCTTTCACAGCTTCAGTCCCTTAGTTTCCAGGTTTGGCAGTTTTAGTCCTTTTTGGTTAAGTCGCGTTACATTTTTAGTCCTTTTTGCATAAAAATGACGGGAAAAATATTCTGAAAATTTTTATAACTTTATTAAGTTTATTTTAACTTATTTCAATTTATTATTTCTGAAAATGAATCATTTTTGCACTAATGGGCCATTTAACGAATTGTAACATAACCCGTTAAGAGTTTTAGAGGCGAGGGCGTGAAAACTGTTTTGGGCTTAGATTTGGGCTATTTTTAGGATTCTAAAAATATATTTTATGGGCCTGTTGGGTCTAGTTATCGAAAATCCTTGTTGGGCTTTGGTTTGGCCCAACCGAAGGTTTATATAACATTTTCTGAAAATATTTGCTAAGTGCGAGTGTGTGTCGATCAAAATGGATTGTTTTGAGCTTGATAACGTGTTCATGAGGTGGAACTGCAAACATGGAAAACATAGTTTGCTAGGTGGTTTATCGAGTGGTACTAAAATATTTAGATGTTGTGTTTGTAAATTCGGAAATACCTTGGAGGTTTATAGCCATGTCGAATGGGGTTGGGTCCTATGACCTTGTGAGAGGGATCTCAGAATACGAATTATGTAGTTTGTCATGTGAACTATTTAGAAGTGCAAAAATATCTATGTGTTGCATGAAATGTTTCGGAGTAAATTAACTGTGAAAGGGTTAGGTTCGAGTGGGTTTTAAATAATAAAAGGTGGGATATTTGTCTATTTCTTTTCCACTGGGTTGGCGTGAAAGTTATAGTTTGTGTTCAAGTTGAATTAGAGTGAGATACATGTATTGGTCATATGTTAAACGTGACATAGGTGGTTCGAATAAGTTAGGATTTGACATGTTTTTACTATCTTTGCTAACCGGTTAAATCCAAGTGTTTTGGGTTCGAGTAACATATGCATGTAACGAGATGAAATGTCCATATATACGTTTTATCATAATGATGTATGGTGTGGTGAGTTGAACGTGTATTAGCAAAAGGTGAGTGATTCTTAATTCTTACTTGGTATTATGTGACATGAGTTTACATTGTGCGATGCATAGAAATAAGTATGCTCGATCTAAAATAATGTCAGGCGTGTGCATATGGTGAATGTGAGACAAGTTTGCAAACTAAGTGATACATATAAGTTAAAGTAGTTACATTCTTGTGATGAAAACAATGCATGCATGGTGATTTGTGTGCGTGCGTTATGAAGTAAAACACAAGAGATTGCAAGTCACTTACAATGTCTTCCCTAAGATGGTGAAAGAATAGTGGGTTGTTCGAATGAGGCACCAAAAACAGTGAGCTTCTAAAACTTTATACGATCTTGTTCTTGCTTCCAAATCTTCGACAGAAAGTTTTACTTGGGGTGTTTAAGGAATGTATTGATGTTGATAGAAGGTGATAGGGGGTAAGGATTAGAAAGTAGCGAGTGGGATGATTTATATAGGGAAAATATCTATCTTTTGTTTGACTTTTTGACTAATGATTAGAGACTACTGTATGATGAGGACACTTGTGTGATGTTATATTAGTTTGAGTGTAAAACATAGGTGGTTGGGTGAGATTTTGGCTGTTAGCATTTGTTTGCCTCTTGCTTCCTTCGATTCTTACTTATTGAGTTTAAATTTGTTTTTCTTGTTTACTTTGTGTATATGAAGTATCATTTCTTTAGTTGGTTTTTGATATCACAGTAGTGGGTTTGAATGTGTATTATTAAGTGAAAGTCGTGCTAGACATAAATAAGGATGTCGAGTTCTTAAAAAAAAATGGGTAACGAGTAAGGCAAGAAGAAAATGAAAGTGAACTAGTGGAAAAATCTTGGTGTCGTGGTGATGACGGGTTGTGAAGTTGGGTTGGTTTTTATTGGTTAATATGTATAATGGTTGTGTTCGAGTCTTTAAGTTGTGCATGGGAGTCTTTGATTGAAAGTGGTATCGAACAGGTAAAAAAATAACAAGGGAACTACAAAATTAGGAGAAATGGGTTGTGATGATCATTTGAGTTGGTTAGCTCGAGGGGCTTGTGGTATTAGGGCTGAGAGTGGTTGTTGGGCCAATCAATTAAGGGTCGGTTGGTTTGTAGTGATAGGTTAGGATTTGAGTTTGTTGTTAGTGTTTGTGTTTTAATTAGATAGGATTAGGTGATATTAAGTTTGATTATGTGTAGTGAAATAATTAAATGAATAGGGTTACTTGTCGTTGTTTATAAGAAAGTGATGTTGCGTCGGAAAATATAATCTCTAGCGTTGGTGTGTTTAATATATATATGTGCGTATATATAATGCATGTCTACTACTAATAATAACGAAAAGTTTAAATTTCTAGCAAAAATAGGCGTTAGGAAATAGTAATTCGAGATTATTATTAATCACTAAGATTGATTACAAGGGTTTTTCACAGGGTCTGACAGTACTCCTCTCCTCATTCGAATTCCGTCCCGGAATTCAAGTCTAAAATGGCTACTAAGAGTGATTTACGGGAATAAGTGGGGATATTTCTCACGAATTTGATCTTCGCGTTCCCATGTGTACGTTGGTCCTCTTTTAGAGTCCCATTTTACTTTCACAATAGGAATACGGCTTTGCTTGAGTTGCTTAACCTCTCTATCCATTATCTCTACGGGTTCTTCTGTGAATACTAGTTTGTCGTCCAGTTTAATCTCTTTCAGTGGAATGACGAGAGTCTCGTCCGATAGACATTTCTTAAGTTGGGATACGTGGAAAGTAGGGTGTATCCTGTTGAGTTCTTCCGGGAGTTCTAACTTATAGGCAACTGGACCTATCCTTTCGAGGATTTTGAACGGTCCAATGTATCTTGGGTTGAGTTTTCCACGCTTTCCGAAGCGTATCATCCCCTTCCAGGGTGAAACTTTTAGCATAACTCTATCTCCGACTTCAAACTCCATGGGTTTCCTTCTCACGTCTGCGTAACTCTTTTGTCTGTCACGAGCGGCTTGGAGACGATGTTTGATTTTGAATATTTTCTCGGTTGTGTCGTGGATTAATTCTGGTCCGGTAAGCTGCATGTCACCAACTTCCGTCCAACAGATGGGTGATCTGCACTTCCTTCCGTAAAGTGCTTCGAAGGGTGCAGCCTTCAGGCTAGCTTGGTAACTGTTGTTGTACGAGAATTCAACCAATGGTAGGTGTTTATCCCAACCCTTTCCGAAGTCAATCACACATGCTCTAAGCATATCTTCCAAGGTTTGGATTGTCCTTTCACTTTGTCCATCAGTTTGAGGATGATAGGCGGTGCTCATGTCCAATTGAGTACCGAGAGCTTTCTGTAAGGATTGCCAAAATCCTGAAGTGAATCGACTGTCTCTGTCAGAGATGATAGAGATCGGGACTCCATGTCGGATTATGATTTCTTTGAAGTATAACTGAGCGAGTGTGTCCAACTCGTCAGTTTCTTTGATAGGCAGAAAATGAGCTGATTTGGTTAAGCGATCGATGATAACCCAAATGGTGTCATATCCGGTCGACGTTCTTGGTAACTTGGTAATAAAATCCATGGTGATTCGTTCCCATTTCCAAACTGGTATCTCCGGTTGAACAAGTGGTCCAGAAGGTTTCTGATTTTCAGCTTTGACCCTTGAACAAGTCAAACACTTCCCAACATATGTTGCAATGTCGGCTTTCATGTTTGGCCACCAGTAGAGTTGTTTGAGATCTTGGTACATTTTGGTGGATCCGGGATGAATGGAATATTTAGACTTGTGAGATTCATGCATGATAAAATCACGAATACCTCCATAAAGAGGAATCCAACATCTTTTCTTGAAGCATAACATTTCATCGGATCTTCGTATGAGTCCGTTCTCCCTTTCTATCATGCCCTTAATGTTCTCTTGTGCTCGATTCTCTTCCTGAAGAGCTTCTGATTGGGCTATGAGTATTTGAGATGGGAGTGGTGAATGAATTGTCATTTCTAATGATCGAACTCTAAGGGGTTTGGTTCTTTCTTTTCTGCTTAACGCGTCGGCCACGACATTTGCTTTACCGGGGTGGTAGCAAATTTCACAGTCATAGTCGTTGAGTAGTTCTATCCATCGGCGCTGTCTCATGTTCAACTCCTTCTGATCCAGTATGTGTTGAAGACTTTTGTGATCGGTTTTATACCGTACACTTTGTACCATATAGGTAATGTCTCCATATTTTAAGAGCGAATACTACCGCTCCTAGTTCTAGATCATGAGTGGTATAATTTTCCTCATTTTTCTTGAGTTGTCGAGACGCATAAGCTATGACTTTGTCCCTCTGCATTAGTACCGCACCTAAACCATGATGCGATGCGTCGCAATATACTACAAAATCTTCGCTTCCGTCGGGTAGCGCTAGAATTGGTGCTTCACAGAGTTTTTGTTTTAAGAGTTGAAATGCTGATTCTTGTTTCTCTTCCCAGATATACTTCTTGTTTTTCTGAGTGAGTTCTGTCAAAGGTTTTGCGATTTTGGAAAAACCTTCTATAAACCTTCGATAGTAACCAGCGAGTCCTAAAAATTGTCGAATTTCAGTGGGAGTGGTGGGCGAAGCCCAACCTTTAACTGCTTCGATCTTGGCGGGATCAACGTGAATACCTTGACTGTTGATGATGTGACCTAAGAATTGAACGGTGGAGATCCAAAAATCACATTTGGAAAATTTTGCATATAGTTTTTCTTGTTTGAGTACACCCAAAATGGTTCTCAAATGTTCCGCATGCTAGTGTTTGTTACGCGAGTAGATTAAAATGTCGTCGATGAATACGATTACGAACTTGTCCAGATATGGCTTACACACGCGGTTCATTAGATCCATGAACACTGCGGGTGCGTTGGTAAGACCAAATGGCATTACGCGGAATTCGTAATGTCCGTATCGTGTTCGAAAGGCTGTTTTGGGAACGTCTTCTTCTCTGACTCGTAGTTGGTGGTATCCTGATCTTAGATCAATTTTTGAGTAAACACTCGATCCTTGCAGTTGGTCAAATAGATCGTCTATTCTTGGTAATGGGTATCGATTTTTCACTGTGAGTTTGTTCAACTCTCTATAATCGATGCACATTCGGAATGTTCCATCTTTCTTTTTGACGAACAGGACTGGTGCTCCCCAAGGTGATGAGCTGGGTTGGATGAATCCTTTATCTGACAGTTCTTTCAACTGCTCAGATAATTCTTTCATTTCGGAAGGGGCTAATCGATATGGTGCTTTTGCAACAGGTGCTGCTCCAGGCACTAAATCGATTCGAAACTCTACTTGCCGGATGGGTGGAATACCTGGCAAGTCTTCAGGGAACACTTCTGCAAACTCATTTACAACTGGTACTTCTTCTAGTCGCTTTTCTTTCTCTTTCGATTTATTTTCCGTTACTTGGACTAAAAATGCGTGACATCCTTTGTTTATGTATTTCACTGTTTTGATGTACGAGATGATATTGAGTTGGGTTTTGAAGTGGTCACAACGAACAATAAGTGTTTCATTGTTTACGGGTATTTGGATAACTTTTTCATCGCAGATGATCCGGGCACGATGTTTGGATAACCAATCCATACCCACAATCGCGTCAAAGCTTCCAAGTTGGATGGGCATGAGATCGATTGGAAATGATTTGTTTTGGAGGGTTAAGGTGCAGTTTTTGAGTACGGTGTTGGTATTTAACAATTTCCCGTCGGCTATCTCAATTTCATACGAGGTGTCTAATTCTACAGGCGTTATCTTAAGCAATAAAGCAAATGAAGTAGATACAAAGCTTCTATCGGCTCCAGAATCAAATAATATTTTAGCACTATTTTGATTTAGTAGGAAAGTACCCGTAGTGACGTTGGGGTTTGGTGACACGTTTCCATCTCCGAGCACGTAAGCTCTTCCTCTGGCGACCTGATTGATATTCTTGGGGCAGTTGCTTCTATAATGACCTGCTTCACCACAACCGTGGCACTTCACTGTTACTGGGTGCGCATTCGCTCCCGTGGCTCGACAGTCTCGGGTCACATGACCTATTTTCCTACAGTTACCACAAACGGCGATACAAGGTCCTGTATGATGCATCTTGCACTTGTTACACTGGGGTTTTGTCCCAGCATATACTTTTCCTTCAGCAGGTGTGGCCACATAAGCTCTAGCGGCTTCTTGTCTGCGGTTTTGTTGTTGATGTCTGTCATTCCTGCTTTGCTGATGGTCTCTATTACGGTTGCTTCGATCATTGTTGCGGTAGTTCCTGTTGTGATTGTAATGACTGTTGCTGTTCCGGTTGTTGCTGCCAAAGTTATCATAGTTCCTCTTTTGCCCAGTGACTGTGGCTTTAGAACCTCGTTTAAGCTCTCGATTCATCATTCGTTGAGCAAAACACGAATGCAGCTTCGAGGGTCTTTGGATTGGATGCGGTAACATCTCCTTCAATGCTTGAAGGTAGTCCTTCCACATATTTTTCCAATGTCTTTTCCAAGTCAGGTACCATGTGTGGACACAAAAGAGATAGTTCTAGAAATCTTCGGTTGTATGTACTGACATCACAGTTCTTCACCACTAACTCGTGAAATTCATCTTCAAGTTTTCTCATCTCCGTCCTTGGACAGTACTTCTCCAACATTTTATTCTTCAGTTCGGTCCAAGAGATTTTGGAATGCTGCTTCAGCACCCATTATTTTGACCGTAGCATTCCACCAGGATAATGCATTTCCTCTTAAAGTTCCCGTGGCGAAAGTGACTTTGTTGATTTCTGCACAGTTGCTTCTCATGAATACCGTCTCCATACACTCAAACCACTGTGCTAGTTCCGTCACTCCTTCTACTCCTCGGTAGGTGGTTGGTTGGCAACTTAAAAATTCTTTGTAAGTGCATTTACGTGGAGTAGATGCCTCACTTTCATTTGTTGCTCCCATAGTATTGCTTGAGCGGTTTGCTGCATCGGCCTCGCGTGCTGCAGCGATGCCTTCAACAATCATTTTTTGAACCTCTTCATGTGTTAGTGTTACGGTTGCATTGGTGGTTTCGTTGTCGCTATGTGCCATTTTCTATTAATGTCACAAGAATACAAATTTAGAATTTGGATAGAATAGCTGAGTATATGCACAATGTAATCATGGTGTGAAATGATAATTAAATTGAATATTTGCCCATAATTATGATATCTCTGTAGTTTATCAATTCACAGATGTGGGATTATTAAGGAACAATCAATTTAATTATACAAACTGAATTTCATGTCACCATATTTATGTGTTCAGGTTTTGCAATATTTACACAATTAGAGAATCATAATAATAACAGGTAACATCACGACATGTCTGGATACAATCATAATACATACGAACAACCATAATACATAAGTTAACAGATATATAGTACATTACTTACCAGCATTACAACATTAATAACTTGATCAGTTGAGTTTTACAACAAAACGATACAAGAGTCTTTATTAATTGCCACATGCGGCAGACTACAATGTCTCAAACTATACAATCATGCTAACTATGTCTACTGCTCAGGTCTATCCGTACGCCTCGTGAGCTCTGAGATCTGGTCTCTGAGTCTCTGTATCTCAGCCTGATGCTCCATCTGTATGTCTCCCATGAGTCTCTCTAATGTGTCTGCTCTACGCTGTGACAAGTGAGCCTCCCAAGCTAAGTCCTGGCCCTCTCTACGTAAGGATATCGCGTGGGAACGGGTATCTGTCAAGTCTGTCTGCATCTGTCTCAGGCACTGCTGTATCACTGCTCTGTTAGAAGCCAACCTATGCAGAGTATCGCTGACAGTCCCTGGAGAATCCAATGGCACATGGTCGGTCATCCGAAGAAGTGACTCAATCTGCTCTCCGTGACCTTCGAGTCGTGTCACTACTGTGGATGGGATAAGGGTGTGGGTGACTACCGGTCTAAATCCTTCCCAGGCATCATGAGTCTGAGCTGGGGGAGTGAAACCGGGAGGGTAAGGTAGTGATGGTGAGGATGGGTGGGTCTGGTCTGTGATGCGACGTCTACTCGATGAAGGAATATCCTCTGCAGGAATCGGATCCCGCTGTCGAGGTGGTAGTGGATATGTCTGGGTATGTATGTCAAGTACATGGTCAGGTAATGGTGGTGGTGCAACAGGATGGGGCTCGGGTAAATCATCAGCAGGGAGCCATTGCTGACTCTCATAGTACAAGTCGTCAGGAGGTGGTATATAGAAAGGAGAGTAGGTGTCATAGACAAAATGTGGTGGTAGCGTAGGTGCTGGCAAAACTGGCACACGAGGGTCATCTAATAATGGTATGGCGGCGGCTCTACCTTCTACAAAGGGCTCAATCGCGTCGGGCACAATCTCTGGTACTACAGCATCGGGAAGTACGGGGGATGTGACTGATGCTGGTGATCCCTCGGAGTCCGGCTCCGATGATATACTAAAGTGGGTGATAAACGACATAGTACTGTAATAATCCATATATCGTAAAATAAGTACTTACTAACATCAAGTGGTGTGATATAAGCATGAAATGATCTAGTTGTGCACAGTAATTATCAAATATGCTGAGGCTTATATGTGATAATCTTAATATATAACATACCGAGCACGGCAGCAAGCAGGCATGGAGAGTTTAAGGTAACATGGTGTATTATTAATTTGTTTGAAAAATGTAGTTATAGTCCAACGTTTAAAAACATTTGGTTCTCTATAACCGAAGCTCTGATGCCAAACTGTAACACCCCCAAATTTGATTTGTGGCAGCGGAAGATTTATTTGGGTGTTACTGTGAGGATCGAATGTGAAATCATAGAAAAAACAGCCTAAGATGGCATTTTTAATTTACATAGGTCCATAATACAAATTCAGTTATAAAACATTACATCAGAGTATTACGGTTTCTTTAAAGAAACATTATTTTAACTGAATTACAACTTATTTTACACCATTTATTGAAGATAGGGTATGCCTGCTCCATGCCTTTCCGTGCTCCTCTAGTTCCCTGAGATACATGCTTAAAAGTCAACATAATGTTGAGTGAAATCATGGAGTTTGTAATTTAAATATCAGTTCAATCACAAGTAAGATTGTATTGAAGATACAATCAGTTTAAAAGATTGATATTGCAGTTCATATATTGCCCTAAGTCTCATGACACGCAAACGTTAACAATGTACCGCATAAACGGAGGTGTCCACCAAATTAATGATGAAAATTTGCCCTCGTGTAATAGGTGATTTTGCCAATTCCTATTTCTCTCAAATATAATGTATCGCGACTAATACGACTAGCAAAAAGCATTCCGTCACAGTATTAGTGGGATAGGTCGTCAACCTCTAATAGATCTATTCATTATATTCGCGTTCACCGCAGTGATTAATGGCTCATGATAAAGGGTCTTATGGCAATATGGTGTACTTAGGCATATATCAAGTCAGGTAGCATACAGAAAAATACTTGTGATTTATTTATAGCATGTATCCCCCTCACGGAGTTTAAAAATTATAAAGAGTTTAAAAAGTGAGGCCATGACTCACCTTATGCGTTCCTGGTGATGGTAAAAATAACTCAGAGGTGATTATAACAACTTTGATATAGAACCTGGTAAATATATATAAATACTGAGAATCTGACTAATTTCTAGTGGTGTATGAGTAGTGGATGATGATTATTCAACGATCTAATCGTTGAGAATGAAGATGCTTATGGTGCTCGCACTCTTGCAAGATCATATTTTCAACGAGTAAATAAAATATTACTATGAAATACTTCTATCGCTATTAGTATGCAAATATAATACAAATATGCATATGAAGTAAAGCTATGGTGCAAAATGAAAAAGAAGATAAGAATGATAAGTTATAATAGTTGGTCCTTGATTCTTTCTAGGTTTTACATTTTATACTCTAACCGGAATTCGCGTTACGTCGTTAGTCCTTATTCTGTCCATAGTTCGATAACAGTCCAATAATTGTCCAATAGTCCATATAAGGCTTGAAGTTCAATAATATGTCAATTTCAGTCCTTTACAACTGCTTTCACAGCTTCAGTCCCTTAGTTTCCAGGTTTGGCAGTTTTAGTCCTTTTTGGTTAAGTCGCGTTACATTTTTAGTCCTTTTTGCATAAAAATGACGGGAAAAATATTCTGAAAATTTTTATAACTTTATTAAGTTTATTTTAACTTATTTCAATTTATTATTTCTGAAAATGAATCATTTTTGCACTAATGGGCCATTTAACGAATTGTAACATAACCCGTTAAGAGTTTTAGAGGCGAGGGCGTGAAAACTGTTTTGGGCTTAGATTTGGGCTATTTTTAGGATTCTAAAAATATTATTTTATGGGCCTGTTGGGTCTAGTTATCGAAAATCCTTGTTGGGCTTTGGTTTGGCCCAACCGAAGGTTTATATAACATTTTCTGAAAATATTTGCTAAGTGCGAGTGTGTGTCGATCAAAATGGATTGTTTTGAGCTTGATAACGTGTTCATGAGGTGGAACTGCAAACATGGAAAACATAGTTTGCTAGGTGGTTTATCGAGTGGTACTAAAATATTTAGATGTTGTGTTTGTAAATTCGGAAATACCTTGGAGGTTTATAGCCATGTCGAATGGGGTTGGGTCCAATGGAATTGTCTAAAATTTTCTAAGTGTTTTGCTTGAGTCGTATAGCATTAGAAAGATTTATTTTGGTTGTCGATATGACCTTGTGAGAGGGATCTCAGAATACGAATTATGTAGTTTGTCATGTGAACTATTTAGAAGTGCAAAAATATCTATGTGTTGCATGAAATGTTTCGGAGTAAATTAACTGTGAAAGGGTTAGGTTCGAGTGGGTTTTAAATAATAAAAGGTGGGATATTTGTCTATTTCTTTTCCACTGGGTTGGCGTGAAAGTTATAGTTTGTGTTCAAGTTGAATTAGAGTGAGATACATGTATTGGTCATATGTTAAACGTGACATAGGTGGTTCGAATAAGTTAGGATTTGACATGTTTTTACTATCTTTGCTAACCGGTTAAATCCAAGTGTTTTGGGTTCGAGTAACATATGCATGTAACGAGATGAAATGTCCATATATACGTTTTATCATAATGATGTATGGTGTGGTGAGTTGAACGTGTATTAGCAAAAGGTGAGTGATTCTTAATTCTTACTTGGTATTATGTGACATGAGTTTACATTGTGCGATGCATAGAAATAAGTATGCTCGATCTAAAATAATGTCAGGCGTGTGCATATGGTGAATGTGAGACAAGTTTGCAACTAAGTGATACATATAAGTTAAAGTAGTTACATTCTTGTGATGAAAACAATGCATGCATGGTGATTGTGTGCGTGCGTTATGAAGTAAAACACAAGAGATTGCAAGTCACTTACAATGTCTTCCCTAAGATGGTGAAAGAATAGTGGGTTGTTCGAATGAGGCACCAAAAACAGTGAGCTTCTAAAACTTTATACGATCTTGTTCTTGCTTCCAAATCTTCGACAGAAAGTTTTACTTGGGGTGTTTAAGGAATGTATTGATGTTGATAGAAGGTGATAGGGGGTAAGGATTAGAAAGTAGCGAGTGGGATGATTTATATAGGGAAAATATCTATCTTTTGTTTGACTTTTTGACTAATGATTAGAGACTACTGTATGATGAGGACACTTGTGTGATGTTATATTAGTTTGAGTGTAAAACATAGGTGGTTGGGTGAGATTTTTGGCTGTTAGCATTTGTTTGCCTCTTGCTTCCTTCGATTCTTACTTATTGAGTTTAAATTTGTTTTTCTTGTTTACTTTGTGTATATGAAGTATCATTTCTTTAGTTGGTTTTTGATATCACAGTAGTGGGTTTGAATGTGTATTATTAAGTGAAAGTCGTGCTAGACATAAATAAGGATGTCGAGTTCTTAAAAAAAAATGGGTAACGAGTAAGGCAAGAAGAAAATGAAAGTGAACTAGTGGAAAAATCTTGGTGTCGTGGTGATGACGGGTTGTGAAGTTGGGTTGGTTTTTATTGGTTAATATGTATAATGGTTGTGTTCGAGTCTTTAAGTTGTGCATGGGAGTCTTTGATTGAAAGTGGTATCGAACAGGTAAAAAAATAACAAGGGAACTACACAATTAGGAGAAATGGGTTGTGATGATCATTTGAGTTGGTTAGCTCGAGGGGCTTGTGGTATTAGGGCTGAGAGTGGTTGTTGGGCCAATCAATTAAGGGTCCGGTTGGTTTGTAGTGATAGGTTAGGATTTGAGTTTGTTGTTAGTGTTTGTGTTTTAATTAGATAGGATTAGGTGATATTAAGTTTGATTATGTGTAGTGAAATAATTAAATGAATAGGGTTACTTGTCGTTGTTTATAAGAAAGTGATGTTGCGTCGGAAAATATAATCTCTAGCGTTGGTGTGTTTAATATATATATGTGCGTATATATAATGCATGTCTACTACTAATAATAACGAAAAGTTTAAATTTCTAGCAAAAATAGGCGTTAGGAAATAGTAATTCGAGATTATCATTAATCACTAAGATTGATTACAAGGGTTTTTCACAGGGTCTGACAACAACAACCCAAACTAATGTTGCTGCAAAACTGCCAATTCTCAAGCCTAATGAATTCGATATGTGGAGGTTGAGAATAGAGCAATTCTTCCACGTGCAAGACTATGCACTCTGGGAGATCATAGAAGATGGGAACACATTCAAGCCTACAACCACTACAACTATAGTTGAAGGTAGGACTGAAACAAAAGTGCAGACAAAGCCTATGACTACTGAAGAGAAGGCCTAGCACAAGAATGATGTTAAGGCAAGAAGCATGCTGCTTATGACCATTCCTAATGATCAATTATTGAACTTCAGTAAGTTCAAGTGTGCCAAGACTTTGTTTGAAGCTATTGTTGCCAGATATGGTAGGAATGAGGCCACCAAGAAAACTCAGAAGACATTACTCAAGCAACAATTTAAGAACTTCTCAGCTACAAGCAATGAATCACTTGATCATATGTTCAATCGGCTACAGAAACTAGTGAGTCAGCTTGCTATTCTTGGTATTGAGATACCTCAGGAAGATCTTAACTCCAAATTTCTGAGGAGTCTACCATCTGAATGGGCTATGCATATGGTTGTATGGAAGAACAAGCCTGATATATATTCCATGAGCTTAATGGATCTATATAGCAACTTTAAAATAGTAGAGCATGATGTAAAGAGATCTACTGGAACAAGCTCAAGCTCAAGCTCAAGCTCTGGGAATTGGGCCTTTGTGTCAACTCCCAGTACCTCATGTCCAGAGGAAGAAGTTCAAGTTGCTGGAGCAGTTGGTATTGCTAGTCCAAATATTGGTACTGCTAGTACTTCAAGCAGTACTAATGGACTTTTGGATGAGAATACTTATTGTGCTTTCCTGACTACCCAGCACAATGGAAGTATGTTGACTCATGGTGACCTTCAAGAGACTGATGAAAATGACATTGAAGAGATGTACATCAAGTGGCAGCTCTCTCTTCTCAGCATGAGAGCTAAGAGATTCTTGAAGAAGACTGGAAAGAAGATAATCATAAACAGAAATGATGTTGCTGGGTATGACAAGTCAAAGGTTGAGTGCTATAATTGCCATAAGAAGGGTCATTATTCAAGAGAGTGTAGAATGCCAAGACAACAAGATGGCAAGAACAAAGGCTTTGGAAGCAAGACAAGGGTTGTGGAGGTTACAGACTCAAGCTCAAAAGCTATGGTTGCCATTGATGGCTTAGGGTTTGACTGGAGCTACATTGCAGAAGAGGAAGCAGAAGCATCTACAGAGATTGCTCTTATGGCTTTCTCAGATTCTGAGGTACAAGTTTCTAAGTGTTCAAAATCTTGTGATGCATTAAAAGATCTAGAAACTCTTATGAAAAGATATGATGAACAAAGAATAGAGCTAACCCAGACCAGTTTTAATTTAGCAAATCATAAAAGGGCTTTAGCTGTGTTAGAAGAACAAATTGTTCATTAAAAAGGTAATGTGTCTAAGTTTGTTGATGATATTATTATACTTAAGAGAGACTTAATGTTTAGAGATAATGAAATTAGTGTGTTAAAACATGAGTTGGAAAAGTTGAAACAGGCTAAAGAAAACATTCAAATAAGTGTAGACACATTAGAGTATGCATCTAAGGGTGTCAGTAAGATAATTGAATGTCAAATCCTCAACAAAGCTAAGTCAGGCCTAGGGTATAAGTCTGTTCCAACTCCTTATAGAGGAATACCTACACCTCCAGGTATTGACCTAGAACACACAGGTTTAGAGGAATTTCAACTACCTAAAATGGAATATGGTCCAAAACCTAAGGAGAATGTGATAGTAGACAAGCCTGTAGAGGTAAGCTTTGAGAGTGTAAGTGATAAATCACTCTCTGAGGACAAGGTGTCCTCTGATAGGTCCTCAAGTAGGGAATCAGATGCTCCAACCATAGAAGATTGGACTTCTGATGATGATGAGAGTGCTTAGGCTGAGGTTAAGCCTGATAGTGCTAAGGTTGAGAAAACTAAAGTACCCAAGGTGGTCAAAACTGAGACTGTTAGGCCTAAAACCAATGCTAAACCATTTAGACCAACAGTTAAGTATGCTGAAATGTATAGAACCACAAACAAGCCCAGAGGTAACCAAAGGAATTGGAACAACCTCAAGTCTCACCAACTAGGTGATGACTTTGTTTGCTATAGGAAAGCTTGTTTCACATGTGGTAGCTTTGACCATCTTGCTGCTTATTGCAACAATAGGGTAACTAGGTATTCAAGTCCTAGGAACTCAGTTAGACCTCCCATTCACCCTACAAATGCTAGAATGATACCTAGATAAGTTCTTTTAAGGTCTGGACCAAGAGCAGTTCATACTGCTAGACCAGAAATTCATACTGCTAGACCAAATCAGAACTTTTACCCAAGACCAACAGTTCAAGGTGTAAAAACAACTTTTAAATCAGCACCAACAACTGTTAAAAGGCCCTTTAATAACAAAACAATGTTAAACAAACAAGTTTGGAAATCAAGAGCATAAACCACAAAGCCAGCAGTTCATACTGCTAGCCCAATAGTTAGTACTGGTCAACTTAATCATACTGCTAAGGGAAATATGGGCAATGGTGTTAATGCATCAGCATCATGGGTTTGGAGACCTATCAAACCTAATGGTACTTCAATTGTTTTAAAGAGAATGAATTATGTTGATGCTAGAGGCAAACCTAAGTCTGTGATGGCTTGGGTTCCACAAGAAAATTAATTCCTTATTTGGGTGCAATGTTAGTCATATGCTTATATTGTTGTGAGACAAGTGCTTTGCACTTTGTTTCTTTGTTTTTGGACTAACACTTGCAGGCATGGATGATGAGCATAAAGGAATTATCAAGTGCTTTCTGTTTTGGACTGAATGGTGATTTGGAGCTTAGTGTGTGATCTTTCCACACCACAAATGGTTATCGGTTCACCATGTCTAACACACATAAGAACCAACTAGTCCAGAGCAAACGGTTTCTGGTAAAGACTAATCAAATCCGTTTATGGTTGACAATTTACCAAAAATTGTATGGTTATCAACTCACCATATCTAACAGTGAAGAGTTGGTTAGTCCAAAGCAAACGGCTATTGGTAAAGACATATCAAATCCGTTGATAGCAGATAGTTTGCTAAAAACTATATGTGAGTTATAGTGTTTCAAATTCATATAAGTTAATACTGTTCTTTGAAATATTTTGATAATGGTTTGTACTGCTAGTCCAAAGTTTGTACTGCTCAACTAGCCGTTGGTACTGTTGTATCAGTAATTAATTTTGGTGTAAAAACTAGCCGTTGGAAGTTCGTTGCGATTTTTACTGATTAAATTACGGTTTTTAAGGGATCCTCTTCTAGATATTTTAACTTTTATTCTATTATAATCTTATCCTAAAATAAAAGTTAACATATTCTTTAAGTCGGTCAATAGAAACCCTAATTCTCTCAATAATATCTCATCTCACTTTCATCTTCTACTTTCTAACCTAAATTTTCACTATTCACCACAGTCAAATCAATTTTTACTGAGAATATTATGGCTAATTTGGAATTTATCAACACGCACAACCAGGTTGCTTATTTGGAGAAAACAGAGGACGGGGATGGACCAAAATTCTATGAGATTGTGGACTTCTTAAACGCGTCTCATATTAGGTATGCTTTAACAGTTTCCCCTACTCTTATTGTCTCTCATATCACACAGTTTTGGCAAAATGCCATTGTCAAAATTAGTGAAGAGGAAGACATAGAAATTCACTCCAAAGTGGATGGCATATCTTTTGTTGTTACCGAATCTACTCTTAGGAGACATCTTAAGTTGCAAGATTCAGATGGTATCAACAATATGCTAAACACTGAAATTTGGCAAGAAATTGCCAGAATGGGGTATGATACATCCAATCAAAAACTTGCTTTTCAAAAGGGATGTTTCTCCCCACAATGGAGATTTTTGATACATACTCTCTTACATTGTTTAAGTCCCAAAAGAACATCATGGGAGCAATTCAGTAGCAATATTGCTATTTCTCTTATATGTCTGTCAACAAACAAGGTTTTTAATTTTTCAAAATTCATATTTGAGAGTATGGTTGCAAATGTGAAAAGTAAAACAAAATTTCTTATGTATCCAAGATTTGTTCAATGCTTTTTGAATAAGAAAAAGAATTTACTTAAGTAACATAAAGAAATTTTTCTTACTCCTAGCCTGCAACAAACGGTTTTTCAAAACATGGCTATGGGAAGTAGATTATTTAATGGGGTAGTAATACCTCTCTTTCCAGAAATGCTACAACTTCATCAGGATGAGGGGTCAGTAATCCCAACTGATCCCCAACATACATCCATTGAGGTACCTGAACTAACTTTTACACCCCCAGTCACCACAACTTATCAAAGAAGAACCAGAAAGGAGACTATGGTAGCTCAGCCTAGTCCTCCTACTCCATCCTTTAAAGCAGATGAGCCTCTTGATTTAGGTGTACCTCTTAGTCCAACTAGGGGAGAAACTGAGTCAATGCCCCTTGATTCACATCTCCTAGCAGGTAACATAGCTAGAAGTGATGAGGGCAGCAATAAACTTAATGAATTGACGGATATTTGTACCAAGTTATCTGAAAAGGTGGAAAATCTAGAAGCAGATCTCAAAAGTCACAAAAACAATTTTGCCAAAGTCTACACCAAGCTGACACTCAGGGTAAAAAGTTTGGAAGATCAACTTAAGAGGAAAAGAACTAAGGTGGTGATAGATGATGATTCTTCAGATGATAGCTCAGATGACAACTCAGATGATGGTGATGATTCTCCCAAACAGGGGAGGAAATCAAGGAAATTTGAGAAAGAAAAAGAAAAGGAATCAGAGTATGATACTCAGGGGAGGAATAAAGAAGGTACTAGTGGAAAAGGTACTGATGGTGTTGATACTGATATGGGTGAGAAAGAGAAAGAACAAGGTACTTCTGAGATAGTTGAAAAAGCACTACAAACTGTTGAAGGTGAAGAAGCAGTACAAACTGCTGAGTTAGAAGTAGAAGCATTTCAAACTGCTAAGGACAAAGGGAAAGGAATTTTAGTTGAAGAAGATGAGCCACAAACGAAATTTAAGTTTAAGAAACAAGGTCAAATAGATTATGATGCAAAAGTGGGAAAGAAGCTTCTTGAAGATGAAGAAGCAAAGGAACAAACTCAAATAGAGTTAGATGCAGAATTAGCAAAGAAAATGTCTGAAGAAGATGTGATTGATTTTATGGAAGCAAAAAGGGTAGAAAAGATGGCTTCAGATGCTCAGATGGATCAAGAACATTTTGAAGAACAAGTAGCATATTTGATAGCTACAGATCCTATTATGAAAGCACAAGCAGTTCAACTTGTTAAAGATGAGAATTTAAGTGCAGAAGCAAAGTCAAAAAAGCTTACAAGTTTTATTTTGTTAAAAAATAAGGAAGTGGCTTGGAGTGATCTTATGCAGAAGATCAGGGATAGACAAAAGAAAGGGTACAAGAAGAAGATGCCTACAAAGAAAGAGCAGATAAGCTTCATGAAGAATTATTTGAAGAATCAAGCATTTTGGAAGCAGAGTTACTTCAAAGGGAAATCAGATGCTGAGATCGAAAAAGCATATTATGAAGCTTATGCAAGGATTAACAAGCCAATTTCAAAGGAGTTCACAATAGATACTGGAAATGATAAAGGAAAGAAAAGAAATCCAGAAGAGTTAGAGTCAGAAGTGTTAAAGAAGCAAAAGACTGTTAGTGAAGGGTTAACAGATGAACAACTCAAGAGTATGATTGTTGTAGTTTCTTAATCCACAAACATCAAACCTCTACTAGCAAAACATCTTATTTTTGATTGGGAAGTGTTTACTGAAGGAAGAATGAAAGGATGGAAAGTTATCAGAGTTAGTGGAATAACTGAGGAGTATAAGCTTTTTGAAGATATGCTCAGAGGATTTGATAGAGATGATCTTAATCAGTTGTGGAATTTAGTACAACAAAGATTCAGAGTTGCAGATCCTATTGAAGATAAAGACAAAGAATTATGGGTACAATTGAAAAGGATTTATGAACCAGATGGTGGAGAAGCAATATGGAGATTTCAAGCACAAGTCAAGGAAGTTTCTTGGAAGCTTTTTGATACATGTGGAGTTCACAGACTTTCTACCAAGGATGGGCTAGAGATATATATGCTGGTGGAAAAAGACTATTGATGAGTGTGTAAATACTCATCATTTTATGCCCATTTTAGACCATAAAAATACTGAAAATAACCAAATATACCAAATTATACTACAGATATTCTTGGTTTGTGTTTTTATGTGTTTCAGGTACAAAAGGATTGAAAATGAGGCAAAACAGGCAAAAACCAAGCACAAGATTGGAAAGTCGTGAAAAGCCGAAGCTGGGAAAGGAATTTATGAGTTTGGACCACATTTATGTTCAAGTTGTCAAGATTGACCCTTGGAATTATTTTTGCACAAATGACAAGTTTGGTACTTGGATTTTCAGAACTTGTCAAAATTGGTCCCTAAACTTTAACCTAATGCTAAATCCTATCCTTAGCTATCCCTTAAATCCAAAACAAACAAAAATAAAACCCAGCCATTTAACTAAACCCAAGCCCAACAAATATCCCAACCCATATTCTAATAACCCAACCCCGTCCCTTTTTATTTTAGCTAAACCCAGGTTTGACTTCGGTCAAAACCATCCTTGCCGCCAAATACCAAAACCAGAAACCACCATCACCCACCATGCTCATTCCTGAAAAAACCAACCCTCCCCCTCACCCTCCTACTACACTCCATCTACCCAGTCCAAAAAGCATTTAATGCTTCTTCCCCCCCCCCTCAAGTTACTAGTACAAAAGTGGGTACCCTCTTACCTATTTTTGGTGCCAAAACTGAAGTTGATGGCTGAGATTATTTCAAGGCAATCCAATGGTGCAGAACTGCTCAGAGATGAAGACAAAGGGTTTCCCAACAACTTTTTTAGTATAAATAGGGCCTATTGTAAGCCAAATGGGGCATGTAGATTTTAATTTAAGTCGTATTTTTAGTTAAGTCTTTAATTAATTGAAATTCCAGTTTTATGTATCCATTCAAGTGTGTTTAAGTTCATTAGTCTTTAATTCATTAAGTATTGTACTCATTTCCAAAGTTAATGTTATTTCAAGTTTTTAAAGTTAACTGTGAAATCGAATTAAGTTAATCAGTGTTTGTGTAAGCTTGTTATTAGTTCATTTAAGCTTATATAAGCTTATTAAAGCTTTTTATGAGTATAGAATAATCTAGCTCAGTCTTAATCCTAAAATACCAAAAAGTCAACAAAAAAGTCAAAAGTGGGTGAAATTAAGCAATTATGGAAGTTGCCTGCAATGGAGGGGCAAGATGGACTTTACCTAGCTTATCTGAGATAAGCTAGGAGCTTGTAGCTGCTCTTGATTGAGAGCCCTTGTTTAGCTAGGGTCTCAAGTAAGAAATTTCTAAATTTTTTTTTGTATTTTCTTTAATTTTACTGTACATTAGCTTATTTGGTGCTTATTTGCTTTTTCTATGATCATTTGTTCTAATAGAAGTTAGTTGATGCTTAATAGTTAGTGGTAGTGTCTTTAACTCCATTTTGTCCTTAAATAGCCTAAAAAGCCAAAATCAGTCAAATAAGCACTCAGCTTATTTGAGTGCTAAATTACAGTAGAAAGTTGTTACTTAGGGTCAATTTAAGTTATTAAATAAGTTATGTTTAGAAATCTAAGCTTAAAATTGCTATTCCTAGTTTAAATGACAAATCAGTGAAACATAAGAGGTGTTTGGGTCATAGGCTAAAATGGGTCAAATGGGTTATTCCTGATTTGCGTTTTTTAGTGTAATTTTGATGTTTGTTAGGAAATTTGTTTAAGTCTGTCATTGTAAGCATTACCTAAAATCTGATCAGATTATAGATTTCACTTTTAGTGTAATTTTGATGTTTGTTAGGAAATTTGTTTAAGTCTGTCATTGTAAGCATTACTTAAACTCATGAAATCAACCAAATCATGTCAAATTTGATTTTAGGTAATAGCTTATTTGATCAGATTATAGATTTCACTTTTAAAGCTCATTTTTGGTATTCTTGATTTGCGTTTTTTAGTGTAATTTTGATGTTTGCTTTATTCTCTTTGTAAATTCACTTTCCATATCTCATTAGAATATTAAAAACTCAAAAATCCAAAATCCACACTTCAAGCACTTTAATTCCTAACCGATAATGAAATCCTCGATTCACACCTCGCTGGGACACGACCCGGGTGATCACTTGCCCGGTATCACACATATCGTATTCACAGGTTTTGTAAGTTAACCTTTTTCCTAAAAGGTTGATTTGTCATTTCCCGCGTATCACGCATATCCGTCTGATATTATATATATACTTTAGCACGGATCAACTATCCACTCAGACATTTTGTTTTATTGGCTATGCTATCAGCAACACTCAAGGTTGAAGAAGAGTCTGAGATGGCAGATGAGTTAGTTAGGAAGATATTTTATCTTGCAGAGGAAAGGAAAGTCATAACTAAAAGATTGACTTGATAGTGTATGGAAGAAACCCCCCCCCCCCCCATCATCAAGGAAGCAGTTTAATTCGAAGAAACTTAGTGATTTGGAGAGAAATCATAAGTTTAGGGGAGGATTGTTGGGAATTAAACCTAACAGTACAAACTGCAAGGCTTAAATTTCAACTGCTGATGATTGATGATGATTACACTGACAGTTAGTACTGCTAGTTTTGATAGTTAGTACTGCTTATGATTTAGTAAACATGTAATAGATAAGTATGGAAAAGATATTGTGTATATCTTATAGAATTAGAATTATAGTTATCTTGTATAGGAATCCTTGGTCTATAAAAGGATGTCCTAGGTTAGGTTATACGTATCTCTTTTTTTGAAGATTCAAGGTTGTAAATCCTAGTACTAGCAAGAGTACTCGTATTATTGATATAATAATATTGAATCGTTTTGGTTAAACAATTGTCTCTTGTTCATATACATAAACACTGCTCCATTCATTGATCATACATACAATTAATCTTCTAAGTGTTAACTAGTAAATTCCGCGTGCTAGTTAATATTACTCAAAGTATCTATCTAACACAAGGTGTGTGTCAAGATCCGGTCACCGGTATTGAAGACAAGACGTCATGGATCCAGTGTCGCACTGCACTAAACCTTCTAGCCACTCAAGTTCTCTTAAAAGGACTTGTTTCATTCTCACGGGGAACCCTGCAATATCTATCGACCGCTCATTACGTGTCATGTTGATATTGAATCAGGAGATACCACTCCAGCCTCCAACTATTAAATCAAAACGCACTATTGAGTCTAGAGCCAAGAGATCATCCATAAATCTAACTAGGACACTAATAATTTATTCACTTGGGTTTCACACACTGTGGAAACAAGTAAGATCTTAAGAGTCCTATGCATTATCCTCGTGGTATTGCCAGAACATCCGAGTGATACGTAAGTATTCACAATGAAGATGGAAATTGTCACACCTCGCCGATGGCGGAAACGCGAGTGCAACATCATGGATATCATCACAACACATGGCGTCTATATAGAGAATTACTATATGCAAATAAATAGAGCAAAGTACAGACACAAAGTGTCGTAACGATACCCCAAAATAAATAATCAAAAACAAACTCCAAGGTATCTTCATTAAAACATAAAGTAAAAATGAAAGACATTCAAGTATCACAAACAAGTTCACTTAATCAAACTAAATTCAAAAATAAGCCATCCTCAATGCAAACTAGGTCTCTTTTAATCGCGCCCTTCTATCTTAGCCTTAGAATGCTCACCTGAAAATGATGCTTAAAAACGTCAACATAATGTTGGTGAGATTCATAGGTTTAAGACACACAAAGCACATCTCCGGTAAAAGTTCACTGTGATCATAAAATATAGCAGGACAGCAACAATATAGTTATTATACAACTAACATGCAATCATAGCTTATGGGACGAAACGTGCCCACCGATCCAATAAACTGGGACGGAACGTGCCCACCGATCCAAATACCACCACCATTGGGACGGAACGTGCCCACCGATCCAAATACCACCACAATTGGGATGGAACGCGCCCACCGATCCAAGATAATTATAATGAGTAGAGCCACTAGGACTTTCCCACTCAAATAATCACCACAATTAAACACCACAATAACATGCAGTGTACATACAATAACCATTACAAGTCCATGCATTTTAACAACACATAATCACAGTAACTCAAAAACAATTTTAACAAGCATCATCTCCATCCCAAGTTTAAAACAAAATAAAAATATAGGACTATGAACTCACCTCAACTCCGCAGCTTCCAAGTTATCAACACACAAATCTATACAAACAAACAATACCACATTACACGCGACCAAGCTAAAAGCTATAGTCCATGTAACACATATATATGATGGATTTCTAAGGTTTATATAACCCACTATGGATTACCTAGACTCCATACTAATCATCACCCAATACTTTACACTCACTAAATCCCTTAAATAAAACTTTAAAAAACGCAGATTTGTAGGGTACTTTCACCTACATAAAATCACAGCGAATAACGATTCAAAACTCACACCAAAAATTCACCATGGTCCTTCATAAGCATACAAGCTTGTCCCAGAAGGCCATGCACTAAAAACACACACAAGTACTCAATGAAAAATCAAACATGACAACTATCCAGATTCGGATCTGATCGGACATCAAAAAGTTTTGACCCCGTAGACCTACTCACACAACTTATTATCACCTAATTTTCGCGTGGAAGTCAAATATAATATAGAAATCAATTCCCACAGAAGGGCAAACCATAATTACACTTTAAAAGTCACCAT
This sequence comes from Artemisia tridentata subsp. tridentata, assembly GCA_021014915.2. NCBI lineage: Eukaryota > Viridiplantae > Streptophyta > Magnoliopsida > Asterales > Asteraceae > Artemisia > Artemisia tridentata. The sequence continues at coordinate 196,255,622 of CP139509.1, read as the reverse complement.
TGACCTCAATACTTTTACCCTAATTCTGTCCCAGTTTAACAGTTTTGACACCATAATTTACAAAATTCGTTTGACTGACTTCCCGACCCCGAAAACACTCGTGGTCGGACTTTTTGGAAATCCCTTTCTCTTAACTACAATTTAGACATAAAATTCGTGATCTAACTCATCTTCATCTATTAGATCTCATCGGATCTTTACAGCCTTACAAATCTGTCAAAACCCTAACTCATTAATTATCATGTTTTAAACCCTAATCTCTTCACCAATTATCATAATATCACTAATGAATGATTCCCACATGTTTTATAATCAAAATTTACAGATCTAAATATAAACCCTAATCCATCATATTATTGCTACATGAATTATAAAAATTAATTAAGCATTAAGTATTATAAATTTACCTTGATTATTGAAAGATGAAAACCTTAAAAAAAATGTTCTTCTTCTCTTCTTCTCTTGCTTGGCCGAATTTTTCAATAGGGGAGGAATGAGGGTTTTGATTTTGTATTTATAATGCCCCATAGAAAATTCTAGATAACTTTTATTTGGTAAGTGTATTTTAATTAAAATTTGGTTTTCTAATTCTACCCTAATACCTATATTCGGCCGCCCATAATATTATATATATATATTTTTATTTTTTTTATTAAATTTAATTATTACACTTAAAACCTTATACTCTTTATATTTTATGAAAACCCTATACCGAAATTAACACCTTACGCGATAAACTTACGTTTTTACGACAATCCGGAAAAATATCATTTTCAAAATCAAGTTTCCAAAAATAGAAATTTCACACTTAATATTGATATAACTCATAAAAACAATCTCCACGTAACTTACTAACGCTCAAATATTTGAACGAAGACTTGTTACGCAAAATCACAAAACACCAAAATTACACAAGTCATTTCTACACCACCAAGGCGATCAAAATGAACTTCTCCCAACATTCACACTACTCAACACGAAGAAAATCTCACACCAAGGGATTTAGTGCTAACACACGTACTTATTACCCATATACCGCACAATACCACATATATACCACATATAAACACATAGTACACATCTCATAAAAGTTAAATAGGTTGAGACATATTAGTCAAACTAACCTGCTAAAATCACGGTTGTCACATTATCCCCCACTTAGGGAAATCGTGTCCCGAGATTTATTAGCTTGTCTCATCAACCTCCTCAGCAAACAACTTCGGGTACTTGGACCTCATCTGATCCTCACGTTCCCAAGTAAACTCAGGACCACGTTTGGAATTCCAACGTACCTTCACCAACGCTATCTTACCACGCTTCATACTCTTGACCTCTTGATCCATAATCTCAACAGGTTCCTCAAAAAAATGAAGAGTCTTATCTACCTTAATCTCATCTAATGGCACATGCAAACTAGTATCCACCAAACATTTCTTCAGATTAGATACGTGGAACGTATCATGCACACTACTTAATTCCTCAGGCAATCTCAACCGATATGCCACAAGTCCAATCCTCTCTGTAATTTCAAACGGTCCTACATACCTTGGTGCTAATTTGCCTTTCTTACCGAAATGCACAACACCTTTCCAAGGAGACACTTTCAACATTACAAGATCACCAACACTAAACTCCAAGGGCTTACGGCGATTATCCGCATAACTCTTTTGGCGATCTCTTACTGCCTTAAGTTTTTCCTTAATCTGAAACACCTTATCCGTAGTCTCTTGCACTAATTCAGGACCAATCAGTTGGCTTGTTCCAACCTCTGCCCATAGAATAGGTGATCTACACTTCCTCCCATACAACATTTCAAATGGTGCACATCTAATACTGGAATGATAGCTGTTGTTATAGGAGAACTCAGCCAAAGGCAAATGAGTATCCCAGCTTCCTCCAAAATCAATAGCACACGCCCTAAGTAAATCTTCCAAAGTCTGAATCTTTCGCTTACTTTACCCATCAGTTTGTGGATGATAAGCAGTGCTCATATCCAATCGTGTATCTAACGCCTTCTGCAACGATTGCCAGAACCGCAAGGTAAATCTACTATCGCGATCAGAGATAATCGACACAGGCACACCATGTCTCGCCACAATCTCATTAATATAAATTCTCGCCAGCTTCTCCATCTTATAATCCTCACGAATGGCCAGAAAATGTGCAGACTTCGTCAGTCTGTCCACTATGACCCATATCGTGTCATGTCCATTACTTGTTCTAGGCAACTTAGTAATAAAATCCATTGTTATTCTCTCCCATTTCCACTCAGGAATCGGCGGCTGCTGTAACAATCCAGAGGGTTTCTGATGCTCAGCCTTAACTTTCAAACAAGTCAAGCATTGGCTAACATATTCAGCTATTTCCCTCTTCATTCCCGGCCACCAGTAAGCATCTCTAAGGTCATAATACATCTTGTCTGATCCTGGATGAATCGAGTATCTCGACTTATGAGCCTCATCCATTATCAACTTCCTTACACCTCCTACCGATGGAACCCATATTCTATCTAAGAAATACAGTCCACCATCCTCCTTTTTCTCCATTTGTTGATCCAATCCACGCAGCATCTCAGCGGTCGCATTCTCATCCTTAAGAGCTTCCTCTTGTGCTGCTAGCATCTTACCCTTAATTCCCGACTGTAATGTCATACATATCTCTCGCACACGCTTAGGCTTAATCCACTCCTTTCTACTTAAAGCATCAGCTACCACATTCGCCTTTCCAGGATGATAGTGAATCTCACAATCATAATCACTAAATAACTCAATCCACCTTCTTTGTCACATATTCAGCTCCTTCTGACAGAAATATGCTGAAGACTCTTATGATCTGTATAAACAACACTCTTTATGCCATACAGATAATGTCTCCAATTCTTGAGAGCAAATACTACCGCACCAAGCTCTAGATCATGAGTGGTATAATTTTTCTCATGAATCATGAGTTGTCGGGATGCATAAGCTATCACCTTACCCCTCTGCATTAGTACACACCCAAATCCTTGATTCGACGCATCACAATACACAACGAAATCATCTAGCCCATCAGGTAACGTCAGAATAGGTGCATTACACAAACTATCCTTTAGTGACTGAAAAGCCACCTCCTGCTCTTCTCCCCAAACATACTTCTTGTTCTTCTGAGTCAACAAAGTCAGGGGTTTAGCAATCTTCAAAAAATTCGCTATAAATCTTCGATAATAACCCGCCAATCCTAAGAACGAGCGTATCTCGGACGGCGTCGTAGGAACCTTCCAGTTCTTGACCGCTTCTATCCTACTAGGGTCTACATGTATTCCTCCACTATTTACCACATGTCCAAGAAAATGTGCCTCCTCAAGCCAAAACTCACATTTTGAGAACCTGGCGTACAACTTCTCCTTCTCCAACAATCTAAGGATCAACTTCAAATGTTCTCCATGCCCTCCTTCGTCTTAGACTAAATTAGAATGTCGTCTATGAACACAATCACAAATCAATCCAAGTAGGGCCTGCAAACACGATTCATCACATCCATGAATACCGCGGTGCATCTGTCAACCCAAATGGCATAACCGTGAACTCAAAGTGTCCATAATGAGTCCTAAAAGCAGTCTTCGGAATATCCTCCTCATACACTCTTAACTGATGATAACCATAACGTAGATCTATCTTCGAAAAGAATCGAGAACCTTGCAGCTGGTCAAGGGGATCATCGATCCTAGGAAGAGAATACCGATTCTTAACAGTTAACTTGTTCAACTCTCGATAGTCAATACACATCCGGAACGAACCATCCTTCTTCTTAACAAATAACACAGGTGCTCCCCACGGAAAGTGACTAGGTCGGATAAACCCCTTATCCTGAAGTTCTTGCAACTGCGCAGACACTCCTACATCTCAGAGGGTGCTAAACGATATGGGGTTTCGCCACAGGTGCCGCTCCAGGAATCAACTCAATACGGAACTCAACTTGACGGATTGGAGGCAATCCGGACAAGTCCTCAAGAAAAATGCCAAGAAACTCACATACCACAGGAATCTCTTCTATCTTACGTTCTTTAGCCTTCGCAGTCTTAAGGGTTTTCAAGTCCTTCCCTAAGCACTTTCCTTGTATCCGAAGGACACCACCACTCTCCAAAGGTATACGAACTACCTTTTCGTGGCATATGACCTCGGCCCTATGCTTTGACAACCAGCTCATCCCTATCACCACATTAAAACTCCCATGCCCAAATGGTATTAAATCAATCATGAATGGAATGCCCTCTAATACTATAGTACACCCACGAATAACCTTGTCAACCTCTACCTCCTTACCACTAGCTATTTCAATCACAATACTCGGTCTAAGTTCACCAGACTCATCATTCAATAGTCTAGCAAACGAACCAACTTAAATATCTCACCATTAGTACCAACAGATAAACGAGGTATCATCATATGATAGGTAGAATGGAATCTTACCACCCACACACTCCCACATACAACGATTTCCCCAAACGGTTAAGAGAATACATCTCTAACCATACAACCATCATCAACATGATATCACATAACATCTACCACAACATATAACAACAAACATCAATCAATGTAATCATGGTCACAAATCTACGTGTGTGATACCCTTATAATTATGTTCGCGACCATAGTTATAAGGCCTATTCCACACGCATACTTGCTTCCAAAACTATACATCTCAATGATAACGCACACATATCACATAGCACCTAATACACAGCACAATCCATGTTATCATACTTGCAAGTCCACTTGTGTTGTGAAGCATGTATAATTATGTTGGCCACCATAATTATCTATGCTCCCTTTCACAAGTGTACTTCCTCCTATGACCACACTTCATGCGAACAATCATCTCACATGGAACAATTCCAACGATCATGGAACATCCAATGACCACTTAACATCATGGACAATCCAATGACCACTTTAACTCTATAATCAAATCACTTGGATAAAACTGATCCAATACTCAGGAGCAATCGTGCTCCAACATGGCTCCAGACGGCAAACGACAATATAAGAATTCCAAAACATGACACAAAACAAAAGACGTCGCACAAAGGCTCAAACTCTACTCTCGCACTTGCCTCCCCACTCAGATCGGTTAAACTTACTACCTGCTGCGGACTCCAGATCCGAATCCACGTCATTCCATCCTAACTCCCCTTCATCTTTACTCAACCACCCATTCCTGTTTCTTTCTTCCAATTCCGCATGACCCACAAGTACATACAACTCACGAGATTCAGACAGAACCACCTTTCCTTCATATGAGGAGTGAGGACACTTCCCAGGGTACTTGGTAATGGTTCCATCTCCAACAGTCACCGTGGTTGCGAACCTCTCCACTTCTTCTCAATCAATGTTTTCCATATACATCCCGTCCTTGCCCGAACATAGATTTATGCTAGCGGGAACTCGGATTCTGCGGTTCGTCCGCTTCATCCTACCACTTCCCTTACGACCGGTAGCTGAATGATAGCCCAACGAAACTTCTTACGCGAGGGAGGTCGACCTATGCAATACTAAGTATGAGGGTCCAATCGGCGTCCGAAACTCAACGAAACTACTCATAAACTCAAGAGAAATCGACATATAAAACACCACACTTACACATAAGCCCTAAATGCAACTATATGAAGGATTCCTAGGTTATAGTCTAGGTTCAACCACCTACTTCACTATAACCAAGGCTCTGATACCAATCTGTCACACCTCGCCGATGGTGAAAACGCGAGTGCAACATTATGGATATCATCACAACACATGGCGTCTATATAGAGAATTACTATATGCAAATAAATAGAGCAAAGTACAGACATAAAGTGTCGTAACGATACCCCAAAATAAATAATCAAAAACAAACTCCAAGGTATCTTCACTAAAAAGTAAAAATGAAAGACATTCAAGTATCACAAACAAGTTCACTTAATCAAACTAAATTCAAAAATAAGTCATCCTCAATGCAAACTAGGTCTCTTCTAATCGCGCCCTTCTATCTTAGCCTTAGAATGCTCACCTGAAAATGATGCTTAAAAACGTCAACATAATGTTGGTGAGATTCATAGGTTTAAGACACACAAAACACATCTCCGATAAAAGTTCACTGTGATCATAAAATATAGAAGGACAGCAACAATATAGTTATTATACAACTAACATGCAATCATAGCTTACGGGACGGAACGTGCCCACCGATCCAAATACCACCACAATTGGGACGGAACGTGCCCACCGATCCAAATACCACCACAATTGGGACGAAACGCGCCCACCGATCCAAGATAATTATAATGAGTAGAGCCACTAGGACTTTCCCACTCAAATAATCACCACAATTAAACACCACAATAACATGCAGTATACATACAATAACCATTACAAGTCCATGCATTTTAACAACACATAATCACAGTAACTCAAAAACAATTTTAACAAGCATCATCTCCATCCCAAGTTTAAAACAAAATAAAAATATGGGACTATGAACTCACCTCAACTCCGCAGCTTCCAAGTTATCAACACACAAATCTATACAAACAAACAATACCACATTACACGCGACCAAGCTAAAAGCTATAGTCCATGTAACACATATATATGATGGATGTCTAAGGTTTATATAACCCACTATGGATTACCTAGACTCCATACTAATCATCACCCAATACTTTACACTCACTAAATCCCTTAAATAAAACTTTTAAAAACGCAGATTTGTAGGGTACTTTCACCCACATAAAATCACAGCGAATAACGCTTCACAACTCACACCAAAAATTCACCATGGTCCTTCATAAGCATAAAAGCTTGTCCCAGAAGGCCATGCACTAAAAACACACACAAGTACTCAATGAAAAATCAAACATGACAACTATCCAGATTCGGATCTGATCGGACATCAAAAAGTTTTGACCCCGTAGACCTACTCGCACAACTTATTATCACCTAATTTTCACATGGAAGTCAAATATAATATAGAACTCAATTCCCACAGAAGGGATCACCCTAATTACACTTTAAATTTCACCATTGACCTCAATACTTTTACTCTAATTTTGTCCCGGTTTAACAGTTTTGACACCATAATTTACAAAATTCGTTTGACTGACTTCCCGACCTTGAAAACACTCGTTGTCGGACTTTTTGGAAAGCCCTTTCTCTAAACTACAATTTAGACATAAAATTCGTGATCTAACTCATTTCATCTATTAGATCTCATCGGATCTTTACACCCTACAAATCTTCAAAACCTAACTCATTATTATCATGTTTTAAACCCTAATCTCTTCACCAATTATCATAATATCACTAATGAATGATTCCCACATGTTTTATAATCAAAATTTACAGATCTAAATATAAACCCTAATCCATCATATTATTGCTACATGAATTATAAAAATTAATTAAGCATTAAGTATTATAAATTTACCTTGATTATTGAAAGATGAAAACCCTAAAAAAAATGTTCTTCTTCTCTTCTTCTCTTGCTTGGCCGAATTTTTCAATAGGGGAGGAATGAGGGTTTTGATTTTGTATTTATAATGCCCCATGGAAAATTCTAGATAACTTTTATTTGGTAAGTGTATTTTAATTAAAATTTGGTTTCCTAATTCTACCCTAATACCTATATTCGGCCGCCCATAAAACTATATATATATATATATATTATATATATTAATATATATATTTATTATAATTATATATATATTATTATATATTTCTTATATATATATATATATATATATGTTATATATATTTTATTAAATTTAATTATTACACTTAAAACCTTATACTCTCTATATTTTATGAAAACCCTATACCGAAATTAACACCTTACGCGATAAACTTACGTTTTTACGACAATCTGGAAAAATATCATTTTCAAAATAAAGTTTCCAAAAATAGAAATTTCACACTTAATATTGATATAACTCATAAAAACAATCTCCACGTAACTTACTAACGCTCAAATATTTGAACGAAGACTTGTTACGCAAAATCACAAAACACCAAAATTACACAAGTCATTTCTACACCACCAAGGCGATCAAAATGAACTTCTCCCAACATTCACACTACTCAACACGGCGAAAATCTCACACCAAGGGATTTAGTGCTAACACACGTACTTATTACCCATATACCGCACAATACCACATATATACCAAATATAAACACATAGTATACATCTCATAAAAGTTAAATAGGTTGAGACTTATTAGTCAAACTAACCTGCTAAAATCACGGTTGTTATAGAAATCCTTCTAGGGCAAACATCAAACAAGCTCTTGGTAGGTGACACGTGAGATCCTTCATGGATCAAACTAGTGACAACTGGAAAGAAATGATGGGACGATTCGCATTTGAATCAAACTTGTACTAGGAGATGAATTGACGGATACTTTTGGAAAAACCTTTCGATGTGCTCAACAACTGTTTTCGAGCACATTGACTGCGCATAAATTTTCAAACAAAAGTATTAGTGATTGAAACATGATTTTGTTCACAAAACTTTCGTCGTATTACAAAACTCTTTACTCAGTAATACGAGAATGTTTTTCAAATCAATTTCTCATTAATCAGTGAATCCTAATTCGCTGATTCACTCACTTCGTGCTTTGTCTACTTTGAGACGCTCCGGTTTGAGAATGGCTAGTACAGCTGCGAAACCCTGTCAAGGAGATTCTTCGGAATTATACCTGATCACAGGCAGTATTTATACTGATCAACGGGGAACCGTGGTTCTTGCAACCCTATTCAACGAAAGTGAACAAAGACACTTTCGTGTGTTTATTGCTAACTGTTGTTTGCAGGAATACCCGACGGTGGCAGCTAATGGCCAATGAGGTGTCAATTCATAACCTCATGCTCACACTTTACACTCACAATTAAAGAAATCATGATAAGTGAAAGATCTACAACAATGCTTCCACAACTCTGATGCAAAGTTTCATGATCCAAAAAAGTGTGAGCATGCTGGTCTGATGGTCACTACTACACATGAAGGCAATGCTACAAAGGATGACTTGGAGATTTACAGTGTCTGATGATCTCAAAGAATGCTCAAAGATCACAAAAGTCAAAGGAACATCAATCACAAGAACATTGCTCGAAGAACAAAGATCAATGACTTTGAAGAATCATAGACTACGAGCTAGGAACTTAAATTCATATAATTGAATGCTAGAATTCAAATTGTAATTTCCGGGGTAACCTCCCTTAGGGGGAGGTTGTTAGGAATATAAATATTAACATGAAAGACTCTGTCACCCCCAGTATCTATTTAGCATTTAAGTAGCTCGTAGGCTTATTAGTTTTAGTTTAGTTATCGTATCATCATGGAGTCGGGTCAGGTCTTTACCCACTGTAAGCCTGTTCCATAGCCCGTGTAGGGGCGGTTTAGAGTTTGTATATATACCCCTTTCCCACCAAGGGAAGGGGTTGGACCTTTCATTACTTTTAATCTAATACTAATCATTCTCTCTCTCTAAAAGGCTCCCACTTTCTCTCTCTAGAATTTAACCTTAAACATCAAAGTTCTCTTGTGTTATGATTATGATAACTCTATAGGTTCCGTCTGATCTGTGGGTTTCTAAGACTGTTGGAACAGTTTCTTGTACTTTTTCGGCTTGTTTCTTTAGACTACTTAAATATCCTAATTTCATAAAACCTAGTCCTGTTTTATCATGTGGTAATTTTTGGATTTTCATTATTTCATCCACACAACTAATATTTTTATCAAATCTTTTGAATTTAGAGTTTTGTTTGATAAGTGTGTCCTGTGTGATTTTAAGTTTCTCTAATTCATTTCTAAGCTCTTAACATGATATACATACCTCGTCAATTGCTTTACTCTTTTCTAATCGTTTAGCTTTTTCTTTTAACTCATAAACTTCATTTTATAAAAATTCCTTTTTAGTTTTCAAAAACTTGTTTTTGTTTATGATTTTTAAGCTGAGTTCACATAGTTTGTTATATTCCTTTTGCAAGGTGTCGTCATCAATAGAAGAATAGGATGAGTCAGAGTGTACCTCGTTTGAGTCTTGAGCCATGAGAGCAACTTCGTCATTCTTAGGCTCTTCGTCATCATCTTCACTGTCACTCCAAGCACCACTTACAAAAGCTCTTTGAGTTTTGTTCTTGGGTGCCTTGGGACAATCTCCTATTAGATGACTTCTATCTCTGCATCTAAAACATTTTCTTTCCCCTTTTCCTTTCTTGTCATCACGATCCTTCCGAAAGGATTTCTTATCTTCTCGAGGTTATCTTACGAACTTTCCTCGTCTTCTAAAAAACTTCTTGAAATCTCTTACGGTCATGGCATATTCTTCATCTTTACTACCCGAACTAGATTCTTCATCATCACTTGAGTCTACTCTAGCTTTTAAGGCAATGGATTTGACTTTTTCCTTTTTACCCTTAACTATTTCTGAATCTTTTTTCATTATCATCTCATGAACTTTGAGATTTCCAATTAGCTCGTCAAGTGACATGCTTGAAAGATCTTTAGATTCTTCAATGGCCGTCACTTTTGCTCTCCACTTCGGATGGAGTGCTCTAAGGAATTTCCTGACAAAGTTCTTGCTACAAAAAGATTCATCAAGTGATTTAAGAGAAGTAATGATAATATTAAACCTAGCAAATGCACTATCAATGATCTCATCTTCAGGGATAACATATTGTTCATATTGTTGAACAAGAAGATCAATTTTGTTATCCTTGACTTGTGAGTTTCCTTGATGAGTGATTATTAAAGATTGCCAAATTTCTTTTGCGGTTTTGCACATAAAGACTCTTTCATACTCCTTTCTAGGTAAAGCATTGTAAAGCATCATTTTTGCCTCATTATTTTTAGCAATCAACTTCTTTTGCTCATCACTATGACGAGCAAGTGAAGTATCCTCATCCCGACCACTTGTGATATCTTTTATTATAGCTTTATGATCATCTTCTATAATAATATACCATAGATCTATGTCTATTGATTTCACATAAGTTTCAAAGCGTTTTTTCCAATATATAAAACCATTTGGTTCAAATAGTGGTGGTCTTTGCATAGATTGCCCTTCTTTGAAGTTTTCAAAATCCATGGATCGTTTCAAGTTTTAAAATACAATATATTTTAAAAATCTTGAGGAACGTAGCTCTTGATGCCAATTGTAGAAAACTAGAACGAGGGTTGAATAGTTTTACCATTTTAAAATTTATTTGCTTTGAATACTTAGTGTGAATTCAACTAAAGCAAATAACAAACAATAAATAATATGCAAGTAAAGAAAGAAACGATCAAACCACAACACGATTGTTTATAGTTGTTCGGTCTACAAGGACTCTTTTCCTTGCCCTACTCCACTCCCCGAGTCTCTAACTCGAGAGTTTTTCTTCACTAATCAACAAGCTCCCTTCTTGGCGGAGAAAACCTTTACAAACGTCGCTTACACTTTTTCCGGTACAAAGCTAAATACCGAGTTCTTTTACAAGGGTACAACCACTCCCGTCACACTATGTATTTTGAGGACTAAAATACTAACCGATCACTACAGAGGTTTTATGATTGTTTGGTACAAACAATGATGTGTGAACAACAACAATTCACACATCCGTCCTTGTACCTGTTTGGTTCCCACACAGCATATCTTCACAAATCTTAACCAAATCTAACCAAGATATTTCCATATCTTTCCAAGGATTCATTGAGTAAGGATCTAAACAAGATATTCATGATATCTTCAAATGATCTTCAAAATATCCTAAAGATTTCAAAGTGATGCATGCCATGATGTCATAATACATTTCCATTTTTAGATTAAAATGTATATGAAAGTAAACTTGTAAAATGTATATGAAAGTGAACATGTAAAATGTATATGCTAGTTAGGTGATGTTTTGTGTTTATGAAAGACTTGTGACTATTTATGTAAAAGACTTAACTATATTTATGTTTTGCTAAAAATAAAGTTTATAATTGTCGATATAATTGCTATAATTGTTATATAGCAACCGCTGCCCTAAAAGTAAGCTAGTCTCGGAACCTTGTGGGGTTAGGAGTAAAGCATCCCAATCCATTGTCTCGTTGCCAATTAGAGTAGAGCCAAAGGCAGCTATCGCGATGAATTGTTACAATGTGTGCTCTTCTTGTCCTACCGGTCGGGTTGCTGGACTGGTTGTTAGCGGAGAAGTCAATATCGTAAAGGCAGATGTAGTAGGGGTTGCGGACGGTACACGACTTGGTAACAAAATATAGCAAAGATCGTAAAATATAAATAACGTTTTTTAGACGATATTTGTATTAACACACATAGTACTTATATTGGTTGGATTATTGATTCAGGAGCTAGTCAGCACATCACTTTTTGTGCTAAACATCTTTTTGATTTAATGGATGTCACACATCTTAATCTTACTGTTGCACAGGTTAAACAAATTGGTTGTTATAAATTGGAGATGATTTAATAATAAAAGATGTGTTGGTTGTTCCTGATTATCATTTGAGTCTTTTATCTGTTCATAAACTTTCAAAAGAAAATAATGTTGTTGTCAGTTTTAATGATAAAGTTTGCAAAATTAAGGATTTAACTCAAAAGTTCCTGAAGGGGACTGGTAGTGAGAGAGGAGGCCTTTATTTTTTTGATGAAGGTAAGAGAGTGAATAACAGTAATATTAAAAGTTGTGTTATGTCAAATTGTATTTGGCATAATAGACTTGGCCATACCTCTGATCAAGTCTTGACTATTTTAAAGAATAAAATTAAAGATCTTAATCAAACCATTTCTGGACCATGTGAAATATGTCATAAAGCTAAACAGACTAGGGAACCTTTTCATTTAAGTGATCATAAGTCTAAAAATTTGGGTGATCTTGTTCACTTAGATGTTTGGGGTCCATATAAAGTGACAAGTAGGGATGGTTTTAGATTCTTTCTTACTGTTGTTGATGATTACACTAGAGTTGTTTGGGTGTTTTTGATGAAAAATAAAAGTGAAGTGTTTGATCATATTGTTGGATTTTGTCAGCTGATTAAAAATCAGTTTGAAAAAACTATCAAAGTTTTTAGAAGTGATAATGGAACATAATTTGTAAATAAAAAATTTGAAAGTTTTTTCTTAAATAATGGGATTCTTCATCAAACCACTTGTGCTTACACACCCCAGCAAAATGGTGTAGCGGAAAGAAAGTATAGGCATTTATTAAATACTGCTAGAGCCCTCATGTTTCAGGGGGGCTTGCCTTTAAACATGTGGACTAAATCTATTCTAACTGCAACTTATCTAATCAACAGGTTACCAACTGTTGTGTTGTCTGGTAAAAGTCCTTATGAAATGATTTATAAAATTGAACCTAGTCTCCTACATTTAAGGTGTTTTGGCTGTTTAAGTTTTTCTACTGTTTTAAATGAACCTGATAAGTTTGGTGCAAGATCTGACGAGTGTGTACTTGTTGGATATGCTTTTGATAAAAAAAAAAGGATATAAATTGTTTAATCTTGATCAAAAGAAATTTGTTTTTTCTTAAGATGTAAAGTTTTATGAAACTGTGTTTCCTTTTAAAAACAGTTCTTTTACTAAATATTTTGTATTTGAAGAAAATGGTATTAATAATTTGAACTTTTTTGATGAAGAAAATGATAGCAGTCATAGCAGCCTTAGGTCTGATGATCGCAATGATGATAAGGGAGATAGTGCAGATAGCAACAACAAATCTGCACCTAATAACAATACTCCTAAACCTAATATCAACACTGTAGATGAAGTGCTAGTGATAAAGGTAATGTGCAGGCTGATAAAGCTGGTCCTGATATCACTGGTAGTACTTCTAGTAGGAAGGATACTAGGACAAAAGAGTATGCAACTGAAACCTCTGTTTCTGATGGCATACAGAGTACTTGTTTAAATGATGATGATTATACATCTGAGGGTGAAGACTTGGATATGTTTGGTCATATGTTTAAGTCACCATCTAAATTTGAGTCACCAGAACCAGTAGTTGGTCAAACTATTAGAAGGACTAGTAGGATGACTGCTTTACCATCTAAATACAAAGATTTTGTGCTTAATAAAAATCTTAAATATGGTATTGATAAAGTAGCCAATTACTCAAACTTAAGTTTGGATAATTTTGTGTTTACCACTAATCTGAATAAGATTCATGAGCCAACTACCTATGAAGAGGCTATTAAAGATAGCAGATGGGTAGATGCAATGAATCAGAATATAGAAGCCTTAAACATAAATGGAACTTGGGTAATAACTGAGTTACCTGATGGTAGAAAAGCTATAGGTTATAAATGGATTTTCAAAGTTAAATATAAAGCTAATGGTGAGGTTGAAAGGTTTAAGGCTATGCTAGTATCCAAAGGTTTTAATCAAAGAGAAGGTCTTGATTATGAGGAGACTTTTTCTCCTGTTGTGAAAATTGTGACTGTTAGATGTATTTTGAGTATTGCTGTGAACAATCAATGGCCTTTATTTCAACTTGATATTAATAATGCCTTCTTGTATGGTGAATTAGAGGAGGATGTTTACATGACAATACCAGAAGGGTTTTCTAATAAAAATGATAAAAGAGTTTGTAAATTGGTTAAGTCATTATATGAGTTAAAACAAGCACCAAGAAAATGGAATGAAAAATTGACTTTTTTTTAATTGAAAATGGTTTTGTTCAAAGTCTTAATGATTTTTCATTGTTTATCAAAATTGATAAAGGTGTTGTTCTTGTTTTACTCATATATGTTGATGATATCATTTTGACTGGTAATAATCTTGATAAGATTAATAAGTTTAAACAGTTTTTGGGAACAAAATTTTTAATAAAGGACTTGGGAAAGTTGAAGTTCTTTTTAGGTATAGAAGTTTTGGATACTTCATCTGGTATTTGTTTAACTCAAAGGAAGTATTGTACTGAATTGTTGTCAGAATTTGGTATGACGGGTTGCAAAAATTGTAGTACTCCTATTGAGGTAAACCCAGATAACAAGAAAGTTGTGTCTAAGTTTGGTGATGATGAGCCTTTAACTGGTATTACTAACTATCAAAAGTTAGTTGGTAAATTGATCTACTTGACTATGACTAGACCTGATATTTCATATGTTGTGCATTGTTTAAGCCAAGTAATGCATAGTCCTATGAAATCTCATTTGAGGTTGGCCTTTAGAGTGTTGAGGTATATTAAAAAAGAACCTGGTTTGGGAATCACTTTTAATAGAAGTGATAATGTTGATATGAGAGTCTATGTTGACTCAGATTGGGCTAATTGTAAGATTACTAGAAGATCTATAACTGGGTACTCTGTGTTTCTTGGAAATAGTCTTGTTTCTTGGAAAAGTAAGAAACAAGCTGTTGTTTCCAGGTCCTCAACTGAGGCAGAGTACAGGGCTATGTGTAATGTTTGTTGTGAAGTGATGTGGATTACTAAGATCTTAACTAATCTGCAGGTGAATGTTAGTTTACTTGTGGAAATGAGTTGTGATAACAACTCTGCTATTCAAATTTCTGCAAATCATGTGTTACATGAAAGAAGCAAGCATTTTGATATTGATTTGTTTTTCCCGAGGGAAAAAATTGCTAATGGGTTTATAAAGCCTGTGAAAGCGAAGTCTAAAGATAAAATTGTAGACTTGTTCACTAAAGGGCTTTCTATTACTGACCATAACAAGTTTTGTGCAGCTCTTGGTTTTTTGAATGTTTTTTTCCAGGTTTAGCTTATGGTGGAGTGTTAAAAGGAATAAGCTCAACCTGTTATAGCTAAAAAACATGGGACTTAGAGTCATTCCAAGATAGTCAAAGCTAAAAGTGTTCCCGCCATATTCAAGAAGGGCTGAAGTTGTAAAGTTGATGTACCAAAGTGAAAGATCAGAAGGACTAATGTGCAAAGACTTTTCTAGCTGCTATATAAGGAGTCAACACAGTGAAAACTCCTCATTATTGCTGTGTGAAATCTTGCGATATTCTCTAAGTGTTGTCTTAGTTGTTATTGTTAGGTTTTGATCAAGAAATTCTTATATTCACTTTTCTCTTAAGTTTTGTAAAGAATAATTTGCCAAGTTTTGGCTGAGTAATAATAGGGTTTTGGCCGTTTAATAGCCACGTATTTTTTCAAATATACCGTTTTGTTACGCGTATTATTTTCCATTCCACTTTATGTTGTGTACTTTAATGTTTTGTTCCAATTTGAACGTATGTTTACAGGCAACCGGCTAAATTTGTATAAAACCGAAAAAAGCCTAAGTGGCATATTTAATTTTTGAGTAAATTACATGGATCGTCCTTCGGGTTTGTCCCATGTTGCATCTAAAATCCCCGGTGGTTTCATATTTCATTGACAGTCTTATTTTTACGAAAATTTAAATTTTTTTTAATTACGAAAATTTTTATAAACTTTTAAATTACGAAGATTTTTAATTTTTTTTTATATTACGAAAATCTTTATAAACTTTTAAATAACGAAAATTTTAATAAACTTTTTTTACTTTTTTATTTTAAATTATGAAATTTTTTATAAACTTTTAAATTACGAAAATTTTTATAAACTTTTTTTGTAAATTACGAGAGTTTTTATAAACTTTTAAATTACGAAAAATTTTATGAACTTTTTTTTAAATTACGAAATTTTTATAAACTTTTAAATTACGAGAATTTTCATAGAATTTTTTTAAATTACGAAAATTTTTATAAACTTTTTTTGGTTTTTTTTTAATTCCGACTTTTTTTAAAAAAAATTTGTTTTATTTTTTTTAATTACGAAAATTTTTAAAAACTTTTAAATTACGAAAATTTTATAAACTTCTTTTTTATTTTTTTTATTACGAAATTTTTTATTAACTTTCAAATAAAAATGAAACTTTTTAAATTTTAAGAAATGAAAATAATTTATAAAAACCGTTAATGAACCTAGAAAAATTTGAAATTTTTTTAAAAAAACTGTTAACGAAACTTTTAAAAATTTTATGATATGAAAATAGTTTAGTCATATATTTTAGAGTAAATTGCAAAAATCGTCCCTGTGGTTTGCTCAGATTGCAAAAAACGTCCCTGTGGTTAGCTAATTGCAGGCGGCCTCCCTGTGGAGGAAACTTTTCATCATTTTGGTCTCTTCTTTTTAACTGGCGTTAAATGAATCTGTTAGAAGTTACACGTTTAGCCCTTGTGGCCCATGACCATTGCAGCGTCCATCCTTTTTTCGCAAAAAACGTTCTTGTGGTCCCTTTTTTTGTGTTTTCGTCCGTTTTTTTACGATTTACTCTGATTTTTTACGTTTTAGTCTGTTTTTTTACGTTTTCGTTTGTTTTTTTTACGTTTTTGTCAGCTTTTTTTTATGTTTTCGTCCGTTTCTTTACATTTTCGTCCCTATTTTTTTGTTTTCGTCCGTTTTTTTACGTTTTCGTCTTTTTTTTGACGTTTTTGTACGTTTTTACTCGTTTTCGCGTGTTTTCGTCCGTTTTTTTATACGATTTACTCCCATTTTTTACGTTTTCGTCTATTTTTTGACGTTTTTGTTTGTTTTTTTACGTTTTTGTCAGTTTTTTTTTTATGTTTTCGTCCGTTTTTTTATGTTTTCGTCTGTTTCTTTACATTTTCGTCCGTATTTTTTTGTTTTCGTCCGTTTTTTTACGTTTTTGTCTTTTTTTTACGTTTTCGTACGTTTTTACTCGTTTTCGTCCGTTTTCGCGTATTTTCATCCGTTTTTTTACGATTTACTCTGATTTTTTACGTTTTTGCGTATTTTTTGACGTTTTCGTTTGTTTTTTTTACGTTTTCGTCCGTTTTAATAGGTGAAAACGAGTAAAAACGTACAAAAACGAAAAAAATAGACGAAAACGTAGAATAATGTCAAAAAAAAACACACAAAAATGTCAAAAAATAGACGAAAACATAAAAAAATGGATGAAAACAAAAAAAATAAGGACGAAAATGTAAAGAAACGGACGAAAACATAAAAAACTGACGAAAATATAAAAAAACAAACGAAAACGTCAAAAAATAGACGAAAACGTAAAAAATCGGAGTAAATCGTAAAAAAAGGACGAAAACACGCGAAAACGGATGAAAACGAGTAAAAACGTACAAAAACGTAAAAAAATAGACCAAAACGTAAAAAAAAATAGACGAAAACAAAAAAATACGGACGAAATGGCAAACAAACGGACGAAAACATAAAAAAAATAGATGAAAACGTAAAAAAACAGACGAAAACGTAAAAAAATAAACGAAAACGTCAAAAAATAGACGAAAACGTAAAAAATCAAAGTAAATCGTAAAAAAACGGACGAAAACACGCGAAAACGGACGAAAACGAATAAAAACGTCAGAAAATAGACAAAAACGTTAAAAAAAACGGACGAAAACAAAAAAATACGTACGAAAATGTAAAGAAACGGACGAAAACATAAAAAAAGCGGACGAAAACGTAAAAAAAAACGAAAACGTCAAAAAATAGTCGAAAACGTAATAAATCAGAGTAAATCGTAAAAAAAGGACGAAAACACACGAAAGTGGACGAAAACGCGTAAAAACAGACCACAGGGACGTTTTTGCAAAATAAGGATGGACGCTGCAATGGTCATGGGCCACAAGGGCTAAACGTGTAACTTCTAACGGATTCATTTAACGCCAGCTAAAAACGAGGGACCAAAATGATGAAAAGTTTCCTCCACAGGGAGGCCGCCTGCAATTAGCTAACCACAGGGACTTTTTTGCAATCTGAGCAAACCACAGGGACGATTTTTCCAATTTACTCTAAATTTTATAAAGTTTACTTTTAGTAATAAAAACTGTTAACGAAACTTTTTTAAATTCTATGAAATGAAAATAGTTTAGTCATAACAGTGCTTATAAATTCTATTAGGGACAGTAGATGTAAAAAATTAAATTTTTATTTTTAAAAATTAGTTTTATGGACAGTAGATTTAATCTTGTAATTTCTATTTATTAAAATTCCATTTTTATTTTGAAAATTAGTTTTAGGGATTAAAGATGCAATTTTGGACAAACCATGAGGACAATCCATGTAAATTTAACTTAGTGGAAATCCAATCTGGCGGTACATGTGGCATTAACAAGTTAGGTTTCGGGTAAACAAATTCGAGCGGGCAAATTGAAATAAAACATGAAAGTATACAACATAAAGTGGAACGTAAAATAGTATGCGTATCAAAACGGTACATTTTAAAAAGTATGTGGCTATTTAACGGCAAAACCCATAATAATAAGTGAACCAAGGGGTGGTTGGCTGGGTTTATAATCAAATTAGGTTGTTTTAGGCTTGGGTTTATAATCAAATCATGTTGTTTTAGGCTTTGGTTTATATGTTTTTACAGAAGCTTTAAACAACAATTCGTACAATAATTTTAAAAGAAAACACTTGAAATGAAAGAGTACAACAAAACAACTAACTTGAACAAGGCTTGACGGAGTGAGGCAACCTAAGGGGGCGATAAGGCCTGGATCGCCCCTCAGGTAGCCCCAAACACCGCCCCCCCCAAACTTTTTGCACCTCAGGCGATATACATAAGTCGCCACTTATTTCTGCAACTTGTGTACTTGCTTCTATTTAATATGTATATTTAATAGCAATGTTTTGTTGAAAGTGGTGTACTTTCTGTACTTGTATGCTATTTAATACTTTATATACATAAATAAGTCGCCCCTTATTTTGCTGTACACACACATCTTTTTTTTGAGGAACAACTCTGATGGCGCCACATGGCCGAGTCGCCTTCCTGGTAGCCCCATCCCTAGCACAACAAAACAACTAACTTGAACAATGGTTAATTTGAAACCGTAGAAGATTGTATTTTCTACCCGAATTGCAATGGATGAGCACTCATTGATCATATATATTTGAGATCCTAATTTTTTGTGTGTGAGTGGGTATGAGTAATGGAAAAGAAACTACGAGTAATAAAAATTGAAACACAATCAAGGGTAAGTAGATTTGCGGGGAAATCACAAGCACGACCATTATGATGATAGTGATGGCAACAATATTTGGTATGGTTTAATCAATGTAAATGTAAAGAAACTATAGAGAAGAAGAATGGGATGGGTTGGTGGGTCTGACTTTGACCAAACTTTTCTTTGTTTTTCTTGCTTTTTTGTTCACAAAATCACAACACGCGTCCCGTTCCTAGGTCCCGTTCACAACACATGTTTGATAATATAGTTTTTGTTCACAATTGCTTTTGACAAAATAGCTAAATATCTAAGTTACCACAAAATGGTTAAGACTATAAGACCTTGCAAATACTGTTGCGAGCCACTTCCTTGGTCCGCAAAAACTCTATAGTTTGTGAACCCTAAAGTGCAGTGGTGCGCGCAAAGCACGATTTTTTTTGTAAACCCAAATATGCAAAGTGTTCTACAACCTTATTTGCGAAACTCTTGGCTATGTTGGGATGCACCCAGGTTTTTGGCTACTTTGCCAAAACTAGTTACCATTTTTTTTCCTTGTTTAACCAAGTTCCATGTAAAAATTGTACTGATTTTTTATTTAATTTATTATTATTCTTTTTTAATATTTGTATAAAATTTGACGGTTGAACATGAACCAAGCGGAATTCAACCGTAAAGAGCCCTGTGGTCACACATTGGTCTTCTTTTCACCACCAAGTTCAATCATTGTGAGATTTTTAAATTGTTCACCGCATGCAATATCTTTAAAACCATAGTAATATTAGTCAAGATCTTATGGTATTTCAGCAAAGTCAAACTAGTACGGTGTCTACAAGGGTAAAACTACTAAAGCCGTTATTTTGGGCCCCCGAATATTGAAGGCCTCACTTTTTTAATGCCGTTTATGAATATACAATCGATCACATATTTTTTAGAGTATCATCTTGAGGTCTCAATATATAAAAGCCCCGGTTACTAAAACTGCTAAAATTATTAAGAATGTTTGCTTAGTTTTTGTTTATTTTTTAAATTCATACTATTAAGTCCTTATTTCATTTTAAGAAACACGGCTAGGTCTATCTTTTTACTTTATAAAATGATAAATTGAGCTTAAGTGCTACAAATTCTAATGACTTTTAGCCAATATTGTAAACAAATTAAACGTAATCACTCACCAATAGCGTTTTAATGAATGAAAAAGAATAAGCTATTTTTCATTGAACAAACATGAATATCGTTGTCACTTTGTTAGTGTTCATATTAGTTCGTTTGTTCGGTTAAACCTTGACTAACGAGCATGAACAAGCCTTGTTAGTATTGGTTCGGTTCTTTAGCCCTACTTTTAGAGTCTCATAATATTTTTTGTTTGATAACAGGATGTTCTATTAATCTAATGCACCGAAAAGCTAATATTAAGAGAAAAAATAATACTAATAAAAATTGATAAATTTCAAAAAGGCTATAGGTGATGAGTGAAATAAATAATCATATTACATAAATAAACGCAGCGGATAAACATCACCATACAACGGATCCATAGTGCCATATGATCAATCAAATAGAATAAACACATAAACAAGTGAAATATACCTTTGAAGCGTGATCCGGGAGTCACCTACAATATGTATGTGTCGACTTGTATATAAAACCCCAAGAGATCAATTAGGTTGATCTCCTCTATGTGTATCCACACTACACGTCCTTGATCACCACACGATGCTAGTCTTGGCCCCGTAACAATAATTCTTGCAACAACCTACACTAGATTATATCAAGAAAAGATCAAAAACACAAACCCTAGAGGTGTGTTTGTTTGTGCCGTGACCTAGAGGGGAGGAGAGGAAGGAGGAGAGTTTTAATTATGATTGATAATTGATTTGACCAAATCTCTTTGATCTTATCAATTACTATCTTACATTAAAGCCCCTAAACAAGCTCCATAATCCTCTTTAATCCTTCCATATGGCCGGCCACATTAAGGGCCCACAATGGGCTTGCCCGTTGTTGGCCCAGTCCAAAAACACTAAGTCTAACTTAGTATTTAATGGCCCGTTATCGATCTCGAGTTACGTAGTCGTTTATATATTGTAAATACGATAAATACAATCTATAAAATGGTGTCTCTGTGTATAAGTGTGTGACCCCATAGGCTCACATATGTCTAGCCATATAATTAGTGATTATGACACGAGCATACTCCAACAGCTCCCACTTGCGACGTCATAATAATCAAGTAATTATACAAGCAATGGTTAGCGTCTAGCAACACGCCAAAGCCCCTAGAAATATGTGAGGGTAGTTTCTTAAACATCTCATTTCAGATGGTTTATATGTCATCTATCCTTTTGTTACAGATACCGTGTTGAATATTAGACATGGATTAAAAGTCATTCTAATAGTTCAACTATTATGTTTCTCGATATAGATATTGAACTAGATTACCAAGTGGATTTAAGATTCATCTTAATCCCAGTTGGGTACGGCCATACAAACATCTGTTCAATTCATCGAGGGGCCCAATAGTATCTAACTCCAAAACATGTGGAGGAACAAATCCTGTTTTGACTACACGTGTCATTCACATGCTTCATATCACTCCTGATAATGGCCTTTATAACTACCTTATTCAGGACAGCGTTTAACCATATCAAGGAATGAAATTCCACACATGCAAGACCTGCTTGCATCTCAAGTCTAAGGATAAGAGACAAAACCTCTTGCGAGATTCACTATTGACGACGATCCATGTAGTGAATTCTCGTAGGTTGGGTCAATCCAATGTTCATCACAATGAACAACATGTGAGTTTGGCAAATGAATCACCAATACGCTCACATTTGCCTTAATTTGATGATACTCCCGTATCGTCAATCGACAATGGATAATTTTAGAACAATTAAATTATTCATGGATTAAACATGCAAATATAGAACACAGTTGATATGAAATGAAAACGATCATAACCAGTACATCAATTCATTATAATTATAAACTGTTTAACGTTCCAATTATTCAAATACTAAAAAATACAGATCTACATGAGACTACTAGCTGGTCTAAGTCCAATGCTCCTAGCATGTTCGACATGTTTGGCACAAGGCATTGGTTTCGTAAAAGAATCAGCTATGTTGTCATCTGTATGAACTTTGAGAAGACGAATATCACCACTTTTGATTACTTCTCGAATGTAGTGAACTTTCCGACGAAAATGTTTGGCACCCTTTTGAACACCTGGTTCGTTGGCTATGATAATGGCACCTGTATTGTCACAGTACATATCCATAGGTCGTTCATTGCTGGGGACAACGCCAAGCCCAGAAATGAATTTACGTATCCAAATCGCCTCCATAGCAGCTTCAGAAGCAGCAATGTATTCAGCTTCTGTAGAGGACATCGCGATAGTGCTTTGTTTGGCACTCTTCCAGTCAACAGCACCTCCGTTCATGATGAAAACATATCCCGTTTGGGATTTGGTGTCATCACGATCCGTCTCCCAGCCTGCATCAGTGTAACAAGTAACACCGAGCTCACGCTTGACATCACCACCATAAACAAGAAACATATCTTTAGTATTTCGTAGATACTTTAGTATGTTCTTAACAGCAGTCCAGTGACATTCTCCTGGATCCTGTTGAAATCTACTCGTTAGGTTCTGAGAGAACGCTACATCAGGTCTAGTGCATCTAACCGCATACATTATGGATCCCACAGCCGAAGCATACGGGATTCCCTTCATCCTCTTCACCTCATCAGGTGTGGAGGGTCCTTGAGCTTTACTCAATATTGTATTTGGTTGCATTGGAAGATTTCCACGTTTGGAATCTTGCATCCTAAATCGCTTCAGGATTTTGTCAATGTATGCACTTTGACATAAGCCGATTAATCGTTTTGATCTATCACGATAGATTTTGACTCCAAGTATGTACGCGGCTTCTCCTAGATCTTTCATGGCAAAGCAATTTCCAAGCCAGGATTTTACATCTTGTAGCATTGGAATGTTGTTTCCCATGAGCAATATGTCATCGACATATAAGATTAGGAACACGACTATACTTCCACTAGTTTTCATGTATACACATGGCTCATCGAGATTTTGAGTGAAACCAATCTTCTTGATTTCATCGTCAAATCTCTTATTCCAACTTCTAGATGCTTGCTTTAATCCATAAATGGATCTTTGAAGCTTGCATACTTTAGTTGGATGTTTAGGATTCACGAAGCCCTCGGGTTGTACCATATAAACGTCTTCGTTCAGGTGGCCGTTCAAGAAAGCTGTCTTGACATCCATTTGCCAAATCTCATAGTCATAGTACGCTGCTATGGCTATAAGAATCCTAATAGCTTTTACGTCTGCAACAGGCGAGAAGGTTTCTTCATAGTCAACCCCGTAGGTTTGAGTGAAACCTTTTGCTACTAGACGAGCTTTGTAGGTGTGTACTTTTCCATCCATGTCGGTCTTCTTTTTGAAGAGCCACTTGCTCCCAACGGTTTTAGCGTTAGGAGGTAGGTCAACTTCGACCCAGACATCGTTGTCTTTCATGGATTTCATCTCCGCATTCATAGCTTCGATCCATTTATCGTGTTCAGGACTCGATAATGCATCTCGATAGTTAGCGGGTTCACCATGATCCCCTAACTCATGTTCCTCAGCATCGACATAGAAACCATATCGCTCAGGTGCTTGAGGTATCCTTGCGGATCTACGAATGGGAGCAGCATCTTGATGAGTTTCAACATTTTCATGTTCAATCTCATTTTGATGTTCACTAGTGTTACCAGAAGGTTGTGCATCTTCCTCTTGAATTTCATCAAGGTCTACATTGCTCCCACTTGCTTCTTGTGAAATGAGACGGTTCTCAAGAAACTCAGCATTCCGGGCAACAAATATTTTGTTCTCGGGTGGGTAGTAGAAATAGTAACCCATCGTTTCCTTTGGGTATCCTACAAAGATACACTTGATAGCTCTGGGCTCAAGTTTGTCAGGTGAGTCTCGTTTCACGAGAGCCTCACAACCCCAGACTCTCAAGTACGACAATTTAGGGACCTTCCCATGCCATATTTCGTATGGTGTCTTGTCTACCTTCTTGGTTGGAACCATATTGAGAATGCGTGCAGCAGACTCTAGAGCATAACCCCAAAAGGACATTGGCAATGTTGTTAGACTCATCATGGATCGAACCATGTCTAGCAAGGTTCGATTTCTCCTTTCAGATACACCATTATGTTGTGGTGTATATGGAGGAGTGAATTGTGAGACAATCCCACACCTTTTTAGATGATCTAAAAACTCTAGACTCATATATTCACCTCCTCGATCTGATCGAAGGGCTTTTATGGTCTTGCCTAGTTGATTTTCCACTTCATTTTGAAAAACTTTGAACATTTCAAAAGCTTCATGTTTATGTTTAATTAAGTAAACATAACCATATCGACTGAAATCATCAGTAAAAGTAATGAAGTAGTTAGCTCCTTCCCTTGACATTGTTCTAAATGGGCCACATACGTCAGTATGTATGAGTCCAAGTAGATCTTCAGCTCTTTCTCCTACATGGGAGAAGGGCTTTCGTTCCATTTTACCAGATATACAAGAAATGCATTTATCAAACGACTCAGGGTCGGTTGACTCTAAAAGCCCATCGTGTTGCAGCTTTGTAATGCGTTTCTTGTTTATGTGACAAAGACGACAATGCCATAGGTAAGTGGAATCTAAATTATGTTTAGATTTCTTATTGCTAACATTATATATAGAACTATCGTTTGAAATAGAATCACGCATATCAATTTCAAAAATACCATCACGAGGAATAGCATTAAAATAAAAAATATTATCCTTAGAAACTGAAATGCCAAAATCCGTAAATGTATGAATGAAACCATCATCCTTCAAACGAGAAAGTGAAACAACACCTCTAGTAATAGTAGGTGCAAAATGGCAATTATTTAAAACAATAACTAAACCATTAGGGAGGATGAGATCAAAGCTCCCTATTGCTTCGACAGCTGCACGGTTGCCATTACCAACGTACAGGTTCAAAGCTCCATGCTTCAACTTTCTGCTTCCCCTAAGCCCCTGCACATTATTACAAATGTGAGTGCCACAACCAGTATCATATACCCATGATTTGTTAGGAAAAGTATAGAGTTCTATAGTGAAGATACCTGATGTGCTAGCTACGCTAGCTTTGTTCTTCTTCAACTCTTCCAGGTAGGTCGGACAGTTCCGCCTCCAGTGCCCCTTCTTTCCACAATGGTGACAAAGGGTGTCCTTAGCCGGGTGCTCCTTCTTAGCAGGTGGGGGGATCTTAGGTTGGGGGGCATAAGCAAGCTTATACTTGCCCTTCACTTGTCCCTTGCCTTTTGCCTTCGGCTTCTTCTTCTGGATTCGTCCTTCCTTTATAGCTAGGACCATAGGAGCCTTCTTGGGCATTCCTTTCTCTGCAAGTTTCAGCATGTTATGCAGCTCAGGAATGGTCTTGCCCATGCTGTGCATGTTGTAGTTTTGCACAAACTGATCATAATCCTTTGACAGTGAGGTCAGTATCAAGCTCACTCCAAGGATCTGAGGCATGGGGTATCCAAGACGCTCCATTTGGTCAAGGTAGCCCTTCATTTTCATGACGTAGCTACTGACCGTTTGGCCCTCCTCCTGCTTGCAGGCATGAAAAGCTTTGACTGTATCAAACAATTCTTGCTCTGCTTGTTGCTCGAACATTGTTTTTAGTTCAGTCAACATGTCAAATGCTCGAAGGTCCTCCAAGTTCTTTTGGAGCTCGGGGGTCATGCTAGCAAGCATAAGACAAGCCACTTCTTGTTGTTCTTGAACCCTACGAGAGTAGGCGTTGCGAACAGCAACAGTAGCTGTAGCAGGAGGTGCATCAGGTAGAGGCCCTTCCAGATGGTAAAACTTTTGTTCAGCCTTAAGGACAATCCTAAGGTTGCGATACCAGTCCAAAAAGTTGTTACCATTCAATTTCTCTTTTTCAAGAATTGATCTGATGTACGAGTTGTTCGTGGTTTGATTAGGAGTTGTCATCTACAAAACAAACAAAGTTCAAATTTTAGTAAGTTTCAATAATTAATCCTTTTTAAAATTAACTACCCAAGTTTAAGCATATTAAAACAATTAATTTTACGAAAAGGCTAAGATCCTCATTGAGGTTTGACCATTAATGCAGTTGATCTACTAGAAATGGTGGATTCAATAGGTAGGTAACGTCGACCAATTGCATTACATGTGCAACTCTTAGATCTTTATGGGACTCATGGCACTAGTGAACAAGCAACTAGTGTCAAGCTGGCATGTTTAGTCCCATCTTTTCCTCGGGTAAGGGTCTGACCACACTACTCGATTAAGTCATCCAATTTGAAAACTGTGAGAATAATCCTAGGTCTGACCATGGAAAATAGTCACCTTGGGTTACAATTCAACCTAGGTCTGACCAGATGCTAAAAGGTAATTGCAAGTGTTCTCATAATTGGACGGCATGACTTAAATTTTGACGGGTAAATTGTTTTGATGTGAATCAAAAACGTGTACGAAAGAAGCATGCATTCATTCTTCGTAGCACAAGTTAAAAACTTTTCTTAACTTAAGTCTAATCATTGTTTTAATTTATGTGTGTCAAGTTTTCCATTTCAAGACTAATATATATATCCTATGTGGATTATTATTTAGTTTGGACAATACAAATAAATAAATAAACAAACAATCTCAACCGGTTTAAGTGTTGTTTATATAGAAAACAATGATTTTAAGTTTCAAATCATATTTAAACTTAGTTAAACTAAATCATAAGACTTAGTTCAAAATGGTTTATGTTTTGTTTTAAGTTTTATGAAAACAATTTTCGTTTTTCATGTAGTCACAACCATACAAAAAACAACCAAACAAACATACAACCACAATATGCAAAGCCTCAACCGATGAAAATCCTATGCTTGGTCTTGTGAGCCATCACAAGAACCAAGAGTCAACTAGGGACTTATATCACAACCACATGGAGGGCTCCCACTTGCTCCAAGACAATCATGAGCAAGTAAAAGGCCCATTATGCACTTGAACTTCAGTTTCTGTCAGCCCAGTTTTTCTGTTTTGCAAGGCCCAAAAGCCCAGGAAGATCACCTCCTCATGATTCGGCCCAGTTGACAAAGTTGTAGCCCTATATCTTGTGGACCTGCACCAAAAATTTTAGAAAAAAATACCTTACCAATCAGCAGGTAATCACGTTTTCCCAACAGGTGTCCAGCAGCAACTTTCAGTCTACAACTCTTCAATCTTTCGCCTTTTGCTTCCAAGCTCTTGTTTACAATACATATAAAGTAAAATACAACTAATCTACTTTGTATCTACTGTAAAATGCCCAAACATTGGCAAAACCAAAATTTAAATACATTACAAAAGTGCCGAAACAATGGCAAACCCCAAAACATGAAAAACCAACCAACAATCACAATCACAACGCACAAGTGGTCTAGGTTTTCATCGGCTTTGCATATGAACACATAATAATACATTCAAATAAAGATTATTACATGGTGTTGGCTAACTCCATGGACAAACATGCATGTATTTGCCATGGATAACAAAATAAATAGCAAGAAATAAATTGTTAGCCAACGAATCGAAGAAATAATTAACAAGAATTAAAACCCCGAATGGTACGCGTGACAAATGGCCAAAGACTCAAACCCCACTGATGTTAGGACCTTCTTAACACCATTTTACCACAGAAAAATAAGCCTCATGGGCTGATTTGAAATCGGGTTAAAAATCTTCCAAAAAACGCGTTTTTAGGCCATTTTACGGGTACCGATCAAGTAAATAAACAACGTATGCATAACAAATGGCCATAGGATCAAAAAGTCCAGATCTTAAGACCTTAATTAAGTCGACATATTCAGAATATTCAAGCCCTAGGGGCTGTTTTAAAATCACACTTTTAAATCCATTAAAGAACAACGTTTTTAGCCATTTTTACGCATACAAGATGATCATATGACAACATATGATGGCTCGTGATACCACTATAGGTGATGAGTGAAATAAATAATCATATTACATAAATAAACGCAGCGGATAAACATCACCATACAACGGATCCATAGTGCCATATGATCAATCAAATAGAATAAACACATAAACAAGTGAAATATACCTTTGAAGCGTGATCCGGGAGTCACCTACAATATGTATGTGTCGACTTGTATATAAAACCCCAAGAGATCAATTAGGTTGATCTCCTCTATGTGTATCCACACTACACGTCCTTGATCACCACACGATGCTAGTCTTGGCCCCGTAACAATAATTCTTGCAACAACCTACACTAGATTATATCAAGAAAAGATCAAAAACACAAACCCTAGAGGTGTGTTTGTTTGTGCCGTGACCTAGAGGGGAGGAGAGGAAGGAGGAGAGTTTTAATTATGATTGATAATTGATTTGACCAAATCTCTTTGATCTTATCAATTACTATCTTACATTAAAGCCCCTAAACAAGCTCCATAATCCTCTTTAATCCTTCCATATGGCCGGCCACATTAAGGGCCCACAATGGGCTTGCCCGTTGTTGGCCCAGTCCAAAAACACTAAGTCTAACTTAGTATTTAATGGCCCGTTATCGATCTCGAGTTACGTAGTCGTTTATATATTGTAAATACGATAAATACAATCTATAAAATGGTGTCTCTGTGTATAAGTGTGTGACCCCATAGGCTCACATATGTCTAGCCATATAATTAGTGATTATGACACGAGCATACTCCAACAAAGGCTTCATATTTAAATTTCGCTTTAAGCCTCTATAAGTTTTGAGCCACCCCTGGTCATTATCTTGGATATTCAAAAAGAATTTAAGTTTGAGAACATGAAGTTGTGTTTACATTTTAACAAGAATAAGTGATAGCTTAAAATAGCAATAATACGGTTGTCTATGTCACTTACAAAAGATTACCACTCCTATAAAAACATTAGGGTGGAGGGAGTGACAAGCGGGTTCGAAAGGTTTGTAGCGGGTATGGATGCCAGTAAAGCGGGCTTTGCAAACGGGATGCATTTGCGAGCTTGGAGCTCGCTTTGGGCTGGAATAATGTACAAACGATTTGACACTTTAATGGTGTGTTTGTGAAAATATTTTGGGAGGGTTGGGAGAATGATGGTTGCCAGTAAAAAAAGTTGGATTGAAGGTTGGAGGGTTGAAATGAGGTGGAGGGATTTGATTGGTTAAAGTTTGGGAGGGTTGGAGGGTAAAAGATGATCACTCCTCCCACCTTTAAAAAAGTGATGTTAAAAGAGGTTTCCTTATTTGGAAAAAGATTTTAATTCAGTTAATACATGAAATCACTATTGGAATGCCTAATGAGTAACGAGGTATGTTATCTATTTTTTATTATTATTTTTTTTATTCCCTTTCGAAAAAAAAATCTATTTTTTATTCAAAAGTTGAGGATCATGTTAAAGAATAAAAACAATATTATAAATTATGTATGCGCTTATGTGTTATGTCTATTCATTCTATTCTTTAGGAACAAGTTAGGGTTTAGACTATTACCCTTATAAATACATCCATTTGTAACCTCCAGTGATTATCCATTCAATAATAATTCCTCTCTTCTATTTACTCTTGTTCATTACTTTCACAATACGTTATCAGCACGATCTTTGCTCTAAGCAAAAAGAGGTAAAATAAATAAATAAATAAATAAATAAATAATAATAATAATAATAATAATAATAATAATAATAATAATAATAATAATAATAATAATAATAATAATAATAATAATAATAATAATAAAGACTTGGTGTTGAACAGGATTCACAGTTTCCCCAAGGGGACATCGTGCGGCCGCGATGGGCTTAGAGCACAACATTTAATGGATATTTTGGGAGGGGCTGCTTCCGCTATTGCTGATGATTTGTTGGGTTCTATTACCGGTGTTGTCAACTTGTTTCTTAGTGGACAGTGCCCTTTTCTTTTGGGAGAGTATATAGCTAGTGCCCCCTTGACTCCCTTAGTCAAGCTTGGTGGTGGTATACGGCCTATTGCGGTTGGTACTGTATGGAGAAGGCGGGTTTCCAAGGTGGCTTCTTCTTCTATTGGTAACTCTTTGAATACTTATTTACAGGACTTTCAATTTGGTGTTGGTGTTCCTGGTGGCTGTGAGGTTGTTCTCCATTCTGTAAATAGGCTTGTTGAGTCTAAGGGTAACGAGGTTGGGCTCTCTATGCTTTTGGTGGATTTTAAGAATGCTTTCAATCTTGTCGATAGGAGCGTATTACTTCAGGAAGCCGGGATGCGTTGTCCATCCATTGCCCCTTGGGTTGAGTTTTGTTATGCCCGTCCTGCTAGGCTTTATTATGATGACTCTATCCTTTGGTCTTGTCAAGGGGTTCAACAAGGGGATCCGTTAGGTCCTTTGCTGTTTGCCCTAGCTTTGCACCCTTTGGTTCAGTCTATTAATCAGTCTTGTGAGCTTACCCTTCAGGCTTGGTATCTTGATGACGGTACTATCGTTGGAGATACCCTCATGGTTGCCAAGGCACTTGACATAATCAAGACGGATGGTCCGGCTCGTGGTTTGTTTTTGAATGTTGATAAAACTGAACTCTTCTGGCCTGTGGAGGACCCTCGCAGTAGGGTAGAGGGTGTTTTTCCTACCAATATCTCACGCCATATCAATGGTGTCAAGCTCCTTGGGGGTTCAGTCAGTTTGGATGATAGTTTTTGTCGGGAATTGGCTTTGAAAAGGGTTTCTAAAACCATCACCCTAATGGAGGCAATCCACAAACTTCATGATCCCCAGTGTGAGCTTCTTCTTCTTCGCAGTTGTGCCGGGGTTGCAAAATTATCTTATGCTTTGAGGACATGCTCCCCTTTGTATTTACAGGAGGCCCAGGTTCAGTTTGATCAGTCGTTACGTACTTCATTGGAGAAGATTGTTACCGCCTCAGGGCCGGGGTTCGGTGATTGGCAGTGGCGGCTTGCCACTCTTCCAATCAAGTTGGGTGGTCTTGGTGTCCTTTCAGCGGGTGACATTATCCACTATGCTTTTCTCGCCTCTCGTTTGCAAACGAGTGATCTACAAGACAAGATGCTGGCTAAATTCGGTAATGTCTCCTATGGACCTTCTCTTCAGTATGCTCTTGATACTTTCAACGGTGCTTGTAACATTGACGCTCTCAATGTCACCAGCGACACTTCTGCCCCCCAAATGATGAAAACCTTGGCAAAGTGTTACTTTGGTGTTATCGAGAAAGACCTTGTTTCTAAGTACTCGCTAAGTCCAAGACATGTCGCTGTTCTCAGTTGTATACGCGCCCCACATGCACAGGATTTCCTTTTCACAATCCCTATTGACGGATTGGGACAGAGGATGAACCATCGTCAATTCCGATCTGTGTTGTGTTATAGGCTCACCGTACCTATGTTCTCTGAAGGTAGCCTCTGCCCGAGTTGTAATGTGCATCGTATGGACATATGGGGGGGGGGGGGATCATGCGGTCCACTGCTCCAGTGAAGTGGGTGTGAAGTTCAAGCATAATCTGGTGCGTGATATCCTTGTGGATATTTGCTCTAAGGTTGGGATCATGGTGCGTAAGGAGGCTCCTATGGGGTTCCTTTCGGAGGTTGGGAAGGAGCTACGGCCTGCAGACTTGTTATTATTTAATTGGTTTCAAGGTAAAGATGCATGCTTGGATGTGACTGGCATATCTCCATTTGCTGGTAGTGGGGCGACTTCATGGGCTCCTGGGGTAGCCTTGCACAATGCTGTGGAGAAGAAAAATAGAAAGTATGCATCCAAATGTGAGGACAATGGATACAAGTTCATACCTTTTGCCTTTTCCACGTTCGGGGAATTCGATACGGAGGCTTTGAACACACTGTCACGTATTAAGTCTATTGCCAATAGTCACTCAAATAATGCTAAAAGTGGCGTTTTTATCTTTCATAGAGTTAGTTTTTGTATTCAGAAAGGAGTAGGAGCTCAACTTGTGTCTAGACTCCCACCCAACTTTATGTAAAATTTATCATGTTTAATGAAAATCTTATTATTATAAAAAAAATAAAAAATATAATAATAATAATAATAATAATAATAATAATAATAATAATAATAATAATAATAATAATTTTTTATACGGCGTTTACTAATTCTGTTTCATATTGCAATATAAAGTGTCATATATCTTTTTTAACTGTTAGCATATATTATTTAATCTACATGATTTATAAATTAGCATGACCCTTCAAAGTTCAAACAAAATTGTCTATTCTGGCATAATCAATATGCTACAGATGGATACTTTTGCTAACACTATGGAATATATTATAATCGATACAATATATTCTGTCTTGTTTCGCATAACAATAATGAATAATATATTATAGTTTGTTATTGATCTCTATCGTAATTTACAAGAACAATTCATGTTCTATAGTAATTACATAAAGAGAATTGCGTTTTTTTTTTTTTTTTACTTTCATGTTCATCTAATAAAACTCTTTTATAGTTATGAAGAACAATAAATGTTCTTTTGCGACTACAAGGAGAAAATAAAAATAATGCAACATCATGTTTATGTTGAGAAAAAAAGAAAAAAAAAATAGAACCTCAAAGTTCTAATATGGTTCTTTCAAGAATCAATATGAAAAAAAATAAAAAAAAAAAAAAAAAAAAAAAAAAAAAAAAATCATAACCTCATGTTATGACTGAAAAAATATCATAACCTCAAGTTATGAGTAAAAAAAAATATAATTAGAACCTCAAGTTCTAATATGGTCTTTTTATAAAGATCAAAATCATAACCTTGTGTTATGTTGAAAAAGAATATTGGAACCTCAAGTTCCAATTTGATTTATATAGATCACTAAGTTTTATTGTTATTGCCATTAGTTTTTTTTTTTTTTTTTTTTCTTACTGTTCGTATCAATGTTTACTTTAAAAACAAATCGTACAGTCATATATTTTACTACGATAGATCTTAGTTTGATTCTCTTTATTTACTCATAAAATCTTATATATTTATTGCTTTAACATTTGTTCTAATACATGCATCTTAATTATAGTAACAATTTGTCTACTGTTTTTTTTCTTTTTCTTGCGGACATAATTGCATCTACATGCAGGAAATAACACAAAATGATTATATAATTAACTATAAGGCGCATTTATTGAGATTTCGTTTTTCAAATCATACGATATATAAATGTTGATATATGCGATTTTTTTATATGATGATATATACAATCTTTGCTAAATGATACACTGTTAGGAACATAAATATTCATGTGAAGACTCGGTCACCCTGAGTATCTGTTAGTATTAACTAGCTCGTAGGATTATTAGTAATATTAGTAATAGTTTAGTTAATATAGAATGTGTGGAGTGGGTCGGGTCTTTACCCTCTGTCAGCTCACTCCACAGCCCACTCGGGGCACAAATACTAAGTACTATAAATACCCCTCTCCACCTAGGGAGAGGGTTGGAACTTCTCATTATCTCAATACACATATTTCACTTTCTCTCTCTAGGTTCCCACTCTTCCTTTCTCTCTCTAAAACCGCCGGCTAAATCCACCATTATTGTGTGTTTAAATGTTATGAATATGCTACAATTGGTATCAAGAGCCATGGTTAGGTTCGTGTGAGTGCATATTCAGATTCGTGGTGTGATTTTTGGTTGTTCTTTGGTTCGTATAAAATAGTGAAGAAAAACCTTAGTTTAATCTTTGTTTGTAGTTAAGTCTGTTAAAAACGTGTATTTTGTGTTCATAAAACTGTTTTACATCTTCCTTGATAACGTACAACATTGTTAGTGCTTGTTTGTGGAAGATTTGAAGGTTTTCTTGGCAGCGGTTTGACTATCGGACGAGTTTTCTTCGCAGCGGTTTGACTCTCGGTGAAGGATTCTTAGCAGCGGTTTGTGTTATTTGAGTAATTCTTTGTTGCGGTTTGGTAGACAGCGGTTTGGAACTTATCCACAACGGAAAACAAGACAAAACATACGGAAAGTGACGTTTTTGTCCTATTACTGCAGCGGTTTGAGTTTTATGTCAGGTAGCGGTCTGTCGTTTAGTGATTGCGGTTTGACCTGTCTTTGCGGTTTGACTGTTTGTGGTTTAGACTCTTGCGGTTTAGCTCTTAGCGGTTTAACCATCAGTGGTTTAGGTCTTAGCGGTTCAGGTATTAGCGGTTTGATCATTGCGGTTGGGTTAATTCCTACGGTTTGACTTAGCGGTTTGTCTTGTGTGTCAGCGGTTTAGATATAGCGGTTTGGTCTTCAGATTCTGCGGTTTGACTTAGCAGTTTGCTGTGTGTGTCTGCGGTTTAGATACAGCGGTTTGGTCATCAGTTTTTGCGGTTTGATATTTGCGGTTTGTCTAGTGTGTTTGCGGTTTGATAATTGCGGTTTGCGTTGACCCCTGCGGTTTGGGAATTGCGGTTTGGTACTTTTGTGATTGCGGTTTGGTTACTGTGATTTGACTCAAGTGATCAAATAACGGTTTGTTCTTGAATTTTGTAAAATCCCGCGAAAGAACTTATTTCTCGATTTAAATCTCAAGAATTGTAAAATCCCGTATACAGTATGGCAAGCATACCAAGCACTACTTCTGATGACATTCAAGCGGCAGGGTCCGATACCCGTCCTCCTATGCTTGATAGGACTGACTATGAGTCGTGGGCACAACGAATACGGCTTTACTTGTAAAACCCCGAAATTTATATAATCCGAAAAGACTAAAATACCCTCTGAATTTGAACTTTAAGAATTTATGAAATTATATAAGTAACCCCATTCGGACTTAACCTAAGTTACCTAATAAGATTAAGTCGATGTAAACTATGTATTATAAGTTAAATGTACCAAATAAATAATTTCCTACATCTAGTGCTAGGCGTTTTTTTTTTATGTACCATAACCTTCCAAATGTTCGGCTAAGTTAAATTAAGGGGATATGCACACATTAAATAAATGATTTATACTAATCCCTTAAATTTAGGCCTCCCTTTATACCATCACAATCACATACACGGTTTCATAATACTTGTATAACCGAAAATTTTAAAAACCCTAATTCCCTATCTCTCCAAAAATCTCGGCTGCCTCTTTTCTTCTCCTGATGATCGCTCTTAATCAAAGCAGCAGGGTGACGACTTGGTGCATCTTTGTGGTGGTTTTGTCAAGATACTACAGCAGGTTCTCTTCTCATTCATATATACCGAACTTCCTTATCCCATCTCCATTGTAAAAACCCTAGAAAACTCTACAAACAAATCGACCTGCTGCTGCCATTCTTCCTCTACTGCTGTTCGATCAAAAGACAAGCCAAAAAGGAGGCTTCTTGTGTTCTATATTTGGTGATTAAGGCGTGTGATGTTTCCGGGTTCAAGTGTGTCTCAATCGTGGGTGGTGGAAGCCATACGAAGGGAGTATTTGGCTAGGAATACTCGGCTGGAAATTCTGGGGTAGTTCGATCCACCCTTGTTCTTGTTTCTTTGATCGCGCATCAAGGGTATTTTGTCAATCCTTGTTCAATACAATCTTAGTTGTTTGATTTCTGTTCGTATCCTTGTGTTCTAATCGAAATAAAAGTCTCATAAAATCATGAATGAAAAACCCTAAAACTAATGTATATGAATCGAACATATGTGTATATGATGTATTTAATTATTTTGGCTATGTTAAGACCTGCTATGGATCGACCTAAACATTTTATAAACCTATCTATAATCGTTGTGTGTTAAAAATTAAAGATCGGAATGAAAAACCTAAGAGATTACATGATGTGATTAAAAACTGCTACTGACCTGGAATTTTGTCCGACTTTAACCGGCTGTAACTAATTGATGTGAACATATATTTTGGTGTTTTAAGAGTCTAAAACTAAGTTCAATGAAATGGCTACCTGAGAAAATTTAGTTTGTAATTTTTGGAGGCCTGGAAGGTTACCTTTTGATTTTTGGAAAATTATGTGTCTGATCGGATTTGTGAGTCTGGAAAATCAGTCCGGGTTTTTGAATTTTAATTTACCAACCGTGTTGAATTAGAAGGTATCCTTCGAACTGGATAATATTTAGGATGTCTATTAGTTACTGAAATTTTATAGATTTTTATGAATTTTTCTTAAGGGGTTTCTAATTAATAACTTTTCGTATAGTAAAATCTATCAGAAATCTGGACAAGTTAGTTTAAGTGAATTTTAATCCATAGTTTTGCTACTTAATAAAATCTGGAAAAATTAGATAAAATACTTAAGACATTGAAGTATCTCTGGGAATTTTTTGGGAATTTATTTCTGAGTTCTTATATGATTTTCAATTTATAGAATACCTAACAATTTCATGTTTAAAACTAATAGAAATCTGATAAAAGGTGTAAAAGGATTTAAAAGGTGTTATATGTTTGTTTTTAAAACTAAAGGGTTTAAATGGTCATTTTTTCTAAAACTAAAGGACCTAAATTGTGAACACCTGTAACTTTATAGTAATTACACTTTACACCCTAAATTTATGAGAATTGCATATTAACCCTAAACTACGAATACGATCATCCTTAATAGTTAATTTGACATACGAGAATGTTAATAACCAAAGTTACCTCAAATGGAATGAGAACTAAGATGAAACCTTACGATTATTTGTAGATCGGTTGAAGAAGGAGTGATCTCCTATTTTATTTGCTTTTCATTTCTCTTGCTTGCGTATTCGTTAAGGTACAGATATTCTGACCTTTCTTATAAGGTTTCTCATGATCTCTTTCATTTTCTGATCCGTTAGTTTCTGAACTGATGCCATTGCTATGATTCCCTTTGCTTGAACCTTCTCTGTTGATCCCATTTGATATGACCTCTGTTATGAACCTATGTTATGAAAACCTTTTTAATTATACCATGGAAATGTTTTGAGAAAAACCATTTTAAAAAGATGTTTATAAATGATGCGAAACTACTTTTATATAAAATGTTACTAACTTTTATGAAAACTATATTTTGAAGACTATCTTTATAAAAACCGTTTTGAAAGATTATGTTTATGAAAACCACTTTAAAGGATCGTTTTATGAAAATCTTGAATTAAACGATTGTGTAAAATGGACTTTGATAGAAACTTCTGAAACGGACTTTTGATCTGAACCATGACTTGATTATTGAATATGAACCTTGATCTGATAAACTCTGATGTGGACCGTTGATACTATTTCTGAAATGATTTGATATGAACCATCTGTTATGAACTATCTGTATTGGACCTTTGGATATGACCTTCTGATTTGATTTGACACATGACTCTTAGTTTGATACCCGAGCCAAAATTTGTGACCCTAGCCATGAAGGTAACATAGCCATGTCATTGATGCACCGATGGCGTGACTCTAGTGTGTTGGAGTGATGTTACACACCGTCCCTTTGTTTTGGTCTGCATGTGATTGGGTAGGGGCGTATGGATGCATCCTAGATCTGTTCTGTTTAGTGGATTATCTGTTATATGATTTGTTATTTTCTGGTGACTGGTACTGTGTGCAATACATGCCTTTCACATATATCTGGGAGCTAGCTACTCCATTTGAAGAATGAGGACACCCCTCATATTATCTGATTATCTGAGAGGTCTCCCCTCTATATGATTATGAAGATGTGGTTACTATATCTGATTTGTTCTGGGCTCGTGGTGGATTACTATCCTATTCTGTTCATTATACCTTCACATCATTTATACCTTATGATATTTCCCCATTGCACTATATCTTATTTCTGTTTCGTTATCATTACTTTGTTTATGTATCTGTTCACTGAGCTTTTTAAGCTCAGCCGCATTTCTTTTCCTGCGGCAGGTTCTTAGTTGAAAGCTGGGTATGAGTGAAGAGACCTTTGGACTTAGAAGACTTTGATAGTATTCTGAAGTAGAGGCTATTAGAAGGATTTGCATTTACAGACTTAGTATTTAGTTTTAGTTTCATTTGTAACCTTGTAATTTCAGTATTTCATTTGTAACCTTTGAAATTTATTGTATTACTATAGATGTATGCTTTGTTTTGATCTGATATGAAACCATTATCGTGACATCTTTACCCTTGTCGGGTTGGGGTGTTACATTACTGCTTGGGCAAAGAAAATGGATTTAACATTCTTAAATCCATTGATGAAGGACCATTTCAAATGGGCACCACCAGAGATGTTGTTACTACTGGTGAAGACGAAACTGTCACTTTTGGAATCGACAGGCCTCGAACCTACAATGATCTTAATGAGGAAGAAAAGAAGAGGTATGATGCCGACATTAGAAACTCCAACATTGTCATTCAAGGTTTGCCCAAAGATGTTTACAAACTCATCAATTTCAACACTGAAGCAAAAGCAGTGTGGGACAAATTCAAAATGCTTCTGGCTGGATCAGAACTCACAAAGGAAGATTGTGAGTCACAGTTGTATGACGAGTTTGAACATTTTAAGATGAACCCGGGTGAGAACATTACAGACTACTATGTGAGATTTCATAAGTTGGTAAATGATATGAGGATCATCAGAATGACTATGCCCAACATCCAACTTAACTCAAAGTTTGTAAACAACATGACTCCAGAATGGGACATATTTGTTACTGTAGTGAAACTCAACAAAGGTCTGAGAGAAACAAATTATGAACAGTTGTACGCCTATCTACAACAATATGAGAAACATGCTGCTTATGATCGTCTGTTGAGAGAAAAACTCAATCCAACTATACCAAATGA
Source organism: Artemisia tridentata subsp. tridentata (assembly GCA_021014915.2). Classification (NCBI taxonomy): domain Eukaryota; kingdom Viridiplantae; phylum Streptophyta; class Magnoliopsida; order Asterales; family Asteraceae; genus Artemisia; species Artemisia tridentata. The sequence continues at coordinate 196,215,988 of CP139509.1, read as the reverse complement.
TCCACTGGCATTTGTTGCAAGTGCTCAGCCAGTCAACCAATTGTCATCTGACCAAGCTTATCATCATACCTATTCATCACCATCTGCTATGAGTCCACAACTGGATTCAGGTTACACTCACACCGACAAAATGATTGATAACCTTACCAACCAAGTGTCCTTACTTGTTCAACAATTTAAAGCAACACTCCCTTAGACTAACAATCAACTCAGAACCTCATCAAACCCACGTAATCTAGCAACGGTGGAGGATGGAAGAATTGTAGTTCAAAATGTTCAGGGGAGGCAAAACTTGAATCAAAGGAACATGGGTCGAGGTAATGTGCAGATCAGAGTAGGGAATGCAAATCAGGGTCAGGGGAAACAGCCCAAGTGTTATAACTGTGGTGGACTTGGACACATTGCCAGAAACTGCAATCAACCAAAACGTCCTCAGAACTCAGACTATTTCAAGGACAAGATGTTGTTGATGCAGGCTCAAGAGAATGGAGCTGTGTTGGACGAAGAAGAAATGTTGTTTCTTGCTGGCGATGGGGGAAATACTTTTGATGCCGATGTAGACGAACAGCCAGTTCAGGACCTTGCACTTAATGATCCCAACATATTCAAAGCTGATGATTGTGATGCTTTTGACTCTGATGTGGATGATGAACCGACAGCTCAAACAATCTTCATGGCTAATTTGTCCTCTGTTGTCTCATCACCTCAACAAGCTGGTTCCTCCAATGCATCTGTGATTTCTGAGGTACTAAAGCTTTATGACACATATGACATGGTTGATAAACGAAAGATTCCCAACAAAGTACAACAGACAGATGGGGTTGATTCAGATACTGTTGACATGGGAAATAGTAATATTTTTCCATATGAACAATATGTGAATCACAACAACATGTCTGATGTACAAGGTGGTGCATCTTTTGTTGAAAATATTGCTTGTGTTGTAGACAATGCCTGTGTGGTAGATAATACTTGTGAGTGGCATGAAAACACTGAGTTTATCCCTGATGACACCTTGACCACTAGGCTAAACATATATAAAGATCATATGGCAATTTAAGAACAACGTGCTAAATTTGAACTAACTGAACATGAGCAGAAAATGGATAGTCAAATGCTTACACTTATAACCGAGCGTAATTTAAGGGAGGAAACATTAAAACAAGAGTTGAATTCTTTGCAAAAACAGCTGGATCAGACTGTTAAACAAAAACAGGAGGCCCTAGAGCACGTAAATACACTAAAACAAGATTTCAAGGAAAAAGAAACACAACTCTTAAATGATTTCTCAAGACTTAAAACCTTAAAGAATAAGCTTGAAAATAAGTTGTACACGCAAGACCAATCTAGACAAACGGTTCAAATGCTTCAAAAGCACAAAAAGTTGTGTGATAAGCATAGTGTAAGTAATGTAGGTGAACCTAAGTTAGCTCTCCTTAGGAAAGCTAAAGTAGCCAAACCTGCCTTATATGATGCCAATGTGATGATTATGCCTAGTCATGCCCCACCTGATGTTTCATCTTTAGAAGAGAGTAATGAGATAGATGTGAGAAATAGAGAAAGAATGAATGAGAAAATGAAGGATCCCAATTGCATAGCCAATCTAATAATAGTCAAACCTCATGATTATTATGAGGAGAATCGATTGACTGTGTTTGCACCTCAAAAGAAGTTAACGCCTGAACAAATATTTTGGTCTTTAGATATGGAAAAGTGAAAGGCCGATGAGCTTGAAGCCAAAACTCCATCCCTTAGGAAAATTGCAGCTGTGACGGTGTATCCTCCCAATACACCTAGGCATTTGGTTCCTTTGACTCTTCCTACTAAATGTAAAACCTTAATTAGCATATATGTAATTTGTAAACTATTTGCTGATTTTGATAAAACATGTAAGAAGAGAATTACACCAACCAGAATTATTGAGGGGGAAAGGGGTTTTGAACAGACAAAAAGGTGTTACTTAACTGAGGTCATTCCATTCTTTAAATTACTCAAGGAACAGTTTGAAGGAATGCAAAACGCCCTTGAAGCTGAAGTAAATGAAATGAAAGTAATGTTTAAAGATATGGAAAATGAGGTAGCTCAAAATGCGATAGAACTTAAGAGCCGTGAGATCGAGAGAAAGAACATTCTCATCACCAATGAGAATTTGATTGCTAGATGTATTGCACATGATATATTTTATACTGCCACTGATTCTGCTTTAACTGCCTGTCAATTTCATAAGTATTCTATTGCATTGAATGTTACCCAGAATCGTGTTGTTGAGCTTGAGGGGGAGAATTTGAAACTGCAAGAGAAAATTCAAAATGATGACCATGATAACATGGTCAAGCGTTTTTCAAAATTAGAAGTTGATCATCTTAATTTACAATTAAAATATCAACACTTAGAAGAAAAATGTAAAATATCAAATGCCAAGACATCTCTAGATGCTCCTGAATTTGATACATATTTTGAATTGAGTAAACGTGATGAAAAAATTCAAGCTCACACTAACATGATTCGACAGTTGAGGGCTCAAATTGCCTATTTAAAGTCAAATAAGAGTGAAGCAATTGGCACCAACAAACCATCGTCTTTGGATTCTCAGAATTTTCACTATCAGGACATTATCAATAAGTTACACAGTGAAAATGAGTGTTTTCGAGCTGAAAATTCAAAAATCAAACAGCATTACAAAGAGTTATATGACTCAATTAAAGTCACACGAAACAGTCATAATGAAAAGATAACTTCTTTGTTAAATGAAATTGAGAATCTTAAGACTCAGGTGAAAGGGAAAATGCCAATTGGCACTTGTGATAATGTTGCTCCAAAGGTCTCTGTTGTTAGAAAGTATGATGTTGATGTTGTGCCTATTCCAATTCCCCTTAGGAACAATAGGTCTGCCCATCAAATTTATCTCAATCACCTTAAGGATAGCCTGGATATACTTCGTGAGATTGTAGAGGAGGATAGGATAGAAAAACCACTTGATAAAGCAGTTGCGGATGCCTGCTTCCTCACTAAAAGGTCTCAGGAATTTTTAGAGTACGTCATTGGCACTGGCCCTAAGATTGATAACAAAAGAGATAGATTTGTTACATCATCATCTACGACTAAAAACAAGCACGTAACCTTTGATCTACCACCGAGAACATCAGAACCCAGCACATCAAAGTCAGGAAAGCAAATGACAGTAAAACAAACTAATGTTCCCATCATTACTTCTACAGGAGTAAAATGTGACACCAAAGCTAGCGGGTCAAAGCCTAGAGGCAATGCAAGGAAAGATAGGACTGCGCCGGCTAAGAGTTGTCACGAGAAGAAAGTAGAGCCCAACTTAGGAACAATAAGTTTGCAATGAGTAGAATGAATCGTGTTGATTCTAGTATCAAAAGTACTATAATTAATTCGATTTCTAATACTGTCTGTAAAACATGTAACGAATGTTTAATTTCTGCTAATCATGATGATTGTGTTGTGTCATTTTTGATGTCTCCTATTACCCACGTTAAGAATGTTAGGAAATTGACACAAGTAAGAGTTTGAAGGCAACAGGAAAAACGTTTGTAATGCGGGGTATCAATGAGACCCACTGAAGTAGCTCACTTAGGAGACATGCCCCTTAACAAATAAATAACCATAAAGTATGAAGGTTAAGGAATGGAGACCAACTGGTCGAATGTTGCCTTTAGTGACGCAATGCCACTACTGGTCAATGCTCTTCTAGTGTAATTCCACTGTAAATACAGTTCAATCTATGAAATCTTAGATTCCAGAATTTGTGTGTGCTAACCAAACGGACCAGCTGTACGTGGGGATCCACATTTTAGTTATCATCGTTGTCAGTTTTCAAATGCAGTCGTACAAATCATCCTTTGTATTGGACTCAGGGTGCTCAAACATATACTGGGATCGCTCACGTTTAAGAATTTGTGAAAAAGTTTATGGGACAGTTAGATTTGGGAACGACATTTGGGGAAATATGGTTACGGAGATTATGTGTTTGCACAGCGTGATTTCCCGGTATACTATGTGGAAGGACTAGGACATAACTTGTTTTCTGTTTGTACAATTGTGACTCCGATCTTGAAGTTGCTTTCAGAAAACACACTGTTTCTAGAGATGGATGGTGTTGATCTTCTTAAAGGGAAGTCGTGGCACCAATTATACACCATCTCAATTGAAAAATATAGGTCCTCTCCTATAGCTTGCTTTCAAAGGCCTCGAAGCTAAATCTGGCTTGGCAACCGTCTTGAATCACATGAACTTCGGCACCAAAATGACTATGTCCGCAAGGATCTTTACGAGGCATGCCAGACTAAGTTTGAGAAGATCATCTTTGTTCTGCATGTCAATTGGGCAAAAGCTGAAACATCTCAAAACCCAAAAACATCAATACATCATGGAAGTTCTTCACAACCCTTCACATGGATCTTGCGACCAATGAGAGTTGCAGAGTTCAATGGAAAGAATATGTTCTGGTGGTGGCAATGACTATCTCGGTTTTTCATGTAATTTTTGAGAACCAAGATGAACCCAGAGTTATCATTAACTAATCAAGCAGTTCAATAAGGCTGAACAAAACGTCAAATCATCCGGACTGACAATGAATGAGTTTGTAACCAACACCTCATGTCAATTTATGAAATATGGCATAACTCATAAGAAAGTGACCATCCTCAGAAAGGTGTTGTGAATGACGAATCGTACTCTAGTGGAAAGCTGCAAAACTAGCTAATATTTCTAGGATCCATGTTCTTGGGCAGAAGCAATTGCTATGCGTTTACAACCCAAAATCCGTTCCTTGATACACACTCTTCACAACAAAATTCCTTACAGCTATTACATGGAAGAATCCAAATCTTCCTTCTTCGAGTGTTCGGTGCTTGTGCTATCGACAAATGATTTAAGACTTGGGAAAGCTAAAAGCAAAGCAACGTAGTTTCTTCGTGGTATCACCAACCCCAGGGATATAGAATTACAACAAGAGAACCCGACAAATCATGGAAACTATTCACAATACATTCGATGAGGTGACTAAGCAAACGGTCTGCAAACAGTTTTGGACCATCAAACCTAATCTATTGACACCTGGACCAATTTAGTTCAGGTCTTGTATAGATCCAGCCTGCAGTTCTTTGTACCCCCACCAGTGATGAGTTGAAGAAGTTATTTGATTGTGTTACGAATACTTTGAGCCACAAGGTAATGCTAACAACTGAAGCTCCACCTGTACCTCCAGTTGCCGATGCTCAAGTTCCACCTAACTCAGAAGGGCCATCTGTGTCTATCTCATTATCAGATCACCATCTGCGTCAATCGCCTATCAAAATATTCATCTTCTTCGTACAGCAAAGTTCTGCGAAAGACAATTCTTGATGTGAATGCTTTTGCTCCTTTGATGATGTTCATTTGAAAATGTTTGCTTGAGTCATCCACTGATACACTTCAGAGATCACAACCAGCAACACAGTTCAAAACCTCAACCACAAAGATCAATCAGAAAACGCCAATGATCATTAATTGACAACATCATTTGTAACCGTCTCGTCGGTATCCACTCGAAAGCAACTTGGCACTCGATCACTGTGTGCTTCTTAATTCTGTGCTCTCTAAAGTCAGCCAAAGACGTTAAAGAAGCCATGTCTAAAGATATTGGTTACTCTATGCAAGATGAATTCATGAGTTTGATCGACTTGAAGTTTGGAATTAGTGCCTCCTCCAAGTTGCAATGTTAATCGCCTAAAGTGGATCTTTAGGTGAAACTCGATGAGCACGGTGATGTTTTCAAAGAATAAGCACGCTTGTTGCGAAGGTGGTACCGACAAGAAGAGGCATAGACTTTGAAAATCATTTGCTTCGGTTGCTAGAATTGAAACCATTTAAATCTTTCTAGCTAATGCTGCCAGTCAGAATATGATTGTCTACCAAATGGATGTAAAGACAATATTTCTAAACGGTGATCTGAAGGAAGAAGTCTATGTCAGTCAACCAGAAGGTTTTGTGGATCTTGATCATCCTACTCATGTCTACCGTTTGAAGAAGGCTCTATATGGGCTAAAGCAAGAACACAGGGCGTGGTATGATACTTTATCAAAGTTTCTTCTGGGTAATGGTTTTTCCAAAAGTGTTGTTGATCCTACACTATTCACTAGGAAATCGGGCAAACATCTGCTTCTTGTTCAGATTTATGTAGATGACATCATCTTTGCCTCTTCTGATCCTAGGGAATGTGATAGGATTTCTAATGAGATGAGTTCTAAGTTTCAAATGTCTATGATGGGACAAATGTCGTTCTTCTTGGGTTTGCAAATATCTCAAAGTCCCGGAGGCATCTTTATTAATCAATCTAAATATGCAAATGAAATATTGAAGAAATTTGGATTTGAATCAAGTGATGCAGTTGACACTCCTATGGTTGAGAGATCTAAGTTGGATGAAGACCACTATGGGATCCCGATTGATCAAACTAAGTTTAGAAGCATGATTGGATCCTTAATGTACCTTACCGCCAGCCGGCCAGATCTCTTGTTTGCGGTACGGATTGAAACCATCAGCAGCCAACCCTAATCGGATGTTTCTTTTTTCATAGGAAAATTCATTTGAATACTTCATGTCAAATTTATTCCATAATTGACCATCAACCGGGTGTTGCATCTTACCGTCCTCCGTAGACTGCCCAGAAGCATGCCAAGTCATATGTTTTGCAGTGTGTTTAGACTTGTACAAATGCTGTAGTCTAGGAATGATAGGAAAATAACGCAACACCTTGTTAGGAACTTTCTTCCCCAGTGTGTTCTTGTCTTTCCATCTACTAGCATCGCAGATGGGACAATTCTGCAAATCTTCATTACCCGCCCCCCGATATAAAAAATAGTCATTTACACAAGCATGTATGGATTCGTATCCTAACCCGATCATTTTATATGTTTTCTTTATTTCATAGTATGACGATGGGATTTTGTATCCTAGAGCGGGTGGGAAACATTCTTTGAGAAATTTAAGGGTTTCGTTAAATGTGGTGTCACTCATTTTACCTTTGACCTTGATGTTCGTAAACTTTGCCATAAAGTCCAATGAAGACATCCAATTACAGCCCGGGTATAGTGTCCCGTTGGCAGTGGCGAGTAACTCTTAAAACTCACTACGTTGAGGAGTTGGCTCGTTGCTTGTCTCGCCAATATTTCCTTCAGTTGGCTCATTTTGTTCGTTATTCGAACAAATATCATGAAGGAACTCAGCCATATCACTCCCATGATGATTCGTGTTGGGTATTACTGTCTGGTCATCCGGTTCATCGTGATTATACCATTTCGTATAACTTTGGTCCCAACCGTATGAGTGTATGTGACCAAACAAATCTTCGTACTTTATCCAACCAAAGTTATGACAATAATTACATGGACATTTTACATTCCCGTCAATATTCACAAAGGACTTGCAATACTCGCAAAAAGCTCTAAGACCTTTTAGAAATTCGAGGCTAACACGAGGTTTAGAGACCCAACTCTTATCAATTGGCATAACTGCGTTTTAATGATGCAATAAATAATTATTTAGAATTAAACATGTTCAAAAAAATCTACACATAAATACATAAAGGTGGAATCACGAGTTGTGCGTTTTGTTCACCTAATCCAACTATGGAAGGCAATCATAACCCACTGTTTGAATGTTTCGTCTCATATATGAATGCGTATAACTGAATTTACTATTTGAGAAAATTTCGGCAGCATTTCCCCTCAACTCCCCAAATATGTGCATTAAAGACATATTCGTAGGAGTAAAGGGGAAACACTGTCGAAATTTTCACAAATAGTAAATCAATTATACGCTTTCATATCCTAAATGAGACAAAACATTCAAAAAGCAGTCCCAAACAGGGGACTTTCCGAAATTAATTTCTAATAAATTAATTTCGGACGGGTTTTCTATGGGATGATTAACTTCGGACGTGGACTTTCCGAAATTAATCACTAAATTCCTAAAATCATTAACAATAGTCTAACACAATCAAATTCCATATAATTATAAACAAACGACTAACATCTTAAAATCAAATTCAAAAACAAAATATTATAATTCTAGAAACGTACTGATGAGGGAAAGTGAATGAATCCCGGCTAGTGAATGAATCTCAAAATAACCTACAATTCAAAAATTTACAAATATAAGAATTTAATGTACAAAAAAAAAAGAAAAAAAAAAACATGTGGATGATTGTTACTTGCAAGATTAGAAATTTGTACACGTTAGGTTGTTTAATTGTAGAGGCCCAAAATCTCACACTATTAGGCGAGTTGCTCGAGCAGTACTGTATATGTTTTATAAGGTACACTCAACAAATCATCAATATATACTAAACCTAAACGATTGAAATCAACTGATCTATCACACAATCTCAATCAAGCATCTCCCATATGTTACACAACTAAAACCTAAATCTAAAAGTAGTTCCAAACAGCCCTAGCTAGTCTCGACAGCAGGTAACTCAGCCACTTTCACTCGCCTCTAAGCATACACAATCACATTATCAGTTTATACTAACTGATAAACAGCCAAACAACACCTATATATAAACAGCTAAAATAATCACTATAAACTTTTGGCGGCGACATGTCCCCGGTAACACATAAACACACACAAAAAAAAAAAAGAAAACCTCGGTTGTGGTCACGACAGCAGGCACGTTCCGTGTGAAAAACTAGAAGGGGGGTTGAATAGTTTTTACCGTTTTTAAAGTTTTATTTGCTTTGTTACTTTATGTTAATTCAAAGGAAACAATCACAAATAAATAATCACACAATGTAAACAAAAGATAAAGAGAGGAAAGATCAAACCACACGACACAGTTGTTTATAGTGGTTCGGCTACAAGAACTCTATTCCTTGCCCTACTCCACTCCCCGAGTTTCCTACTCGAGAGTTTATCTTTCACTAAGAAACAAACTCCTTTCCTAGGCGGAGAAAACCTTTACACGTCACTTACTTCCTTTTCCGGTACTAAGCTAAACATCGGGTTCTTTTCACAAGGTAGAACCAACCTGACGTCGCCTAATTACTTTACCGACACTAAGCTAGATGTCGAGTTCTTTACAAGGGTACAACCACTCCCTACACTCTTTGTACTTTAAGGACTAAAGTACTAACCACACTCACTGATTACAAATGATAGATATGATGTGTGAAACAAACTACAAGATCACACAGTAATGCAACTAAAGGATTACGGTTCTGTAGATCCTTGAATGCTTGATCTCCTTTCTACAAAATGGAAGATCAAAGTGAAATGCAACTATGAATGATGTTAGTAAGATATGTACTGAATGAATATATGTGTTTAAGCTATATGAGTGATGAGAGAGCCAAATGATCAGCTTCCTATTTATAGGCAAGCTGATCTTCAGCTCACGGATCCGGCGGATCCCTCAAAAGGGATCCGTCCTTTATAGGACTTGGATCCGTGGGATGTGACAGCTATGTAATAGTTGTCTCTTACCATATCTTAGTTGTATCTTACCATATCATCCAAGATCTTCAAATGTCAACTATGTTGCTTGCATATCTAACCAAGATATATCAAAGATATTGTATGTGATGCATACAATGATGTCATGGAATGGTTTATGAATTAAAGTTTCCTTTTAAGGAAACAAGTTACTAAACTTGTAATTCTTAGTTAATATGTGAAGTGTAAAGTGTGTACTTAAGAGACTAAGCTAGTATTTATTATTTGCTAAAAGATATTCCTTATAGTTGTCATTAACAAAACTAATGAAAGATCAAAGAATATAAATAACGTTTTTGGGACGCTATTTGTATTAACAATCTCCCCCTTTTTGTTGATGACAAAACATAAGATATATTTTTGAGCAAGAGAATAAATATAGCATGAGTTCTTAAAAATATATATTAAGTTTGTTTATTAAAGAAAAGTTTTGTAAAAAATGTATGTACTGTGATGGTTCACAGTTGATGCAAACTTAGTCCTTTCTCCCCCTTTTTGTCGAAACAAAAAGAGTAGCGAAGCGGAATGCGATTTTGAGAACTTTAAGAGCTCCCCCTTGTTTTATACTCCCCCTAAATGGAGTAATCAAGTAAATGATGCATGAATCTACAAAACAAACGGTTAGTATATGAGATGCTTATGAGATGCTCCCCCTCGATGTATACTCCTCACTTCTCGAGTACCAACGTATACTATTGAAGGGTATGATATGCTGCAAATGAAGTGTTAGTTATGAAATGACTTCAATGAAGAAGTAGAATGCTTGTTAAGTGTTCTTCCAAACAAGCCTTTCAATATGTTTGACATTAAAAAGTCAAACTAAGTGTCTGATGTTAATTTGTTCCTAAAGCAATCATATGCAAGATATAATGTATGCAATATAGGAATGTTAGTTCATAATGATAATGATAATATGCAATATGTTGATCACTCATACGCATAAAACATCACATTCATATGGATTGAAAATTTTGTGACAAAAGTCACAATAGTGAAATGATGTTACAAATAAGAAGACATCCAAAAAAAAAAAAAAGGTCCTAAACAAACAACTAAAACAAAAATAAAAATCTAAACAACTAATCTAAAGAGCTCCTATTGAGAAGGATGAGAGATTGCGTTTAAAACGTTCAAGAACATGGTTCAAGATGAACCTCATCTCGTTTTGAAGCTCATGGACCAAGATGTTGGTCCTTTGGGCCAAGTGAGCCGTTCTCTCACAATGTGCGCAATCATGAGTTGAGAAGCCGGGCGGAAGACTAGGGTCCAAGTTGTGTGGTGGTGGTGGTGATGGTGGTTGGGTGTTGTTGTTGTTGGATGGTTGTTGTGGTGTTTGGAGGGAGTTCATAAGAATGGTTTGGATGTCCATTGCTTCATGAAGGCGATGGTCAACCATACCCGAGAGATTGTAGAGACGATTGAGCTCTTCACTAATCTCTTCTTGGGTTTGAGGCATATTCATCCACATTGCCTCGTCAATGGCAACTAGAGTGGATGTGGGTGATAGAGGTTTTTGTTGAGGTTGGGATGATTGTGCATCATCGTATAAAGGGCCATGGATATCCGGGTAAACCGGGTGAAAAAGCATGGGTTGTTGACCTTCAAAAGTCATGGGTGGAAGATTGGGTAATTTTGGTGAAAGTTCTTCTAAGTCATCAAGATGTGGTGATGTAGGAGGAGTCCTAAATAATTCCAAGGGTTGGAGTTTAGGTGATTTTGGTGGTGATGGTGATCTAACAGTCTGTGATGGAGCCGGTGGTGGAGTAGTGGCTATTGGAGTAAGGGTTGGTGGTGGTGTTTGTATAACAACATGTGATGGTGTTGGGGTGGAGAGTGTAAGGAAATTTTCACTAGCAATGGGTGATGATATATTGAGAGGAGAATTTTCCTCAGATGAAGAGTTTGCTAAGTTGATAAAACAACAGGGTTTAACACTAATGCGGGCTGTTCTTCTTGAAGTTCTAGATGTGGAAGAGTTGTGTGACTTGGTCATGGTGAAGTATGATATCTAAAGTGTACAGGAGAGGAAGTGTTTGTTGTGTGAAGAGATGATCCTAAAGTGCTAATTTATAGACAGAAGGTTTGTGAGTCTGTGTGTTTGGATTTGATGTAAATCCAATAGAGAATGTTGGTTACTAATGATTTGGAACAAAAATTTGTGCAGGTCATATCAAGGAAGTCAAGCCATTGAGCTTTGGTTGAGTAATATGTTTTGGATATGCAGTTAATACAAGAGGATAGTGGAAAATCTGATGATTTGATATTTCCACGGATTTGACGGATCCCTAAAAAGGGTTCCTTCTTTGTATCAGTTTGGTAACTTACACCTAAAATTCAAAAATTTAAATTTTGGTGGGAAATTTTGTTCCTAAGTTTCTAAGAGTTCCTAAATGATTCTAAGATAAATTATGATCAGTGAATAGATCCTAAATGATACTAAACACTAAGATTTAAGAATCGGGATAAGTCGAAAAAGTTTTATAATTTTACTGGGAATCCTGCGGATCCAAATGGTTGCAAATGCGGAACCTTATTTTGCAATCCGCCAAATCCGCAGGATGGCGTTTGGCGGATCCAACGATAAGCCTTGGCGGATCCTTATTTTGGGATCCGCGGGATCCGTAGGCCTAAAACTAAGAAAGTAAACAAACATATGTCATATTTCGCGTTTTTCGACGAAAACCCGAAAATTCATCTAGACCTTACTTAACATCTAATATGTATAGCGAAACAACTAAATATGATAATATTAACACATGATTGCACATAGTTTAATCCATACTTAGAAACTTACCGTTTTAGGTGTTATGCCAAACATAGGCAATAACCCGGAAAATTGATAACCGTGATGGTTATCTACCTGCAAGTGTTAGTTATTACACATACACAATAAGTATTATCAGATAAATTTAAGACACATAGAAGTTGAACAACACAATATCCAACATTGTTTAAAACCAAACACTCCATCAACTCAGCTTCTTCTTCAACTTCTTCATCCCCTTGTGTAATTTCATCATCCAACGCCCCAGATTCTTCACCATTCCTTTGATGTTTCGATACTCAGCGGATTCATGTGGAATTGGAGGAAGATGGCTCAAGTATTCGGGTGGAGGAATCCTAGAATTTGGCATACCATCATCTTCACTCATGGAAGATGATGAGGATGATGTTGGAACACGAGGACGTTTGCCCTTATCAACACTAACCCTAAAATCACTCAAAGGAACGAAGGTGTGTTCAATTTCATTGTAATCCGGAACAAAGCCTAGATGGTTTGGACGAGCGGGTGCAAAGGCTCTATAAAGTCGGGTTAAGAGCATACCATAAGGCATTGCAATCTTGCTTTGAACTGGAATGTCACACATTTGTTTGGCAACATAATAAGCAAGATTGAAGGATTGACGAGTAGAGATGTTGTACATCATGTGGCATAAACAAGCATTGATATGATCACGGTTTCCTATGGTGCACATCACATTTGCTCTTAATACATCCTCCATCTTCTTGAATTCGGGTCTTAGTTCATTAAGTTCCATTGCAAATGGATCTCTAGCAACTTCACGACCACGATACATTCTTGTGGGGTTGTTCTTAGGAATGAAGAGATGTTCCCTAATCACTTCTTTTGATTGGAGAGGAGTGGCATATGGTGCCGTCCTATCGAGATTGGAGTCTAAGATTGTTAAGGACCATTTGTCCGAGTAAATACATGTACCTTGACTTGGAATTCCTAAGACCTCACCAAATTGATCAAGAGGGATGTTGACAAGATTTCCATTTAAAGTGAAATGAAGACTTAAGTAACCTTCATCACTCGAGCTAAGACCTACACTAGCATAGAACTCAAGTATGAACCTAGGAATGATTGGTTCATCTATGTCTAAAAGAGAATCAAATTGAATTGCGGCTAATTGTTCCCTAAGTTGAGTGCCTTCATAAAATGATGCATCTACGGCTCTACCCTCATGAACATACTTTTTCTCTAAGACTTTGAAAATTTCGATTTGGGCATCGGTTAGACCCTTGGTTTTGTGGACTTTGGGTAAGTAGTCAACGGTTTTCTTGTGATCGTAGTTGGTTGCGGGAGGCATGATTTTCCTAAGTACAAAAGTTACATAGTTTTAGTTAAAATGATCGAAGGAAGTGTAAGATTCCTAGTGTGTGCCTACATGGGGACAATGTGGAGGTGCGGTTATCTCGACTCCTTTTGATGCAAGAAAAATTAGTTTATGCAAGTTTTGTTTACAAACGAGAGATAACCCAAACACTCCTATTTCAATGTAGCTACGGTTGAATGTACCCGAAAATACATATTAGTTATGTATTCCCTTTAGCATTCAAGAGACATTATGCAAGTGAAGTCTAAAAGATAACGTTTTTGCATTTGTATGAACAATGTACGAAAAAATCATTTTACCTAGTCATTAGAAGATTTTAGTGAAAAATTTTTATGGGGTTTTTGTTAAATTAAGACAATGTGCTATGAGATGCAATTCCTAACTAAGAAAAACATGTTTTTAAGTACAATGCAATAAATATGCTTCATGATTTTTCAAGAATTATGCATATACCCCAAGTTTTGGTTTTGTGCATGAAATGGAAATCCTAGACGCAGATCAGGAGTATAAATATGATAAGAATACTTACAGTGATGTTAGAAGCACAAATTTGTGGAAGAAAATGGTCTAAAATGTGATGGAGATTAAGTGTGTGTCGAGTATAGTAAGGTGATATGTTTTGGAGTGAGGAGTGAATAGTACTTGTTCTTGTTTATTAAATAATAAACTGGACTTAGCATGCGGCGGATCCGGCGGATCCCAAACAAAGGATCCGTCTTTGTTGTCGATTGGATCCGCGGATTCAGAACACATGTTTTGGTTTAGTGTCGTGTGTGGCTAAACTAATGTTTATACTAATGTTTCTCCTAATCACTAGGTTCCATTAATCCTAATCCAAGTCTAAGATAGTTGAAAGGTTCACGTTTAAGTGGTTTAGTGAGGATATCGGCAATGTTGTCCTCTGAGGAAACTTTCTCAATTGAGATGATTCCCTTTTGTACATTGTCGCGAAAGAAGTGATGGCGTATTTCAATATGTTTGGTTCTAGCGTGTTGAACTGGATTTTTGCTTAAATCGATAGCACCTTTGTTGTCGCAAAGAATGGGAATGTTGTTGAGTTCAATTCCATAGTCGACGAGAGCTTGTTTCATCCACAGTGCTTGTTGACACGCCTTTCCTGCAGACACATACTCTGCTTCTGTTGTTGAGATTGCGAGGGCAGTTTGTTTCTTAGCGAACCATGATGTGAGACAATATCCTACAAAAGTACAAATACCACTAGTACTTTTCCTATCAACATAGTCACCTGCATGATCTGAGTCGGTATACACTATGGTTTCTACACCCGTTCCTTTGGGATACCATAATCCTAAGTGTGTAGTACCTTTGATGTACTTAAATATTCTTTTAACGGCTTCAAGATGGGACGTTTTTGGATCTTCTTGAAAACGTGCACATAGACAAACACTAAACATAATGTCAGGCCTACTAGCCGTAAGATAGAGTAAACTACCAATCATTCCTCTATATTTAGTGCTATCTACGGATTCATTTTCTTCATCCCTAGTGAGTTTGGTTTCGGAGGACATGGGTGTTCTCATGGGTTTTGAGTCTTCAAGACCAAACTTCTTAAGCATATCTTTGATATACTTTGATTGGTTGAAGAATATCCCATCTTCTAATTGTTTAATTTGGAGACCTAAGAAAAAGTTTAGTTCCCCCATCATACTCATTTCAAACTCGTCATGCATGATTTTTGAGAAATCGTCGCATAACTCTTGACAAGTTGAACCGAATATAATATCATCCACATATATCTGGACTATGATAATATGTGATCCCTTTTTCTTGGTGAAGAGATTATTATCTACTAGGCCCATGGTATACTTATGGTCAACTAGGAAAGTCTTAAGTCGATCATACCAAGCTTTTGGTGCTTGCTTAAGTCCGTATAAAGCTTTCTTAAGTTTGAAAACATAATTTGGTTTTTCAAAGTCGGCAAAGCCGGGAGGTTGTGCAACATATACTTCTTCATTTATAAACCCATTTAAGAAAGCACTTTTGACATCCATTTGAAATAACTTAAAATCATGTGCACATGCATATGCAAGTAATATCCTAATAGACTCAAGTCTAGCTACGGGTGCAAAAGTTTCATCGTAATCTATACCTTCTTGTTGATTGTAGCCTTGAGCTACTAGCCTAGCTTTATTTCTAGATACAATACCATTTTCATCCATTTTATTTCTAAAGACCCATTTAGTGCCGATTATGGTTTGGTTTTTAGGTGGAGGGACCAACGTCCAAACATCATTTCTAATAAATTGATTTAGTTCTTCTTGCATAGCAATTACCCAAGATTCATCTTTTATTGCCTCGTCTATGTTTTTGGGTTCAACCGTTGAAATAAAACAAAAATAATTACTTTCATTTTGAGCTTTGGATCTTAATGTTCTTTCATTAAGTTTTCCTATGACGTTTTCTAATGGATGACTTTTAGTTTCTTTAATATTAATAATTTCTCCTTTTATGGGTTCATTGCCATTTTCAATGTTTTCTGTATCATTAACCATTTGACTTTCAACTAAGTCATCATCTACCAAAGGTGATGTCTTAGAGGGAGGCGGACTTTCGTTGAATGTTACGTTCAACGATTCCTCGACTCTTGATGTTTCCTTGTTTAATACAATGTATGCTTTACTGTTTTGCGAGTACCCAAGGAATACACCTTCATACGACTTTGGGTCGAACTTAGTGAGATAGTCCTTTGTGTTTAAAATGAAGCACTTGCTTCCAAAAACTCTAAAATATCCTAATGTAGGCTTTTTGCCTCGATAAATTTCATAAGGAGTTTTATTTAAAAATTGTCTAATTAAAACTCTATTAAGGATATATGTAGAAGTATCTACAGCGTGACACCAAAACTTTTGTGGTATGTTTTGTTCATTTAACATAGTTCTACTCATTTCTTGAATTGTTCTATTTTTACGTTCTACTACACCATTAGATTGAGGTGTACGAGGAGCCGAGAAATTATGAGTTATTCCATTTTTATCACAAAAATTTCCAAATTGAATTTCATTGTCAAATTCTCGACCATGGTCAGTTCTAATAGATACTATATTACTTCCTATTTGATTTTGAATTTTCTTGCTTAGAATTTCAAATTTATCAAATGCCTCATTTTTAGTTTTCAAAAACTTTGTCCATGTATATCTAGAGTAATCATCTACTATGACTAAAGTGTAAAAATTTCCTCCATAACTTTGTATAGCCGACGGGCCAAACAAATCCATATGTAATAATTCTAGGCATCTAGATGTAGATACCATGTTTTTAGCCTTATGGCTATTATGTACTTGTTTCCCAATTTTGCAAGCATCACAAAAGTGTTGGTCATATTTCAACTTGGGTAGGTTCCTAACGAGTTCTTTGGAAGACAAGGATTGAATAAGCCTCATATTAGCATGACCTAAGCGTCGATGCCATAGAGTTGAGTTTTCGTCCAAGGAGGTAAGACATAACTTATCTTTAGGTGTTTTATCTAATTTCATAACATAGACATTATTCTTTAAAACACCTTTTCCTACGGTTATGCCATCTTTAAGTATTTTACTTCCATTTTCACTGAAAAGGACGTTATACTTTTTGCGGCATAATTGACTTATACTAAGTAGATTAAATCCTAAATTATCTACATGAGCAACATCATCAATAGATAGAGAGTCATGAGAGATTGTACCTTTTCCGATGATTTTACTTTTAAGCTTGCTACCGAATGTGACATTACCTCCGTCATACACTTGGTAGGTTGAGAAAAGATTTTTGTTTCCCGTCATGTGTCTTGAGCACCCACTATCTTTGATCCACTCATCAGGTTCAAGATCAACTTTCAAGCATACCTAAGTTCATAAAAGACTCAAGCATTTGGTCCCCAATATCTCATGGGTCCGTTTGGGTTAAACATGACATTATCATGGTTTATGTACTGAAAAGGTGGACAATTGTTCCACGGCATATAATTAGGACCATGAAAGTTTCTAGACATGTTTTGGTTCCAATTATTTTGATAAGTGTGTTGTGAATTAACTATACTTTTTGGAAAGGGGTGTTTGGGAAAACTCATCTGAGGTCTTTGTTGATCCGTTTTAACTCTATATTCATTTCTAGCTTGACCTCTTCCTAAAGATACTGCTGGTTTGTGTTTATTATTGGTTATGCTACTGTTAGGTTTCTTAGTAACTTTAACAAACTCGGAACGGTCGACTTTGTGAACCTTCTGTTCAACTTCTGTACCCGCGGATCCTTTGGATATACCTGGCGGATCCAAATTTTTGGATCCGTCGGATCCGTGGGTGTCTAACTCTGTTGAATCAGTTTTAATCACAGTCTGTTCCTTTAAGGTTCCTAGTTTCATAAAGCCTAGACCTGTTTTATCATGAGGTAGCTTTTGCATTTTCATTATTTCATCTGCACAACTTATGTTTTTATCAAACCTTTTAAACTTTGAATTTTGTTTGATTAAGTCTTCCTGTGTAGTTCTTAAGGTTTCTAGTTCAAGTTTTAGTTCTTGACAAGACACACATGTTTCTTTACTAACTTTACCTTTTTCAATTCGTATTGCTTTTTCTTTAAGCCAATATATTTCATTTTCTAAAAGTGTTGTCTTTGTTTTCAAAAACTTGTTTTTGTTTATGATTTTTAAAGTGACATCACACAGTTTGTTATATTCTACTTCTAAGGTTTCATCATCTATAAAGGAGTATGAATCAGAATGTACCTCTTCTGTGTCATTAGCCATAAGTGCAATTTCGTTGTTCTTAGGCTCATCATCATCATCTCCTTCACTATCGCTCCAAGCTCCACTAACGAAGGCTCTTTGAGACTTGGTCTTTGGAGGCTTTGGACATTCTCCTATTAAGTGACTGGAGTCACCACATCTATAGCATTTCCTATCATCCTTACCTTTCTTATCGTCACGATCTTTCCGAGAGGATTTCTTTTCATCACGAGGTGGTTTTACAAACTTTCCTCGTCTCCTGAAGAATTTCTTGAAATCCCTCACGGCCATGGCATATTCTTCATCATCACTGTTTGAACAAGACTCATCATCACTTGACTCGACTTTGGCTTTCAAGGCAATAGACTTAATCTTCTCCTTTTTGCCTTTGACAATTTTCGAGTCTTTTTCCATAATCATTTCGTGAACTTTTAGGTTTCCTATGAGCTCATCCAGTGTCATGCTTGAGAGATCCTTAGATTCTTCAATAGCTGTCACCTTTGCTCTCCATTTCGGATGGAGTGCTCTTAGAAATTTCCTGACAAAATTATTGCTAGAAAAAGATTCGTCAAGTGCTTTAAGTGATGTAATAATAGTATTGAACTTAGCAAACGCACTATCAATGGTCTCATCTTCAGAGATAACAAATTGTTCGTATTGTTGGACAAGAAGATCAATTTTGTTATCTTTTACTTGTGAGTTCCCTTGATGTGTGATGATAAGAGATTGCCAAATATCCTTAGCCGTTTTACACATAAAAACTCTTTCATATTCTTTCTTAGGTAAGGCATTATAAAGCATCATTTTGGCTTCGTTATTTTTGGCAATTAGTTTCTTTTGCTCATCACTGTGACGAGTAAGAGAAGCTCCTTCATCCCGACCACCCGAAATATTATTACTAATAGGCTTGTAATCACCATCAACTATAATATACCATAGATCTATATCCTTTGACTTTACATAAGTCTCAAAGCGATTTTTCCAATAAATAAAACAATTTGGTTCAAATAGAGGTGGTCTCTGCATAGATTGCCCTTCTTTAAAGTTTTCAAAATCCATGGATCGTTTTAAGTTTTAAAATACAATATATTTTAAAGATCTTAAGTAACGTAGCTCTTGATGCCAATTGTGGAAAACTAGAAGGGGGGTTGAATAGTTTTTACCGTTTTTAAAGTTTTATTTGCTTTGTTACTTTATGTTAATTCAAAGGAAACAATCACAAATAAATAATCACACAATGTAAACAAAAGATAAAGAGAGGAAAGATCAAACCACACGACACAGTTGTTTATAGTGGTTCGGCTACAAGAACTCTATTCCTTGCCCTACTCCACTCCCCGAGTTTCCTACTCGAGAGTTTATCTTTCACTAAGAAACAAACTCCTTTCCTAGGCGGAGAAAACCTTTACACGTCGCTTACTTCCTTTTCCGGTACTAAGCTAAACACACCGGGTTCTTTTCACAAGGTAGAACCAACCTGACGTCGCCTAATTACTTTACCGACACTAAGCTAGATGTCGAGTTCTTTACAAGGGTACAACCACTCCCTACACTCTTTGTACTTTAAGGACTAAAGTACTAACCACACTCACTGATTACAAATGATAGATATGATGTGTGAAACAAACTACAAGATCACACAGTAATGCAACTAAAGGATTACGGTTCTGTAGATCCTTGAATGCTTGATCTCCTTTCTACAAAATGGAAGATCAAAGTGAAATGCAACTATGAATGATGTTAGTAAGATATGTACTGAATGAATATATGTGTTTAAGCTATATGAGTGATGAGAGAGCCAAATGATCAGCTTCCTATTTATAGGCAAGCTGATCTTCAGCTCACGGATCCGGCGGATCCCTCAAAAGGGATCCGTCCTTTATAGGACTTGGATCCGTGGGATGTGACAGCTATGTAATAGTTGTCTCTTACCATATCTTAGTTGTATCTTACCATATCATCCAAGATCTTCAAATGTCAACTATGTTGCTTGCATATCTAACCAAGATATATCAAAGATATTGTATGTGATGCATACAATGATGTCATGGAATGGTTTATGAATTAAAGTTTCCTTTTAAGGAAACAAGTTACTAAACTTGTAATTCTTAGTTAATATGTGAAGTGTAAAGTGTGTACTTAAGAGACTAAGCTAGTATTTATTATTTGCTAAAAGATATTCCTTATATTTGTCATTAACAAAACTAATGAAAGATCAAAGAATATAAATAACGTTTTTGGGACGCTATTTGTATTAACAATCTCCCCCTTTTTGTTGATGACAAAACATAAGATATATTTTTGAGCAAGAGAATAAATATAGCATGAGTTCTTAAAAATATATATTAAGTTTGTTTATTAAAGAAAAGTTTTGTAAAAAATGTATGTACTGTGATGGTTCACAGTTGATGCAAACTTAGTCCTTTCTCCCCCTTTTTGTCGAAACAAAAAGAGTAGCGAAGCGGAATGCGATTTTGAGAACTTTAAGAGCTCCCCCTTGTTTTATACTCCCCCTAAATGGAGTAATCAAGTAAATGATGCATGAATCTACAAAACAAACGGTTAGTATATGAGATGCTTATGAGATGCTCCCCCTCGATGTATACTCCTCACTTCTCGAGTACCAACGTATACTATTGAAGGGTATGATATGCTGCAAATGAAGTGTTAGTTATGAAATGACTTCAATGAAGAAGTAGAATGCTTGTTAAGTGTTCTTCCAAACAAGCCTTTCAATATGTTTGACATTAAAAAGTCAAACTAAGTGTCTGATGTTAATTTGTTCCTAAAGCAATCATATGCAAGATATAATGTATGCAATATAGGAATGTTAGTTCATAATGATAATGATAATATGCAATATGTTGATCACTCATACGCATAAAACATCACATTCATATGGATTGAAAATTTTGTGACAAAAGTCACAATAGTGAAATGATGTTACAAATAAGAAGACATCCAAAAAAAAAAAAAAGGTCCTAAACAAACAACTAAAACAAAAATAAAAATCTAAACAACTAATCTAAAGAGCTCCTATTGAGAAGGATGAGAGATTGCGTTTAAAACGTTCAAGAACATGGTTCAAGATGAACCTCATCTCGTTTTGAAGCTCATGGACCAAGATGTTGGTCCTTTGGGCCAAGTGAGCCGTTCTCTCACAATGTGCGCAATCATGAGTTGAGAAGCCGGGCGGAAGACTAGGGTCCAAGTTGTGTGGTGGTGGTGGTGATGGTGGTTGGGTGTTGTTGTTGTTGGATGGTTGTTGTGGTGTTTGGAGGGAGTTCATAAGAATGGTTTGGATGTCCATTGCTTCATGAAGGCGATGGTCAACCATACCCGAGAGATTGTAGAGACGATTGAGCTCTTCACTAATCTCTTCTTGGGTTTGAGGCATATTCATCCACATTGCCTCGTCAATGGCAACTAGAGTGGATGTGGGTGATAGAGGTTTTTGTTGAGGTTGGGATGATTGTGCATCATCGTATAAAGGGCCATGGATATCCGGGTAAACCGGGTGAAAAAGCATGGGTTGTTGACCTTCAAAAGTCATGGGTGGAAGATTGGGTAATTTTGGTGAAAGTTCTTCTAAGTCATCAAGATGTGGTGATGTAGGAGGAGTCCTAAATAATTCCAAGGGTTGGAGTTTAGGTGATTTTGGTGGTGATGGTGATCTAACAGTCTGTGATGGAGCCGGTGGTGGAGTAGTGGCTATTGGAGTAAGGGTTGGTGGTGGTGTTTGTATAACAACATGTGATGGTGTTGGGGTGGAGAGTGTAAGGAAATTTTCACTAGCAATGGGTGATGATATATTGAGAGGAGAATTTTCCTCAGATGAAGAGTTTGCTAAGTTGATAAAACAACAGGGTTTAACACTAATGCGGGCTGTTCTTCTTGAAGTTCTAGATGTGGAAGAGTTGTGTGACTTGGTCATGGTGAAGTATGATATCTAAAGTGTACAGGAGAGGAAGTGTTTGTTGTGTGAAGAGATGATCCTAAAGTGCTAATTTATAGACAGAAGGTTTGTGAGTCTGTGTGTTTGGATTTGATGTAAATCCAATAGAGAATGTTGGTTACTAATGATTTGGAACAAAAATTTGTGCAGGTCATATCAAGGAAGTCAAGCCATTGAGCTTTGGTTGAGTAATATGTTTTGGATATGCAGTTAATACAAGAGGATAGTGGAAAATCTGATGATTTGATATTTCCACGGATTTGACGGATCCCTAAAAAGGGTTCCTTCTTTGTATCAGTTTGGTAACTTACACCTAAAATTCAAAAATTTAAATTTTGGTGGGAAATTTTGTTCCTAAGTTTCTAAGAGTTCCTAAATGATTCTAAGATGAATTATGATCAGTGAATAGATCCTAAATGATACTAAACACTAAGATTTAAGAATCGGGATAAGTCGAAAAAGTTTTATAATTTTACTGGGAATCCTGCGGATCCAAATGGTTGCAAATGCGGAACCTTATTTTGCAATCCGCCAAATCCGCAGGATGGCGTTTGGCGGATCCAACGATAAGCCTTGGCGGATCCTTATTTTGGGATCCGCGGGATCCGTAGGCCTAAAACTAAGAAAGTAAACAAACATATGTCATATTTCGCGTTTTTCGACGAAAACCCGAAAATTCATCTAGACCTTACTTAACATCTAATATGTATAGCGAAACAACTAAATATGATAATATTAACACATGATTGCACATAGTTTAATCCATACTTAGAAACTTACCGTTTTAGGTGTTATGCCAAACATAGGCAATAACCCGGAAAATTGATAACCGTGATGGTTATCTACCTGCAAGTGTTAGTTATTACACATACACAATAAGTATTATCAGATAAATTTAAGACACATAGAAGTTGAACAACACAATATCCAACATTGTTTAAAACCAAACACTCCATCAACTCAGCTTCTTCTTCAACTTCTTCATCCCCTTGTGTAATTTCATCATCCAACGCCCCAGATTCTTCACCATTCCTTTGATGTTTCGATACTCAGCGGATTCATGTGGAATTGGAGGAAGATGGCTCAAGTATTCGGGTGGAGGAATCCTAGAATTTGGCATACCATCATCTTCACTCATGGAAGATGATGAGGATGATGTTGGAACACGAGGACGTTTGCCCTTATCAACACTAACCCTAAAATCACTCAAAGGAACGAAGGTGTGTTCAATTTCATTGTAATCCGGAACAAAGCCTAGATGGTTTGGACGAGCGGGTGCAAAGGCTCTATAAAGTCGGGTTAAGAGCATACCATAAGGCATTGCAATCTTGCTTTGAACTGGAATGTCACACATTTGTTTGGCAACATAATAAGCAAGATTGAAGGATTGACGAGTAGAGATGTTGTACATCATGTGGCATAAACAAGCATTGATATGATCACGGTTTCCTATGGTGCACATCACATTTGCTCTTAATACATCCTCCATCTTCTTGAATTCGGGTCTTAGTTCATTAAGTTCCATTGCAAATGGATCTCTAGCAACTTCACGACCACGATACATTCTTGTGGGGTTGTTCTTAGGAATGAAGAGATGTTCCCTAATCACTTCTTTTGATTGGAGAGGAGTGGCATATGGTGCCGTCCTATCGAGATTGGAGTCTAAGATTGTTAAGGACCATTTGTCCGAGTAAATACATGTACCTTGACTTGGAATTCCTAAGACCTCACCAAATTGATCAAGAGGGATGTTGACAAGATTTCCATTTAAAGTGAAATGAAGACTTAAGTAACCTTCATCACTCGAGCTAAGACCTACACTAGCATAGAACTCAAGTATGAACCTAGGAATGATTGGTTCATCTATGTCTAAAAGAGAATCAAATTGAATTGCGGCTAATTGTTCCCTAAGTTGAGTGCCTTCATAAAATGATGCATCTACGGCTCTACCCTCATGAACATACTTTTTCTCTAAGACTTTGAAAATTTCGATTTGGGCATCGGTTAGACCCTTGGTTTTGTGGACTTTGGGTAAGTAGTCAACGGTTTTCTTGTGATCGTAGTTGGTTGCGGGAGGCATGATTTTCCTAAGTACAAAAGTTACATAGTTTTAGTTAAAATGATCGAAGGAAGTGTAAGATTCCTAGTGTGTGCCTACATGGGGACAATGTGGAGGTGCGGTTATCTCGACTCCTTTTGATGCAAGAAAAATTAGTTTATGCAAGTTTTGTTTACAAACGAGAGATAACCCAAACACTCCTATTTCAATGTAGCTACGGTTGAATGTACCCGAAAATACATATTAGTTATGTATTCCCTTTAGCATTCAAGAGACATTATGCAAGTGAAGTCTAAAAGATAACGTTTTTGCATTTGTATGAACAATGTACGAAAAAATCATTTTACCTAGTCGTTAGAAGATTTTAGTGAAAAATTTTTATGGGGTTTTTGTTAAATTAAGACAATGTGCTATGAGATGCAATTCCTAACTAAGAAAAACATGTTTTTAAGTACAATGCAATAAATATGCTTCATGATTTTTCAAGAATTATGCATATACCCCAAGTTTTGGTTTTGTGCATGAAATGGAAATCCTAGACGCAGATCAGGAGTATAAATATGATAAGAATACTTACAGTGATGTTAGAAGCACAAATTTGTGGAAGAAAATGGTCTAAAATGTGATGGAGATTAAGTGTGTGTCGAGTATAGTAAGGTGATATGTTTTGGAGTGAGGAGTGAATAGTACTTGTTCTTGTTTATTAAATAATAAACTGGACTTAGCATGCGGCGGATCCGGCGGATCCCAAACAAAGGATCCGTCTTTGTTGTCGATTGGATCCGCGGATTCAGAACACATGTTTTGGTTTAGTGTCGTGTGTGGCTAAACTAATGTTTATACTAATGTTTCTCCTAATCACTAGGTTCCATTAATCCTAATCCAAGTCTAAGATAGTTGAAAGGTTCACGTTTAAGTGGTTTAGTGAGGATATCGGCAATGTTGTCCTCTGAGGAAACTTTCTCAATTGAGATGATTCCCTTTTGTACATTGTCGCGAAAGAAGTGATGGCGTATTTCAATATGTTTGGTTCTAGCGTGTTGAACTGGATTTTTGCTTAAATCGATAGCACCTTTGTTGTCGCAAAGAATGGGAATGTTGTTGAGTTCAATTCCATAGTCGACGAGAGCTTGTTTCATCCACAGTGCTTGTTGACACGCCTTTCCTGCAGACACATACTCTGCTTCTGTTGTTGAGATTGCGAGGGCAGTTTGGTTTCTTAGCGAACCATGATGTGAGACAATATCCTACAAAAGTACAAATACCACTAGTACTTTTCCTATCAACATAGTCACCTGCATGATCTGAGTCGGTATACACTATGGTTTCTACACCCGTTCCTTTGGGATACCATAATCCTAAGTGTGTAGTACCTTTGATGTACTTAAATATTCTTTTAACGGCTTCAAGATGGGACGTTTTTGGATCTTCTTGAAAACGTGCACATAGACAAACACTAAACATAATGTCAGGCCTACTAGCCGTAAGATAGAGTAAACTACCAATCATTCCTCTATATTTAGTGCTATCTACGGATTCATTTTCTTCATCCCTAGTGAGTTTGGTTTCGGAGGACATGGGTGTTCTCATGGGTTTTGAGTCTTCAAGACCAAACTTCTTAAGCATATCTTTGATATACTTTGATTGGTTGAAGAATATCCCATCTTCTAATTGTTTAATTTGGAGACCTAAGAAAAAGTTTAGTTCCCCCATCATACTCATTTCAAACTCGTCATGCATGATTTTTGAGAAATCGTCGCATAACTCTTGACAAGTTGAACCGAATATAATATCATCCACATATATCTGGACTATGATAATATGTGATCCCTTTTTCTTGGTGAAGAGATTATTATCTACTAGGCCCATGGTATACTTATGGTCAACTAGGAAAGTCTTAAGTCGATCATACCAAGCTTTTGGTGCTTGCTTAAGTCCGTATAAAGCTTTCTTAAGTTTGAAAACATAATTTGGTTTTTCAAAGTCGGCAAAGCCGGGAGGTTGTGCAACATATACTTCTTCATTTATAAACCCATTTAAGAAAGCACTTTTGACATCCATTTGAAATAACTTAAAATCATGTGCACATGCATATGCAAGTAATATCCTAATAGACTCAAGTCTAGCTACGGGTGCAAAAGTTTCATCGTAATCTATACCTTCTTGTTGATTGTAGCCTTGAGCTACTAGCCTAGCTTTATTTCTAGATACAATACCATTTTCATCCATTTTATTTCTAAAGACCCATTTAGTGCCGATTATGGTTTGGTTTTTAGGTGGAGGGACCAACGTCCAAACATCATTTCTAATAAATTGATTTAGTTCTTCTTGCATAGCAATTACCCAAGATTCATCTTTTATTGCCTCGTCTATGTTTTTGGGTTCAACCGTTGAAATAAAACAAAAATAATTACTTTCATTTTGAGCTTTGGATCTTAATGTTCTTTCATTAAGTTTTCCTATGACGTTTTCTAATGGATGACTTTTAGTTTCTTTAATATTAATAATTTCTCCTTTTATGGGTTCATTGCCATTTTCAATGTTTTCTGTATCATTAACCATTTGACTTTCAACTAAGTCATCATCTACCAAAGGTGATGTCTTAGAGGGAGGCGGACTTTCGTTGAATGTTACGTTCAACGATTCCTCGACTCTTGATGTTTCCTTGTTTAATACAATGTATGCTTTACTGTTTTGCGAGTACCCAAGGAATACACCTTCATACGACTTTGGGTCGAACTTAGTGAGATAGTCCTTTGTGTTTAAAATGAAGCACTTGCTTCCAAAAACTCTAAAATATCCTAATGTAGGCTTTTTGCCTCGATAAATTTCATAAGGAGTTTTATTTAAAAATTGTCTAATTAAAACTCTATTAAGGATATATGTAGAAGTATCTACAGCGTGACACCAAAACTTTTGTGGTATGTTTTGTTCATTTAACATAGTTCTACTCATTTCTTGAATTGTTCTATTTTTACGTTCTACTACACCATTAGATTGAGGTGTACGAGGAGCCGAGAAATTATGAGTTATTCCATTTTTATCACAAAAATTTCCAAATTGAATTTCATTGTCAAATTCTCGACCATGGTCAGTTCTAATAGATACTATATTACTTCCTATTTGATTTTGAATTTTCTTGCTTAGAATTTCAAATTTATCAAATGCCTCATTTTTAGTTTTCAAAAACTTTGTCCATGTATATCTAGAGTAATCATCTACTATGACTAAAGTGTAAAAATTTCCTCCATAACTTTGTATAGCCGACGGGCCAAACAAATCCATATGTAATAATTCTAGGCATCTAGATGTAGATACCATGTTTTTAGCCTTATGGCTATTATGTACTTGTTTCCCAATTTTGCAAGCATCACAAAAGTGTTGGTCATATTTCAACTTGGGTAGGTTCCTAACGAGTTCTTTGGAAGACAAGGATTGAATAAGCCTCATATTAGCATGACCTAAGCGTCGATGCCATAGAGTTGAGTTTTCGTCCAAGGAGGTAAGACATAACTTATCTTTAGGTGTTTTATCTAATTTCATAACATAGACATTATTCTTTAAAACACCTTTTCCTACGGTTATGCCATCTTTAAGTATTTTACTTCCATTTTCACTGAAAAGGACGTTATACTTTTTGCGGCATAATTGACTTATACTAAGTAGATTAAATCCTAAATTATCTACATGAGCAACATCATCAATAGATAGAGAGTCATGAGAGATTGTACCTTTTCCGATGATTTTACTTTTAAGCTTGCTACCGAATGTGACATTACCTCCGTCATACACTTGGTAGGTTGAGAAAAGATTTTTGTTTCCCGTCATGTGTCTTGAGCACCCACTATCTTTGATCCACTCATCAGGTTCAAGATCAACTTTCAAGCATACCTAAGTTCATAAAAGACTCAAGCATTTGGTCCCCAATATCTCATGGGTCCGTTTGGGTTAAACATGACATTATCATGGTTTATGTACTGAAAAGGTGGACAATTGTTCCACGGCATATAATTAGGACCATGAAAGTTTCTAGACATGTTTTGGTTCCAATTATTTTGATAAGTGTGTTGTGAATTAACTATACTTTTTGGAAAGGGGTGTTTGGGAAAACTCATCTGAGGTCTTTGTTGATCCGTTTTAACTCTATATTCATTTCTAGCTTGACCTCTTCCTAAAGATACTGCTGGTTTGTGTTTATTATTGGTTATGCTACTGTTAGGTTTCTTAGTAACTTTAACAAACTCGGAACGGTCGACTTTGTGAACCTTCTGTTCAACTTCTGTACCCGCGGATCCTTTGGATATACCTGGCGGATCCAAATTTTTGGATCCGTCGGATCCGTGGGTGTCTAACTCTGTTGAATCAGTTTTAATCACAGTCTGTTCCTTTAAGGTTCCTAGTTTCATAAAGCCTAGACCTGTTTTATCATGAGGTAGCTTTTGCATTTTCATTATTTCATCTGCACAACTTATGTTTTTATCAAACCTTTTAAACTTTGAATTTTGTTTGATTAAATCTTCCTGTGTGGTTCTTAAGGTTTCTAGTTCAAGTTTTAGTTCTTGACAAGACACACATGTTTCTTTACTAACTTTACCTTTTTCAATTCGTATTGCTTTTTCTTTAAGCCAATATATTTCATTTTCTAAAAGTGTTGTCTTTGTTTTCAAAAACTTGTTTTTGTTTATGATTTTTAAAGTGACATCACACAGTTTGTTATATTCTACTTCTAAGGTTTCATCATCTATAAAGGAGTATGAATCAGAATGTACCTCTTCTGTGTCATTAGCCATAAGTGCAATTTCGTTGTTCTTAGGCTCATCATCATCATCTCCTTCACTATCGCTCCAAGCTCCACTAACGAAGGCTCTTTGAGACTTGGTCTTTGGAGGCTTTGGACATTCTCCTATTAAGTGACTGGAGTCACCACATCTATAGCATTTCCTATCATCCTTACCTTTCTTATCGTCACGATCTTTCCGAGAGGATTTCTTTTCATCACGAGGTGGTTTTACAAACTTTCCTCGTCTCCTGAAGAATTTCTTGAAATCCCTCACGGCCATGGCATATTCTTCATCATCACTGTTTGAACAAGACTCATCATCACTTGACTCGACTTTGGCTTTCAAGGCAATAGACTTAATCTTCTCCTTTTTGCCTTTGACAATTTTCGAGTCTTTTTCCATAATCATTTCGTGAACTTTTAGGTTTCCTATGAGCTCATCCAGTGTCATGCTTGAGAGATCCTTAGATTCTTCAATAGCTGTCACCTTTGCTCTCCATTTCGGATGGAGTGCTCTTAGAAATTTCCTGACAAAATTATTGCTAGAAAAAGATTCGTCAAGTGCTTTAAGTGATGTAATAATAGTATTGAACTTAGCAAACGCACTATCAATGGTCTCATCTTCAGAGATAACAAATTGTTCGTATTGTTGGACAAGAAGATCAATTTTGTTATCTTTTACTTGTGAGTTCCCTTGATGTGTGATGATAAGAGATTGCCAAATATCCTTAGCCGTTTTACACATAAAAACTCTTTCATATTCTTTCTTAGGTAAGGCATTATAAAGCATCATTTTGGCTTCGTTATTTTTGGCAATTAGTTTCTTTTGCTCATCACTGTGACGAGTAAGAGAAGCTCCTTCATCCCGACCACCCGAAATATTATTACTAATAGGCTTGTAATCACCATCAACTATAATATACCATAGATCTATATCCTTTGACTTTACATAAGTCTCAAAGCGATTTTTCCAATAAATAAAACAATTTGGTTCAAATAGAGGTGGTCTCTGCATAGATTGCCCTTCTTTAAAGTTTTCAAAATCCATGGATCGTTTTAAGTTTTAAAATACAATATATTTTAAAGATCTTAAGTAACGTAGCTCTTGATGCCAATTGTGGAAAACTAGAAGGGGGGTTGAATAGTTTTTACCGTTTTTAAAGTTTTATTTGCTTTGTTACTTTATGTTAATTCAAAGGAAACAATCACAAATAAATAATCACACAATGTAAACAAAAGATAAAGAGAGGAAAGATCAAACCACACGACACAGTTGTTTATAGTGGTTCGGCTACAAGAACTCTATTCCTTGCCCTACTCCACTCCCCGAGTTTCCTACTCGAGAGTTTATCTTTCACTAAGAAACAAACTCCTTTCCTAGGCGGAGAAAACCTTTACACGTCGCTTACTTCCTTTTCCGGTACTAAGCTAAACACACCGGGTTCTTTTCACAAGGTAGAACCAACCTGACGTCGCCTAATTACTTTACCGACACTAAGCTAGATGTCGAGTTCTTTACAAGGGTACAACCACTCCCTACACTCTTTGTACTTTAAGGACTAAAGTACTAACCACACTCACTGATTACAAATGATAGATTATGATGTGTGAAACAAACTACAAGATCACACAGTAATGCAACTAAAGGATTACGGTTCTGTAGATCCTTGAATGCTTGATCTCCTTTCTACAAAATGGAAGATCAAAGTGAAATGCAACTATGAATGATGTTAGTAAGATATGTACTGAATGAATATATGTGTTTAAGCTATATGAGTGATGAGAGAGCCAAATGATCAGCTTCCTATTTATAGGCAAGCTGATCTTCAGCTCACGGATCCGGCGGATCCCTCAAAAGGGATCCGTCCTTTATAGGACTTGGATCCGTGGGATGTGACAGCTATGTAATAGTTGTCTCTTACCATATCTTAGTTGTATCTTACCATATCATCCAAGATCTTCAAATGTCAACTATGTTGCTTGCATATCTAACCAAGATATATCAAAGATATTGTATGTGATGCATACAATGATGTCATGGAATGGTTTATGAATTAAAGTTTCCTTTTAAGGAAACAAGTTACTAAACTTGTAATTCTTAGTTAATATGTGAAGTGTAAAGTGTGTACTTAAGAGACTAAGCTAGTATTTATTATTTGCTAAAAGATATTCCTTATATTTGTCATTAACAAAACTAATGAAAGATCAAAGAATATAAATAACGTTTTTGGGATGCTATTTATATTAACAATTCCGCTCCTTGCTTCGGTTCTCGGCCTCGATTCTCGGCAACAGACTGAACAAAAAAAATTAACACAAAAATTTAAAAAAATTAAAAAAAAAAATCAGAAAACACAATTACTAAAAAAAATAGTTAACATACATTGCAAAAGTTAACAAATAACCAAAAAATAAAGAAATTTAAAAAAAAATCAATAATTAATAAAAAACATAAAAATTAATACATGGGTTTGTAAAAGAGATGGAGCAAGGAAGAAAGGAGATGAGAAAAAGAAAGAATTAAATGAAGAGGGGGGTTGAGGAAAGAATTATATGAGGAGAGGGCATCGATCGTGCACAGCGGTGCGAGTGTGGCGTTGTGGTGGAGATGATGGTGTTGTGGTGGTGGTGGTGGAGATGGTGGTGTTGTGGTGGTGGTGGAGATGGTGTTGTTGTGGTGGAGAAGCAGATCGAAGCAGAAGCAGATAAGAGAGATGAGTGTTTTTTTTTTTTTTTTTCGCTAAGTGTTTAGATCTGATAATATGGAGTAAGTTTTAGCTATTACTTTTGGCGGGGACATGTCCCCGCTGAAAGTAAATATTTATTTTAATCAGACTTTTTAGCGGGGACACGTCCCTGCTAAAAGTAGTAATTTTTCGCCAAACCATTTGGCGGGATAAAGTAAATGCTACGAGGGTATATTAAATTTTTGGGAAAATCTTTCTGCGGGGACATGTCCCCGCTGAAAGTATTTTAATTATAAAAAAACACTTTTTAAATATTTTGTAAATTATCCTTAATTAATTTAAAACTTTTAAAATAAATATTAATTCTTTTAAATTTAACTAAAAATTTTCTAAATCATATTTTATTAATTTAAAACATTTTAAAATTATTTACATCACGTTTACCTAATAAAATTAAATCATTTATACTTAATTTAAATCATTTAAAATTATTTTTAAATATTTTGTAAATTATCTTTAATTAATTTAAAATTTTTAACGAATGAGCCGAGATGTTATGGTTATACACGAGATGTTTAACGAGTAAGCCAAGATGTTATGGTCGTACACGAGATGTTTAACGAATGAGCCGAGATGTTACGGTTATACATGAGATGTTTCACGAGTGAGCCGAGATGTTATGGTTGTACACGAGATGTTTCACGAGTGAGCCGAGATGTTATGGTTGTACACGAGATGTTTAACGAGTGAGCCGAGATGTTACGGTTGTACATGAGATGTTTAACGAGTGAGCCGAGATGTTACGGTTGTACACGAGATATTTCACGAGTGAGCCGAGATGTTATGGTTGTACACGAGATGTTTCACGAGTGAGCCGAGATGTTATGGTTGTACACGAGATGTTTAACGAGTGAGCCGAGATGTTACGGTTGTACACGAGATGTTTCACAAGTGAGCCGAGATGTTATGGTTGTACACAAGATGTTTCACGAGTGAGCCGAGATGTTATGGTTGTACACGAGATGTTTAACGAGTGAGCCGAGATGTTACGGTTGTACACGAGATGTTTCACGAGTGAGCCGAGATGTTATGGTTGTACACGAGATGTTTCACGAGTGAGCCGAGATGTTATGGTTGTACACGAGATGTTTCACGAGTGAGCCGAGAAGTTATGGTTGTACACGAGATGTTTAACAAGTGAGCCGAGATGTTACGGTTGTACACGAGATGTTTCACGAGTGAGCCGAGATGTTATGGTTATACACTTTCCCACCAAAACTTTCCCACCATAATACTGGCGCCAAAAATTTCCCACCAAGACCTGCTCTTATATACTAACATCTTATCCACACAACTTCACAACCTTTTATACTCAAAACCACTTAACCTCACAACCAAAAACACACAGTGTTATCATGGTGAAGATGGCGGAATTTGAAGCTTTTTCTTGTCCTTGTAAACGAGGAGACGTAATTCTGCGAGAATCGCATAAACCTTACTCCCTTGGTAAACAATACTATGCGTGTCTTTTATCAAAGGTGAACAATTACATACTTTTTTGTGTGTTATATAAATAATTTGGTTAGTTGTTAAAAATAATAGTTTTTACTCTTTAACAGGGTGGGACAAAGGAGTTTGGATGCGATTTTTTTTATGGAAGGAGGAACGACTAGCCAAAATGACCGGTTCTCTTGGAGCTTCAATGCCTCCAACTCATTCCACAAGACCATGCATAACTCCAACTCATTACACTGCAGGACCTTCAACATCGAGTCCTGGAAATAAAGAGTGCTCAAACTGCATCAAACTGAATCACCAGATAATGGTACTCAATAAAATGCTAGAAGTGTACATGCATCCAAACAAACACACAATTGATTCAGCTGCCTTATTTCACGACCTTTATAATGACATGCTAGGTGATATGGGAAATCTTCGTATGTAGGTTGTTGTTGTTGTTGTTGCTGTTATTGTCGTTGTTGTTGTTTGTTATTGTGTTATTGTTGTTGTTTAATAAAATGTTGTTGTTGTTGTGAAAATTGATGTCGAACGTGCTTTATATTTTTAATTCGTATGCTTTAATGTTAGAGTAATACGTATGTTTTAAATTACATATGCACAAAGAATGGAACTGAAGGAACAATATCACACTAACAATATCACAAAGAATGGAACTGAGGAGATGTTTAACGAAGGGCCGTTTGGTTTATGCTGTTTGGTTTATGTTGTTTGGTAAATTACTTCCAATGATGTTGTTGTTGCTGTGAAAACTTAAGTATCCATCAAGATTCAACCATAAGGGGCCGTTTGGTTTATGCTGTCCAAACAGGGCCGTTTGGTTTATGTTGTTTTGTTAACAACAGCCCACAAGGGTCGTTTGGTTTATGCTGTCCAAACAGGGGTGTTTGGGATTGCTTATTTCCTGCACCAAAAGGGTGTTTGGGTTTATGACCTTATTTGAAGAAACAATATCACAATTAACAAACACGAAGGCAAACATTTTATTTAAAACACGCAAGAGTTCTCAAACGAAAAACTCGACAACCAAACGAAACAACTCAAACTAAACAACTCGACAACCAAACGAAACAACTCAAACTAAACAACTCGACAACCAAACGAAACAACCCGTTTATTTTTTTTGGCGGCTACTTCCCGCTTTGCTAGAACTCGCACCATCTTTTCCCTTCCTTGCTCTCATTTCCTTGATACGTGCAAACGTAGCTTCGAGATTTGTTACTCTATTTTCCATATTACCAAATTCGGTATCGAGGTCCAACGTGCTTTCAGCTTCATCGTCACCTCCAACAGCAGCAGCTTGAGCTTCAGTAGCATCTAGCTCTTCCAAATACTCTCTATAGTACGGCTTTCTCCTCAACCATTCCAGAATCTTGTCTCTCTGCCACGGTGCACAGTTCTCATAAGAACCATATTCATCAAAAATTTCCCAGCCCCAATGAAGTATAATTTCATTATACAGGAGCTCGTGTGATAAAGCCTTTGACCATTTCTGTTCCGGCGTTAAACCATCCATTGTTATGTGTGTTTTTTGTGAGAATTTACGTGTTTTGTGATAATTTCATTATACAATATATATAAGTAAAAAATTGGCGGGGTAAAAGGAAAATTTGGCGGGAAATACTTTCGGCGGGGACATGTCCCCGCAAAAAAGCCGCTAAATTTTGGCGCGATAAACTTACCTTTTTGGAGCCAAAATGTTTGACATTTTCAGCGGGGACATGTCCCCGCCAAAAACGAAAAATATGCATCTTTTCTTTCGGCAGGGACATGTCCCCGCCGAAAGGTAGAGAGGGAAAAAAGGCGGGAACAATTAAGCGCTCCAAAGTTTGGTCAAATTTTGGAAAATATGTGAAACATTTTCGGCGGGGACTCGTCCCCGCCAAAAGCCCACGTTGAAAATTTTGTAAATGGTCAGCGAGACTTTGTGCCAGCTCAGCACATTTTTTGTCGTTTAGCGACTTTCGGCGAGGATCCTCTAGAGTGTGCAATGGTTATCGCTCTAAAGTGGATCTTTAAAGTGAAACTCGATGAGCACGGTGATGTTTTAAAGAATAAGGCACGGCTTGTTGCGAAAGGGTACCGACAAGAAGAGGGCATAGACTTTGAAGAATCATTTGCTCCGGTTGCTAGAATTGAAGCCATCAGAATCTTTCTAGCTAATGCTGCCAGTCAGAATATGATTGTCTACCAAATGGATGTAAAGACAACATTTCTAAACGGTGATCTGAAGGAAGAAGTCTATGTCAGTCAACCAGAAGGTTTTGTGGATCCTGATCATCCTACTCACGTCTACCGTTTGAAGAAGGCTCTATATGGGCTAAAGCAAGCACCCAGGGCGTGGTATGATACTTTATTAAAGTTTCTTCTGGGTAATGGTTTTTCCAAAAGTGTTGTTGATCCTACACTATTCACTAGGAAATCGGGCAAACATCTGCATCTTGTTCAGATTTAGGTAGATGACATCATCTTTGCCTCTTCTGATCCTAAGGAATGTGATAGGTTTTCTAATGAGATGAGTTCTAAGTTTCAAATGTCTATGATGGGACAAATGTCGTTCTTCTTGGGTTTGCAAATATCTCAAAGTCCCGGAGGCATCTTTATTAATCAATCTAAATATGCAAATGAAATATTGAAGAAATTTGGATTTGAATCAAGTGATGCAGTTGACACTCCTATGGTTGAGAGATCTAAGTTGGATGAAGACCACTCTGGGATCCCAGTTGATCAAACTAAGTTTAGAAGCATGATTGGATCCTTAATGTACCTTACCGCCAGCCGGCCAGATCTCTTGTTTGCGGTATGTATGTGTGCTCGGTATCAGTCGAAGCCCACCAAGAAGCATCTGGAAGCGGTAAAACGGGTCTTCAGATATTTTCAAGGCATTGTTCACATGGGTCTCTGGTATCCTAAGGACACCGCAATGGAACTCACAGCTTATGCAGATGCGGATCATGCGGGGTGTCAAGATACTCGTCGAAGCACATCGGGAGGTGCTCAGTTTCTTGGGGAAAAGTTGGTCAGCTGGTCTTCTAAAAAGAAAATGAGTACTTCAATATCTTCCACAGAGGCTGAATACATTGCCATGTCCGCGTGTTGTGCTCAAATTCTTTGGATGCGATCACAACTATCAGACTATGGATTTGCATATAACAAGATTCCTCTGTATTGCGATAACAAAAGTGCTATCGCTCTTTGCTGCAACAATGTCCAACATTCCCGTTCAAAGCACATCGACATCCGGCATCACTTCATAAGGGAACAGGTTGAGAAAGGGATCGTTGAACTCTACTTCGTGAGGACGGAGTTTCAGTTGGCTGATATCTTCACTAAGGCACTTCCGAGAGAACGGTTTCATTTTATTCTCCCGCGGCTTGGCATGAAGAGTTTGTCTCCTGAAACACTCAAGTGTCTTCAAGAAGAAAAGGAGGGGTAGAGGATTTACTTCACATATCCTTGCATATATCTGTGTATATCTTATACCAAAAAGAAAATAGAAAAATATAAAACCTATAAAAACCCAAAAAAAATCAGAAAAACAGAAAATACCAAAAATAGTTCTTCTAGGCATGTCTTCTGTTTATCGATAACATTTATGGTCCTAGAAATGTCATTCAATAATGACACGGGTCTTTAAATGAAGCTCGAGCAGAAGTTATATTAACCGGTTAAAACATGTCTATCGGCTTGCAGTTACTTTAGACTGCAACCCGTGCCTTAATATGGGGAAAGCATGTCGCCAAAAAGACAGCTGTTCCTCCAACTGGGTGAAGTTCTCCTGGGCATGGATTACTTTATATCCATGTTTCTTCGATCTGATGTACGTTTCAGTGCATCATTTCTTTTATAAGAAGAGAAGTCTTCTTTACACCACAAACTCCTTATGTTCTATGATTCTTCAGGAGAGTTTTGGTGTTTCACAAGGTGGTAACTGTACTTAAATTTTCACAAATACTTCACACTCAATTGAATGACTACAACTCTTTAAATAGAAAACGGGTCATTAATTGAGGGGGGGAGTATTTGTTCAAATTTCTGACACCTTTTTAAGCATTGTGCTGCATCAGCAGTGACACTCTCTCTCGTGGTTTAAGGGGGAGCATAGTATGCTCCATAATCAGAATACATTTAAACCTTACCACATTTTCTCTCAAATTTTCTAAACATATTTAAATCAATTGGGATCACAAATCTCAAATGGTGTAAAATTTTTGATCGGGGGAGAGAATGTGATTTAAATATGAAATTCTGATGAAAATGTGATTATTTGGTCTTAAATGTAAGCTCTCCCATATGTGCTAAACTCTTTCGTATATCGATGCACATATTGAGGGGGAGCAAATGGCACTACAGCAAAAAGGATGCGACATCTCATGTGACTCAGACCTTACCAATGAATTGACGAAACACAAACTGTCATTAATCGAAAGGACATATCCTGGCCGGGTAATAATTTCAAGCTGGTCTAACCAGTGATGTAAGCGTGTCTCGAAGAGGATATCTCTAAGTAGAGTGTACCGTTTCGAGAAACTTTCTGTGAATTTGACCAGGCCGGGTAATAATTTCAAGCTAGCCTAACTAGTGATGTAAGCGTGTCTCGAATCGGTCATGTTCACTGAAAGTGAATTAATTCAAAAAGTGCAAGCTCTGCCCAACATGTGCAAATTTTAAATTAAAACATATGAGCACATGTTAAGGGGGAGCATTTGAAAAATATAAAACTCTCAAAGTGTTAGCTAAATGTGTTTCATAATCATGAACACTTTGAGAGATTTTTCAAAGATTTGGTAAATGGCAACATAGGATAGTCATGAAGTTATAAAGTGGCTAAGGTTAGGAAAACCGTCCTATGATCCGCATGAGCCGGAGGGATCTACCCAGGGACAATACCGAATAGTTAGTATTAGAAAGCCCTTAGGTATGATTATGAAAAAAGGAGTAATATGAGAAAGGAGAAAGAAGGGGTTGAAGAATTAAAAAGAAATGAAATGAGAAAGGGTGAAAAGAAATAGCCCTCCAATTATTCAACCTTAGGGCAGAAACCGGGTTCAATTCATATGCTACTGGTGGTTACTAAGGTAACACCGGTATTGAAGACAAGACGTCATGGACCCAGTGACGCACTGCACTAAACCTTCTAAGCCACTCAAGTTCTCTTAAAAGGACTTGTTTCATTCTCACGGGGAACCCTACATAATCTATCGACCGCTCATTACACTGGTTGTTCAACATTAAGGACACCAGGTGTAAACTTATGAGTCCTACGCAGATCTTAGCAATCTGCCAGAACATTTATGAGGGAATTTACAAATGTAATTCTCAGTGATTGAATGGAAATTCCTGCCAGGGTCAACATCAAACAGCCCTGAAAGCAGGTCACTTCGGTAATTCCTTGTGGATTACGCTTAGTGGTCGCGGCGGTTTCAAACGGTCTACAGTCGTGGAGTGAACTCCAGCGACTCACCTAATCGTTGATTTACTAAGGTAGATCTTGTAAGCCCTCTATGGGTTTCCGATTTAGGAACGGCCTTGGGAAGGATTAGAGAGAGTTTTCACACTATGCTGTTAACAATCTCGAAGTCCGAACCTGTACGTACCGGACGTTTTAGTGCTAACTGTCTTATGCAGGAATACCTGGCGGTTGCAGCTGGTTGCCGAAAAGCTTTCGAATATCGATTTTGCTGTTCTTGACATTTCTGGAAAAGACTATCTCCCTTGGACTCTTGATGCTGAGATCCATTTAACTGCAAAAGAATTAGGAGAAATGATCCAAACTGGAAATACGGCCTCTGCACAAGCACGTGCCAAAGCCATGATATTCCTGCGTTATCATCTTCATGAGGATCTAAAAAAGGAATATCTAATGGTGAAAGACCCGTTAATATTATGGCAAACTTTAAAGGAAATGTTTGATCATCAAAAACAAGTAATCCTTCCTAAAGCTCGCTATGACTGGATGTACCTCAGGTTGCAAGATTTTAAAAGTGTCAGCGAGTACAATTCCGCAATGTTTAGCATCACATCTAAACTAACATTGTGCGGAGAAAAGATTACTGAAGAAGACATGCTAGAGAAAACTTTCTCTACTTTTAATGCTTCAAATATGCTCTTACAGCAGCAATATCGAGAACGTGGCTTCAAAATATACCACGAACTAATATATGTTCTCCTTGTTGCTGAACAAAATAATGAGCTTTTGATGAAAAATCATCAAGCACGCCCCACTGGTTCTACTGCATTGCTTGAAGTGCATGCAACATCAAATGTGAGGGGTCGGGGTCGTGAACATGGTAATAACCGTGGAAATGAACGAGGTCGTGGTCGTGGCCATGGACGTGGTCGAAATATTGTTTTGCATCGTAATCCTAAGCCATACGATTTCAAGAAAAAAAATGATAAAGGCAAAAGGATGCAACATCAAGCTCCTAAAAAAATCTGGAAATGCTTGCCACAGACATGGCATGAACACTCATTGGGCAAAACAGTGTCGCACCTCCAGACACTTTGTTGATCTTTATTAAGCATCACTAAAAAAAGAAAGGAAAAGACATTGAACAAATTTCATTGATAATTTCAATAATGATGAGCCAATTCCCAATGTGCGATTCGACTCCTCAGATTTCTTTGATGATGTCGAAGATGTTGTTGCTTCATTTTTCAACGATGGAAATAATAACTAGCTATCTAGTTGCATTTTTATTTTTCCACAATAAGTGTTTAAGTTTAAATTTTGTGTTAAATAAGCTAGGTTTGTTCTAGCATTGTTACTCATGTTTTGAATTTTAATTAATGAAGTATTTATTTTTTCCTTAAAGTTTTCTTTTACTTTGAAATGCTTATTTATTTATTCTTTTTATGTTCAAGGATATGAAAAGCATTTTGAAAAACGGTGAAGACGAGTGTCTAGTAGATAGTGGAACAAAAAATACCATTTTGAAAAACAGAAAATACTTTTATGAATTTCATATAGCAAATGCAAATGTCAACACAATTTGTGGTACTAGCAACTTGATTAAAGGCTCTGGCAAAGCCTGTATTGTTGTGACAAACGGTGATTTTTCGAACATTATTTTAATAATAAATATTAATTTATTATTACATGACTATTTATTTTGAGTATCTTTGAGCTCACGTGATTATTTCGGGAAGTTAACCCGCTTATCTTGACACTATGGGAAATTATTCCACACACTGTGGCATATAATAACAATTTAAACTATTTGTTTTATCAGAAAATGTAAGATATTAATTTTTTGACACTTGCGAACTATTTAAAATTTAAAGACAAGAGGTTATCTCGCAACTCCTAATAATCAACCCCACACGTGTACCGACACTTAACTAGTAATGGCAATGATTAATTAAACTCATGTTCGAGTCCACATTAATATTTCATATCACTTTTATAAAAATACTCACAAAAATGTGTTTAAGCATCCTTGTCTGAGTACACCAAACCAGGACACCGCAGCTCACGTTTAAACTCAACAGAACTCACAATACATCACTAATTCATTAACAGGCTTATAATAACCAAACCAAATGCACCCATATGGGCTCAAGAACCATGTACTTAACCCAACACACCTCTATATTGAATTTAGACTTCAAAACCCAAGCCCATATACCACGCCTGGACTGTGGCTCTTGCTACACTACGAACAAACACCCCTTCTACTATCAAACGCACCCTAGGAAATATGGTCACACACATTTTCTTTACTAAACCTTAGGTCCTATAATACTAATCACATCAATAGTACAAGCTTGTCACCTTTGTTCCCCACTAACCCACAAGACCTATTGTGTAAACCTTGTATCCACCTAAGTCAACTTCTATGGATTTCCACATTTTCTTTTCCCTATGAATCAGCAGGTTAAGGACTCCAAAGGAGTACTCCACACCATTTTGTCAACCTCTAGAACCTAGACCCAAATCTCTACTTAAGTAACACAACCCTCACTTCACTTGCAAAGAACCAAAAACTCTTTCATTTCTTCTATTAGTCGACAGTAGCACAAGGAAAGGAAGAAGGAAAAGGGTTGGGTTATTTGCAACTAGGAATACACTTTGGTTATGTTATTAAGAAGCTTTGGGTTAAGGAGTCTTGTACTTGGTCTTACTTTCCATTCGACACACACCCTTCTCAAACCACTGTAAGCTTCAACACATCCTAAACTTGTATAAACTTTTGCTTGTGAACGTTAGGCTTGTTTCATCATGTGTTTCATGTCATACATTTATGTTTTAATCTTGCAAATCTAGCAAATAAGTTTTTCCTAAACTGTATACACTCAACACACATAAGTGAGCAATCGACATACATATTTACAATGACTAAGACTTTGTTTCTTGTTTCTCTTTAAGTACATGACACATGTACATGCAAACTTATGCTGAAAAGATGACCTTGTTGTGTTTAAAAACTTGTGTGGAGATCTCGAAACTTGTTTAATACGTGTAAACATGTTAAGAATAAGTGTGTGCTTGTTCGGTTTGTGAATCGACACTCACACACTTTGTGACGTAATCGTGGTTTTTCGAACTAGAAATGACATACGGAAACATAAAGATGAGTAAACATATGT
This sequence comes from Artemisia tridentata subsp. tridentata, assembly GCA_021014915.2. Lineage (NCBI taxonomy): Eukaryota > Viridiplantae > Streptophyta > Magnoliopsida > Asterales > Asteraceae > Artemisia > Artemisia tridentata. The sequence continues at coordinate 196,174,064 of CP139509.1, read as the reverse complement.
ATTGGCTAATATGGGACAAGTGCTTATTTGTAAAATGATATAACTCATATACAAAAACATAACTTATATAGTTTACGTATCGGGCTTAACTCTTCTTCTTTTTGTCGACTATTTTGGACCGAGAGGGACCCAAGTCGGGTTCGGGTTTGCTTATTTCACTGTTGATAACTAGAGTACTTATATGTTTGAACTTATAAATTAACTTACAAATGTTGGGGATTTATCATTTGTACGTACCGATTTGATTCCGTAAACACCGCGATCAACTTGGTCTTGAATCCTGCAATTCGATCAACAATATATATACGTATCTTGGATTGGAACCAGAATCGTGTAAACACTTTCAGAACAAACTATTTGGTGGTACACACAAATATTTGAACAGATAAGACTGGTTTCCCATTTCAAGAACTAGACTTTTTCCATTGAGAAATCTTGTACCAACAATAATAATCATGGTTGTTCTTTGCCTTGCGTATTCAAAGGAGAGAAAACTGAAATCTCTTCTTTTCACAACTTGTTGTTGTGTGTGTCCAAAAGAAACTGATATTTCTTCTCTTATAATAAAAGGTATTCAACCGTTTCCCATTTCATCATAACTAAAATGGACGTTTACCCCATTATAAAACGGTTTGTGCATGTAACTCCTTCCCAAAGGAAGATAACGTCCAAACATATATATCTCACAAAGTTGAATACAACTTTCAATATATATATCATTTTAATATTAAATACTTAACATTAAAATTAACTTCATAATATTGAACATAACAATATTAAACCAAACCGTCAATACGCACCCATCTTAATATACATAATCGAGTCCGCACTCCCGCATCACCTAACCCGATTAATTGGAATATTAAGATCAACCAATGAACAAGTTAATCCAATATCACTATGGAACATTGATATCGCTAAAATATCCAACAACAAACTCACTGTGAACAATGAAACAAAAACAATACAAACCAAATGCATGCACATCTGATACTGATGAAAATATACAAAAGTGGAACACAGTTAAAAATCATTAAATATACTTGACTTGTAAAAAAAAACTTGAAAGAGCCTTTGGCTCATCTGTGCACGTCGCTCTGTTTCCTCACAACAGACCTAGGTTCGAACCCAGGCAGTGCCTCTTTGTGGATTTTATTTTTATTTTACTCAAACCATAAAATATTACAACAGCCCTAAGTCCACTTATATACAAAACAATAGAGATGTTAACCGAATAAGGGCCTTAGACGCCGGGTGTTAAACGAGAGGTCTTGAGTTTGAATCCCGTAAGTGACATTTTGATATATTTTTTTTTATATATCATTTTAATTAGAAAAAATTACATGTTTAGTCCCTGTGGTTTGCTCAGATTTCATGTTTAGTCCTTAAATCGTTTTAATTACACTAGAGATACTTATTTTTATTTTTGAAACCTTGCACTCATTTAGTCCTTATTTTGGATGGGCCGTTAGTTTGACCGTTAAGTGTTTAAATAATATTTGCCCGTTAGTCCCTCCGTTAATATTTTTTGCACCGTTAGTCCTCATTTTCTAAAATGAATTAAAAAGGGCAGCATGGCTCGAAATCGGATCTTGTTGCCTAAAAACCAACGCCCCAACCACTGGACTAAGCGTTCAATAGTGTAATTATATCAAAATAAATTCTCTTTAACCTTTTTTTGGCTCAAACCCGTTTTTATCCGTTTTCGTCTGTTTTTATACGTTTTCGTCCCTTTTTTGTATGTTTTCGTACGTTTTTATACGTTTTCGTCCGTTTTATACGTTCTCGTCCATTTTTTACGTTTTTTCCGTTTTTTTACTTTCTCGTTCGTTTTTGTACTTTTTTTTTTACTTTTTCTTTCGTTTTTATATGTTTTCGTCTGTTTTATTACATTTTGTCCGTTTTTACATTCTCGTCCGGTATTTTTACGTTTTCGTCCGTTTTTTACGTTCTCGTCCGTTTTTTACGTTTTCGCCCATTTTTTACGTTTTAGTCCCTTTTTTTACGTTCTCGTCCGGTTTTTACGTTTTTGTCTTTTTTTTTACGTTTTTGTCCCTTTTTTACGTTTCCTACGTTTTTATACGTTTTTGAATGTTTTTTTAGTTTTCGTCCGTTTTTAAACATTTTCGGCTGTTTTTAAACGTTTTCGTCTGTTTTATTTTTACGTTTTTGTCCGTTGCTATACATTTTCGTTCATTTTTATACATTTTCATCTGTTTTTTACACATTTTCGTTCGTTGTTATACATTTTCGAACAAAAACTAAAAAAAAAAAAAAAAACGAAAACGTATAAAAGGGAGAAAACGTAAAAAAAGACATACAAAAACGTATAAAAATAAAGGAAAACGTAAAAAAACGAACGAAAACGTAAAAAAACAGAGACAACGTAAAAGAACGGATAAAAACGTTAAAAACGAACAAGAACATATCAAAATGGTTGAAAATGTATAAAAACGGACGAAAACGTTAAAAAACGGATGAAAACGTATAAAAACGGACGAAAACGTAATAAAACGGACGAAAACATGTAAAAACGTTCAAAAACGTATAAAAACGTACGAAAACGGAAAAAAGTAAAAAAACGGACGAGAAAGTAAAAAAAGGGACAAAAATAGACGAAAACGTAAAAACGCGGATAAAAACGTAAAAAACAGACAAAAATATAAAAAATGGACAAAAACGTAAAAAAAAAAAAGGGACGAAAACGTATAAAAACAGACAAAAACGGATAAAAATGAGTTTGAGCCAAAAAAAGGTTAAATATAACTTATTTTGATATAATTACACCACTGGACGCTTAGTCCAGTGGTTGTGGCGTCGGTTTTTGGGCAACAAGACCCGAGTTCGAGCCTATGATGCCCTTTTTAATTCATTTTAAAAAATGAGGACTAACGGTGCAAAAAATATTAATGGAGGGACTAACGGGGAAATAATATTTAAACACTTAACGGTCAAACTAACGGCTCATCCAAAATAGGGACTAAATGAGTGCAAGCTTTCAAAAATAGGTATCTCTGGTGTAAATAAAACGACTTACAGACTAAACATGAAATCTGAGCAAACCACAGGGACCAAAAGTGTAATTTTTTCTTTTAATTAATATCTTTGGACCCAAATTAATACATTTTTATAACATTAATAAAAATGTAAAAACTTATGGTTTTCAACATACTTTGTCAACATTTTCGGCAAAATAACATATTTAGTATTATTTACTGAAACCCGACAAAAAGACAAAATTTAAAATAACAAGAAAATATTTATAACAAAAATTAATATAAATATTTTCTAACTTATCATTCACTAACTTTAGATAAATATAAATACATTTATATTTATATATTGTATCACGAAACATTGTTAATTTAAATACTTAACTTATAGTATTTATTATTATTTGACCAATAACATATGATCTTTCACAAATACTTTCATTGTGAATACTTTCCGTATTAAGTCTTTCGGTTATTCTCAAACCAGAGACTTATCCGTCTTGAATACTTTTGTATATATATATCTACTTGTCCACTTTGTCCAAAAGCCAATACTTACAAACACTTTGAAACGATTTAAACGTAAACTCTGCCACACAAGCAACATTAAACATAACCACTTGTAAACACTTATATTTATTTAAACACTTTGAGTCGTGAGTACACAAAAACTGTAAACTAAGAATTGCCATACTAATTTAGGTCGCGTGTCGGTGCCGCACATTATTGCTACTTGATTTATTCAGTTCAGACGACAATTTCTGAGGTGAGTTTATAGCCCCACTTTTTACTCTTATTATCTTCTTTGCAAAACTTTGGGGTGAGAAACATGCAAAACACTTTTCAAGGACCTACACTATACTTATGTTTTTATCAAACTATTACGCAACGATTAGCCTAAGCATTTGTATCCCCTTCATGCCCAAACTCATGAACTGTCAATTCCACTTGGGAAGCGCGAATGCTATAAATAGATCTATTGGGGATGACACCCCAGTTCGGTTTGGCCAGGTTGACCAAATGCGAGCGTATAACATGTCGAAACATGAGTGTCTCGGGATAGACACTTATACGGGCCTTTATCTAACGTGCTTCTAGAGCATGCATATTGTCAAGCTTCGGTTGCATGAACTTAGTGCTAGCGTAATAGACATTTATATTGATGTGTCATCATATTCATTGTGATGGTCACATGCTTTACTCATGGTCCAACTTTACTGCTTTATTATAAACCTATGAACACACTAACCTCGTGTTGACACTTTTAATCATGTTTTTCTCAGGTGCTTAACTTATGATGTATGACATTTTGGAAGGCTTGGCATGGCATGGTCATAGGAACATTTGGAGTGGATTAACACCCACACATGACCACTTTTGAATGAGACAACTTTATGGGCCTTATTTCCGCATCTTGAAGAAATGTTGTAACTTTTATTAATTAAATTAATAAACCTTTTAAAACGGATTAGATAATCCGTTCTCTATTACTTTGTGTTGTGAATACCAATTGAGTAGCACCCCATAACCCGAAATGCTTCCGCTGAATCGACTTTGGGGGTGTTACAATTGTGTTACCTAAAGGTACACAATTAATAATAATTGATGCGTTATATTCTAGTAGATCCAGGAGAAATCTACTAAGTTTTAAAGATATAAGGCGCAATGGTTATCATCTTGAAACCATGACTCAAAATGAAATTGAGTATCTCCAAATTACATCCATTGAAAATGGAAAGAATGAAAGGTCTATCTTCTGTATTGTATTTTACATACATCAATCAGATAGAAATAAATATGGTTTCTACCCGAATGGGTATAGATCCCAAAATATTTACCCTTTGGCATGATCGAATGGGTCATCCGGGTGATATTATGATGAGGAGAATAATTGAGAGCTCAAATGGGCATCCACTAAAGGATCTCAAGATCCTATTATCAAAAGAATTATCATGCGGAGCATGCTCTCTTGGAAAAATGATAACTAGGCCCTCAACCAATAAACTTGAAAAAGAATCTCCTTTGTTTCTAGAAAGAATTCAAGGAGACATTTGTGGGCCAATTACTCCTCCGTGTGGACCATTTCGATACTTTATGGTATTAATTGATGCATCATCCCGATGGTCCCATGTCTGTCTGTTAGCATCAAGAAATGTTGCTTTTGCTAAGCTATTAGCCCAAATAATTCAATTAAGAGCACATTTCCCAGATTATCAAATCAAAAAGATCAGACTTGATAAAGCAGGAGAATTTATATCTCAATCATTTAATGATTTTTGTATGTCAATTGGGGTTATGGTTGAGCATCCTGTAGCACATGTGCATACACAAAATGGTCTAGCTGAATCTTTAATAAAAAGATTACAACTTATTGCTAGACCACTACTTATGAAATCAAAATTGCCATCCTCTGCATTGGGACATGCTATCTTACATGTTGTTGCTCTTATTAGATTAAGACCAAGCCCATCTCATAAGTATTCTCCACTCCAACTGGTTTCTGGAAGAGAACCAAGTTTATCTCATCTAAAAGTCTTTGGTTGTGGTGTCTATGTCCCAATAGCACCACCACAACGAACAAAGATGGGACCTCAAAGAAGATTGGGAATTTATGTTGGTTTTAATTCTCCATCAATCATAAAATACTTGGAACCATTAACTGGAGATGTTTTTACAGCACGTTTTGCTGATTGCCAGTTTGATGAAACAATGTTCCCAATCTTAGGAGGAGAAAATAAAAAGTTGGACAAACAAGATGTAACTTGGAATGCATCACAAATATCGTTTCTTGACCCTCGGAGTGGTCAATGTGAATTGGAGGTTCAAAAGCTCATTCACTTGCAAAGAATAGCAAATGAATTGCTTGATGCATTTACAGATACAAAAAGACTTACAAAATCATATATTCTAGCTTTAAATGCGCCTCCTCGAATTGATATTCCTGAAACTCTGAATGAGTCAAATGTAGGCAGAAAGCATGGAAGACCAATGGGTTCTAAGGATACAAATCCATGAAAAAGGAAAGAGTAGAATACAACTGGCAAAGTCCAAGAAGTTGTTATCAATAAAATCCCAAAAGAGATTAACAATAACACAGAAAATGTGGAAAAATCTCTGGAGAATGGCCATGTACCTAATGAATATGAGATCTCAATAAACTTTGTACAAAATGGTACAACATGGAATCGAAATGAAACATGTGTTGATGAAATCTTTGCATATGCTATAGCAAGTGAAATAATAAATGATGAAGTTTCTGTGCCAAAATCTATTGGAGAATGTCGACAAAGAAAAGATTGGCAAAAATGGAAAGATGCCATACAAGCTGAACTACATTCACTTGAAAAGCGCCAAGTATTTGGCCCTGTGACATTAACCCCAAATAATGTGAAGCCGGTAGGCTATAAATGGATATTTGCTATAAAAAGAAACGAGAAAAATGAAATTATGAGATACAAAGCAATACTTGTAGCACAAGGTTTCTCACAAATACCCGGGGTAGATTATGAAGAAACATATTCACCTGTTTTGGATGCAACGACTCTCAGATTTTAATTGGTCTTGCAAATGTTGAAAGGCTCCAAATGCGCCTTATGGATGTTGTTACAGCTTACTTGTACGGATCACTTGATAGTGACATTTACATGAAAATCCCCGAACTATTGAAAGTGCCGGAAGCTTGTAAATCTAAGCCCTGTGAAATGTTTTCAATTAAATTGAAAAGATCTTTATACGGTCTAAAACAATCAGGACGAATGTGGTATAATCGCCTGAGTGAATATCTTTCAAAAGAAGGATACAAAAGTAATCAAATAAGTCCGTGTGTTTTTATCAAAAGATCAAAGGGGGGTTTCACAATCATTGCATTGTATGTTGATGATTTAAATATCATCGGAAATATTGATGAAATTGAACATACTGCAAATTTGTTAAAGAATGAATTTGAAATGAAAGACCTTGGTATGACAATGTTTTGCCTGGGCTTGCAAATTGAGCATTTGTCAAGTGGAATATTTGTCCATCAATCAAACTATACGAAAAGGATATTGAAATGATTCAATATGGATAAAGCTCATCCACTAAGCTCACCAATGGTCGGTCGTTCACTTGACCGGGAACTTGATCCGTTCCGCCCCAAAGAACATGATGAGGACATTCTTGGTCCTGAAATACCATATCTAAGTGCGATAGGGGCTTTGATGTGCCTTGCTAGTAATACATGCCCTGATATTGCTTTTTCAGTCAACTTACTAGTAAGATATAGTTCCGAGCCAACACGCCGACATTGGAATGGAATCAAACACATTATTCGTTATCTTTGTGGTACCCGTGATATGGGATTATTTTACCAAAAGAATTCGAAATCAAAGTTGGTTGGATATGCTGATACTGGTTACTTGTCTGATCCACATAAGGCACGATCCCAAACAAGGTATGTTTTCACATATGGAGACACTGCAATTTCTTAGAGGTCGACAAAGCAATCTTTAACTGCAACATCATCAAATCATGCTGAACTTATTGCACTTTATGAAGTTGGTCGAGAGTGCGTTTGGTTAAGATCGATGATTCAAAACATCCAGGAAGAATGTGGGCTCGAGTCTATTAAAGGAAATCCAACCATGTTATGTGAAGACAACGCGGCATGTATAGCTCAAATCAAGGAAGGGTATATCAAAGGAGACAAAACAAAACACATTTCACCGAAATTTTTCTTTACATATGATCTACAAAAGGAAGGAGTTATTGATGTTCATCAAGTTCGATTAAGTGACAATTTGGCAGATTTATTCACAAAGTATTTGCCAACAAGAGTTTTTGAGCTACTGGTTCGGAAGATCGGCCTTCGACGCTTAAAAGATATGCATTAATTTGAGGAGGAGCATTATACGTAATGCACTCTTTTCCTTCATCAAGTTTTTATCCCATTGGGTTTTCCTTGGTAAGGTTTTTAATGAGGCGGTTTATGGCGTGTAATGAAAGATGAATATCCAAGGAGGAGTATTATAAATTATGTATGGGCTTATGGGTTATGTCTATTCATCTTATTCTTTAGGAACAAGTTAGGGTTTAGACTATTACCCTTATAAATACATCCATTTGTAAACCCCAGTGATTATCCATTCAATAATAATTCCTCTCTTCTCTTTACTCTTGTTCATTACTTTCCCAATAAACAAGTTTTTTTTTTTTTTTACTACCTCTGTTTATTATTTACAAATATGAAAACTTAATGCCTGGTTACGTTGGTGCTTTTTTTTTTTTTTTTTTTTTTTTTTTTTTTTTTTTATTTTAAATCACATTTAAAGCATCTCTCTTTTTTTATTGGTTGGAAGGTTAAGATTGTTAGACGTTATTGTTCATCTTCTTAGAGCAATTAGTGCAACAAGGCCAATGGCCACATGTGGTCGTTCTATGTGACACCACCAATGGTGACCGACCGATACTACACCTTCACACGCTTCGAGTGTGAAGTGATGAACATTTTGATCAAAGGCGGTCACTGATAGTAAAAAAAATAAAAAATTATGGGTGACTGTGTTGTAGGATATTTTGTGTCTAAATGAGCTATATGTCGGTAAGAATTGAGCTCAATATATATCTCATAGTTGTCATATGTCAAAATAACCAATTTTAGTCATCCACTTTACATCTATATATTCATAAAAAACCATTTTTCACCCATTTTAAAAAAAAAATAATATATCTTGCAAACGATAAATCTTCAAGCTACAAAAAAATAAACCATCGCGACGAGAATTAAATTATTTATCGATAGATATGCATTTCTCTATACTTTCAACGAACTTTTTTTTTTTTTTTTTTTTTAATTTTCGCCCAGAAAAATCACATATAATTTGTAAAAATCACATGTGATTCGTAAAAATCAAATCACATGTGATTTTTACAAATCACGTGTGATTTTTCTGGGCGAAAATTTTGAAAAAAAAAAGTTCATCAAAAGTATATAATAATGCATATCTATAGAAAGATAATTTAATTCTCGTCGCAATTGTATTATTTTTTTGGGGTAACGATTAACGGTTTGCGAGATATTTAATTTTTTACAAAAGGGTGAAAGTTTATATTTTTGTTTTGATCAAAAAAATGAATGGTTATAATTGTTTAATTGGATTTATAACAAATATGAGATATATATTGAACTTTTGCCATGTACGTAATTGGTAAGGAATAAGGTGACCAAAGTGGTGTCAAGAGGGATGATGTGACTTTAACGTGGAGTTGGGGTGACCACACCGTTACATCTCTTGGGCTAGTCACAGTGGTGACCTAGGTCACCAGCTGCCACGTCAGCTTTCTCTCTCAGGTGACCAGACATGACCAATGTGCCACAGTGGTGACCTTTTTTTTTTTTTTTTTTTTTTTTTTTTTTTTTAAATTTTTAAACAAAAAATTTAAAATTCATTAAAAATAAAAACATTACATATATTATTCAATTAAACATTAAAAACATTACGTAAATTATTCAAATAACATTAAAAACATTACAAAAATTCTCCATCGTCGTCCTCATCGTCATCATCACTACCGTCTTCGTCTTCATTCCCTTGATTGACTTGATTTCTACGATTTCTCCAAATGTGTTCGATCAAATTAGATTTTAAGTGTAGATGAGTTGATGAGTCCATAAGCTCCTGGGTAACTATTAACGATTCTTTATACGTTCTTAAGGGATCGTGATCACGATGGCCCTCATCTTTGAACCATGTAGGACATATCGCCCGCTGCTTGTGTCGAATGATCGTATTATGTAATATGATACATGTATATATAATATCTTGGAGATCCTTTTTATACAACCCTCGAGCCGGAACTTTAAGCATTTTCCACTTCTTCTTCAACACACCAAAAGCCCGTTCCACATCTTTCCTTGCTGCTTCGTGCTTCCTCTTGTACAATATTCTTTTTTCATCACCCGTGGGAGGATTTGAAATGGACTTAATAAGAACGGACTATTGTGGATATATCCCGTCAGTAAGATAATATCCCCTTCTATATTATACATCGTTAGCCTCGAATTCAAGGTCTGGTGCTCTCCCAGATTTGATATCATTGAAAACAAGGGAACGATGTAAAACGTTTACGTCGTTATTCATACCGGAGACACCAAAGAACGCATGCCAAATCTATAAATCTTGAAAGGCGACCGCTTCCAATAAAATGAATGGATGTGGCCCATGATCACCCCTAGCATATTGACCTCTCAAACCATTTGGGCAATTCTCCCACTCCCAACTTGTACTATCAATGCTTCCCATCATCCCAGAAAACCCATGCTTATGCTCGTGATGAGCATATAATCTTTCAAGGTAAGTATACGTGGGCTTTCGCAAATACTCAACACCATATAACTCCATGATAACATTGCAAAACTTACAGAGACAATCACGGGATGTTGTTGCAGCCACTGCCAAATTCTCGTCAAGAGAATCAGGAACGACCGCGTATCCCAATTGACGAATGGCCGCAGTACACTTGACCAATGGGCTAATACCAGACATGCCCCTACAAACTGGAGTTTGTTGAAAATAAGGAGAATAATTGGTTACCTCTCGAACAATTTGTGTGAAAAGGTCTCGGCTCATTCGGAATCGCCGAGTGAATGTTCTTTCGTCGAAATGCTGGTTTTCGGAGAAGTATGCCGCCACTAAACGATTATGAGCACCCGAATGATCCCTACGTATGTACCTTCGTGGAACTTTTGGCTGTGATGCTTGGTAAGCGTTCCAAGCAAACTTCGCAAACTCCGTAAACTCACTCATAACTTCATCATCGTCGGATGACGAAGAACCAAATAATAGCTCGTAAGACATAATTAAAAGAATGTGTTTGAAGGTATTGATAGAAATGTTGTTTGAATTGTGTTTGAAATTGTGTGTTTAGAAGTGTGTTTGAGGTTGGTATTTATAAGGTTGAAAAGGTTTTTTTTTTTTTTTTTTTTTTTTTTTTTTTTTTTTTTTTTTTTTTTTTTTTTTAAATTCCAACGGTTATGTATAAGTGAAAGTCGGTCGATTTTATGACCAACCTTGTCTTTTGCTCTTGATCGACCGATATTTGCCCAGACCTCCACAATGGAGTCGACCGATCTACAAATCGGTCATTGAACTTGACCGACCGATATTTCACGGGCCATTGTACACAACCTTAGAGTCGAGTTTCATTTGATACCTAGCTTCTTGGTTGGTTTGTATGAATTGGAGTAGTTAAGTTTAGTTTAGAGCATGGTTGAAAATATCCGATCCAAATAAACCTGTAAACTATCAAATGCGTTTAAATTCTTAAAAGGGGTATTCTTAATGTTAATCTTGCTGTATATTATGGACAATCTTAGGATTATTCAGTTATCACCAACATGAAACCAAATAAACATGATGTATATTCATTGTACAATAAATAGCATGACCAGGCCTTCGATGATGATCAAAGGGTATATGGGGTGTTGAGGTTGCGCCAAGCTTGTTCTTAACCTGAAATAAGAAATACTAAAACACTACGTTAAGTGATTGCGCAGGGGTTGGACCCTGCGAACCACCTCCGACGTGCGAATAATTATATGATATGATAAGTTGGTAGTGAAATGAGAGAGTCTAACTTGCATACTATTAGGAATATAAATATTCAGTTGAAGACTCGGTTACCCCGAGTACTTATTAGCACATCATAGCTCTTTGGATAATTAGTAATATTATTAGTAGTTTAGTTATTATTAATATTGTGGAGTGGGTCGGGTCTTTACCCACTGTCAACTCGCTCTACAGCCCACTAGGGGCACAACATGTAAGGACTATGAATACACCCTTCCCACCCATGGGAAGGGTTGGACCTCATTTGAGTATTAATCAAATACACATACATTTATCTCACTAGGTTCCACTTTCTCTCTCTAACATCTTCTTCTCCTTCTATTCGATCCATTCTAGTGCTCCAAACGTGTGTTTCTTTGTTAGTGAATACCCTACAATTGGTATCAAGAGCCATGGTTAGGTCCATGTGTGTTGGTATTCACGGATTTGATTAGATTTGGGGTAGTTTTGGTTCGAAATAGATAGGCTCTAAATATTCCATTTTACGCCTTGTTTAGTGGTTATATCTTGTTTGATCTTGTACTTTCTAGCTTAGGAATAGTATAGAAATATTACTTGGTGTTTGGAATCTGTGTTTCAAGCTTTGTGTGGTGAGTTTTGGCTGATTCGTGAGGTTTTGGAAAGGTGTTCGTGGGTGCGGTTTGTCCTTCTGGTGAAGTTTCTTAGGTGCGGTTTGTGTCACCTCGAAGGTTCGGTTTGTCTTATTACCGGTTTTGGCAAAAGGACAAAACGCATTGAAAGCGACGTGTTTGGCAGTTTGTGTCTACGCGGTTTGTCTCTGAGGCGTGTATGCGGTTTGTGTCTACGCGGTTTGTCTCTGCGGTGTGTATGCGGTTTGTCTAGACTGTTTGTCTGTGCTGTTTGTCCACGCGGTTTGTCTCTGAGGCGTGTATGCGGTTTGTGTCTACGCGGTTTGTCTCTACGGTGTGTATGCGTTTTGTCTAGACTGTTTGTCTGTGCTGTTTGTCCACGCGGTTTGTCTCTGCGGCGTGTATGCGGTTTGTCTAGGCGGTTTGTATCCTCAAGGGTGGTATTTGTCCATGCGGTTTGTGTCTTGGTGATTTTAGAAATTCCAAAAGTTGCGGTTTGTCATTTTGCAATTTGACCAAAGTTGACTTTTTACGTCAAAACTTCAAATGGCTATAACTTTTGAACCGTAACTCCGTTTTCAGCCCGTGACCTGTCAAAACGACCGTGAGACCGAGGAGAAGGACACGTTGAATAAATATTCAACCTAACTTTCGAAGCCTGAAATCGCTCCAGAATGAAGTTATTGAGGTTCTAAGTTTTCAGACCAAAATTTCGCTGTAACAACTTGCATCAACCAAACCAAATCACAACTTAACAATAGTGCAACAATCCAACAGTCATCATAACACATATCAAGCATCATTTCACGGTTTATTCTTGATTTTGTAAAACCCCGCGAAAGAATCTATTTCTCGGTTTAAATCATAGAATCGTAAAATCCCGTGCACGTTAATATCATGTCAAATACTTCAGATTCTGCTATATCAGAGATACTCAGATTGTACAACATGATTGACAAACAAAAGATTCCCAAAGATGTTCGACAGATAAACGTGTTTGACTATGTTGGTGCCAATAGAGACTTTGTGTGCCCGAATTCTCAAGAAAACAAGCTTCATCAGCCACAGACAAACGTTGTTGAGTCAGATACTGCTAGGAACAACATGCAGCATGAGAAACACAACGAAGCGTCGGCTGAACCTAATAGGGTATCTTCTGTCATTAATAATGATAATGTGTTGCATGAACAAAAGATTCCCGTCAAAGTACAACAGACAAACGTTGTTGAGTCAGATATTGCTAATATGGGAAATAGCGATGTTATCCCATATGAACAATATGTGAATCACAACGAAGCGTCTATTGTACCTAGTTGTGCATCTTCTGTTCTAAATGATGATTATGTGATGCATGAGAACTCTGTGTTTGTCCCTGATGATAACTTGATCACTAGACTAAACATTTATAAAGAACAAGTGGCTATGTATGAACAGCGTGCTAAGTTTGAACTTAATCAACGCGAGCAGAAATTAGAAGGTCAAATGAGTACACTTATTAAAGAGTCTAGAGTAAGAGAAGAAACATTAAAACAAGAGTTAAATTCTTTGAAAAATTAGCTAGAACAGTCTGTCAAACAAAAACAGGAAGTACAAAAGTGTATAACTACACTTAAGCTAGAATTCAAAGAAAAAGAAAAGGAATTCTTAAATGATTTTTCTAGACTCAAAACCTTAAAGAATAAGCTTGAAGATAAGTTGTACACACAAGATCAAACCAGACAGACTGCCCAAAGGATGTATAAGCACAGAAAGTTAAGTGACAAGCATAGTGAAAGCAATGTAGGTAGATCTAAATTAGCTATTCATGAGATTGCTAAATAGCCCAACCTGCATTAAATGATTCTAATGTGATGTTTATGCCTAATCATGACCCGCCTGAGCTTATCTACACTAAAAAGGAGGAGGAGATGAGTGAGAGAACAAGGGAAAGAATGAATGAGAAAATGAGGGATCCCGAGTGTATAGCCAGACGAATAATAATCAAGCCCCATGACTATAGTGAGGAAAATCGTTTGACTGTGTTTGCTCCTCAAAAGAAGTTAACACCTGAACATATATTCTGGAAACAAGATAATGAAAAACTTAAGGAAGAAAAACTTAAGGCCAACACCCCTCATATTAGAAAAGTTGCGTCCATAACGGTGTATCCTCCCAATACACCTAGGAATTTGGTGCCATTGTCTCTTCCCACTGAATGCAAAACCTTTATTAGCTTATATGTGCTTTGGCAACTGTTTGCTGATTTCGATAAAACATGCAAGAAGAGAATCACACCCTCCGGTATTACTGAGGGGGAAAGGTGTTTTGAACATGCAAAAAGGTGTTACTTGACTGAGGTCATGCCATTCTTTAAACTACTTAAAGAACATTTTGAAGGGTTGCAAACTGCCCTTAAAACCGAAATAAATGAAATGAAAGTAGTGTTTAAAGATATGGAAAATGAGGTAACTCAAAATGTGATAGAACTTAAGACTCGTGAGATTGAAAGAAAGAACATTCTCATCACAAATGAGAATTTGATTGCTAGATGTATTGCACAAGATGTATTTTATACTGCTACTGATTCTGCATTATCTGCTTGTCAATTTCATGAGTATTCTATTGCTTTAGATGTTACCCAGAATCGTGTTGTTGAGCTTGAGGGGGAGAATTTGAAATTGCTTGAAAAAATTCAAAATGATGACCATGATAACATGGTTAAACGTTTTTCAAAACTAGAAGTTGATTATCTGAATTTGCAACTAAAACATCAACACTTAGAAGAAAAATGCAAAATATCAAATGTCAAGACATCCTCGGATGCTCCTGAGTTTGATACATATTTTGAATTACGCAAACGTGATGAAAAAATTCAAGCTCACACAAACACGATTCGACTGTTGAGGGCCTAAGTTGCCCAATTGAAATCCAACAAATGTGAGGTGTATGGCACCAATAAACCTTCGTCTTCAGATTCTCAGAATTTTCAGTATCAAGACACCATCAACAAGTTACATTATGAAAATGAGTGTTTTCGAGGAGAAAATTCTAAGGTTAAACAGCATTACAAAGAGTTATATGACTCAATTAAAGTCACACGAAATAGTCATAATGAAAAGATAACTTCTTTGTTAAATGAAATTGAGAATCTTAAGACTCAGGTGAAAGGAAAAATGCCATGTACCACTTGTAATTGTGTTGCATCAAAGGTCTCTGCTTGTAAAATGTACGATGTTGATGTGAGGCCTATTCCATTTCCCATGAGAAACAACAGACCTGTCCATCAAATGTACCTCTGTCACCTTAGGGATGGACTTGACACTCTTCGTGAGGTTGTGGAAGAGGACAGAATAGGAAAACCACTCGATAAGGCAGTAAGTTATGCTTGCGTCCTCACAAAAAAGATCCAGGAACAGTTAGAATATGCCATTGGCACGGGCCCTAAGTCTCACAACCAAAGAGATAGAATAGTTGCATCGTCATCCACAATTAAGAACAAGCATGTAACCTTTGAGGTATCTTTGGAAACTTCAGATCCCAACACATCAAAACATGTTCAGCAACTAGAAGTGAAGAAGACTAAGATTCCCATCAGTCCTTCTGTAGGAGTTAATAGTGACACTAAAGCTAGCGAGTCAAAACCTAGGAGAAACATAAAGAATTCTAGGATTTCACCAGCTAAAAGTGTTCCTAAAAGGAAAGTAGAAGACCACATGAGAAACAACAAGTCAGATTTGAACAAAAGGAATCATAATTCGAATCCAAATTCACTTTGCAAAACATGTAATGAATGCATAATTTCGTGTAATCATGATAAATGTGTTAAGAAATTTCTGAAGTCGTCCAACAAACCCCCAGTTAGGAAAGTTTGGAGAGCTAGACAAATTAAGCAATCTTGGAAACCTACAGGGAAAATGTTTACCAATGTGGGCTTTCAGTGGATGCCCACGGGCCGAACATTCACACTAGGGGAACATTGCCCTTTAACAAGGATTACAATTCCTAGAGTAGTGCCTGTTAAGGAATGAAAGCCTACTGGTAGAGTTATCCCTTTAGATACACAATGTCCCTTAACTAGGTCCATTGCATCTACTAGTGTTGCCCCTATTGTTAAAACCAAGGCACCTATGGTTTCAGCAGCCCCAAAGATTGTTTGCACTAACCAACTGGAAGCCAACCTAAATTGGGGATCCGGCTCTCCAAATTCTCTTGTTTCGTCTGTTTTCAAATGCAGGTTGTACGGATCGTCCTTTGACATTTGGACACAGGCTGCTCACAACATATGAGGGGAATCATGATGATGTCTGAACACATCAGTTCATGCCTCGTTCTTCATTGGCTATGTGTTACACCCATATCCCGATAAGGTACTAGTTATGTAAATAATATGTATTGTATATTATAAGTTATGTATGGTGAGTTAGCTAAATAAATTAATGTGAGGGCATTATAGAAAGAATGAAACTAAAAGGGCTAAGATTGCCAAATGGGTAAAGTTTATTAGTTAAATGCCATATGCCTAGATTATTTTAGAAATGTCCAGGACATTCTTTGGCATCTATTTGTGATGATCGGTTCATAAGGAGAAAAGAGAGGGAATACTTCAAGTAAATCATCTAGCTCATTTATGTATCAAGAAGTGATCAAGATTCACTAGAGAACCCTTAATTGTAATCTCTTTAACAAGTAAGTGTTCTTCCCCAAATTTATGAAATTAGGGTTCATGTTGTAATGATTGATCATAATGATCAAAGGTTGGTAATTCATGATTAGTTATTTAATTAGTCTCTAATTTGAGATGATTTTGATATAGGAAGCAAGTAAGAAGTGGAGAAGCTATTATTAGTATGATTTGTGCTTAAGAATCAAGGTAAGTACATTGGTATTAACATGTTATTGTTAGCTTTATCATATATTATGTATGATAATGGTTTATGTGTTAGCTTTATCATGTTTGTTACATGGTAATGGTGAAAGATAGGGTATAGGGTGCGTAGCTAGTATGGATCCATCACTAGGAGTAGCTTAGTTAGTCGTTGGGCTAACTATGGGATTAGCTTAGTTAGTCGTTGGGCTAACTATGGGATGAGGTTCAACCTTACGGGTTGATCGTGTTTATGCCGACTATGTTGGCGTGAGGTAAGTGCCCCTATATCGCTAGCTTAACTAGTGGTTAAACTAGTTATGGTTATATATGATGTTTAGCTTGTTATGCCATGTACTTACTAAGCGTTTCGCTTATGTGTTTAGTTGTGATGTTTTTCTTGATAGGTACCGAAGGATCAAGCAAAGGTAAAGATAAGATTATGTGATTGCGTAGTATAGCTTTGTACTAGAAGAAGTTGTAGTAGAAGATCGTTCTCTTTTGGACCAAGCGTGTGAAAGTTGGAAGCCCCCGACGTGTCTTTTCGTGTTTTGGGTATATTTCATCTCATATGGTCATTTTGTTAGTCAACGGTCATTGTTCATGTTAGTTCATGAGTCAAGTTTATGTACATGTCAAGAAGTCTTTATGTTTGTGGTTATGGTGGTTTAAGGAGGGTGTTTGGCAATTAGCCAATCCCAACCATTTTGGGAAGTTACGGGTCAAGACCTTGTACTAACAACTTTGCAATATATTAGAAATGTCAAGTTATGAATGAGTTTAAATGGTTATGTAGTGAATAAGTGTTATGGGTAAAAAGTGTGTAGTTGAAATGGTATTTAAGGGGGTGTTTGGTATAAACGGGTTCTCACCCATTTTGAGGTATAAACGGGTCAAGTGTGTATGGATCATGTTTTATATGTTAAAGTAATGTTAGTGGTCAAGTTTGGTGAAAAAAATGAAAGGGTATAAGTGGTTTTGTAGTGGAATGGGTCAAAATGGGTTTAATGTGGCTAATATGAGAAGTACTATCTCGGGACGTCAAACGGTGAAAGTTTTTATATGAAAATGAGCCAAATAGTGTACCAAGTAAATCTGGAAAGTTTGGTGAAGTTTCGAGGTCTGGTTTGCGAGTTACGGACTTTTTCGTGTTTTTGGTGGATCAGCAGGCTCCATCCGATTCGGATGGATGGCGATCCGATCGGATGGGCGCCTCGGTAAAAATTTTGGCACTTTTTGAAAAATCATAACTTTTGATCCGTAAGTCGTCACGGGTCGTGCCACCTATCGTTTTGAAGGTAATTGAGTCTAGTTTCATTTAAAATTAGTCTCAAGGTCTAAATGTGTATAGATTTTTGTCAGCTTGTAAAAGAGTAACAGCATGTCAGTTTCAGGGTGTATATTTTGCGAAAAATTTTCACGTTTTTAGTCGTGTTTGGTCACGGGGCGTTACAACTTGGTATCAGAGCTTCGGTCTAAGAGATTTAGGATTTCCCCTTAGGATTTCCTAGACTTAGGCCTTGTGTAGACGCGGTTAGTATCGGTGTTTGTTATTTGTGTATTGTTTGGGTGATTTCGGAAAACACATATGTTAAGTATTTTTATGACTACGCCTGGCCACCGTAGTGATAAAAATATGATACATATGTGAGATTGAAATCATTTAGGCTATACATGAATGATAAACTCTAGGGTGTTTAGTATAAGAATGGATATGTTATCCATGTATTGACCATGTATATGATTTTGCTTAATAGTATAAATTGTTAAATTTCAGTATAGTAGAAAAGATGGCGGCGATTCAGAATAAGGAGGTGTTAAGAGCGACCTTTTCCCGCCATGATAGTGATGAACATAATGATGGACCCTCTAATAGTGACTCGTCGATGTCAATGCCGAAAAACCTTAATCCTAGAAGTTTTATGAGAGTTGAGTTGAAAGAATTGGACACTTTGGTGGCGGATAAAGTGGAAAGGGCCATCGAGAAGGCTATGCCCTTTTATGTTAGAAAAACCACCGAGAAATTGCGAAAGATACTTCAAGAGGAGAATGAGAAACTCAAGAATAGTGGGGAGTTAGTGAGTGATTCGAATGCTAGACCTGGAGTAGGAAAAGAGAAGTCTACTTATCGTGATTTCACTGCTTGTGCTCCACCCACATTTACGGGGACTCTTGATCCGTTAAAGAGTTCTCGATGGATTACCGATATAGAAGGGGCTTTTCGTACGAGTCATTGTGTAGAAGAGGATAAGGTGAACTTTGCTACTAATTACCTTCGTGAACGGGCTAAAGTATGGTGGGAAGGCAAGGTGAACGAGAAAGGTAGCGCTTGGAGAGAATCGTGCACGTGGGATCAATTTAAAGAAGTGTTCATGAAAGAGTATGCTCCTGCGGAGGAAATTGATAAGATAAGAGAAGCTTTCCATTCTCTTGTGCAAACTGATGAAACGGTGAATGAGTTGTGGGGAAAGTTTTGTGACATGGTACAATATTGCCCGGAATATCTTAACAATGAAAGGCTTAAAGTCGACAAATTTCAAAGAATGCTCAAGGATGAAATTCGTACGATAGTGTCACCGTTCAAGTGCGCCGACATGGAGGATCTTCTAAGTAGGGCACGTACTCGTGAAGCGGACTTGGATAGAATGAAAAGCAAAGAGAAGAAGGACTTAAAAAGGAAGCATGATCATCCATCAACATTTAGTAAGCGAGGCAGGTTCGATTTCACAAGGAAGGACAACACGGGAAAGTTACCTCTTAAGTGTAATAGGTGCGGTAAGAACCATATGGGAGAATGTAAATCCGGGATGAAGGGATGTTATAAATGTGGGGATACTAGCCATATTAGCAAGGATTGCACTAAGCCTTTGGTAATATGTTATGGGTGCAACAAAGAAGGACATAAGGTAAGTGAATGTCCTAAAGCCAATCCTAAGCAAGCGAAGCCGTTTAAACCGATTAAAGGAGAAAAGGTTGAGGTTCCAAGGCCTACAGCTCGTGTTTATCAGATGAGTACCGAAGAGGCGAAGTCGAGTTCAGATGTTGTCACAGGTATAATTCTCATTAATTTCAAACCCGCTCGTGTTTTGTACGACTCTGGTGCAAGCGTGTCCTTTGTATCTTATAACTTCAGTAAAGAATTGTCAACCCCGTTAGATAAGCTTCCAATACCTGTAGAAGTTGAAATCGCCGATAGTAAAGTTGTTATAGTGTCTAGCGTGTATCGTAATGTAGAGATAGAGATCGATGAGAGCGTTTTTAAGATTGATCTAATTCCCATAATGCTAGGAAAGTATCGATGACGTTCCGATTGATAATGAATTTCATGATGTATTTCCGGAAGATCTGCCGGGTATTCCACCCGATAGACAAGTAGAGTTCCGTATTGATCTTGTTCCAGGTACTACGCCTATCGCTAAAATTCCTTATCGTTTTGCTCCTTCTGAGATGAACGAGTTGATGAGTCAACTCCAAGAGTCACTCGACAAGGGTTTTATTCGCCCTTGTAGCTCACCATGGAGAGCTCCGATTCTGTCCGTTTAAAAGAAAGACGGTAGTATGCGGATGTGCATTTGTTACCGTGAATTGAGTCTAGTTTCATTTAAAATTAGTCTCAAGGTCTAAATGTGTATAGATTTTTGTCAGCTTGTAAAAGAGTAACAGCATGTCAGTTTCAGGGTGTATATTTTGCGAAAAATTTTCACGTTTTTAGTCGTGTTTGGTCACGGGGCGTTACACTATGGCGTCTGCTGACATCTCTTCAGGCCCCGTTCATCAAAGAAAAGAAAGGCGTACGCTTGAGTGCGCTTTATCTTCGGAAGAAGAGGAATCTTCTTATTTATGACCATTCTCATCAAGCTTCATGTTCTTCAAATTCTCATTCAGTCACCAAAGGGGATAAACGTACATTGGAGTATATTCTTATTCACCTGGTCTATCAAAAATGACAGTTGGTCGTCATATGCAATTTTTGAGGGGGAGAAGGGTGAATAAACTACATGGTGATTGAGAGTTGAGAAATGGTCATACGAATATTCTTGTTTCTGACTACTCTTATCTAAAGGCTTCATACTTGCTCCATGCGCATTCAGACATCAAGTGGATCTACTTCCATCAGATGCGATTTCGAATACAATTTTTGAAGGGGAGAAGTGTGAACAGTGGATCAACCTCATATGCACTTGTTCAATCAAAGATGGCATCCTCATATGCAATTTTTGAGGGGGAGAAGTGTGAACAAGTGAGTGAACAAACAATCACTTGTTGGGCATCTAAGTGTGGCTACGGAATTGATCAGGTATCACTTATTTGGAGTTGAAGTTGACTTTCTCAAAGGCGTGATCTTACTCTATCTTGAAGTCGGGGTTGGTTGGATGCATGACTTTCAATGATAACTTGCTCGTGCTTAAGATTTAAGTTGAAGACTTAGGTTATCTAGTTACCAGCAGTCAGGGTAACTATCACTTAAAGGAGTTACGATGTAGTACTCAGTTTCACACGCCGTTGACGTTGTGGATAATCGTAAGAGGTGTTAATGTCTCATACCTTGGTTGGGTATTAAGTACTTAGAGATTTACTTGGAGCACTAATTCTCTACACCGTTCTTCCAACATTAGTGCAAGCATAAGTCACAAGAATGGGGAATTCTTTCTTCAGGTTCAAGTTTGGTATATCGTGTTTGCTCCATCAGTTATCACTTCGAATAGCCTACTTAAGGGTTGATAAAGATAGTCAGAGACGGTTTCGGCAGCAGTTAATTCTCACTTGATAAATTTGAGCTAATTTTGTTCTTCTCACAAGATCTCAAGAATATATGCGTAAAATGTGTTGCTGATTCTGAGGTATCAAAACCAGCAAGGGGGAAGGAGACATACAGTTGAATACACAACGAGTACACGTGATGAAATTTATACTTCTTCTCTATTGAAGATTATTCCGGGAAGACAAATGTCATAACCGCAGAGAAAATCAGTGTTGTTACTCGTGCCTTCGGGTGTATTATTCCAACTACGTGGGGGAAGAGATGTAAGAAACAGTTTCTGATAATTAAAGAGGTACACAATTGTATGATGATTACACTCGAGACTTAGATGACTTTGGTGTAGCAATTCTCATCTGCAAATTCCAGAAGGGAGAAAAGTGCATTGGGTCTTAATCGATCTTGATGTTACGTGTTCAACTTTATCAAATGGGATTGAGTGTGTTCTTCGGGTTTTTGGGCTTCATATAATGAGACTGATTGCATCACTTTAACTACTTGGGGGAAGTGGTCTCTGGATACTCTTGGCATGCATTACTTCAGTCTTCAGCGGGAAGTAATGTGAGAAGAATTATTCAAATGTGAGATGATTCGTTGCTGATTTATTTGAGGATCCCCGAACGGAGAATCACGATGATTATTCTTAAAAAGGAGCAGTAATACTTGATGTGGTTTGCTACGGTTTCCACTGTACACTTACCTTATGTAAGATTGAAAGAGAGCTTAGAATCTGCACAGTAAGAAGATTGTCGGTTTGAGGGGAAGCTATCAAAGCTGTACATTGGGAAGGCTCAAGTTCTGTCGATTATTTTGGAGCCTTGAAAGCTTTGGTGGCGAAAGTTTAAGAGATGTTGACTTCAGATTTCTACCACGTGCTGAACGTATCCTCATTTCGGTATTCATGTCATCATCGTCTTAAACTGAGTAACATATTTTGTACATATCTTATACCAAACTGTAAATAGATATACATAGAAATCATGCTAATTGTAAATAGAGGAACGTAAAACCAGAAAAAACCATAAAAATTGAAAAATAGAAAATACCAAAAATAGTTTCACCTAGGCATGTCTTCTGTTTATCGATAACATTTACGGACTTAGAAATGTCATTCAATAATGGAACGGGTCTTTAAATGAAGCTCGAGCAGAAGTTAAAATGGATGGTTAAAACATGTCTAAATGGCTTGCAGTTACTTCATACTGCAACCCGCGTTGTACAATGGGGAAAGCATGTCGCCAAAAAGACAGCTGTTCCTCCAACCGGGTGATGTTCACCTGGGCATGGATTACTTTATATCCATGTTTCCCCGATTTGATGTACGTTTCAGTGCATCATTTCGCGTATAAGAAGAGAAGTCTTCTTTGCACCATGAACTCTTTCAGTTCTATGATTCTTCAAGAGAGTTTTGGTGTTTCACAAGGTGGTAACTGGACTTAAATTTCACAAATACTTATCTCTCAATTGAATGACTACAGCTCTTTAAATAGAAAACGGGTCATTAATTGAGGGGGAGTTTATTTGTTCAAATTTTGACACCTTTTTAAACATTGTGCAACATCAGCAGTGACACTCTCTCTTGGTTTGAGGGGGAGCATTGTATGCTTCGTAATCAGAATATATTAAACCTGACCACATTTTCTCCCAAATTTTCTAAAACATATTTAAATCAATTGGGATCACAAATCTCAAATGGTTTGAAATTTTTGATCAGGGGAGAGAATGTGATTTAAATATGAAATTCTGATAAAAATGTGATCTTTTGGAACTCAAGTGTAGGCTCTCCTATATGTGCTAAACCTTTTCGTATATCGATGCACATATTGAGGGGGAGCGAATGATTTATGATGGCAACTGTGGAAGAATACCAAAGACCGACCAATCTTACTTTAATGCATTGGAGTTATAAGGATGGTGAGGTTAGGTATTTGTTCCCATGATCCAGCCAGAACCGGAGGGATCTTCCCAGGGACAATCCTCTAGTTAGAATAGAAGTCCTTAGGAATGATTAAAAATGAGAAAAGTGAATAAGGGAAGAGTGCCGACTGAGATGGAGCTAGCACTGGAACAAACCCAACAAGGTGCTAGTTATGAAGTCTTGGTAAGCACTGAAGGGGTTGAAGAATGAAAAAGAAACGTAAAGATAAAGGGTGAAAAGAAAGAAGCCCTCCTTACATCTTAGGCAGAAACCGGGTCAATACATATGCTGTCAGAATCACTTAGTTGATTGCTGACATTGAAGACAAAGTATCATGGACCCAGTGATACGCTGCACAACCCTCCCTAGCCACTTAAGGTCCCTCAAAGGACTCTTGTTTCACTTGTCACGGAGATCAATTCATTGCTATCGTCTCTCTTACTCCGAGTTGGATGATATTGAAAAGGTGGCAGTCCTCTCCAGCCTCCGATCACTAAATCAAAACGCACTATTGAGTCTAGAGCCCAGAGATCATCAATAAATCTCAGTAGGACACATTTCCAATATGCTTGCTGTTTCATACACCGTGAAAAGCAAGAAAATATATATGAAGAGTCCTACGCATTATCCTTGTGGTATTGCCAGAACATCCAAGTGATACGTAAAGTATTCACAATGAAGATGGAAATCCTTCTAGAGCCAACATTAAACAAGCTCTTGGTGGGTGACATGTGAGATCCTTCATGGATCAAGCTTGTGACAACTGGAAAGAAATGATGGGGCGATTCAAATTTGAATCAAACCTGTTCCTGGATATGGATTGACGGATACTTTTGGAAAACCCTTCAATGTGCTCACCAACAAAGTTTCGAGCACATTGATTGTGAAAATTTTCAAACAAAAGTATTTTTGACAGAAATGTGATCCAATTTATAAAACTCTTGTCGTGTTGCACAAAATGTTTATCCAGTGACACGCAAGTGATTTTTCTAATCAATTTCTCGTCAATCAGTGGGTATTTAATTCACTGATTCACTCTACCGTGCTGTCTGCTTTGAGACATTCCGGTATGAGAACATGCTTAGTATGATGATTCTGACATTAATTTGTTGGAAGACTCATTACTACTAGCTGGAAATTCCTGTCAAGGATAATCTTCTTTAAAGGGGATTCTACCTGATCACAGGTCGGTCTTCACAGAACCGAAGGTTAAATCCAACCACCACATCGAACGAATGACAAAGCCATATTCGTTCTCCAACTTTATTGCTAACTGTTTTATTTCAGGTACATATAAAGATGGTGATGGTGGTTCCTGATTCCAGTATGAGACGAGTCAATCCACACTCCATGCTCACACTTCCAACTCATTATTAAAGACATCATGATAGATAAAAGACCTACAACATAGCTTCCGCAACTCTGATGGTACATATCATGATCCAAAAAGGTGTGAGCATGCGAGTCCAACAGTCACAACAAATCACATGGAGGCATTACTACAATGGATGAGCTCAAAGATTTATGGTGGCCGATGATCTCAAAGAAGGCTCCAAGATCACAACTTCTCATGATGACGAAGCCACAAGATGACTTGAAGACATATGTTGGATGATAACTTCAAAGAATACTCAAAGATCATCCAAAACAAAGAACAGTCATCGCAAGTTCACTGCTAAAGGCACAAAGATTTTTTTACAAAGAAGAATCAAGGTCTACGAGCTATGAAGTCAAGATCCAAGGAAGAGGTGCTAGAATTCAGAACATTACTTCCGGGGTGACCTCCCTTAGGGGGAGATTGTTAGGAATATAAATATTCAGTTGAAGACTCGGTCACCCCGAGTACTTATTAGCACATCATAGCTCTTTGGATAATTAGTAATATTATTAGTAGTTTAGTTATTATTAATATTGTGGAGTGGGTCGGGTCTTTACCCACTGTCAGCTCGCTCTACAGCCCACTAGGGGCACAATATGTAAGGACTATAAATACACCCTTCCCACCCATGGGAAGGGTTGGACGTCATTTGAGTATTAATCTAATACACATACATTTATCTCCCTAGGTTCCACTTTCTCTCTCTTACATCTTCTTCTCCTTCTATTCGATCCATTCTAGTGCTCCAAACGTGTATTTCTTTGTTAGTGAATACCCTACACATACCATTGTTCTAGCCCGTCTAAGCTATTTATAGGGGAGAAAATAGGTCTTAGAGAGCTCTTGCACATAATTCGGAGATCATGGGGCATCCTATGATTTGTGGTAACCGCTAGGGCTTTGTGACCCATGATCTCTTCCTTGGCGGGAAAGCTCAAGGAGAAAGGGGACGTGGGTATGACCAGGTCAATGTGATTCTCCTTTATAGTATCCTCGAAGGAGGTACCCCGAAGGGCTTAGGGCTTCGATTGGCGGCTTCCCAACTGGTAACCACTTCATAGATGAATGGTTTTACGCCAAGGAACATTTTAGGAGGTTAACCTGGGCCTTCGAAGAGAAGGCTTCATACAGGCTCGAATGGGTGTCCTTCGACCCATTCGTAGGGTACATCATCAAGCCCCCCAGTCAAAAGTGATATAAACGTACGAGTATATATTGCTTACGACTCCAAAATCAACCTACACTCTATCCCCTTCGTCACAAAATCGTACGGAAAAAAAATAAGTGTTTACAACTAATCTGCACAATAAATGCGCCTAATGATAACTTGCAACCTAGCCTATAATGGCTAGGATATCGGTAAGTACAAACGTCCCTTCAAAATTTAAAACCCATTTGAAGTCCGTGTATGTGTCAAATTAGGATGGCACGTGGACGGCTAGGATAAGAACTACGAGGGGTATATAAACCCTTTATAATCCTAACCCTAGATTACTTTTACCTTCTGCCCAAAATATACACACAGAGCACTGTGCTTCGTGCTTCGGTTGAGTCGAAAGGTAATTCTCCGTCCCCAATCTTTGATTTCTTGTTCTTATTGTTTCAATACAATATGAGTATGGCAGCTAAAAGAATCATCAGGCAACAAAAATGTACTTTATAGAAAAAAGCTTTATCCGATTTTCTTGATGAATACCCCATACCAAAGGAGTTTAGGGTGATGCTTCCGAGCAAAACCCAAAATATCTTTGATGCTTCCGAAGGGTACGTAGGGCTTTATGTTCATGCTTTCACCCAATCCAACTTTAGGATTCCAATTCATCCCCTAATCTTAGAGTTCTTGCAATATTATCAAGTACACATCTCGAGGTTGAATCCATTTGACTTAGCCAAATTGACCACCTACATTGTTATGTGCAAGGCTTACGGTTATGAGCCTACACTGACTGTACTTAGAGGATTTATTAATCTTTATCTTGGTAATGATCAGATAACCTTGGCCAAAAAAGTGAGCACGATGTGCCCTACTTGGTGACCAAACCCTTTTCGAACATAAGAAATTGGAAAGGGCAATTTTTCTATATTCAAAACACAATCATACCTCTGGAATATCCAGCTTTGTTGGATGAAGCATTTCAGTTTGATGAAAAATGTTTTAATGACCCCTTGCCATACGATATAAGAAGCAGTTCCCTATATCAACGTCTTGCACGCCACCTAGTTGATGTCCAAACGTTCCCTGAGCAGATTCTCTATATGGCGGGTATAGCTGACCGTTAGGAATGGTCTCCGTCAAAGCCTGAGATAATATGTGAAGGAAAAATTATGTACATTCCCATTTAAATAGAGTAAATAACTTATCTATTTATCTTTCTTTTCACTTGTTGTTGCAGGAATGGCGTTCAGGAATTTTGTTGTGTCGGGCGGAGCCAAGGAGGTCAGTTTCATTCCCAAGGACCCAAAGGATGTGAGCTACGGAGTAGGTTCTCCGTCAATGTCAGTTAATAATAATGATGTAGATGCTCAAACAGTCCAGGCCATTGCAGTGATCCATCCTCCTAAACCAGTGAATACCAAGGAAGCCCCCCAGCTTGTGGAGAATGTGGCTAATTCTGACGATCCCCTCTCCGAGGGTGATCAAGTAACAATCGTAGGGTCTTCTGGGATCGTAGACAGGGTGAAGAATAGGAAAGGAACAAGTGCTAAGTCTGTGAAAGCTCCACCTAAAAGGAAGTTGGTTCTTCCAACCCCTCTGACAAGAACAGTAAAACAAAAAGGTTCCCATGCTAAGACCTTTGTGCCTTCTACCCTAAAGATCCCAGATGATGATATCCATGGTAAGTGAAGATCTTTTATGCTAAATGATCCTCAATACATCCTGTAGCTAATCATTATTTCTTATACAGGCTTGCCAACACGAAGAAGCCTCCTAATGCCCTTGCATGCCACCAGTTAATTGAAAAGGTGACTCCTGTCAGTTGGAGGGGGACTTTGGATAACATGTCCATGGAAGAGCTGCGTAACCTGCATGATAAGAGCTACACAAGACAAGTTGTTTTAGAAAACCATCTAAATTCCCGTACGAGGGACCTGGTCCGCACGGTGAAGGCTGCGAGTGAGAAAATGGATGCTATCTTGGCCAAGGGGAAGAATCGGGATCTTGAGTATGCTGAGTTAGAAGCAAAGTGTAAGGAGGCAATGTAAGATTTTGAGAAGAATCCAATTGTGCAAGACCTTCGAGCTAAAATTTTCAGTCTCGAAGGGCAACTCAATGAGGCTCAAGCGGAATGTGGAAGGTTAAGGATGGAGGAGGCAAAGGTGTCTGGTTACAAGGCACAAGTTACTACACTTGAGTCTAAATGTGCAGGTCTCGAAACCAAAAGGGCTAGGTTGGGAGAGCAGGAGATTAGGCTTCGCGAGGAGATAGATGGACTAAAACTCCAATGCAAGAGCTTGAAGAAGTACAGAGCTGAGGTGGTTTCAAAGGTTGTTCCATATGTAGCAATGGAGCTATACCATAGCGATGAAGTGGGGGAGATAGTTGGGAAGATGGTGAACGCGGCCATTTTTTACGGAAAATGCACGATGTTGGAAGAAATCACCGTGACCAAGAAACCTGTGGTCTTTTCGGAGGTACCTTACTACCGTCCAACATCCGAGCAGGAGTATAATGATGCAGGCAACGCGTACACTTCAGCAGAGTAACCTTTCCTCATTGAAGCAACCAAGGACTCCTCAGCACCAATAGAAGATCTCCTGTCGAAGAAGCCTCAAAAAATTCAGCCTCCGTCTCCAACCAAGAAGACTGCATCTGTTAAGCCTCTATCTTCACCACACCAAGAGGATCTAATGTCCTCAAAAAATGCTTGAAGACTGCCATGTTGGCAGGAATTTGGACCCAAGGGTGGCATGTACCCTTTGAACAATGTCTCATGATGCTTGATAGGCCTGTGCCTATGTGTTGAACAATTTATCTTTGTTGCTTGTTGGGCTGCTTCCCATGTTTTAGACAATTGCTTGGATACTTTTTGTTGGCTTTGACCGTATTTAGTCTTATGAATGCCAGTTAGGGTACAATGTCCCGCTTTTAATATCATGCTTTTCTTCTCTTACGTTTTGAGTAAACGTATATATACAACCTAAGGTTATAACCTCATTGTGTGTATTTTGGACCAGGATTTTTAGCAATCGTATAATTTGATTGCGACAGAGGGTCACGACCCACTCCGTCTTTATCCTTAAGATACAAAGGGCTTAGAATACCCTAAGTCTTGTAGGAAAGTTAATGTAAATTGTAATGGATGGTATGTGTATACAAGACATGTGTCCTGAACCATCCTTCGACATTGAAACTTGTAAAGTACTTGGCTGAGCAAATCTTTGTTGTAAATAACGAAACAAGAGATTTGAGGGAAATATGTTATATCATTAATTGGGTAAGGAGGATTACATCATTTTAAGAAATGAACACTAAGACACCTACCATTAATGTTTCTTTCCCCAAGTGAGAAGAATGCGTTACATGAATTTGAAAAACAAGCTAAGTGTTTTAAAAGTAGTAAGTCTTATATGTAAAACTTACAAAGGTTGGTACCATTCCAAGTCCTATCCATGACCTCTCCCTTAAGCGTTGCGAGCTTGTATGCTCCATTACCGTAGGCTTTCGATATGACGTAAGGTCCTTCCCATGTGGGCCCTAGCTTTCCTTCGTACTCAGCTTTGCTTGCACTGTTTAGCCGAAGGACATATTCACCTGGCTTGAATGTTGAGGGTCGAACTCGGTTGTTGTAGTACTTTTCAAACTTTTGTTTGTAGATAGCCTCTCTAATTGAGGCTATTTCCCTTCGTTTCTTGAGTAAATCGAGGTTTTCTCGAAGCCTTTCTTCATTAGTCATTGTATCGAAGTTCATGATACGTTTTGTCTCAATGCTTATTTCGGAGGGTATAACGGCCTCCGTTCCATAAATTAGGCTAAAAGGAGTCTCCCCATGACTTGACTTGGGGTGTGTCCTATGTGCCCACAGAACTTGGGGTAGTTCGTCTACCCACCCATGATGGCTTCATCCTAGCCTCTTCTCGATCCCATTGACAATGTCCCTGTTGGTGACTTCAACTTGTCCGTTACCCTGAGGATGGACATAGAAGTGAACGACTGCTTGATCTTTAGGCCTTCGCAGAAAGTTGGGAACACTCCTTCTGCGAATTGCTTTCCGTTGTCAGAGATGATAATGTTAGGGACTCCAAATCGACAGATTATGTATTCCCACACAAACTTTTCCATATGCCTTCCTGTCACTGATGCCAAAGGTTTCGCTTCTACCCATTTAGTGAAGTTATCTATGGCTATGACCAAGAACTTTACCCCTCCTGGAGCTACTGGTAGGGGTCCGACTATATCGATTCCCCACTGGTAAAAAGGCCATGCAGACGTGATAGAGGTCATGTCTTGCTTAGGCAGTCTTGGAACTTTGGAGTGGATCTGACATGCTTCACACCTTTGTATTATCTCCATCGCGTTCCTGTGCATTGACGGCCAATAATATCCAAGCTTCGTTATTTTCAAAACAACGGAGCGAGGGCCTGCGTGTAAGCCGCAGGACCCTTCATGAACCTCATAGATGATGTTCGAAGCTTGCTTCGGCCCCACACAACGAAGCCATGGAGACAAGAAGGACTTCCTGTAGAGATTATCCCCAATGAGTCTATATTGGGGAGCTTTAATCCTAACTTTTCGTGCAAGCTTTGGATCTTCTGGCAGAATACCACTTATCAAATACTCTCTTATCGGAGTCATCCAGTTGGATCCTTCTTCGAGTATGACGTCAGACACTTCACTTCGTTTGATTGACCTTTCAGCCAACACTTCAACTAAGACTTCCTTTGTTAGGTGAGCAAATGCCATCGAAGCCAACTTGCTTAATGCATCTGCTTTCTTGTTTTGGTTCCTTCGAACATGCTCTATATTATAGGACTCGAATCCATGGAGGAGTTCTTTAGCTTTATCCAAATATTGTTTGATGGTGGGTTGCCGTGCTTCGTAAGAGCCCTTGATTTGGTTAGCCACTAACTGTGCGTCAACAGAAACGGAGAGATCACGAACCTCTATGTCTTTTGCAAGTCAGAGGCCAGCTAACAAAGCTTTATACTCAGCTTCATTGTTCGTAGCCTCAAACTCAAAACGTAATTCATAAGTGTACTCTTTTCCCTTCGAACTGACCAGCATTAAACCTGCTCCTGAACCATCGGAGCTAGAGGCTCCGTCTGTGTACAATTCCCACCCCTCCTTCGTCTTTGGGGGCTTTTTTTTTGGAATTTCTTTATCTTGACTGGGTCCGGAGGGTGTTTCAGCGAGATAATCTACAAGTATTTGACCTTTGACGGAGTTTCGACCTTTGTACTCTATCTCATGCTCCCCCAGTTCAATAGCCCATTTGGCCACTCTACCTGATTTCTCAGGCTTCGACAGTATCTGCTTGATTGGATTGTCAGTCAATATCATAATGGGATGAGCTTGAAAGTACCTTCGAAGGCGCCTTGCAGAATAGACCAAGGCTAGGATTAGCTTTTCCAACTCCGGATAGTTCAATTCAGCTCCCTGCAAGACTCTGCTAACGAAGTAGATTGGGACTTGCTTCTTTTCCCTTTCCGCCAAGAGCACAGCACTGATGCTTTCGAAAGATGCTGCAATGTACATGAATAACACTTCGCCTTTGATTGGGGCTGTAAGTGTTGGTAAAATTTCCATGAATTCTTTCAGCTTCTGGAAAGCGGCTTCTGCCTCACAACTCCATTGAAAAGTCTTCTTATCTGTACACCCCTTGAGTGTCTTGAAAAATGGCAAAGATCGATCCGCGCCTTTCGACAGGAACCTGCTAAGTGATGTGAGCTTCCCATTTAGGCTTTGTACATCTTTTAATGAATTCGGAGCTTGCAGATCAGTGATGGCTTTGACCTTCGAAGGGTTAGCTTTAATCCCTTGCTTTGTGATCAAATGTCCCAAAAATTGTCATTCTTCCATGCCAAAAGAACATTTCTTCGGGTTAAGCTTCATGTTGATTGCCCTTAATTGATCGAAAGTTTTCTGAATGTCGGAGAATAAGTCTAGAAATCGTTGATATATTGCCCCTCCGTTCTTCAGACCGAAAGGCATTTTTTTGTAGCAATAGACCCCATTTTCTGTGTAGAAAGTTGTCTTTTCTTCATCTTCCTCCGCCATTTGAATCTGGTGATACCCTTTGTAGGCATCCAAAAAACATTTCAAACGGAACCCCGAAAGGGATTCGACCTTCCAATCAATTTCTGGTAGAAGGTAGCAGTCCTTCGGGTAGGCTTTGTTGATGTCGGTGAAGTCGACACTCATACGCCATCCTCCGTCACTATTTTTTCCCATAATTGGATTGTCCACCCAGGTTTGGTATTTCACTTTTCTAAGTATTCCTGCTTGTACAAGTTCATCCACCTCTTTGCAAGTGGCTGCGTTCCTTTTAGGTGCCAGGCTTCGTCGCTTCTGCTTAATTGGTTCTATGTGTTTGAACTCATTAAGCTTATGCTCTATTCCGAAGGGCTCGCCATCGATCATAAGCGTCCTGGGAACCCCTGTCATGTCTGAGTACGTCCATGCGAAGACATCCTTGTTGGCTTTGAGTAGCTTTTCCAGGTCTGCCTTAAAGTTAGCAGGGAGTTGCTTTTCGATTACCACCATTTTCTCTGGATAAAGCTCATTTACCAAAATGCGTTCTTCGGCATCTATACAGCTTAGAATGACCTTCGGAGGCTCCTTAGGACTTTCTTTGATCTTCTTACCAACGTCTCCTGCCTTTCCCTGGTTGTAGCTAGAAAACACGGTTCCTATTCCATATGGTGTATGGAATTTTACCGCTGCATGTATGGTGGAGACTACGATACCCATCTTCTGCATAGCGGTCCTTTCTATCAACAAGTTGTAGGGAGAGTTGGACCTTACGATAGTGAATGTGAGGGTTTATGTCCTTGCGAGCTTGTTTATCCGATTGTTATTTCTAATGGCACTTCTTCCAGAGGCCACGAATGCTCGCCTGAGAATCCTACCAAAGGTATCTTTGAATCGACCCGCTGCGACCTGATCGAAGGCTTGAGCTTTAGATAACAGTGCTCGTATATGATCTCGCAGGAGCTTCCGCAGTCCATGTAGGCTCTGTTCACTTCCCTGTTGGAAATTAAGACTCTGATAACCACTGGGTTGTTCGAAGGGACTTAGCCTGTAATGGAGGGAAACTTTACTTCCCCTACCTCGTTTATCTCTTTCTCCGCCACCTTTCTTTTTAAGCTGGCTTCGCCCCAATGAACCATGAGTATTGGGGCTTCGGTAGGAGTAGTGTCTTTAGCCAATTGAGTGTCGGACATTTTCTCCTTGCCCTTCTTTATACCCTTCACCAAATGTGCCAACTGCCCGGACTTTACGGCTTCCTCAATCTGCTTCTTTAGCTCTCTGCAACTGTTCGTTTCATGACCATAATCTTCATGGAAGTGACAATACTTGCTTGTATCTCTGTTTTTACCCTTTCTTATCATGTGAGGGGTTGCTTCGAAAGCTTTAGCATCCCTCTCCATTGCGAGTATTTCTTTTGGAGACTTAGTCAGGCTTCCTAGCAAACCGTGGTTAGGACCTTTGTTGTACGGAGAGAACCTGTCTCTGTTTTTGTTTTTGTTCTTTGATCCTTCCCACGCAGAGTGCTTCGAGAACTTGTTGTGGTTTTCTTTATCGATCGGAGCACCATTAGTAGATACTTCCTTTGCTTCAATCCAAGTATACGTCTTTTCCATTAACCCCTTGTAAGTTGTCGAAATTTCAGTGGACAAGAATTCCACCAAGCTCCGACTTCTTAGGCCATGTACGAAGCCAGAAATGCGCTGATCTTCATGTAGACCCAGGATCTGCAGAGTTTCATCGGTGTACCTTATGACGAAAGCCCTTGTGCTTTTGTTCTCCTTTTGTTTAATGTTGTGCACCGTCAGATGGGTCCTTGTAAACTTCTTTTACTGACTGAAGTGCGGTGAGAACTTAGCCTTGAGATCATCGAGGTTGACAATGCTACCAGGATTTTGCCCATTCCACCAAATACGGGCTGAATCCCGTAGGGTGTATGTAAACATGTGACAGGCCACAAGCATGACCCACTTTTGCGTCTTAATGGCCCCTTTCGAACAAATGTAAGAAATTGTCCTGATCCCCCTTCCCATCATAAGTCCCAATGTGCGAAGGCATTTTCAACCCATCAGCCAATGGGTAGTCTTCTATGCACCTAACGAAGGGTGTAGCCGAACCCATCTGGTCCGAATATAGACAATTATAGGGTGGTGCATACATAGGAACAGTATTGTATGGGGTATGTGATTGTACAAATAATTGCACGACCAAGCCTTCGATGATGATCAAAGGATTTATGGGGTTTTGGGATTGCGCCAAGCTTGTTCTTAACCTGCAATAAGAAATACCAAGACACTACGTTAAGTGATTGCGCAGGAGTTGGACCCTGCGAACCACCTCCGACGTGCGAGTAAGTATGTGTGATATGATAAGTAGGTTGTAATTTGTGAGAGTGAAGTTAACTTACATCGTCTTGGCCCGACTAAGCTATTTATAAGGGAGAAATAGGACTTAGTGGGCGGTTGCACTTTGTTCGAAGATCATGGGGGCATCCCATGATTTTGTGGTAACCACTAGGGCTTTGTAGCCCACGATCTCTATTTTGGCGGGAAGGCCTAAAGGAAGAGGAGACGTGGGTATGACCAGGTCAAGAGGGTTCTCCGTTGTATTCCCTTCGAGAGGGATACCCCGAAGGGCTTAAGGCTTCGATTGGCGGGTTCCCACTTGGTAACCATTTCGTAGGCGAATGGTTTTACGCCAATGAAACGTGTTAGGAGATTAACCTGGGCCTCCTAAAGGAGGGCTTTCTACAGGCTCGAAGGGGAGTCCTTCGACCTGTTCGGAGGGTACATCATCAAGCCCCCCAGTCGAAAGTGATATATACGTACAAGGATAAATTGCATTCGACTCAAAAAAATCAATATGCATTATACCTATAAAATTACAGTCCCATGCAAAAATAAATGACTAACTAAACCGCACATTTAATGCGGGCTAATGATTATCCTCCCACTTGGGCTGTAAACTCAAACGGCTTATTTAATCGGTACTAGCAAACATCACTTCATAATTTAATTGCCCGTTTAAGATCCGTAAGATCTTCAAAGTTAGGTGTACACGTGTGCGCTTGGGATCAAAACCGTCTGGGTACATAAACCCAAAATAATTAAACCCTAGCTCATTTTACCTCCGCCCAAAATATACACATTGCTCTGCAATCTTGTGCTTCCGTTGGAACAAAAAGATAAAATTCCGATAAACCTTCCTTGATCTTTTATTTTTTTAATATGAGCATGGCCGCTAAGTGAATTATTAGGCAACAGACCTGTACCTTGTCGAAACAAGCCTTATCTGAGTTTCTGCTTGATTACCCTATACCCTCGGAGTACAAAATCATGCTCCATAGTAAGAAACAAAATATTTTCGATGCTCCCGAAGGGTTTGTGGGTTTGTATGTGCATGCATTCACTCAATCGAATCTTAGGATACCCATTCATCCCTTGATTTTAGAGTTTCTACAATACTATCAGGTGCATATTTCTAGGTTAAACCATTTTGGTCTTGCTAAGTTGACCACTTACATCGTAATGTGTAAAGCGTACGGATATGAACCCACATTAGAGGTGCTTAGGGGTTTTGTGAATCTCTATCCTGGTGGAGATTGGGTAACCATTGCCAAAAGGGGTGAACATGACGTGCCTGTTCTTGTGACGAAACCCTTTTCAAATATTAGAAATTGGAAATGACAGTTTTTCTATGTTGAAAGTACCATCATACCTCCTGAGTATCCAGCATTGTTGGATGAAGCAAACATGTATGATGAGAAGAAGTACAATGACCCTCTTCCCTATGAGATAAGGAGCGACCCCTTGTACCAGCGTCTTGCACGCCACCCTGCTAATGTCCAGACGTTTCCAGAGCCTATATTGTACATGGCTGGTTTAAGTGACAGCTGGGACGGGTCTCCGTCATCACCTGAAATTATTTGTGAAGGACAAAGTATGTACAATTCTTATTTTCTTAGAATAAATAACTTATATGTTGATATTCATCTCCTTTTGCGTTTGTTTTTGCAGAAATGGCTTTCAGGAACTTCGTTGTCGCAGGTGGTGCAAAGGAAGTAAGCTTCATTCCAAAGGATCCCAAAGATATCAGCTTCGGAGTAGGATCTCCGTCTATATCTGTGAACAATAATGATGTTGATGTCTCCCCACCTAAACCTCTTGCTGTACTACCCACGATCAAGCCCCTTAATATTGAGGAAACCCCTCAACTTGTGGAGGATGTTGGTGACTCTGATGATACTCCTTCCGGGAGTGACCAGCTGAAGATCGTAGGGTCTTCCGGTATTGCCGATAGAGTTCGAACTAGGAAAGGTACCAGTGCGAAGGCTGCAAAGGCTGCCCCCAAGAGGAAATTGAACATTCCCACTCATACTTCCAGAACAACAAAGCAGAAAATAGAGAAGTCACGGGGGGAAGCCATTATGTATTCCACTGAAGACATTGTTGATGATGATGACATTTGATGAACTCAAATAAGTACATTTTATTACCATCATTTATCCTATTTATTTGACTTGTTTTATTATATTATCTGTAAGAATTGATACTTAATCGTTTACTTTTGTAATTCTCCGGTAAAAACAAGCATTTGGTGAAACTTGGCAATTTTGGACTAATTATGGAGCAAAACATGCAAGAAGTTAAGAGTCTACTGAAATGTACAAGATCAAGACATTCTGCTCCAGATGCGCCGCATCTTGCTTATTACATACGGCGCATCACTATCAAGATTTCACCAGATACGATCCAAGATACAAGAGGACATGCGCCGCATCCAAGAATGAAGATGCGCCGCATCCAAGAATGAAGATACGCCGCATCTTCTGGCGGTGTACGAATATTCCTGAATATATTAATCTTGGACCCCACGCGAAGTTAAGTCAATGCGCCGCATCTACTTACTAGATACGCCGCATCTTACCCTCAGACAGAAACTATAAATACCCCAAGACCAGACGAATTCGAGAGACATATATTATATACGAGACCGAAGTACAGAAACCTTAGGACGAATTCAGTCAAGGCAGCAGCACAAGACACACCTTGAATGAAGATACAAGAGCTATAAGAAGGTCCTGCATGTATTTAATTCATTAAGTAGTTTTGTTTTATTGTGTTAGTAAACTTTAATTCATCAGGATTGGTGGCTTGTGTAATGTGACAACGGAAAGATTGCACTCCCTTAAAACTGCTTTCCCATTAATTAAAGTTTACATGTTGATGTCTTTGGTGACTTTTATTAGTGCATTGATAACCTCTGTGTCTAGCTGAGCGTTGATCGGGTCGCCATGCCTCTGCCCTCGCCTATTTATTAGATCGCTTATGCATTCTATCGTCTGTAGAAAAGTAGGAAGAAAGATAAATAGGATAGTCATAAGTAATCATTAAGGGTTTACTCGCCGATAAGATTAGAACCAACGAGAAAGGACTTAATCTCGGTGCGTTGCATCGAACTATACACTTCATATAAAACTAGCAATAAAACAAGTGACAAACTACTTATCTATCAGGACAGGTCTTCTTATTGTCTCGTGTATTTATCTGTGTACGTGTGTGCTACTTGCTGATTCGTGCCTATTGGTTTAGTTTATTATTTAAATGCAACCAATCGTGCCAGTCTCTCAGGCTGAAACCCCCTTGCGTTAGATTAGGTTGTATAGCTAACTTAATATATTAAAATACTTATTAGAATAACGAGATAATACGTTCCACTCTTAGTGATCGACACTCTACTTACCATTATATTCATACTGACCGGGTACACTGCTCGTTAAGTGTGTGTGTTATTGATAAGTCGGCTAAATATAAATTTAAAACTTGAGTAGGCATTAATACTGCTAAACCGCAACGACACATCGCACGCATCAAGTTTTTGGCGCCGCTGCCGGGGAGTGAATTGTTATTATCTGTTAATTTGATTAGTATTTTAATTAGGTTTTTAATTTTTTTTATCTAACCGCTAATTCTGTTGTGTATTAGATTAAATTGTATTCATTGTATTATTTTGCATATTTTCTGTTTTTGTGTGTTAATTGTTTGTTTTCCTTGTGTTTATTTTCGTTTGTGTTTTTATTTTTCGTATTTTTTGTATTCTGCTATCGTTGTACTGAGCTAAATCGAACGATACGGCGCATCTGATTTTTTAGATACGGCGTATTGCGTTTAATTTTTATAAAATACAACGCGTTTAATTAATTCGATACGACGCATCTTTCCCCAAGATACGGCGTATCTGTTTTTAAGGAAAAAAAATTTTTCTAAACGTTAATGCCATACGACGCATCCGCCTTAGCAGATACGGCGTATCTATTATTTTAATTAAAAACAGTTTTCGAATTATTAAACAGATACGACGCATCGATCTCTGTCGATACGGCGTATCTTCTGAATCAAAAAATTTATATTTTGAAACGTAATGAAAATACGGCGCATTAACTTTTGTTAATACGACGCATTTAATTTTAAATAAATATCGATTTTTGATTAATATACTGATACGGCGCATTCAAATTCCTAAGCGGCGTATCTATTTTCTGAATAAAGTCTGATTTAATTTTAACGATTATAAGATACGGCGTATCCAACTTTTTGGATACGGCGCATCGTCTGCAGATATTAGTAACTTTAATTTTTCGTATTCCGTTATCATTGTTAATTTTCTGATATATTACTTTCTTGAGCATACCCTACTGATATTTTTGTGTTGATTTCAGGAAGTGCATGACCAGGAGTTCTACGAAGAACTTGATTCAACCTTTCGAAGATCCTGAACGAGTCTTTCATTCGCTTAAAAGGCTTT
The DNA here is from genome assembly GCA_021014915.2 of Artemisia tridentata subsp. tridentata. Classification (NCBI taxonomy): domain Eukaryota; kingdom Viridiplantae; phylum Streptophyta; class Magnoliopsida; order Asterales; family Asteraceae; genus Artemisia; species Artemisia tridentata. The sequence continues at coordinate 196,134,987 of CP139509.1, read as the reverse complement.
TCAACACAAAAAGCTTTGATACTTCAAGTTCATTCGAGCTTGATTATTTTTCTGAAGAGAAAGAGGAAGAAGAAACAGAAACAATGGGCGAAAACACAACTATGGAGGAATACATGAACAAAACCCGTGCTGATTACACTTCAGGAGTTGCTAGACCAAAGTTTGATGATAAGTCAAAGTTTGAATTGAAGGGTCAGTTTCTCAAGGAGCTAAGAGAAAATGCTTTCAGTGGATCGGAACATGAGGATGCTAATGAGCATGTTGAAAAGGTCCTCGAGATTGCGGATTTGTTTAATTCAGAAGGAGTGACTGACGATCAAATCATGCTAAGAATCTTTCCACTCTCACTAAAAGGAGCTGCTAACAAGTGGCTAAGGAATGAACCTGCTAGTTCAATCACTACATGGGAAGATTTGAAGAGCAAATTCCTGAAGAGATATTGTCCACCTGCTAAGACTGCTAAAAAGATGGAGGCTATCAACAGTTTCAAGCAAGAGCCTGATGAAACTCTTTATCAAGCTTGGGAACGATTTAAAGATTTACTGGTAAAATGTCCTCAACACTATCTAACCACTATGCAGGAGATAATATTGTTTTATCAAGGATTGGACGTGCCTACTAGACAAATCTTGGACGCTAAGGGAGCTGTGCCTCAAATGAGTGCAGCCAATGCTAGGAAAGCGATCCAAGAAGCTGCTGATCATTCTCAAAAGTGGCACGATGGGACCTCTACTAGATCTAAGAGCAGCACTAATTTTGACGGGATTGCTGCTATTCAAGCTCAATTGGATAAAATTAGTAGAGAGATGAAGAAGCGTGATGAAAAAGTGTATGCTGCCCAAGTTGGATGTGAAAAGTGCGAAGGACCTCACTACACTAAAGATTGCCCGAATAAGAATGAAAGTGAGACGTTTGAAGAAGCATATTACACCCAATTTGGACAACCATTCCGACCTTCAGGAAGATTTAGGGAAGCCACCCCGGGATTCTATCAAAAGAACAACTTCAATCCCGCTTATCAAGAAAGGAGGCAGACTTTAGATGACACTCTAAAGCAAATTATGGCCGATGCTGCTAAAAGACATGAAGAGAATACTGCTATGATCAAAGAAATCCGAGCTTCAACGGACACTACTACAAGAAATCAAGGAGCTTCGATCAAAGCATTGGAACAACAAATTGGTCAAATGAGCAAAGTTCTTCAAGAAAGGGGATATGGAAGTTTACCTAGCTCAACTGAGACCAACCCAAGAGATCATGTCAAGGCCATAAGCACCACTGAAGAAGTCTCTCCTTACTTACCTAGAAGATCGATGAATGGTAATGATGGTGCAAGACCCGAATTTTTCTTTAATTCTTCAATCAGCTTAAGGAGACTACTAAAAGAGAAGACAAAGATTGAAGAAGAGATCAAGGCTACAATGAAAGAAGAGAGCTCTGCAACCGACTTACATGCCTTGCCTCATAAAGAAAAGGACCCAGGAAGTTTTACTTTGCCTTGTTCAATTAATAATATATCTTTCAATAATGTGTTAGCTGACTTAGGAGCTAGTGTTAGTGTTATGCCTCTTAAGACATTCACTACCCTAGGACTAGGAAAATTAGCACCAACTAAGTTACTTATTGAATTGGCTGATAAAACGGTAAAACGACCTGAAGGGATTGCTAATAATGTGCTAGTTAAGATTGAGAAGTTTATATTTCCTGTAGACTTTGTTATATTAGATATGCCCGAGGATGTTAAGGTTCCTTTAATCCTTGGAAGACCTTTCTTGTCTACTGCCCATGCTAAGATTGATGTATTTAAAAGAAAAATCTCGTTAAGGGTTGGGAATAATAAACTAGTCTATAAGTGCCAAGATCCTGTTAAAAGCATAATTAGAGGTGTCTATGTGCTAGGAATAAGAGAGCGTATGGACCTCGATCTTGAAGCTAGACTTATGGGAGAAACATTGATTCAAAACAACTCAACTAATCCTAATCATGAGAACTTTGAGGAATTTATTGACCTTAATGTACCTACTGAACTTAGGAGCAATATTGTTAATGATTCTGATGATGAGTGGTATGATTGCGTAGTAATTAATAAACGTAGGAGAATAGTTGAGAAAACGAATTTGAATAATGATGTGTTTATTGAACTACCACCCCACCTTGCCTATTTATGCCTATATGATAATAAGAATTTCCCGTCTATCATTTTGTCATCTCTGCCCGAAAGGGACAGAACTTTGTTTATACAGATATTGAAGAAGAACGGCGTGAAAATTAAAGACGAGCAAGAAGTGTTCAATATTACTGAATTGGCGATGAGGGAGCGCGATGTTTCCGACTCCTTCAATGATCGATATTAAAGAGCTGAACGTGAGTCTAACTTGAAGACTCTGGAATAAAGACAAGTGCTGACCGGGAGACAACCCGGAGAAAATTTTTATTATTTTGTTTTTGTGTCGAGTCAGTCAGGCCGCAGAGGATACGGCGCATCTCAATCCTGAGATGCGACGCATCTCCTGCACTGGTCATATCTTACTTTAATTTTCTGCATTTTTATTTCCGACTTTAAAACTTTTTATCACTTTATTTCAATGCGGCGCATCCCTGGTTAAGGATGCGACGCATCTTCTATTCTGATCCGTATTTATTCCAGGCTCGATACGGCGTATCTTCTTCCATAAGATACGGCGCATCGACTGACCTGATGATTTTCATTTTTAATTTTTAAGTTTTATTTTAACTAACTACTAATGTATTATGCAAGTTTGAACCTTTCTTAACTTAGGTGTGTTTTAAAGCCTTGGTGGTATTATAGATTCCTGCATTTCCTGTGGATACATTGATTATGAAGCTTAAACGTTCTCATCCACAAGAAAAATGATTTTTGCTCTTATACAAATGGAGGATCATACCGAGCAAATCTCAGGGGAGTTTTTCTGTTCTAATTCTTTTATTTTCCAGTTTTTAACCTTTGATACAAACAACAAGGACGTTGTTTAACTTAAGTGGGGGGATTGGAGAATTAGAACACTTAACACTTACTTGTCCTAAACTTTTCAAAAAATATGCTTAAAATGCGCCTAATATATCAAAACTTAAAATTTTTTAGCATGTTTTTGTTTAAAGTCTAAGTTGCATTGCTGCACACATGACGTTATTTTCAAAAATTGTGATTTTTCAAAATTCACAAATCTATGAGTGTGCCGGTGACTTGTAAACTTTAGAACTTGGCTTGTATACTATTCGAGACCACCATAATAAGTATTATTTATATAATTGGAATGACTTGTCTAAATTGGTAAATTTCTAGGATTACACCCAAATAGCCTTTATATGTTATGTGTTATTAGCTAACTACACTGGTTAGTTAACTCCCGTATAAACCCTTTTGTTACTCTCACTTTTAGAGTAAGATACCCCTAGAAAAACACTCAGAGCCATTCCTTTCGTTTCTTACACCTTTGTTAAAATGTTTCGTTACACCCTTACACCTTAGCCTACCCTATAGATTAAAATCCGTGGTTGGTTAATTGCTTTAGGCAAAGTGTGTTTCCTTACATTACCTCACTACAAAAAAACAGACTTTCAGAGACTGAATTTCTAGGGACTGATATATTAGTCTCTGATACATAGCATCGGTAACTGAAACATCAGTTACTGATACTTTTAAGGACTGACCTTTTATTGACTGATTGCGGCGACTAAAAATCAGTCCTCGATTCAGTGACCCCATAACTGAGACTAAATTTCAGTTACTAATATGCTTGTACGGGAAAAAAAAATTGGAGGCAAATTTGTTAGTGACTGAATAAGGGTGACAATTCAGTCCCTAGTACATGTACATCATATCTAAGACTAAATTTCAGTTACAAATATATTTGCGTAATAAAAAATTTTGGCGGAAAATTTGTTAGTGACTGAATTATAGTCATAGTTCGGTCCCTAATACATGTAGATCATAGCTAAGACTAAGTTTCAGTTACAAATATGTCTACACAATAAAAATGTTTGGAGGAAAATTTTTTAGTGACTGAATTTCAGTCACAGCTGCGTCCCTATTACATGGACATCATACCTAAGACTAAAATTCAGTTACAAATATGTTTGCGCAATAAAAAAAGTTTTGAGGGAAATTTGTTAGTGACTGAATTTGAATCACAACTCAGTCCCTAATACATGGACATCATAGCTAAGACTAAAATGTATAAAAATATATTAAAATGGACTAAAACATTTAAAAACGGACGAAAACTTATAAAAATGGACGAAAACGTTTAAAATCATATGAAAATGTATCAAAACGGACAAAAACATTAAAAAACGGATGGAAACGTATCAAAATGGACGTAACCGTAAAAAAAGGACTAAAACGGATGAAAACGTATAAAAACGTTAAAATATAACAGACAAAAACTGATGAAAACATAAAAATACGGATGAAATCGTATACAAACGGACGAAAATGGATGAAAACATATAAAAACGTAAAAAAAAAAGGGACTAAGATGGATGAAAACGTATAGAAACGTTAAAAAACGGACGGAAACGTAAAAAAACGGACGAAAACGTAAAAACCAGACAAAAACGTATAAAAACGTAAAAAAGGGACGAAAATGTATAAAAACGGGCGAAAACGTAAAAACGGACGAAAACGTATAAAAACGGACAAAAACAGATAAAAACTGACAAAAACGGACGAAAGTGGATTACCGACAGAATATACAGTTCTATATATTGTAATGTACTACACTTGTTTTTAAGACCTACATATATTTGTATCGTTCTTAGTAATTGTAAGTTTGTATATAAACCTATTTACGGATTGCTATTTATGTGTAACACTTAGGGGTTCACGCACGAAACCTCGGTTTATACCCCCGTGACGTGGGAACTCGAGCAGAATTCAAGTTTCAGACGTTCATAACATCTTTAGTATTCACCGATGGCTTTCATTTTGAGTGTTGACAATTTAAGACGTGTAATCGGGATAATGACATCAATCAGTTGCTTCATCGAGCGCGACATCCCTTTTAAAGAAACGACTATTACGTTCTTACCATATATAATAAGTCGTGGTGCCTATAGCAATCGTCAATCCACTATACTAGTTTGTATCGCAAATGAATCTCAATGATTAGTTGAGAACTTAATGAGTGTAGATTAGTAAACCATTAACACCCTGTTCAAATCGGCTACTAATAGATGTACGAGTTATAATTGTATTATATTTAATCTTAAAATAAGTTACTTATGAATTGTCACAATATTTAACTTCAAAATAAAATTATTAAAATATTATTACCTGTTATAATATCTGGCTAAACCCCGTGTGTTTATAAGTTCTAAAACTTAGCTTATCGGGTCTACCCGATAGACACGATAACCTAATAGGATCGGGTTAGGGTCCTAATTAATCTATATCTATATAAATATTAATTTTAACTAGTTTCTTAAATTATATAAAGAATGTGAGGCTAAAATAATGTTATAAAAAATATGAGTCTAAAATAATATTTAGAAGATTTGGCTCTCCCTTCTCCCTCTCCTTCTTCCCGCTAACAATTTTACTCCAAAATCAAAACCCCAAAGTTTCCCCGGCTAACTACCCGCTCATCTCGATCAATACTACGACAGGTAATCCCTAATATTTTCTCTCTCTAGGCGATTTTTTCTTCCCTACCAGCCTCCATCATCATTCTCAAATTCCCACCAGAATCTTGTGGTTTTTGCATTGATCTTGTATGTTTAATTGATTAACACTTGTGTTATTCATTAATCTATTCAACTCATTGCCCTAATCACAATTTTTTGTACGATTTGAGTGTTTATCGCTACCTAGGGTTTGTAAAAAATCGTCTTGTTATTAGCCGCCACCCATCCATCACTATTCCGGCCAAATCAATCCCTAAATTCGCCTCTCTACCTCTAAACAATCTTTGATTTGTTCATTGGTATGCAATCGATCCTTGGGATTGTTTTTCTATTGATGTGGTGGCGTGCTCTCCCTGGTATTATCTTCCTAACCCTCATTACAATTGGATCTTATCCTGGTCGTTTTGTTTGGTTAGGGTTTGGTCTGCTTTGATCGTATTCTAGTCCAAGCGTAATTCATGTCGGTTTAATAATTTCATTATTACTTCGATTCATTCTTCTAGATGCGATCTGTTGTGTTGGTATGGTGCTTCACGATTACAAATCCTTCTTATTGTTAATGGCTTCTGATTGTTAATGGCTTCTGATTTATGCTGATTTAATGGCTTCTGATTTAATACGGCCCCATATTGCTGTAGATGCTCTTGTTACTGCTTGCTGCAGAGGATTTATAGATGTGGTTGATGCTCTCTTGAAGGTAAAAAAAATTAGTATGCCGGTCGTTGAATAATATTACTCATGCTATTATAACATCTTTAATTACAACATCTTTGAAATCAAACAAGCCATGATTTTTTATAGTTTTATACCATATAACTGACAGAATCAACTACCAGCTTGAATGCATTGCCTCCATTAGTTTCAATAGTTAAATACATTCTTAACATAATTCTTTGGTTATGACAGTGTGGGGTAGATGTAAATGCATCTGCTAGAGTGTTACTCTGCTCATCCAAGCCTTCACTGCACATAAATATTAACTGCACACCCCTTGTCGCAGCCGTTGTTAGCAGACAAGTAGCCGTCGTTCGTCTACTGTTACAGGTATAACCTTATAAACCAATACTGATTATAACATAATACAAACGCTTAACATATACAATAGCATTAACCTCTATCTAAATCACTAGGCAAACAGAATAGAATTTACTCCAATATTAGATACAGATACTTTAGACACCATTTTTAAAGATTTTGGGGCCCTTTAGAACAGCTGGATAATTATAGCCATTGATGTATCTGTGACACTGCCATCATAATGATTCACCAAATAGCAGCATAAATTCAGAAACTGCATTTGTCCAGTAGTTGGTTGTTGGTATTGAGAGCTGTTTTAATGAATATCTTTTACCTTGTAGATAGTATTCTACTTCACTATAAAATGACGTGTAAAAGCAAAAATATGCAGAACATGAATCCCCGTACTTAATAAATCTGTCAGACTTATTCCCAAAATGTTTACTGAATGGTGTATTTATAGAAGATAAGCAAACACCAAACGATTACTGGTGGTTAGTTTCGTATCTTAGCATGTTTTTTTCTCTTATGCAGATTCAAGCTGTTGTAAAAAATATGACATTTTATTCATTGCTGATGAGGTACTTGATCAGTTGTGTGTTAATAATTTCTTAACTGCATGATACGCTTCTTATTCACTTGTGTGTTTTATTTTCAGGCTATCTGCGGCTTTGGAAGGCTTGGAACAATGTTTGGTTGTGATAAGTACAACATTAAGCCTGATCTTGTTACCGTTGCTAAGGTATATAAACCATTGGAAATTCCTAAAGTTAAATCAATTTATTAGTCATTGGAAGATACTCATAAATCATCAGTCATATTATTAAGTAAGGTTTTTCCAGGCTCTTTCCTCTGCATATATGCCGATTGGTGCTGTTCTAGTGAGTCCCGAGGTTGCAGATGTCTTACATACTCAAAGCAATAAACTCGGTACTGCAAAAAACTCTTCAAACCGCATTCACAACATCTCATCATGGTCTTAATATTAAAGGTGTCTCCATCCTTATGTTAGGTTTGTTTTCTCATGGATTCACATATTCCGGACATCCTGTAGCTTGTGTTGTTGCACTGGAAACACTGAAGATTTACCAGTATGCACTTACATTTTGGACCAATTTATTTCGAGTCCTGTTTCTTTTATTTCTTATTAAATTATTGAATTGTAAACTATTGTTATTTGGATCGGTGATTATTATGCTTTAAAGAAATATTGTTATTATTATTGTTTATGGTTTGAAGTTTTATATACTATTGTAAGGGGTCATGTATGCATTGTGAATGGGGACTCAATTAAATTGTATTTGCCACTAACTTTTAGTTTATAATAGAAATATAATGGAACGGCGCTATCGTATTAGAGATTGATTTGAATGTTATTTTGTATCGATTAACATATATTTTGAAACTAATTTTCAGTTACTAGAAAAACAAATTAAGGACTAATTCATTTGTTTTTTGTAACTAACAATCAGTCTTTAAAGCCTTTCATTGGAGACTGATCAGTTTTTAAATCTTATTATTAAAGACTGATTTGGTACTGTAATCTACAAAACAACGAAACGTATTAGGGACTATAAACAATGTTTATGGACTAATTTTCAGTCCCTAAATCAATGTGTTAGTAACTGATCTAACATAGTATTGGCGACTGACTTTTCAGTCGCCGATAATATGCATTGGGGACTGAAATAACATGATACCAACCCATGGAAATAAGGACTGATTTTTTTATTTTGGTGACTGATCTCTGGTCCTCGTTGGTTCGATACAACAAGGACTGAATTTCAGTTGATAACGTCACTTTCCGCAACTAAGCTTCTATCACTGATTAGTGACTAGCAAAATCAGTCCTTGATAGACCATCCGTAACTGATCATGGTGTATCGGAGACTGATTTTTCAGTCTCTGAAAGCCTATTTTTTTGTAGTGCCTGTGTTCGCGTGCGTAATTCATTATCTATGGTTAGGTCGGGAAATTGCACAATGCAATTGGAGTGAAAGTAAATATTGTATATCTTTGAGTTTATTTTTCGTGTGTTTACTACTTTCACTATTACCGTTATTTCTGAAGTCATGAAAAGTATGGAAAAATTATCCAGAGTTATCGTTTTAGTGATGTGGTGAAATTTTACACATCTTTGGTGAAAAAAAAAAAAAATCGAGAAAAAATAGAAAAGAAAAAGAAAAAGGAAGAGTTGGATGTTTGTTTTAACCAACTTATGTGAAGTTTTGTATTAAGTGGTCGATATCACCACTATTTGTTGTATATTATATCTATGGATTGAATGGGAGTTGGCAGTTATGGGAACGCCAACTAAGGTTTATTCTTTGATTAAGATCTTGTTGAGTATAATTCGTGTCTACCTAAAGCGTGTGTTTCAAGTGTTAAAGCGTGAGTTATTCAATGATATGAGTCTTATTCACGGGATGGTTGGGATAGTGATTAACCACACTTAGGATTTCAATCTATTTGTTTTGTTTATTTTTCATTTTACACCAATTTATATCCCAAAATATTATCCATACCCTGTATTATTCTTTATCCAAACCTTTGATTTATTGAGATTAGGGATTTGAGCAATCTTAAGTATCGTAGTCGTGGATTTGGCTATGTATTTATGATTTTGTCGCCCTTTTTGATATAATATTATTGGTGAAGATTACTTGGTCCTATCTTTAGCCTATTCGAGTTAAGGATTTGAGCAATTTCAAGTATCGTGTTCGTGGATTCGATCATGTATTTGTGATTTTGTCGCCTTTTCTGGAATTTGAGATCGATAGAGATTAAGGAGAATAATTAACCCTTTAAGCCTAAAAACCCTTTTACCGCTTTAGACTTGTTATTCCTTGGCTTTAGTGGGGGAGATGTGTATACTTTCCAAGCTTATGATAGAATATTCGTCACGACTGGACAGTTAAACGATTAGATTTGCTTTTATCAGAATAATTTATTTTACTTCTAATTCGTTAAGTGTTTGGTTGTGTGATTATGACAAAAATGAATACATGCTTAAATATAAAAATAAATCCTAATATCTTTTAGGATACATTTTCATAAGATTAATTCTAAGGTTTACTTGGGGACAAGTAAAGTTCAAGTGGGGGGATATTTGATGAACTCAAATAAGTACATTTTATTACCATCATTTATCCTATTTATTTGACTTGTTTTATTATATTATCTGTAAGAATTGATACTTAATCGTTTACTTTTGTAATTCTCAGGTAAAAACAAGCATTTGGTGAAACTTGGCAATTTTGGACTAATTATGGAGCAAAACATGCAAGAAGTTAAGAGTCTACTGAAATGTACAAGATCAAGACATTCTGCTCCAGATGCGCCGCATCTTGCTTATTACATACGGCGCATCACTATCAAGATTTCACCAGATACGATCCAAGATACAAGAGGACATGCGCCGCATCCAAGAATAAAGATACGCCGCATCTTCTGGCGGTGTACGAATATTCCTGAATATATTAATCTTGGACCCCACGCGAAGTTAAGTCAATGCGCCGCATCTACTTACTAGATGCGCTGCATCTTACCCTCAGACAGAAACTATAAATACCCCAAGACCAGACGAATTCGAGAGACATATATTATATACGAGACCGAAGTACAGAAACCTTAGGACGAATTCAGTCAAGGCAGCAGCACAAGACACACCTTGAACGAAGATACAAGAGCTATAAGAAGGTCCTGCATGTATTTAATTCATTAAGTAGTTTTGTTTTATTGTGTTAGTAAACTTTAATTCATCAGGATTGGTGGCTTGTGTAATGTGACAACGGAAAGATTGCACTCCCTTAAAACTGCTTTCCCATTAATTAAAGTTTATATGTTGATGTCTTTGGTGACTTTTATTAGTGCATTGATAACCTCTGTGTCTAGCTGAGCGTTGATCGGGTCGCCATGCCTCTGCCCTCGCCTATTTATTAGATCGCCTATGCATTCTATCGTCTGTAGAAAAGTAGGAAGAAAGATAAATAGGATAGTCATAAGTAATCATTAAGGGTTTACTCGCCGATAAGATTAGAACCAACGAGAAAGGACTTAATCTCGGTGCGTTGCATCGAACTATACACTTCATATAAAACTAGCAATAAAACAAGTGACAAACTACTTATCTATCAGGACAGGTCTTCTTATTGTCTCGTGTATTTATCTATGTACGTGTGTGCTACTTGCTGATTCGTGCCTATTGGTTTAGTTTATTATTTAAATGCAACCAATCGTGCTAGTCTCTCAGGCTGAAACCCCCTTGCGTTAGATTAGGTTGTATAGCTAACTTAATATATTAAAATACTGATTAGAATAACGAGATAATACGTTCCACTCTTAGTGATCGACACTCTACTTACCATTATATTCATACTGACCGGGTACACTGCTCGTTAAGTGTGTGTGTTATTGATAAGTCGGCTAAATATAAATTTAAAACTTGAGTAGGCATTAATACTGCTAAACCGCAACGACACATCGCACGCATCAACATTTATGGTAAGTAAAGCATTCCTGACTCTCTGCTTCTCAATGTGGTACGTGTCTTATGATGATGTTTTATGTAGGGTTGCCAAACACCAAGGAATTGCCGAATGCCCTTTCCTGCCGATTGTTGGTTGAAAATGTCACCCCTGTTTCCTGGAGGAGATCTTTGGGCGAGATGTCTATTGAGAAGCTGTGTGATCTTCATGATAAAAGCTATACTAGGCAGGCTATGCTGGATAACCATTTGAACTTCCATACAAGGGAGTTAATCAACAAGGTCAAAGAGGCGAAGGGGGAGGTTGCAGTTGTTGTTCCCAGGGAGGAGGATAGAGAAAATAAATATGCTGAGTTGGAGGCCAGGTGTGATGCAGCCATGGCAGATTTTGAGAAGCACCCCAGATACGATGCCCTGCGTTCCAAGATGAGCAGTCTCGAAGGACAGCTCAAAGAGTCGCAAGGTAGGTTAAAGATGGAAGAGGCCCAGACTGCTGGATATAAGACTCAGATTGCAGCTCTAAAGTCTAAATGTACTGGTCTGGAAACTGAGAGGGCTAGGTTGAAAGAAAATGAGATCAAACTTTGTCAAGATATGGATAGGCTGAAGCTTGAATGCAAAAACTTGAAAAAAGATAGGGTTGAGGTGGTCTCGAAGGTAGTCCCTTATATTGCTATGGAGTTATACCATAGTGATGAGGTGGGAGCAGTTGTGGGGAAGCTGGTGAATGCAGCCATATTCTATGGTAAGTGCACAACTCTGGAGGAAATAGCCGAAACAAAGAAACCAGTTGTGTTGTCGGAGGTGCCTTACTACCATCCGAATTCTGAGAAAGAATATGATGAAGCTGGGAACGCATTCACTACAGCAGAGTACCCGTTTCTTGCCGAAGCCACCAAGGACCCTTTAGCCTCAGTCGAAGATCTCCTATCCAAAAAGCCCAAGAGTATCCAGCCTCCCTCTACATCCAAAAGAACCATCTCTGAGAAGCCTCCGTCTGCAGCTCATCAAGAGGCTCCTAACTCTTCCAAGAACATTTGAAGGTTGCCATGTTGGCAATAATTTGGTCAGTAAGGGTGGCATGTACCCTTTTTAAACAACGTCCTTTGTGTTAAGGCATGTGCCTTTATGTTTGAACAATTTATCTTTTATGTGTCTGGGCTTCGACCCATACTTCAGACAATTTTCTCTGATTTTTTAACGTTGGCTGTGACTATGCATAGCCATATAAATGCCAAATTAGGGAATTATGTCCCAGTTTTGATATCATGCTTGTCTTCTCTTACACTTATATACAAGCGTAAATATACAACCTAAGGTTATAACCTTATTGTGTGTATTTTGGACCAAGATTTTTAGCAATCGTATAATTTGACTGCGACAGAGGGTCGCGACCCACTCCGTCTTTATCCTTAAGTTGCAGAGGGCTTATAATACCCTAAGACTTTATAGGAAAGTTAATGTGAATTGAAATGGATGTTTTTCGTGTACAAGACATGTGCCTTGCTTCATCCTTCGACATTGAAACTTTTAAAGTACTTGGCTGAGCAAATCTTTGTTGTATAAAACGAAACAAGAGATTTTGAGGGAAATTTGTCATATCATTAAGTAGGTAGGGAGGATTACATCATTTTAAGAAATGAACACTAAGACACCTACCATTAATGCTTATTTCCCAAATTAGAAGAATGCGTTACATGAAATTGAAAAACAAACTGATTTTTTTAAATGTAGTAAGTTTTGTATGTAAAACTTACGAAGATTGGTACCATTCCAAGTCCTATCCATGGTCTCCCCTTTAAGCGTTGCGAGCTTGTAAGCACCGTTGCCGTAGGCTTCCAATATAACATAGGGTCCTTCCCATGTTGGCCCTAGTTTTCCTTCGTATTCAGCCTTGCTTGCGCTGTTTAGACGAAGGACATATTCACCTGGCTTGAACGTGGAGGGTCGAACTCAGTTGTTATAGTACTTTTCAAACTTCTGTTTATAGATAGCCTCTCTAATTGAAGCTACTTCTCTTCTCTCTTCGAGAAGATCAAGATTTTCCCGAAGCCTTTCTTCATTTGTCTTTTCTTCAAAGTTCACAATACGTTCCGTTTCGATGCTTATTTCGGAGGGTATAACAGCCTCCGTTCCATAAGTAAGGCTAAAAGGAGTCTCCCCATGGCTTGACTTGGGGTGCGTCCTATGTGCCTAAAAAGAAAATGTGAGGGACACCAAAACGACAGATTATGTGTTCCCACACGAATTTTTCCATATGCCTTCCTGTCACTGACGCCAAGGGCTTTGCTTCGACCCACTTGGTGAAGTAATCTATGGCTACGACCAAGAACTTTACCCCTCCCGGAGCTACTGGTAGGGGTCCGACTATATCGATTCCCCATTGACAGAAGGGGCCATGCTGAGGTGACAGATGTCATGTCTTGCTTAGGCATTCTTGGAACTTTGGAGTGGATCTGACAAGCTTCGCATTTTTGTATTATCTCTATTGCGTCTCTATGCATAGATGGCCAATAATACCCTAGATTCATTACTTTTGAAACAACGGAGCGAGGGCCTGCATGCAACCCGCAAGATCCTTCGTGAACCTCATAGATGATGTTCGAAGCCTGTTTTGGTCCCACACAACGAAGCCATGGAGATAGGAAGGATCTCCTATAAAGGTTATCCCCAATGAGCCTATATTGGGGAGCTTTGATCCTCACCTTTCGAGCAAGCTTAGGATCTTCCGGCAGAATACCACTGATCAAATACTCCCTAATCGGAGTCATCCAATTGGTGCCTTCCTCGAGTATGATGTCAGAGACTTCGCCTCGTTTAATTGACCTATCCGTCAACACTTCTACCAAAACTTCCTTCGTTAAATGAGCAAATGCCATTGAAGCCAGCTTGTTTAAGGCATCTGCTTTCTTGTTTTGATTTTTGCGAACATGTGCTATATCATATGTTTCGAAGCCTTGAAGGAGTTCTTTAGCTTTTTCCAAATATTGCTTGATGGTGGGCTGCCTTGCTTCGTAGGAGCCTTTAATTTGGTTGGCGACTAACTGTGAGTCTACAAAAACAGAGAGGTTACGAACCTCCATGTCCTTTGCAAGTCGAAGACCGGCTAACAGGGACTCCCTCGAAGCCAATGGACCTTCTGCCTAGCCTTCGACTGACTGGAGACCCAATCCTTAAGGCCGATAGGGTTGTTCCTTGGGTCGGAGGCCTAGGTTCCATTTCCATTTCTTCATCACACTCATCACTTGAGTATTCCAACTCCCTTCGCATCTCAGCATTCCTGACTTGCCTCTTACGAGCCCTTAGGAGGGATTCCAACACTTCATGGTTGCCTTCGACAAAGGCTGGGCTAATAATGGGCTCCGGATTGGCTGATGTCGAAGCATGATAGTTGGGTGTTGTTTCTGGGTGAGAACGTGTTGTGAACGTGGAGGAGGTTATTGGGGGAAAGTTTTTAGAGTCATTAACAGGTATTGGCACCAAGGTCGAGAAACCCGGTGGGGGAGTATCTTCTCTCCCTTGATCCATGCCGGAATAATAGTGAAAGTAGTTGGTTGGTTATAAGCTTGGAAATAACGAGACCAATTGTAGCGGTCCCACGGATGGCGCCACTGATTGTACAAATAATTGCACGACCAGGCCTTCGATGATGATCAAAGGATTTATGGGGTGCTGGGATTGCGCCAAGCTTGTTCTTAACCTGCAATAAGAAATACCAAGACACTACGTTAAGTGATTGCGCAGGAGTTGGACCCTGCGAATCACCTCCGGCGTGCGAGTAAGTATGTGTGATATGATAAGTAGGTTGTAATTTGCGAGAGTGAAGTTAACTTACATCGTCTTGGCCCGACTAAGCTATTTATAGGGGATAAATAGGACTTAGTGGGCGGTTGCACTTTGTTCGGAGATCATGGGGGCGTCCCATGATTTTGTGGTAACCGCTAGGGCTTTGTAGCCCACGATCTCTATTTTGGCGGGAAGGCCTAAAGGAAGAGGAGACGTGGGTATGACCAGGTCAAGAGGGTTCTCCGTTTTAGTCCCTTCGAGAGGGATACCCCGAAGGGCTTAAGGCTTCGATTGGCGGGTTCCCACATGGTAACTGATGATGTACCCTCCTAACGGGTCGAAGGACTCCCCTTCGAGCCTGTAGAAAGCCCTCCCTTCGGAGGCCCAGGTTAATCTTCTAACACGTTTCATTGGCGTAAAACCATTCGCCTGCGAATGGTTACCATGTGGGAATCCGCCAATCGAAGCCCTAAGCCCTTCGGGGTATTCCTGACGAAGGGACTAACACGAAGGATCATCCAGACCTGGTCAAACCCACGTCTCCTCTATCCTTTGGCTTCCCGCCAAAACAGAGATCGTGGGCTACAAAGCCCTAGCGGTTACCACTTTCCATGGGACGCCCCCATGATCTCCGAACTATGTGCAACCGCCCACTATGTCCTATTTCTCACCTATAAATAGCATAGTCGGGCCAAGAACAATGTAAGTAATTTTCAAGTTAACCTCACTCTCTAAATTTACGACCTACATTACCATTACACGTACTTACTCGCACGCCGGAGGTGGTTCGCAGGGTCCAACCCCTGCGCAATCACTTAACGTAGTGTCTTTGTATTTCTTATTCTCAGGTTAAGAACAAGCTTGGCGCAATCTCAACACCCCATTATTCCTTTGATCACCATCGAAGGCTTGGTTGACGAATATTTGTTCAATCAGTGGCGCCATCCGTGGGACCGCTACAATTGGTCTCGTTAATTCCGAGCTTTTAACCTACCAACCAATTTCACTATTATTCCGGCATGGATCAAGGGAGAGAAGATACTCCCCCGCCGGGCTTCTCTACCTTAACACCAATACCAGTCGACGACCCTAACAACCTTCCCCCAATAACCGCCTCCACTTTCACAACACGTTCTCACCCAGAAATCACGACCAACAATCATGCTTCGACATCAGCCAACCCAGAACCTGTCATTAGCCCAGCCTTTGTCGAAGCCAACCATGAAGTGTTAGAAACCCTTTTAAGGGCTCGCAAAAGGCAAGTCAGGAATGCTGAGGTACGAAAGGAGTTGGAATACTCGAGTGAAGAGTATGATGAGGAAATGGAGATGGAACCTAGGCCTCCGACCCAAGGACCAACCCTATCTGCCTTAAGGATTGGTTCTCCAGTTGGCCGAAGGCTAAGTAAAAGGTCTGTTGGTTTCGAAGGAGTCCCCGAGAGGGCTCCGACAAGACGAGAAGGGGCGGTTGCTGAAGGCTCTAACGGTAGGAGTCAGCTTAGGGAAGAAAGGGGGATGACTTTACCTCCATTACTAGCCGCTCATCTTGGGAGAACTGAAGCCATGGTTCCGGTGCAGCCTTCTCATGCGTCAGGCGTAGAAGGCAATCCGTCTACAATCAATATGGGAGGAAATCTTCCTCCCAATGGTATGTACCCCCCGTTCCAAACTCAGTCTTATCCTCAAAATTTATATCCTCCCGTGAATGGACAACCTAATAACCCAAGCTTCCCTCAAAATTATGGGAGCATGCCCTTCGGCCACCCTATGGCGTACCCTCCATACGCCATGGGAAACAGTTACCCGTTTGCCATGAACACACCTTATCAGTCCTACCCTGGCCAAACTCCTATGGGAATGCCCCCAAACAGCAATCCATACAATACAGTCCCCATGTATGCACCACCTTATAATTGTCTATATTCAGACCCTATGGGTTCAGCTACACCCTTCGTTAGATGGATAGAAGATTACCCATTGCCTGATGGTCTGAAAATGCCTTCACATGTCGGGACTTATGATGGGAAAGGGGATCCGGACAATTTCTTACACTTGTTCGAAGGGGCTATCAAAATGCAAAAGTGGGTTATGCCGGTGGCCTGTCACATGTTCACATACACCCTTCGGGATTCTGCTCGTATTTGGTGGAATGGGCAAAAGCCCGGTAGCATCGTCAATCTTGATGATCTCAAAGCTAAGTTCCGGTCACACTTCAGTCAGCAAAAGAAATTCACAAGGACTCATTTAACGGTACACAACATCAAGCAAAAAGAAAATGAAAGTACCAGGGCCTTCGTTACTAGGTACACACCGATGAGACTTTGCAAATTTTGGGTCTTCATGAAGATCAACGTATTTCTGGTTTCGTACATGGCCTTCGGAATAGGAGTTTGGTGGAATTCTTGTCCACCGACCTTCCGACAACTTACAAGGGCCTGACCGAGAAGACATACACTTGGATCGAAGCCAAAGAGGTATCCACTAATGGGGCTCCGATAGATAAAGATAGCAACAACAAGTTTTCGAAGCATTCCACGTGGGAAGGGTCCAAGAACAAGAACAAGAACAGAGATAGGTTCTCTCCGTACAACAAAGGCCCCAACCATGGTTTGTTGAGCAATCTATCGAAGTCTCCAAAAGAAATACTTGCTACAGAGAGGGCGGCCAAAGCTTTCGAAGCGCCTCCACGTATGACGAGTAAGGGTAAAAACAGGGATACCAGCAAGTACTGCCACTTCCACGAAGACAATGGCCACGATACGAACAGTTGCAGGGAATTAAAGAAACAAATTGAAGAGGCCGTAAGATCTGGGCAGTTGGCACACCTGGTAAAAGGAATCAAGAAAGGCAAAGAAAAGATGACTGACACTCAAATGGCCAAGGATACTAACCCTACCGAAGCCCCCATACTAATGATACACAGAGACGAAACCACTTTGAAAAGGAAGGTACCGGAGTCGGAAGCAAACAAGATAAGGGATGTAACGTTTTCCCCTATCTCAGGCAGGATCCCTTCGAACGATCCAGTGGTTATCAAAGTCCTAATTTTTGGCCAAGAAATAAGGGGAGCCTACATGGACTGCGGAAGCCCTTGCGAAGTCATATATGAACATTGCTTTCGAAAGCTCTCGTCGGCGGTCAGGTCTCAAAGGGTCAATTCGAAGAGGCCTTTAGTAGGGTTTTCTGGTGAACGTTCGTGGCCCCTAGGGGAAGTTCCGCTGGAAATAACAATCGGAGAAGGCAGGATCGCAAGGACAGAAACCCTCATGTTCACTATCGTAAGGTCCGACTCTCCTTACAACTTGTTGATAGGGAGGACCGCTATGCAAAAGATGGGTATAGTAGTCTCCACTATACATGCAGCGGTAAAGTTTCACACACCCAACGGAATAGGGACGGTATTCTCTGAGCACAGTCCGAAGGATAGCAAGAAAAAGATGGAAGGCTCTAAAAAGCCTCCGAATGATGTTATTGGAAGTGCGGATGAGGAAGAAGATATCGTCACAAAAAAGCGTCGTGCAGAACGAAGAATGAAGCAATATCCAAATAGTTTCACAGCAGAATTGGAGAAGCCACACAAAGCCGAAGGGAAGATCTTCGAGGGGATACGTCCTAGGAGCACCAGAACTCCTCCGACACCGAGAACTGATGACAAGCTCTATGGCAAGGGTTATCGACTCAAGGGATTCAAATCCACTAAGTCGACAGAGCAAGAAGTCAAAATCAATCCTTCGAAATCCAAAGCAGCTATTGACCTGCCTGCTCCAGGATCATCGAAAAAACGTGATAACCCAAGCTCCACCAAGAGGCAAACTTTCGCAGAAGTCCTCAACGAAACACCTTCCGGACACAGCCCAAATGGAGAAACTCTCCCAGCAGCGGCGGAAGAATGGAAATTATTTACCGACGGAGCCTCAAGCTTCAATGGTTTCAGAACAGGGTTAATCCTAATAAATCCGGAGGGAAAGGAGTACAGTTATGCGCTACGTTTTGAATTCAAGGCCACGAAAGACGAAGCAGAGTACGAAGCCTTGCTGGCTGGCCTTCGACTCGCAAAGGGTCTCGAGGTTCATAACCTCTCCATTTTCGTAGGCTCGCTTTTAGTCGCTGGTCAAATCAAGGGTTCTCGCAGAGCAAGGCAGCCAAAAATCAAGGAGTACTTGAACGAGGTTAAAAAAGTCCTTCAGGGTTTCGAAAGATACAAAGCGAAAAATGTCCACACAAGCCAAAATAAGAGGGCGGAGGCCCTAATCAAATTAGCATCGACTGCTTTTGCTCATCTACCCCGTGAGGTTTTAGTAGAAGAATTGGCCACCAGATCAATTGCAAGAAGTGAAACATTTGATGAAGGCTCCAGCTGGATAGAACCAATCAAAATGTATTTGATAAGCGGCATTTTGCCCGATAAGTCAAAATCGGCACGAAGAATCAAAGTCAAAAGTCCACAGTACAGGCTCATAGGCAATAATCTCTACAAAAGGCGTCTTTCATCTCCTTGGCTCCGCTGTATCGAGGTAAAACAGGCTTCGATCATTCTCTGCAATGCTCATGAAGAGTTCTGTGGAAGACACACAAGCCCTAGAGCCATCGCCGCAAAGGTAACAAAATGGGGTTATTACTGGCCAACCGTACTAGAAGATGCAAGGGAAGCAATCAGAACATGCACGGTATGTCAGACACACTCCAAAGCCCATAACCTGTTAGAGTATGATGCGACACCTAGCATGACTGTAAGACCCTTCGATCAATGGGGAGTCAGCATAATTGGACCCTTACCATTAACTCCCGGAGGGGTACAATTCTTGGTCATAGCCATCGATCATTTCACCAAGTGGGTCGAGGCCAAGCCGTTGGCATCAACAAAAGGAAGAGATGTGGAAGAGTTCATGTGGGAACACATAATATTCAGATTTGGAATTCCACAAGTTATCACCTCTTACGAAGGGCCACACTTTGCTGAAGGAGTGTTCCCTTCTTTCTGCAAAAGCCTGAACATGAAGCAAAGATTCATTTGTGTTGACAAGGAGATTGTCACCGAAATTGAGACGAAGTTAGGGCTATATCAGCATAAATGGGCAGATAAACTTCCCAAAGCCTTGAGGGCATATAGGAAGTTGTCCTTCGAATAAAAGCAAACGAAGCCAAACGAAAGAGCCCAGCGTCAAAGAAGAATTACGGTGACAAAAAAGACGTGGAAGCTCGAAGGATGGAAAACAAAAGATGTCGTGAACAAGTTTGGACATGATACAAGCTCTCGTAAGTCTTACATATAAGAACTTACCTTCCTTTAAAAACATTTAGTTGTTTTCAATTTCATGTAACGTAGTCTTCTCACATGGGAAAAAAGCATTAATGGTAGGTGTCTAGTGTTCATTTTTTCAAATGATGTAATCCTCCCTACCCACTTAATGATATAGTATGTTTCCCTCAAAATCTCTTGTTTCGTTTTATACAACATAGATTTATCCAGCCAAGTACTTTACAAGTTTCAATGTCGAAGGATGAAGCAAGACACATGTCTTGTATAACATTAACATCCATTACAATTCACATTAGCTTTCCTATAAAGTCTTAGGGTATTTGAAGCCCTCTGTAACTTAAGGATAAAGACGGAGTGGGTCGCAACCCTCTGTCGCAGTCAAATTATACGATTGTATAAAATCTTGGTCCAAAATACACACAATAAGGTTATAACCTTAGGTTGTATGTTTACGTTCTAGTAATGAGCGTAAGAGAAGATAAGCATGGCATTAAAAAAGGAGGATACTCCTTCAAATTAAGAGTCATAAAGACTACGCACAGGCGAAGCCGTTTTCAAAAAAGGACAGTTGTTCAAAGTTATGGGACGAAGCCCAGACAAACCATTCAAACAGGCACTAGCCTGATAAAAGCACGCTAAATTGTCTTAAAGAAAGGCATCAGCCTTTAAGCACAAACAAATTGTTTCAAAGGGTACACGCCACCCTTACAGACTAAATTACTGCCAACATGGCAGCCTTCATTTGTTGATGGAAGAGTTTGGATCTTCTTGATGAGTCGCAGACTTAGGTTTCTCGGACAAGGTTCTTTTAGTTGGAGACGGAGGCTGTATACTCTTGGGTTTTTTGGAGAGGAGATCTTCGATGGAGGCTGAAGGATCTTTGGTTGCTTCGGCAAGAAAGGGGTAAACTGCAGTGGTAAAGGCATTACCAGCTTCATCATACTCCTGAACAGAATTTGGACGATAGTAGGGCACATCTGAAAGCACAACGGGTTTCTTAGTTTCGGAAATCTCTTCCAAAGTTGTGCATTTGCCATGGAATATGGCTGCATTCACCAGTTTACCCACAACCACTCCCACCTCATCGCTATGATATAATTCCATAGCAATATAGGGAACAACCTTCGATACGACCTCAGCCCTATCTTTTTTCAACCTTTGACATTCAAGCTTCAACCTATCAACCTCCTGACAACGTTTAGCATCCTGCTCCACTAGTCTAGTTCTCTCAACCTCCAACCCAGTACACTTGGATTCCAGGGCACTCACCTGGTTCTCATAGCCTACGACCTTAGCCTCCTCAAGAATTAACCTACCACATTCTGCCTGTGACTCCTTAAGCTGTTTTTCAAGACTATCAATCCTGTCTTGAAGAGCCTCATACCTTGGATGTTTCTCAAAGTTCTCCATGGCTTCATCGCATCTCTTCTCCAATTCAGCATAATTTTTCTCCCTCTCCTTTTCTCTGGCAACAACAGCAGCAACCTCCTCCTTCGCTTCCTGGACCCTATTAAGCAATCCCCTGGTGCGAAAGCTCAGATGACTATCCAGCATTGCTTGTCGGATATAACTTTTGTCGTTGAGATCACATAGTTCTTCAATGGACATTTCATTCATTTTCTTCCTCCATGAGGCAGGAGTAACATTCTCAACAAGCAAGCGGCAGGATAGAGAGTTGGGCAATTCCTTCGTATCTGGCAAACCTTTAAGACGAAAGCAATATAAGCCAAACACGCAATATTACGGAAAGGAAAAAAGGCTGGAAGAATTTCTGCTTACCGGATATATCATCTTCATCGACCAGTCCTTCCGGAGCATACATGATGGTCTTCCCACGAGACTTCTCTGTTTTTTGCTTGGTGGTTCGGGAAGTCGGGGTAGGAATGTTCAATTTTCTCTTGGTAACAGCCTTTGCAGCCTTGGCACTAGTACCCTTTCTAGTCCGAACTCTATCAGCGATGCCGGAGGACCCCACAATCCTGAGCTGATCACCTCCGGAAGGGGTATCATCAGAAGCACCAATGTCCTCCACTACCTGGGGGGCTTCCTCAGTACCAACTGCTTTGACTGGGGGAAGCACAGCAAGGGGGCTTGGGTGGAGAGATATCAACATCATTATTATTAACAGAAATGGAAGGAGATCCCGCTCCGTAACTTGTATTTTGAGGGTCCCTTGGCATAAAGCTAACTTCTTTGGCACCTCCAGCCACGACAAAGTTTCGAAAAGCCATTTCTGCACAAGACAAAGGAAAAGAGATGAATATCAGCAGATAAGTTATTTATTTATGAAATAAGAAATTATACATACTTTCTCCTTCACAAATAATTTCAGGAAGCAATGGAGACCCTTCCCAACTCCTAGCAATGCCAGCCATGAATAAGATGGGCTCAGGAAACGTCTGTACGTCCACTGGATGACGTGCAAGACGTTGATACATAGGTTCACTTCTCACCTCATAAGGTAATGGGTCATTGTATCATTTTTCATCAAACCTATTCCCTTCGGCCAACAGCTCAGGATATTCGGGGGGTATGATGGTACTCTCAATATAAAAAAATTGACCTTTCCAATTTCGAATATTCGAAAAAGGTTTAGTCAATAAGTGTGGGACATCATACTCACTCCTTTTGGCAATAGTTACCCAATCTCCACCAGGGTAGAGATTGGCAAAGCCTCTAAACACAGTCAATGAAGGCTCAAAACCATACGCTTTGCACATCACAATATAAGTTGTCAACTTGGCTAAACCAAATGGATTAAACCTTGAAATGTGCACCTTGTAATATTGCAAAAACCCCAAAATAAGAGGGTGGATGGGAATCCTAAAGTTTGATTGCGTAAACGCATGCACATATAAGCCTACAAATCCTTTCGGAGCATCAAAAATACTTTGCTTTTTACTGGGAAGCATGATTTTATATTCCAAGGGTATGGGATAATCATTCAGAAAATCAGACAATGCTTGTTTCGACAAGGTACAAGTTTGTTCTTTAATTATTCGTTTTGCAGCCATACTCGCAAATAAAGTAAGGAGAGCAAAGAAAATGGCTGAATTTTACCTTTTAGATTCCAATGGAAGCACAATGACACAGAGTTGTGTATATTTTGGGCGGAGGTAAAAGTGTTCTAGGGTTTAACATGCCGAAGATTAAATACTCGTGAAATCTTTGATCATAACCGAACACGTGTACACTTTCTTTACTATCTAAGCGGATTTCAAATGGATGCCAAATTTGA
Source organism: Artemisia tridentata subsp. tridentata (assembly GCA_021014915.2). Lineage (NCBI taxonomy): Eukaryota > Viridiplantae > Streptophyta > Magnoliopsida > Asterales > Asteraceae > Artemisia > Artemisia tridentata. The sequence continues at coordinate 196,111,555 of CP139509.1, read as the reverse complement.
AATGACGTTTTGCGATTACCAAAGAAGTAGCAATTAAGAGTTTGCAAGTGGCCGGATAATGATGGTTCGCATTTAATGCGAAATTCAGTTAGACATATTCCTTTTTATTTTTTAAAAATCAGAAGGATAGAGTACTGCTTCTTGCATTTGAATTTATCTAAAGCACTTATCTTCATTTCGTCCGAATTTGTGATAAATGGGATAGAGTGTATAAGGTTTTTTGAGTCGAAAGCAATTTATACTCGTACGTATATATCGCCTTCGACTGGGGGGCTTGATGATGTACCCTCCTAACGGGTCGAAGGACTCCCCTTCGAGCCTGTAGAAAGCCCTCCCTTCGGAGGCCCAGGTTAACCTTCTAATACGTTTCATTGGCGTAAAACCATTCGCCTGCGAATGGTTACCATGTGGGAATCCGCCAATCGAAGCCCTAAGCCCTTCGGGGTATTCCTGACGAAGGGACTAACACGAAGGATCATCCAGACCTGGTCAAACCCACGTCTCCTCTATCCTTTGGCTTCCCGCCAAAACAGAGATCGTGGGCTACAAAGCCCTAGCGGTTACCACTTTCCATGGGACGCCCCCATGATCTCCGAACTATGTGCAACCGCCCACTATGTCCTATTTCTCACCTATAAATAGCATAGTCGGGCCAAGAACAATGTAAGTAATTTTCAAGTTAACCTCACTCTCTAAATTTACGACCTACATTACCATTACACGTACTTACTCGCACGCCGGAGGTGGTTCGCAGGGTCCAACCCCTGCGCAATCACTTAACGTAGTGTCTTTGTATTTCTTATTCTCAGGTTAAGAACAAGCTTGGCGCAATCTCAACACCCCATTATTCCTTTGATCACCATCGAAGGCTTGGTTGACGAATATTTGTTCAATCAGTAACCATTTCGTAGACGAATGGTTTTACGCCAATGAAACGTGTTAGGAGATTAACCTGGGCCTCCTAAGGGAGGGCTTTCTACAGGCTCGAAGGGGAGTCCTTCGACCCGTTCGGAGGGTACATCATTAGTATGGCTTGGGGGTACTCCCACAGGAGTTTGGCTAGGGTAGGACTGATAAGATGCGTTCATGCCGAACGGATAACCATTTCCCATGGCATATGGAGGGTATACCGTAGGATGCCCGAAGGGTATGCTCCCATAAGGTTGAGGGAGACTAGGGTTGTTAGGCTGCCCATTTACTAGTGGATACAAACCCTGAGGGTAAGACTGAGTTTGGAACGAGGGGTACATACCATTGGGAGGAAAATTTCCTCCCATATTAATTGTAGGTGGATTGCCTTCTACGCCTGATGCGTGAGAAGGCTGCAACGGAACCCCTGCTTCAGTCCTTCCAAGATGAGCTGCTAACAACGGAGGTAGATTCACCCCCGTCTCTTCCCTTCGTTGGCTTCTCCCGTTGGAACCTTCGGCTACCGCTCCTTCTCTCCTGGTTGGAGCCCTCTCTGGGACTTATTCGAACCCAACAGACCTTCTACTTGGCCTTCGACCAAATGGTGACCCTATTCTTAGGGCCGAGAGTGTTGCTCCTTGCGTCGGAGGCCTAGGCTCCATTTCCATCTCTTCATCACAATCGTCACTTGAGTATTCCAACTCCCTTCGCATCTCAGCATTCCGAACTTGCCTTTTGCGAGCCCTTAAGAGGGATTCCAACGCTTCGTAGTTGGCTTTGACGAAGGATGGGCTAATAACAGGCTCCGGATTGGCTGATGTCGAAGCATGATGGTTGGGTGTTACTTCTGGGTGAGAACGTGTTGTGAACGTGGAAGCGGTTATTGGGGGAAAGTTGTTGGGGTCGTTAATTGGTATTGGCGCCAAGGTCGAGAAACCTGGTGGGGGAGTATCTTCTCTCCCTTGATCCATGCTGGATATATAGTGAAAGTAGTTGGTTGGTTATAAGCTTGGAAATAACGAGACCAATTGCAGCGGTCCCACGGATGGTGCCACTGATTGTACAATAAATTGCAAGACCAGGCCTTCGATGATGATTAAAGGGTATATGGGGTGTTGAGGTTGCGCCAAGCTTATTCTTAACCTGAAATAAGAAATACTAAAACACTACGTTAAGTGATTGCGTAGGGGTTGGATCCTGCGAACCACCTCCGGCGTGCGAATACGTATGTGATATGATAAGTTGGTACTGAAATGAGAGAGTCTAACTTGCATACCATTGTTCTAGCCAGTCTAAGCTATTTATAGGGGAGGAAATAGGCCTTAGAGTGCTCTTGCACATAATTCGGAGATCATGGGGGCGTCCCATGATTTGTGGTAACCGCTAGGGCTTTGTGACCCACGATCTCTTCCTTGGCGGGAAAGCTCAAGGAGAAAGGGGACGTAGGTATGACCAGGTCAATGTGGTTCTCCTTTCTAGTATCCTCGAAGGAGGTACCCCGAAGGGCTTAGGGCTTCGATTGGCGGCTTCCCAACCGGTAACCACTTTATAGATGAATAGTTTTACGCCTATGAATATTTTAGGAGGTTGACCTGGGCCTTCGAAGAGAAGGATTTGTATAGGCTCGAAGGGGTATCCTTCGACCCGTTCGGAGGGTACATCGTCATATATGTTATATGCTAAAAAATATAACTAAATAAGTGAAATACTATTATGATATAAATGTGTTTAGCAAGCATTATAGAAACTCGTTTAGTGTTATATTTTTAAGTTTTAATGTTTGGCAGTGTAATTTATCATTACTTATGTATAATATTATCGTTGAAAACTTAATAAGGATTGTTTGTAATTGATTATTAATTGGTTCTTAATTTTTAAGTTATTGCTAACAGTCTAAAAAAATAAATGTGAAATGATGCGGCTTTGGTCAAGAATTACACCCAAAGAAGACACCCCGTTAAGATCCCCGATTAATATGGGGAGGGTTTGGGGGAGCATCGCGCCCCGACGGGCGCCCCGATTAGATCCCTGATGGGGATCGGGGCGGGTTTGGGGAGAATTTTGATAATCGGGTTTGGGGATGGGGATGGTCGCCCCGCCCCAAACCAGCCCCGTTGCCATCCTTAAAATCCATCCACGTGGGGATTTTTGAAACTGCACGTTTAGTCCCTGGTGTGTTGAAATTGCAGACGTCCTACCTGTGGGGAATTTTTGGTTTCGTTTTGGTCCCTAACACTAACGAAGTTAGTGTCAGTCCGTTAAATTCATCCACGTGACTAACACGAGAGGGCATAATTGTCTTTTTCTTAGTGGTCCCAATTTAATAAAGTGGTGCACACGGACGGTTCGAATAATTTATTAACTTTAACCGGGTCCAAAGAGATCCAAAAGTCAAAGGGTTATATTACTTTAAAAACCCAATTAAAACCCTAATTAAAAACATACTCGTCCCCAAATTTTTTTGTATGATTCCAGTTCACTCCTCATAATTTAACAACATATAAAATGCAATCTTGGTTCATTAGAGCAGATGGGGAAAAGTTTTATGCACAAGCTGTTTATAGTAATAGCACTAAATTTGTATTTCCATTAAATGCAATCTTACTTATTGAAATATGATGTCATTTTAACTAACTAATCCTTATTTTGAATATTAAACAGGTGCGTATAAGAACTTGTTTTCAATGAAGCTCCATTATTATGGAAGGTTCACATACTGTCCAAATAGGAAGTATGTTGAAGGTGAGGTAACTTTTGTGGACATGACAGACATTCAACAATTTAACATTGATGTGTTATATTCAGTATTGAACTCCTCAGGCTATAATTCTACTGCAAATATGTTTTTTCACTATAAGATACCATTAAAAGGTTTAGACGAATTCTTGAAGCCTTTGGCTAGTGATACTGATATTGACTGCATGCTAGAATATGTTCCTAACCATAAGATTATGTATGTTTATGTTGAGCATGGGCATACCACAATAGGAACTAGTAATGAGCTGCCTAATACAAACATAGCTGAAGTCAATGAGTTGGATACAAATGTCAGTTTAGTTGATTTAGAGGTTGGCTTAGATAATGTTGGTGATGAAGAGGGTGAGGAAGAGGTGAGGAAGACAGTGATGATGATGAAGACAATGAGTCTTATGATGAAGAGGGTAAGGAAGACAGTGAGTCTGATGAGGTTGAGGATTTAGTTGATGAGGAACATATTATTGATGAAGTAAAAGTGAACATAAGTGGTTTTAAGTTTGAAGTTGATGGTGAGGGTGACTTTATTGACACAATTAAACCAAATGTTACTTTAACTGAAAATGATTTGCAGGTTATAGATTTTGATTCTTGCCCAAGTGATGATGAAAAAAACAGTGCTAGAACAAAGGGATTAGGAAATTAACAAAGGGTAGTAAGAACAGTTTCTTTGTTGGTAAAGAATTTGCAAATAGCCAAGAAGCAAAGGATAGGATTAGATCTTATTCAGTTGAGTCTAGAACGAACATATATTTTAAGAAAAATGATAAGCAAAGGATAATGGTGATATGTAAAGGTGTTGTACTAAGTTTGAATAGCAAATATTCTTTTGTTGACAAAGTGCAGAGTCAACAAGAAAAAAAAAGCTATCAAGGGCAAGGAGGTAATTCTACCAGTAGAAGAAGACAAACTTGAATGCCCTTGGCTTTTGTATATTGCTAAAGGGGATAAGGGTAAATGGGTAGTTAAAACATTTAAAGATGAGCATAAATGCTTACAATCCAGGAAAATTAAACATTGCACCTCCACTTTTCTTTCCAAACACATCATATATATCATAACCACAAACCCTGAAATCCCTATTTTAGTTGTACAAGAACAAATGCAGAAAAAATTTCATGTTGGTGTTTCTAGGACAAAAGCTTTTGGGGCTAAAGCAAAGGCACAATTGCTTATGAGAGGTTACGCTCATAACCAATATGCTTTGTTGAGGGATTATGTGACTGAGCTACAAAGGTGCAACCCAGATACCACTGTGAAGATTGATGTCTACAGAGAAGAAGATCCTGAAATAACTACAAGAACTTTTAGAAGGATCTATGTTTGTTTGGGTTCTCTAAAAAAGGGGTTTCAAGCTAATGGAAGACAGTTGTTAGGTTTGAATAGAGCATTCAAGAGGGGTCAATATCCATGTCAACTGCTTACAACTGTGGGTGTGGATGCAAATAATGGGATATACCCTGTGGTTTGTGGTATTGTGGAATCAGAATCACAAAACTCTTGGTCATGGTTCTTAAATTGCCTTGGTGATGATTTAGACTTGTACAACAACTTAAATTTCACTTTCATCACAAACAGGCAAAAGGTAACTTTCACTTTTCACAAAAACTTACATTCTGTTTTTGGTACAGCAACTCAAATTAAACATTGATTTATTTACTTGTTTAAGGTCTGTTACCAGCAATAGCAAAGCTCTTTGCATCTGCTGAGCATAGGTACTGTGTCAGGCACATAAATGAGAAAATGAACCTGGTACGGAGAGGAGGAGAGTACAAGGACATGTTGTGGAAGTGTGCCACTGCATTAACTGTGGTTGAATTTGAAAGAGGTATGCAAGAGTTGAAAGAATACAACAAGAAGGCCTTTGATTGGTTGAATAAAATTGCACCACAACATTGGCGCATATCTCACTTTTCTTGTATGTACAATGTACTTACTTTTTGGCACTTTTTAATTAAATTACCTTGGTCATGTACAATTTACTTATTTTAACACATCACTTAAAAACAACTTAATGTATAGGGAGGGCTCATTGTGACCTGTTAATCAACAATATCTGTGAGGTCTTCAACAGACAGTTGTTAGATGCTAAGGATAGTCCAATAATTATTGCCCTAGAATACGTGAGAGAATATCTTATGAAGAGGATAGTGCTTGTCCAAAAAGTTGCAGCCAAATGTGAAGGACCACTTACCCCTGTTGTTACCAAGATTTTTAATGTCATAAAAGAAGCTGCAACACAGTGTACTGTGGATTGGAATTGAGCAAAACTTTTCCAAGTTAAGGCTGCATGGGGTGAACAGACTATGGTAAATTTGACTCAAAGAGTTTGTACCTGTAGGAAGTGGGAAGTTTTAGGAATCCCATGCAAGCATGTTGCTGCTTGCATTCATGATATGGCAGATAATGGTATGGATGTGGGAATACCTGAAGACTGGGTACATAACTTATACAAGCTAAAAACATGGATTGATGTTTATTCTCACAAGGTGAATCCAGTTAATGGGCCACAATTTTGGAAAAAGTTTGAATGTGCAACCACTTTGCTTCCACCAAAAGTGGTTCCACAGATTGGCAGACCATAAAAAAAAGAAAAAGAAAAGTCAAGGTGAAATTGAAATGGCTAAAGGTGGGACGTTGACAAGAAAAGGTAAAGCTGTTAAATGTACAATTTGAAAAATGACATGACATAATAAAAGGGGTTGCCTTACAAAAGCTAGTGGAACAAGTGCAGCTGCTGGTACAAGTTCATCTGCTATGCCAAGTCAGGCTGTGCCAAGTCAACCTGTGCAAAATCAGGCTGTGCCAAGTCAGAGTATGCCAAGTCAATCTGCAAAGGCTAAGGTTGTTGTTTCAAGTGTATCAACTGAAGCTGCACAAGGTAAGGTTGCAACTCAATCTTCACAACCACCAAGTTCACAACAAGCCAGTCAAGCTTCAACTGGACCAAGAGTGAAGAGAACCAAAACTTCAGCTAGCAGGTTAACTCCTGAAAAAGTACCCAAGAGGACCAAGACTTTAGCTAGCAGGTTAACTCCAGAAAAACAACCTAAGTAATCTGTGCAACTGTGTTTTGTTTACAACTGTCTTAAGCTCTATGTTTTGTTTAAAGACTATGTTATCTTGTTGGGTTCTAGATTGTGTTTGGTTTTATGACTGTGTTTCTAGACTGTGATTGGGTTTCATGAAATTGGTTTTAAGTTTTTTGTTTTGGTTCAAGACAATGAATGTATGACTGTCATTTTTAATGACTGTGCTTTTTACTATATATTGTGTCATTTTCAAGACTGTGTATGCTTGTGGCAAATGCCAATGAATTGTTTTTGGTTTTTGGTCTTATTGGTTTCAAGACTGGCCAATGCATGACTGTGTTTTTGGTCTTATTGGTTTTAAAACTGTGTAGCAAGTAGTATGCTTGTGCAGCTGCTAAGCAAGTGTTTGTGTCAAAAAGAGATTAACATAACTGAATTTCATTGCTTAACTAAAATTCATTACATAACACAAAATCAATTGACCATTACATTTATCTTGGTCAATTTATAAGTTCAGTTTTTGCATCACTAAAATAACATTACATCAAATAGAAAATCATAAAAAAGATCCAACTTCAAATGAGCCATATCTTAAGCCTGCGATTCCCAGCAGCCATTGCATTCAAAGCTTCCTTAAGTGCATTTCTTGAAGCTAATAAACCAGAGATAATTGCCACTGCACGAGCACACATAGGTGGATCCACCCAAGAAAAGAAAGGACAATGCGTACCCTACAATGAATAACTTATAATAATTAGTAAAGTAAACATGACAAGGATAATTACCTTAAACACACAACTTACAATTTAGGGACAACAGCGAAATCGACGTCCAGGGTTTGTATTAGTCCATGAAGTACGTACAATTGATGGATTACCACACAAACAATTCATTGGTTTATGGGCAAAACAATCTAGGGTTTATGTGTGCGTGAAGTTGTGTTGGATTTATTTTGGGGTCAATGACGTTTGGGGTGGACTTATACACATCTGAGATTGGGACCACATGTAGAAAGATAAATATACCCTTTGGTTTAAAAGAATAGTCCTAAGATAACGGACTGACACTAACTTCTATAGAGGCCAGAGACCAAAATGAAACCAAAAATTCCCCACAGGGAGGCCACCTGCAATTTCGAAAGACCAGAGACTAAACGTGCAATCTGAGCAAACCACAAGGACCATTTCTGCAATTTACTCAAAGAACGGGATCAAAGGAGTTTCAATAGCTAGACTTATAATAAAGTGATAAACTGAAATTACCTTCGTGAACTGAAGTCAATCTTTGTAATAAAACATGTTTGATTAATCAATAATTTTAATACTTTTGATAACTGTCACTAAAACCCCTTGTATACAATCAATCTTTATTTCTTTTTTAAATTACCGTAGTTTTCAAGTAAAACTTATCCACTATCATATCAGGTTGAGTTATTGTAGCCTCAACAAGAAAAATTATTGAAGTTATTGTCACTTCCACAAGAAAACTTTATCTGGAAAGATTTTACAGAGGAATCAAATGCTTAAGGATGTTTAAGGTCACTAAGAAAGCAGAAACTGGACGGTAATCCGCTCTTAAAACTACTACAATAATCAAGTGTTGCTTTCAGTTACTTGAGTTAAAACCTAATTTTATTTGGTGAAGTATACATTTACTTGATATTTCTGAATTATATCCTTTGTGTGCATATGTATATTCCTGCATTTGGCATTATGTGGCTAGGACGAAATTGGTGCATTCGAAAATGTTGTGACCGCCTCCTGCTTTTAGCGATGACTATCGAAGGTTATAAAAAGATTCACCTATAAAGATGTCATAATTGTCATCCAAGCTGATGAAACCTATTAGTTGATGTTACAGTATTTCTCTATTGTAAGCCTTAGGCATTTGATCATCAAATGGTGATCTACCATGATAGTCCACCATTTTTGGATGGATATTTACAAAATAGACGTGTGGTTTTTTCAATTTTATGTACCCGTTGAAAAAATCTGCTTAAATTCACGGATAAGCTTAGTAACTCTTTATATAATTTATACGCTGAATCAATTGTAACTGGATAAGGTTATGTTATGGATTAACTTTGTTGTTTGGCGCAGAACTTTTCGGAGCTTTTTGAGACGATTAGAGGTGAGCAATGAGCTTTTTGATTTTTAGTGTACGTTTGGCAAAAGAGCGGTGAGCTTTGCTATTTTTTGAGAAAGCTCATTTTTCCAATGTTTCTTTTCTTTAAGAAGCTGTGAGTGGTGAGCAGTAAGCTGTGGCTACAGCTCACAGCTACTTTTGCCAAACATAGCCATAGAACACCTATTTTAATATGAGTTTTATACATATACACTTTTTAGATATCTATCTCATTGTTCATTACTTTTTTTTTTTCATTCTTAATACTGCATACTTTAAAGACAGTAATTTTCTTTTACACCTCTACTCATAATTTAACCCATGCTTTCTATGGGTTTATAGGCTTTTATGCAATTTAATAAAGTTTATTTTGAACTTTTATAAGTTAGCCCAAGATTGTTACAGGTTTATTCGATTTTATAGTATTTACCTATGTTTATTTTACACTTTTTATAAGTCACCCGTGATTCATCACGGGTTTATAGGCTAGTGTTTGATTAAAAAATAATTTTAATACATTTGATAACTGTCACTAAAAGCCCTTGTATACAATCAATCTTTATTTCTTTTTTAAATTACCGTAGTTTTCAAGTAAAACTTACTAAGTTAACGTTTCTTTTTTTTCCTGTTTCTAGTTAGGTCCTGTGTGGATATATGTGTACTGTTTCTAGTTAGGTCCTGTGTGGATATATGTTGTTTCTTTTTTATGCTTAATTGACCATCTTAATACGAGTTTTTTCCCGAACTAGTGTAGGTGGAAAAAATTTATAAAAATTCGAAAAATTTATGAAAATTCGAAAAAATTTATAAAAATTTTAAAAAAATTCGAAAATTTTTAAAAATTCAAAAAATTTATAAAAGTTCAAAAAATTCAAAAATTTTATAAAAAATTATAAAAATTCGAAAAAACTTATTAAAATTTTTAAAAAATTCAAAAAATTTATAAAAATTTATAATTTTTTTAAAATTCAAAAAATTTGTAAAAATTTATAATTTTTTAAAAATTCAAAAAAATCATAAAAATTCAAAAAATTCGAAAATTTTATTAAAAATTATAAAATTTTTTAAAAAATTCAAAAAATTTATAAAAATTTATAATTTTTTAAAAATTCAAAAAATTTGTAAAAATTTATAATTTTTTAAAAATTCAAAAAAAATTATAAAAATTCGAAAAAAAATTTAATAAATTCAAAATTTTTATACGTTTTTTGAATTTTTATAAAATTTTCGAATTTTTTGAATTTTTATAAATTTTTTGAGTTTTTATAAATTTTTTATAAAATTTTCAAATTTTTTGATTTTTTATCAATTTTTCGAATTTTTATAAATTTTTTTGAATTTTTATAAATTTTTTCAATTTTTATAAATTTTTTGAATTTTTATAAATTTTTTATAAAATTTTCGAATTTTTTGATTTTTTTATCAATTTTTTCGAATTTTTATAAATTCTTTGAATTTTTATAAATTTTTTCAATTTTTATAAATTTTTTGTATTTTTAAAATTTTTTGAATTTTTTTAAAATTTTTATAAATTTTTTCGAATTTTCATAAATTTTTCGAATTTTTATAAATTTTTCTAATTTTTAAATTTTTTTTGAATTTTTATAAATTTTTTCGAAGTTTTCTAAATTTTTCGAATTTATTTTTTCCACCTACACTAGTTCGGGAAAAAAATCGTATTAAGACGTCCTGAATAGAAACAGTATCAAATTTTGCCCCCTTCCACATTAAGGATTCTCTTTTGCAATAAGTTAAAAAGAAACACCAAAGTTTCCTGTTTCCAGCCAGTTTTGTTACCAAACAGGACATTAAGTTGAAAGTAAACGGCCTAAGTTAACGTTTACTCGATCGATCATAAGATTTCACTCAAGCCATTTTATGTCCGACATCAACAAATCTCGGATTGGACTCCATATTAATTAAGATCAAGATAACGTGCTATTCAAACTGAATGATTGAGCTCGATTAGTCTTGCAATGCAAAGTGTGTTAGATGTCAATTATTAAAAGGGAATAATCTTTAAAAAAATATCTAACTTTACCTGAAAATTAGTTTCGTGTAGCGAACAAAAAATGCGTAAAAAGTGAGTAAAAAAGTTTCATAAATGACTCTATTTAGGCATCATGACCATTTTACCCTTCCAAGTTACATAAATGGTCCCTGTGGGTTTGCGAAAATTGCATCCACCGTCCCTACGCTAAATTACATAAATGGTCCCTGTCCCTACGTTAAATTGCGTCCGACGTCCTTATTTTTTTTCGAATTATTTTTTTCCAACATTTTTTTTTCGAAAATATTTTTTTCAGAAATGTTTTTTTGATTTTTTTTTTTTTTTATTTATTTTTTGTTTTTGAAAACTTTTTTTTTATAATTTTTTTTTCAAAAATAATTTCTAAAATTTTTTTTTCACAAAAATTTAATGGAAAAAAAATTAATTTCGAAAATAAAAAAATATTTTTCTAACAAAAAAGTTTCCAGAAAAAAATTTCTAAAAAAAATTAATTTCGAAAAAAAATTTAAGAAAAAGAAATGATTTCATGAAAAAAATTTCGGAAAAAAAATTAATTTTTCTAAAAAAAATTTCAAAAAAAAATAATTTTTCTAAAAAAATTTCGAAAAAAAATATAATAATTTCAAAAAAAAAATAGTTTCGAAAAAAAATTAATTTTTCTAAAAAAAATTAATTTCGAAAAAAAATTTAAGAAAAAGAAATGATTTCATGAAAATAAAAATTTTCTAAAAAAAATTTTTTCAGAAAAAAATAATTCCGAAAAAAAATTTTAGAAAAAATTTGGAAAAAATTTAAAAAAAAAATAGGGACGTTGGACGCAATTTAGCGTAGCGACAAGGACCATTTATGTAATTTAGTTTAAAGACGGTGGATGCAATTTTTCAAATAATCTAGGGTAAAATTGTAATTACAGAATTTTTTTTTTTGTCTTTATTACTTAAATAGAGTCATTTATGAAATTTTTTTACTCACATTTTATTCATTTTTTGTTCGCTACGTAAAACCGATTTTCACGTAAAATTAAATATTTTTTTAAAGATTATCCCCTTTTTAAAAAGGTAACAATCATCCAGCTTTTCAATTCCTCGTCCAACGTGTGTTAGATGTCAATTATTAGAAACCTACATGCTCTACACGTATATGAAACACACGATTCACAAACTGTGTGTGGGCTAGGGGTGTTCATCGGTTCGGTTCTCGGTTAATTGGTTTATTCGGTTCGGGTTATTCGGTTAAAAAAATTTTTGGGTCATAACCGAAAACTGAACCGAATCGAAAATATTTGTGACCGAACCGAACCGAGAACCGAACCGAAGTTCGGTTCGGTTATGGGTCAAAACCGAAAACCGAAATTTTGTACTTGAATATTGAACAACATTTATATTTGCTCTAATATTGAACCATAACAGTCTTGCATACACATATTGATATATATGTCAAATGATTAAACCTAGAGAATAGAACATACATCATCCAGATACATAAACTTTCCTAAGAAATAACTAATCATAGCACATGACCCCATGACGGTATGCAAAAATATATGCAAAACAACATACCTAGACAAGTTTTAACATCTATTGAACAAAAAATACCCTAACATCATAGGACCTAGGGTTAGTCAAGTTATATTTTTTTAATTAATATATAAAAAATATTAAATATTAATTATAATTCGGTTTTCGGTTCGGTTCGGTTGTCAATATGCTAAACCCATAACCGAACCATAAACCGATTAAAATGTTCGGTTCGGTTCGGTTTTTACCAATTCTGTTCGGTTAAGAATTCGGTTCGGTTATTTTCGGTTCGGTTCGGTTTCGATTTTTGGTTACTGCAGATATTACCCGATCCATGAACACCCTTATGTGGGGCTAATAGTTTTCATTTAGGGCACCAAAGTCTTACTTTAAGTATTTGGTTTACAAACTCAACCTTGAGTACTTAATTGATAGTCTTTAGCGCGCAGTTTCTAACTTCATTATTCCATCATTAAAATGCATCTCGATATGATCTTGCTACTAACATTTAATAACATGTTACGGACTTAAGTTACAAAGTAACTAATCGTATATTCACACAAGTTACAAATTAATAGTAATTGCATATATATATTTTAAGCTTTAATGAATGCAGACATTACACAAGACATAAGTTTATGAATTAATTAAATAAAATACAATTTTCAAAAGATAAATACAAAAGAACCACTTCAAAATAATTCTGAATCCATCATTGATCGAGTGATTGTTGATTAATGCAAATTTATACCGTCAACATCAAATGAAACGGGAAAGCCTTCACATTCAGTCCCCCACTGTCATATCCATGATGCCATGACCAACATGCATGTAGCGGTTGGGGTAAATAACACCATGGTTAAATGGACATACATGGCCATCAGGCCATGGAGATGGGATAGATCCCTGATACGTAGTTGATTAAACATTTGGTTTTATCCGAAATTTTGGTTTCTAAGAGACAAGTTGCTTTAGATTGTATTCTATCAATGAACTATCAATTCCAAACCGTGAATAGAGTGCCTGCACGCGTCAACAATTTATAATTAGTTTAGTTAAGCACGCTTTTCATGTGTTAATTTTTGGTGAACAACGAAACATTCTTAGGGTTTGGAATACCTGAGCATGAATGATGTAATATGTGTTTTGTCCCATGCATGAGACACTATAATTTATAATCTTAGCAGTACCACCTTGCTCTATAATACTTAGAACTCGACAAAGCTCGATTTTCTTGTTACTTGCCCGAATGATTAAGTTCACCTCGAGGTTTGAATCCATTTCACTCACTTGAACGACATTTAAGTTGATTTTCTTGCTTATGGCACCTCTAAGCTCGTTTTCTAGCTCTTTTTTCCTAGCTGTCAATCGATCCACTGTTTCTTTCCATTGTTTTATCGAATCAGTAGCCTTTTCCAATAAACCAAGCAATGGAATTCTTTCCTGTATTATATATATCCAACATAAACTTTAACGCATATGATTTAATTAGTAACTATACTCACTCAAGTAGTTTTTATGCCATTATACCAACTATAGTTTATCGGGGTGTACGAAACAACAAGTACATTAGCTAATTGTGTGCATTTTATTTATCTTAATGAGATCACATGTGATTAGGGCAAAACGATTAGTACATTTTAGGTCGGGGGCATATTATATTTTCTGAAACTCGAAATGTTATTAGATCATCGGGGCAATTTCATTTCATATCTCCCTTTCTTAAATTTGAAAATTTTTTATATACCCAAACATTCTTTAAAAACATTGTACATTATGCATTCAATGTTGCATTTTAGATATATATAAAATTAATGATAAAAGTAGAGTGATATATTTAAAATTAACCCTAGATCAAATAGCGTGCATAATAAATTGTTATAACGAAAACTCCTGAAAAATAATATGTTCATGGTTATGTTGTTTAATTTGATATATGTAACGATCAAGATCAAGATAAAAATAATGTACGTACGTAGGACTGAAGACGGAGGAGGGAGGCAAGTTTGGAGTAGAGATCCTTCAGCTGATCCCGACGTTGTTTTTCCATGGCGGCGGGTGGCCGGAGAGAAGATGAACTCGAAGGGCGTTTCATGTTTTAAGTTAATTAAGGTGAGTTTAGCTAGATCGATCAGTAGTATCAGCCTCTTATGGTCTTCTATATATATATATATATATATATATATATATGCATGCATGCAGTCAAACGAATAAGAGGGTTATTTATTTATTTTCTTTCTATAAGTTAATTAATTAATGGAAATATCAGATTGCCGGCTTTTTTAACGTTTGAATTCAAAAAATACAACTCAATGAACAGTCGTTGTCGGAGAAATCTATCTATTAAGTATTTTTTTTTTTTTTTTTTTTTTGTTTTTTTTTTAACTTATCTATTCCCTTCGTTCCTAAATAAATATCCACTATTAACTTTTTAAGTATTCTCTTTATAACTTTGACCTTAAATTATTTTATTTGTATTATGTAATACTTGATGCAAAATATATGAATGGATTGAGTTTTAAATATATTTTCATTGATATAATTTTCATCAAGTATTACATAACACAAATAAATTAATTTAAGGTCAAAGTTGATCAAAAAAGACTTTAAAAGTCAATAGTGGACATTTATTTAGGGACGGAGGAAGTATTATTTGTTCCGTTAACTCAGATATCATGCACTTATATAGCACCACCTGATTGAATGATCAATCCCCACGTGGACAAAAAAATTACTAAGTATAATGTAGAGAAAAAGTCCAAATTGCATAAGAGTAAATTGCAAAATCGTCCCTAAAGTTTGGCTAAATTGCAAGTTTCGTCCCTGAACTTTAGAAAGTGCAAGAATCGTCCCTGTGGGAAAGTTTTGAGGCAAATATGGTCCCTGGCCTCTATCAAATGACACAAATACCCCTGCCTATTTCTTTTTTAATATTCCTTTTCAGTTTCTACCACCAATTGTCCTTGTGTTGCGCAAAGCTTTACAAATTTAGTCCTTTTGTTAGACAAATAGTTATCCTTATACAAAATCTTCCTTGTGTTGCGCAAGGCTTTACAAATTTAGTCATTTTGTTAGACAAATAGTTATTCTTACACAAAATCGTCCTTGTGTTGCGCAAGGATTTACAAATTTAGTCCTTTTGTTTTCACAAATGGTCCTTGAGTCCGTTTTTCTTTCGTTTTCATACGTTTTCGTCCGTTTTTCCCCTTTTTTTTTCCTTTTTTATCCGTTTTTCTTACGTTTTTGTCCTTTTTACTTACGTTTTTTACGTTTTCTTCTGTTTTTTACGTTTTCGACCGTTTTTCTTACGTTTTTTCAGTTTTTGTCCATTTTTATCCGTTTTTGTCTATTTTTCTAACGTTTTTGTCCGTTTTTCTTACGTTTTTGTCCGTTTTGTCCGTTTTTCTTACGTTTTTTCCCTTTTTCTTACGTTTTTTTACGTTTTTTAAGTTTTCATCCGTTTTTTCTTAAGTTTTTTACGTTTTCGTCCGTTTTTCTTACGTTTTTTCAGTTTTTGTCCATTTTTATCCGTTTTTGTCCTTTTTTCTTACGTTTTTGTCCGTTTTTCTTATGTTTTTGTCCGTTTTTTATCTTTTTTGTCCCAGTTTTTTTGTCCGATTTTTTTTATCTTTTTTGTCCGAATTTTTTAAATAAAAAAAAATTCAAAAATTCAAAATTTTTGACCAAAATTTTTTAAAAAAAATAAATAAATATTTGGACAAAAAAAATCGGAAAAAAAAATTCGGACAAAAATTTTGAATTTTTTTTATTTTTTTTTTAAAAATTCGGACAAAAAGAAAAAAATGGGACAAAAATGTTGAACTTTTTTATTTATTTATTTATTTTTAAATTCGGACAAAAATTTTGATTTTTTTTAAAATTTTTTAATTTATTTTATTTTTTTAAAACGGAAACGTAAAAAAACGGAAGAAAAACAGAGGAAAACGTAAAAAATCATAAGAAAAAGGGAAAAAACGTAAGAAAAACGGACAAAAACTGAAAAAACGTAAGAAAAACGGAAAAAAACGTTAGAAAAACGTACAAAAACGTATGAAAATGGAAAAGAGTTAAGAATAACGGACAAAAATGTAAGAAAAATGGACAAAAATGTATAAAAACGGACAAAGACTAAAAAAAACGTAAGAAAAATGGACATAAACGGATAAAAACTGAAAAAAACTGAAAAAAACGTAAGAAAAACGGAAAAAAAACGTTAGAAAAACGTACAAAAACTTATGAAAACGGAAAAGACGTAAGAATAACGGACGAAAACGTAAGAAAAATGGACAAAATGGATAAAAAAAGGGACAAAAACTAAAAAAACGTAAGAAAAATAGACGAAAACGTAAAAAACGGAAGAAAAAATGACGAAAACGTAAAAAACTGTAAGAAAAAAGGAAAAAACGTAAGAAAAATGGACAAAAACGGATAAAAACGGGCAAAAACTGAAAAAACGTTAGAAAAACGGACGAAAACGAAAAAAACTAAAGAAAAACCGACGAAAACTTAAAAAATGCAAAAAAACGTAAGAAAAAGGGAAAAAACGTAAGAAAAACGGATAAAAACGGATAAAAACGGAAAAAACGTAAGAAAAACGGACAAAAACGTAAGAAAAATGGACAAAAATAGATAAAAATGGACAAAAACTGAAAAAACGTTAGAAAAACGGTCGAAAACGTAAAAAACGGAAGAAAACGTAAAAAACGTAAGAAAAGGGGACAAAAACGTAAGAAAAACGGATAAAAAATGAAAGAAAGGGAAAAAACGTAAGAAAAACGGACGAAAACGTATGAAAACGGAAGAAAAACGGACTCAAGGACCATTTGTGAAAACAAAAGGACAAAATTTGTAAAGCCTTGCGCAACACAATGACGATTTTGTGTAAGAATAACTATTTGTCTAACAAAATGACTAAATTTGTAAAGCCTTGCGCAACACAAGGACGATTTTGTGTAAGGATAACTATTTGTCTAACAAAAGGACTAAATTTGTAAAGCCTTGCGCAACACAAGGACCATTGGTGGTAGAAACTGAAAAGGAATATTAAAAAAGAAATAGGCAGGGGTATTTGTGTCATTTGATAGTGGCCAGGGATCATAGTTGGCCCAAAACTTTCCCACAGGGACGATTCTTGCACTTTCCAAAGTTCAGGGACGAAACTTACAATTTGGCCAAACTTTAGGGACGATTTTTGCAATTTACTCATCGCATAATGATCATTTATTCGTATTTACATATCAATAAATTACTAACATACTAAAGAATTGATAGTAGCCATTTATTTTTCTATTAAATAAAAATTTCATTTTCATCCTCTCTTTGGAAAATTTAATATATCTTAAACGGTTAATAGTTAAACAAAAAAATTATACTGTCGCAATAAACATTTAATTATCTATCTATAAACGGACACTTTGATATATTTTCGACAATCTTCTTTTTGTTTTCTTTTTGTTTTTTCACATTTTTTCTCATTTTATTTTTCTTACTTTTTCGATGTTAAAATTTACTTAATAAATCACTAAATGACTCAACACTACTTTTTATATTCGAGCATTAAACCTGTAATAAATGAAAATAACAATTTCTACAACATTCTAAAAGTTTCATTGTTTTTTACTGGAAACCAGATGTTCATAAATTTCTAATCATATATAGCACATTATATTTTGAATTAAAAATTAGAACAGTTAATTCATTAAAGTTGGACAAAACACAAATATCACATGTGATTCTTACCACATGTAGTATTTATCACATGTGATTATAGATGTCTCATAATTAAACTGCTACTAGTATAATTTAGAAGTTGATATACAATGTGTGTTATATGCTTGTAAAGCCATGAATATGTGGTTTGTATTGCAAAAAGTGAGGAAACTTTTAATTTATACACAAATAATTTTGTCAATTTTAATACAGTTGTTTAGTGGTCGAAATTTCAAATTAATGTTAAATCATATGTGATATATTATGCAAATTTTCAATACTAAAAAAACTTGAAAACAAAACGTGAAAGAAAAACGGGGGAAAAAACCAAAACTTGTATTTCGTCACAAGTATATGAAAGTGTCAATTTATGGAAAGATATTAAAATGCTCGACGCAATGATATAATTTGTTTGGTTAACGATTAATGGTTTATGAGACATTTAAATTATAAAAAGAAGAGTGTAATTGCTTTTTTTTTTTATAAAAATATTAATTAATCTCTCAACCCCCCCCCCCCCCCTTCCTTCAATTTAAAAATGCATAACTGAGATTTGTCCTTTGATATGCAAATTTTTTTTTTATATACAAATGATCATTTCTCGCATTATAAAGCATGTTTAATGTAACTTTATGTAAAAGGGCATTATGTTATAAATGTTAGTTTTATGGACCTAATTTAGTAGTTGTGTGTTATGATCAAACTCGAGATCACGGGATTGCACAATTTACGAATGAGAATTGATGTTGAATAATTAATATATAAATAGTTATATTTAATTATTAAATCACAAATATTTATATGGTTGAACAAGAAAAAAGGAGGGGGTTGAGTGTCGAGTTTTGGAACTTAAGGAAGTGCTAGCAATGACTTGTTGGACAAGGTTAAATGCTATATATATAAACACACCCTTATTCGATTGAAAAAGAGGACAATACGATTGACATTACTTATCCCTAAAGTCACATGACTAATTTATTCATCATATAGTACGATTTATTGTAAAGTCATACTGTATGAATTATAAAGTCATATACGTGCATGATATGACCCATGCGCCTGATGGATTAATATGATGAATCAAATCATGTGCATGAATCTAGTTATGTACATGCATATATTTATCTTTTCTTTCCTGATGATCGACAATAAATAAAAGGATTCGATCCGATAAACTCAGATTACATTTGTTTATAGAAAACGTGCTATGGTCCTACCTATAAACTCAGATACAAATCTAAAATTATAATACCATCCAAGAATGGTTACCGACACCAACAAATATGAACGGAGATTAAGAAAAGCAAAGTAATAGGCAAAAACCTCATGTTAATACCTATCAACAGTCTCTTTAATCATCATAATCTCACCAAACATTAGCTATTCCTTTTTCGATTTCAGGAAGCAACTTCTTCACGGGATCTTCTTCATTCTCCATCTTGCAAACAAAACTTTAAAAATTACACCCAAAATAAATAAATTATGAATACATCTTTCATTTAAGCATGTCATCAAACATTTGGTGTGCAACCAATTTCTTTTATAAAAACAACACCAAACGACCTGTTTAATCATTTTATTAATGTTAGAGTAAACTCCAAAATACATCCCTGTGGTTTACCCAATTTCGCACAATACATCCAATTTTTTTTTTTTGCAAAATATACATCCCTCCGTTAGTAAAAGTCAAACACAATGCATCCCTCCGTTAAAATAAGGACAAACGGCGCAAACCATTTCTCCGTTATCTCCTAACGAGATAGAAAATGTTTACGCCGTTAGTCATTTGGGTTAACTCTATTTGCACCGTTAGTCCTTTTTTACGTTTTCGTCTGTTTTTTTACGTTTTCGTTTGATTATTTACGTTTTCGTCCGTTTTTTTTACGTTTTTGTCCCTTTTTTTACGTTTTCGTCCGCTTATTTACGTTTTCGTCCGGTTTTTTACGTTTTCGTCCGTTTTATTTCGTTTTCGTCCCTTTTTTTAAGGTTTCGTACGTTTTTTTACGTTTTCGTCCGCTTATTTACGTTTTCGTCAGCTTTTTTTTTACATTTTTGTCCGTTTTTTTACGTTTTTGTCATTTTTTTACGTTTTCGTCTGTTTTTTATCGTTTTCGTCCGTTTTTTTACTTTTTTGTCAGTTTTTTTGTTTTCGTCCGCTTTTTTACGTTTTCGTCCGCTTATTTACGTTTTCGTCCCTTTTTTTTCTTTTTCGTCAGTTTTTTAACGTTTTCGTCCGCTTTTTTCAATTTTGTCCCTTTTTTTACGTTTTCATCCGTTTTTTGTTCGTTTTTTACCATTTTTTTACGCTTTCATCCGTTTTTTTCGTTTTTGTCACTTTTTTTACGTTTTCATTTCTTTTTTTTACTTTTTCATCAGTTTTTTTTGTTTTTGTCCATTTTTTTACGTTTTCATCAGGTTTTTTTCGTTTTTGTCCCCTTTTTTATGTTTTAGTCTATTTTTTTACATCTTTTTTACTTTTTTTAGTTTAAGTCCGCTTAGCTTAAACTAAAAAAAGTAAAAAATAACATTAAAAAAATGGACGAAAACGTAAAAAATCAGACGAAAACGTAAAAAAGGGGTTAAAAACAAAAAAAATAGACGAAAACGTTAAAAAGCGGACGAAAACGTAAAAAATGGACAAAAACGTAAAAGAACGGATGAAAATGTAAAAAAAGTGACAAAAAAGAAAAAAAATAGACGAAAACGTAAAAAGCGGACAAAAACGTAAAAAAACGGATGAAAATGTAAAAATAGTAAAAAAGAGTGACAAAAATGAAAAAATGGACGAAAACGTAAAAAAGAGGGACAAAAACGAAAAAAAACGGACGAAAACGTAAAAAAATGGACGAAAACGTAAAAAAGGGACAAAAACGTAAAAAAACGGACGAAAACGTAAATAAGCGGACGAAAATGTAAAAAAAAGGACGAAAACGTAAAAAATGGACGAAAACGTAAAAAAAGCGGACGAAAAAGTAAAAAAATGGACAAAAACGTAAAAAAAATGGACGAAAACGTATAAAAATGGACGAAAACGTAAAAAAATGGACGAAAACGTAAAAAAAGGGACAAAAAAAAAATGGACGAAAACAAAAAAAAATGGACGAAAACGTAAAAAAACGGACTAAAATGTAAAAAAGCGGACGAAAACGTAAAAAAACGAAAAAAAGGACTAACGGTGCAAATAAGGTTAACCCAGAGGACTAACGGTGTAAGCATTTTCTATCTCGTTAGGAGATAACGGAGAAATGGTTTGCGCCGTTTGTCCTTATTTTAACGGAGGGATGTATTGTGTTTGACTTTTATTAACGGAGGGATCTATATTTTGCAAATAAAAATTTTTGCATGTATGGTGCGAAATTGGGTAAACCACAGGGATGTATTTTGGAGTTTACTCTAACATTAATAAAATGATTAGTGATGGGTTGTGGTAAAAAAATTAGTGCATTTAATGCAATTTTAACACTAAAAATCTAAGCTAGATATTTTATCAAACACATTGTGTGCAACAAATATGACTAAAACGTCATCTTTAACATGCAATATTTCACTCATATCATATCGAATTTGAGTGATTCAAATTTCTGAGTAAAGAGTGAACAAAAATATACAACTTTCGTGTTTTAAGTTTATCATTATTTGATAGATTTAAAGGTAAAAAATATTGTTAAAAATGCCAAAAACATCAAGAAAATTAAAACTATTGAATATTTAAAAAAAAAAAAAATCCAAATAATTAACAAAATTTATAACAAATTAAAAGGAATTAAATTTTAAAAATTATGGTGAAATATGTTTTTTCTAAAAGTTTGTCATTTAAGAGGTATGTGTGTTTGAAATTTGAGATGAAAAAGGAAAAAACGGGTTGTTTTAAGATTTTGCACCTAGGCGGATTTTTTTAAATAAAATAGGTGGAAGGACACTTGTCAGATGATAAGTGCATTTCTACACTTTTTAAATTAGTCAACTTTGCAATTGATCAACTACCATGTTATAAAATCTCATAATATTAATCTCATTTACTTAGGGAGTAAATTGTAAAAATCGTCCTTGTGGTTTGGCCAAATTGCACGTTCCGTCCTTGTGATTCAATAAGTGCAAAGATCGTCCTTATTTTGCACTGTTACGTGCAATTTTGGTCCTTCCACAGTCAAATTTAGCAAACCACAAGGACGATTTTTACAATGATGGAGGACCAAAAGTGTATGTAACAGTGTAAAATAAGGACAATCTTTGTACTTAATGAACCACAAAAACAAAACGTGCAGTTTGGCCAAACCACAAGAACGATTTTTGCAATTTACTCTTTACTTAGGTTTAAATAGAAAAGAAAGAGAAACTTTTAAAGCTGCAAAAGTTTTTTACATCCTCCAAGAAAATATTCTTCTTCTTTATTCTTTCATCTCGTTAATATCACTTTCCCAGTCTTCTATTTTTTTCATCTTCTTCCTGCATCTTTTCTTATCATTCTTGCTTTATTTTTTTTACACTAAATGCATCACTCATTTTCACCTCTGTGTAGTACAATATCATCTTTTTTTTGAACGGTGACTTTCATTTTTTGGATTAGAATCGCACTCGCCACCTCGGCAGACTCTCATCCTCCACATACCCAGACTATGTTGTCTTAACCGGGTCCACGCTGGCGTAGTGAGGATTTTTAACGGCGTCCGCCCGGAAACCGTACCGCCTCCACACGAGTATAATTCGCTGGAGTAACGGCCGGATGAAAACCGGGGCCGGCTTGGATTCGAACCTGCGCAACTATTGGCTTACAGGCTCCCTCTTCATTGCCTAATATCAACAGAGCTTGTGGTCCACAAGTGAGGATTTCCCGGTAAGTCACCCATACCGGTACTACTCTCCCAGGCACGCTTAACTGAATAAGCCTTACCCAGTGGACCACAAGCTAAGATTTTTCTAAGGTAGGTCATAAAAAAATTGATATATAATTTCTAAAGGCGGCGCTTATTCTAACCCCCCAAAAAACCTTATTCACACCCTCCCCCATTTTTTTCTTTTTTTTTTTTTTTTTAATTTTTATAATTTTGTTTATATAAAAAAACTATAAACCTGAAAGTGCGGAACAGAAACTGACAAAAAAACTATAAAACTGTCAGAAATACAGAATATAAACTGACAAAAAACTGTGATATATTGTCCCAAAAAAGAATCTTTGACCAAATCCCCTATGATTTGACATCATAGGGGGTTTTTGATAGCATAGGCCTTTCTAAATGAACTTGGTTTTTCAGGTGGTTTTCAGGCACCACTTATTTTACGGGTTGTGTTAAGGGAACACCCCCTATTATGTGGGGCCCTTCTATTTTAATCAAAATGTATAATCTCGTAAAGCAGACAGTACAATTGACGACAGCGTCCAATCATTGAAAACACCCCGTATAGGGGTGTTAGGATAACACATGCCCTTACCTAAAGCGTAGGTTCGCCCCCTGAGTGTGTGTGTCGACTTGATGTACGCTTAATTGATTTCGGTGTTATTTTGAGTTTTTTCTTAGGGTACTGGCAGCCATGCCGCTAAGGCCAGCGGTTTGCCCCAAACCGCCGGGGAACACCGCCGCCACCCCAGCGGTTTGGGTGGGCGGTTTGGTTCAACGGCAAAATACACAGCCGCGGTTTGGGTTATTTTTTGAACGTTGGGTTTTTTTTCTGGGTTTTGTTTATTCAAAGTTTTTAATAGTGGATTTAATTTGGAGTGGAAGGTTTGCAACAATGGAGGGAAGGTTTTTTTCTTTCTGGGTTTTGCAACAATGGAGGGAAAAAATGAGTGAAGGAAGGTTTGGAACTTTGGAGTGGAAGAAGACAAGGCAGTTGGTTATTTTTTTGCATGTTTGGTTTTATTATTTATTTTTATTTTTTTTAAATTCAAATACAAAGTAAAAAATATTGGTTATTTTTAAAGTATTATGTATTTTTATTTTAATTATTAATGAAATATTATGTTTTAATTAAATTATTTATTTATGAAAAAAAAAAAAAAAAAAAAAAGTTGGTGGTTTGGGAGGTATGAAAAAAGTGACCATTGCCACTAAAAAAGGGTTGGGAGGTATGGAAAAAGTGTGAGTGAGGTGGAATGATATTATTGGTGGGTTGGGAGGTATGAGTTTTTTTGGGAGGTATGGTTGCCACCACCCTTAGAAGGTTTCACGTGGTCCCCTAAGTCATGATTGTGTCGACTTTATGCACGCTTGATTGTGAGGTTTTGATGTGCGCAATAAACATTAGTACAATCTAAACACTTTTAGAATGTATGTAAAATTTATAGTTTATTACTTCCTCCGTCTCAATTTAATTGTCCATATTTTCTTTTATGAATGTCTCAAATTAATTGTCCACTTTCCCTTTTAAGTAAAAACTAGAGAATATAGTAGAGAAATATTCTCTTTGAGTGGTTGAAAATAAAAATGACCCCACTTTTATTAATCTCCGTGTTTTTTGTCTCCTGACAATTAAATTGAGACGGAGGAAGTAACAATTAATAATGTACTGTATAAAATTGGTTACATTTAAGTGTAAAAAAATTGTAAAACAATAGATTTTTCACACTTATAATTGTACAGAAAAAAGTTTACACTTTTAAGTGTTAAAAAATCTTTGTAAAATCCACACTTATAAGTGTGGAAGTCATTTTTAACACTCATTTTTTTCACACTTCTTCAAGTGTGTGATAATTAGGTGTTATAATTAATTTTCACACTTTGAAGTATAAAAAAATCTTAGGTTTCCTACAAATTTAAAAGCGTGATTTTTTATACAATTATAAGTGTGAAAAATCTATTGTTTTATAATTTTTTTTACATCAAGTTTTATACATTATTAAGTGTTAATAAACTAATAAAATATACACACTTTTGAAAAGTTTGAAAATATGTGTAAATTACACATATTTGACCAAAATAGAAATAAATAAATAAAGGGTTTTTTCTAATACGTGCCTTTAAGCACATGTTAAATTATGTTTATTAAGCACGAACTTTACTTTTATATCAAATAAATGCTTTTATTTCTCATTTAATATAGTTATAAGTTACTATATTAAATGTAATTTTGAATTTAATAATTTCTTACTTTACTTTTATATAAAACTCAAACATGTACCCTTAGGGTACATTTTATAAAATCCATAAATAGATAATGAGCAGCGTATATATATATATATATATATATATATATATATATATATATGTTTTTCAGCTTTTTAGTATTTACAACCATTTTTTAGGCTGCAAACGATGATAAAGTTTTAAATGACCCCAAGTTAATCATAGAGTGGTGGTGAAGTTATTAATGATCAAAAACTATAAATACTACTTTAATAGCTTTATATTAATAAATAAAAATAGACAAATCGATGGTAAGCTGGTGATACTGTTAGAATAGAAAGAAGAGAAAATGGTCTAAAAAGGCATCTAACTTGCCACCTTATCTTTTTGTATGCTATATATTTTTTTTTTCTAAAGTAGGCACATACTTTCTTAATCTTCCTATTGTAACTACTAACGGGATTTCCGTTAGATTTATTTACATAAATCATCCTTGTGGTTGCGACTAAATTGCAACGACAGTCCTTAACGGCCGTTAAGTTATTTGCATAAATGTTGATGTGTGGTCCTATTCGCTTTGTATGATGTGTGGTCCTATTCGCTTATAAGTGTTGATTTTATTGGTTGTCAATAAGTTGCGATAATGATTTTTGTCTAAAGATGTATATGAAAAGCATGAGGCGGATGGCCCGAAACTTTATACGATTGTATGTTTCGTTTGTTGCATTGTGTGTAAAAATACGGTTAATTAATATAGACAATGCTTTGAGTCAAAAGTTACGGTTTTGCACTTGTGTACGCACTCACACATTTTACTTTCAAACAAACATCACTTTTATTTACACATGTGTTTTTGAAAGATCCATAATATTGACAGGGTTTTCAAGGAGAAGGAAAAATAGATTATGTCTTGTATACTAATGCAACTGGACATTGAGAAATATAAACAAAAGTATACACTGTTTGAAAGAGAAATTTAGTACCAATTAATCATAAGTATAATTCAATAAATATTCAAATAACTAAAAATAATATAACATTATAATATTATATCTATACAAAATTATAAACATTTAACATGCTAACAAAAGTTTTAAAATTTTACAACATACTTACATTAAAATGGTAAGTTTTAACATTTCTCAACACAACATAACGTCAAATCTTATATATAAATATATAATATAGGGGCTTATTTTGAACCTGTTAGTTAAAAACATTGAAACATATTTCTATTTATAACATTTTAAAAGGCACATGTTTTCTAATGAAATTGGGAGTTTATAAAAAAAATACAAAAAACATATATATGTAGTGATTTTAAAAAAACAACAATCGATGCCTAAAAATGCATAAACTTATAAATAATATATATATATATATATATATATATATATATATATATATATATATATATATATATATATATATATATATATATATTGGTAAAGGGTCTTTCACCCAGTAAATATTTTAATTCATGTTTTAATATACAAACATAATGTAATGCAATTAATTGAATGATAAATAATTTTTGTAATTTTTGTAATAATTTATGCTTGTGTTTAATGAATGATATCTTATATTTCAATTTTTTTACTGTAATTGCATGATGTTTTCGATGTTACAAAATATGCAACCAGTGTTAATTAAATTGTCAATCATCGCGTGGTCTTGCTCTTAGACTATTTGATTTCGCCATCGCATTGCCCGAGAATCATATTAGTCGCCATGTTTATATAATACTAGTAATACTTAGAGTTAATTTCAAAAATGGTCCATGTGGTCTGTCGGGTTTAACGCTTTTAGTCCCTATATTTTTTTTAACGGATCCTCTCCCCAAGGTTGCAACCCATAATGGGTTTGGTCCCTTGACCAAATTTTCCGTCTGTTTGACCGTTTACTTGGTCATGTGACCAAAACGTGAGGGGTAATTATGTCTTTTCATGTTTGGCGGGATATTGACCATTGTTTTATACTATGTTTGACTAAATAACACGATCTATAACCTTTTTCATACCAAAACTTATCACACAAACTCTCTCACTAAAAATCCCTAATTGAAATCAGTCCTAATTCAACCACAGGATTATCAATGTTGTGTGAATGGAGGGTTCGATTGAAGGGATCAAAAGCAGATCCCTATCATGATTATCGCAAGTATATTGTATTGTTCATTCTTAACTGATTTTTTTTTTATCAATAATCTTGTTTAGCTAACTCTTACTCCCTCCGTCCCAAAATAAATGTCACCTTTGACTTTTTCGAGTCTTTTTTATTCAACTTTGACCTTAAATATTTTTATTTGTGTTATATAATACTTGATTAAAATTATACCAATGAAAATACATTTGAAACCCAATCCATTCATATACTTCGCATAAAATATTATGTAACACAAATAAAAATATTTAAGGTCAAAGTTGAATAAAAAAGACTCGAAAAAGTCAAAGGTGACATTTATTTTGGGACGGAGGTAGTTATTTTTTAATGTAACTAGGTTATTTTCCAAGTGTTTTTTGCCTGAAGATCAACCATGGTGGTGCATTTACCAGTCCTCCCAAAATACGATATAAAGGTGGGAAGGTAAATTGGATAGAATCAATAGATTCTGATGTGTTTTCTATTCTTGAAATTAACACCATGATGAAAGAGATAGGTTATGAAAACTCATCATTTGAGTATTATTATAAGGAACCTAACACTGATTTAGATAATAGCCTAAAGAAGTTAGTTAGTGATCAGGATGTATTGCAAATGCAGAAGTTTGTTGCTAAGTATAAGGTAATTGAGTTATATGTTGATCATGGTGTTATTAAGCAGCCACTAAATGTAGAGCCACTGAATGTAGATGACTCTTTGGTTAATAATGTAGTAGATAATGTTGTCTTAGATGACAATGGTGATGATGTAGTTGAAGATGTTAGTGAGGATGAATGGTTGAAGAGGTGCTTAGACTTGGTGGGTAGAAAGAAAAAGGTTGTAGTTGAAAATGAGGATGTAGGACAGTCAAATAGGAATGAAAGCATTAATGCTGAGTCAGAACGGGAACATGGTACTGGTAGTGAACATGGTTCGGGTTGTGAACATGATTCTGGTAGTGAGGATGATTCAGATAGCCAAGACAATGACTACTTTGATGAACCAGATAACATGATAGATGATTTGGAAGTGGATATGGCTGAATTTAAAAGAAACATTGATGATAATGTTGAATGGGTTGGGTATAAAGAGAATGTGGAACAAGTTCAAGAAGTTTTTGAGGATGAGGAAGTTGATTATGATGATATGGATACTGGGAGTGAATCTGAGAATGAAGGTGAATGGAGAAAAGCTTTAAAGAAGCATATTAAAAAGAAGAATGCTGAAGCAAAGTTGGGTGGTAATGTGTGGAAGGAGAATTTTTTTATTGGCTAGGAATTTGAAAGTAATACACTAATAAAAGAAATGCTTACTAGAGTTTCAGTAGAACAAAGAAGAGAATTGTATTTGAAAAAGAATGACAAAAAGAGATTGAGGGCTCATTGCAGAGGGAAGGTTCCTCAATTCAGTTGTGAGGATGGAAGTGAGATAAGGGAGTCAAAAGGGAAAGGTTCGGAAGGGCCAAAAGGTTCATAAATGTTTACAATAAAGAAAAGTCAAAAGATGCACAGCTACTTTCTTGTCTAAAACTGTAGAGGGTAGTATTAAGCCTAACCCAAAAATTCCTCTAGTTGCCCTTAAAGACCAATTGCAGAAAGAATATGAATTAGGTCTTTCAACCCAAAAGGTTTTTAGGGCTAAGAAATTGGCAATGGAAAGGATTGATGGTAATCATAGAAAACAGTATGCAGAGTTGAGAGACTACTGTTTGGAATTAAAAAATAGCAATCCAAACACCACTGTTAAGATTGAAGTAGAAAGACCACATGATGTCAACAGTTCAGAGAGAAAGTTTAAGAGGGTGTATGTATGTTTAGGTCATTTGAAAGATGGATTTAAGGCTCGGAAAAGAGACTTGTTAGGATTGGATGGTTGTTTCTTGTCTGGTATGTATCCTGGTTGGATTTTGACAGCAGTAGGGGTAGATCCAAACAATGGAATATACCCCGTTGCATATGCTATAGTGGAGTCTGAAAACAAGGATTCATGGAAGTGGTTTCTTGACTGTGTTGGTGATGACTTGGAGCTTTTCAGAAACTCAAATTTTACCTTTATATCAGACAAGTAAAAGGTATGGTTTTTATTAATCTTGTTTTATATTTCAATTGATTCAATCAAACTTGCTTTATATTTCCATTGCCAGATAATGAACTTGTTTTATATTTCAACTATCTTAGGGTGTCATACCAGCAATAGCAGAGACCTTTCCTAGTGCTGAGCATAGGTTTTATCTTAAACACATATATGACAATATGAAGCTGAGTTGGAGATGTCAAATGTACAAACAGATGTTATGAAGATGTGCAACTGCTAATACTGTGCAGCAGTTTGATAAGCATATGGAAACACTGAAATCTTTTAAGAAAGAAGCTTATGAATGGTTGAAAAAGATCCCACCCCAACACTGGACTAGGTCTCACTTTTCAGGTATACTTACTTTTACTTTTCAACTTTATTCACAAAAATTTAACTTCTTTTGACAAAATTTAACTAGTACTTTTATTAAACTTGCAGGAAGGGAACACTGTGATGTGTTATTGAATAACATGTGTTACGTACTTAACAGACAGCTTGTAGATGGAAAGGACAAACCTATCATCACATGTTTGGAATTCATTAGAGTTTATCTAATGAAAAGAATTGTTAATGTGCAGAAAGTTATTACCAAATCTGATGGTCCTCTTACACCCAATGCTACTAGAATTTTCCAAACAATTGTCAAAGATGCAACACAGATAAAGGTACATTGCCAAACTCTTTCATTCTTTTTTTTAACATTTCAGTATAGTTGTTTGAAGTTTGTAACTAGGTAATGTATGATATATAGATTGAATGGAATGGTGCTGACTTATACCAAGCCAATGGTCCTGATGGGTTTCAGTGTGTAGTAAATATGAGGACTAGGGAATGTAGTTGTAGAAAGTGGGAGTTAACAGGTATACCCTGCAAGCATGCAGTGGCTGCCATTTGGAACATGGCAAGTAATGGGGAAGAAACAGGAATACCATAGTCTTATTGTCATGAAACCTATTGGCTATCTACTTGGAAAGATATGTAAAAGTTTAAAATAAATCCCCCAAATGGTCCTGATTTTTGGGAAAAATCCAATAACCTAAACACAATTATCCCACCAGATCCTAAACCACAAATTGGTAGGCCAACAAAAAAGAGAAGGAAGAGTGCAGCTGAATTGTGTGAAGGAATTGTAAAGGGAAAAAAGTTGAGTAGAGCAGGTAAGAGTATTAGTTGCAGCAACTGTAAGGGAGTTGTTCATAACAAAAAGGGTTGCCCAAATGTGAATTCTGCAAGTGATGCACAAGCTTCACATACTCCACCAACTGGATAGGCTCCACATGCTGCAAGTGACACAAAGGCTGCACAAGAAGCTTCAGAGATTGACCTTTCCTCACAAGGTCCATCAGCCACTCAAGTGACACAAACTCCACCAATTCATGTGATGCTTCATGCTTCACCAACTAAGGTGACAAAGACATCAGCAAAAAGAAGGATGAGTTCTGATTGATTTGAAACTAGTTAATTTCCATGTTTCTAGACTTTTATAAAATGCTATTAGACTTTTATGTATGTTTGTAAGACCAAATTATGTTATTAGACTTTTATGTATGTTTGTAAGACCAAGTTATGTTGTTAGACTTTTATGTATGTTATTAGACTTGGTAATGTTCAATTCCATTTTGGTACATTGTATTTTGACTTCTAAAAGTCAATTTCTAGGTCATATTTATGCTTCTTTTGGTACCCAATTTGGTACATTGTAGTTTGACTTCTAAAAGTCAATTTCTCAGTTATGCTTGAAACCATATTTGCACAAAAAACAGACATACATATACATTACTCACTTTACCACATGTGCACCTTATTTAGTCAAATTTACAAAAGTCAAAGTCTCCTAGCATTCAATTCCATTTACCCATATCTGCATAAACATACAGATACATTACTCACTTTACCAACCTAGCATTCACTTCCATTTACTCTTGCCTTGACTATTTTGAGACTAAAAGGGTCTTTAAATTAACTTGAATACACACAACATATACCCAAAAAAACTGTCAACACCCAAAACTTTATCAAAAGTACTCAACAATGACTTCCAAGCCAGACATCATTGAAATTTCATCTGATTCAACATCATCTGATGAGCTAATGTCTCCCCAACCACCATGGAATTTACCATACAATTATTCAAGCTCAGTTAACAAAATAACAAAGAAAAGGGTTGATGGTTCAAACCCAGATTCCAGCTATGTGTCTAGTTATCATTCAAGCTCTAAAGATGATCAAGCTCTATCAAAAAGTCCAAAAAAGTGTACAAGGTCAGTCACTGCTCATGTTCAAACTCATTCTCTTTCAATACCAGGTAAAAGGCTTCAAGTTCTAGGGCTTGCAAATGAGCACACTTGGGTAGGAATCAAAGGGAGAGGGAAAAGGACCATGCCAGACACCAAAGGGAAAGAGAAAAAGAGCATGGGGTAGCTTCTTAGGTTTAATATGCATGAATTAATCTTTTGATGGTACTTGAACACCTTCTATGTATGATGGTAGTAATGTAATAGGCATCTATGTATGCAAGTACTTTGTAATGTAGTAAAAGTTAAATGCTACTTGTTTTTTCAAGTTGAAACTGCTTTTTTCCACTCATCATAAACCCAAAATACAACTTGACACACTAGTCCATTTCTAAACATATAACCTCCTAACACTACCTTCAAACATAATGTATAATACATTAACTACTTGAAAGTAAAAACAACAAGAAAAAAGATCCAACTGATAATAAGCATCTTCTTCATCTTCTCAGCTTCAACTGTTTTTTCTTGTGCTACCCTTTGTAACTCATTCATTGAACCCAACAAACCTGGAATTATTTGGACAGCTCGTTCACACATTGGGGGATCATACCAATCGATTATCCCACAATTGATTGGCTATTACAAAAAATTAAAAAAAATTAGGTCAAACATGAAATTAGGGGTTTTTTAACCAAATTAATAATACACTTACTTTTTTCCCGCAACAATAGAATCGTCTTCCTGGGTTGATTGCAGTCCAAGAAGTTACAATGGTGGATCGTGCTCCACACCTATTGCACCTAACCTGTCGATTCATGTTTGTGTTTGATTTGCTTGTGTTGTGTTTTTTTGAGTGAAAGCAGAGAAGACACAACCCTACTAAGTATAAGAGACAAGTAACATGAAAAGACATAATTACCCATCACGTTTTGGTCACATGACCAACTTAACGGTCAAACAGACGGAAAATTTGGTCAAGGGACCAAACACATTATGGGTCGCAACCTTGGGGAGAGGATCCGTTAAAAAAAAAGTATAGGGACTAAAAGTGTTAAACCCGACAGACCACATGGATCATTTTTGAAATTAACTCTAATACTTATTTTGTTGTTATATTTTAATATTATACTGTAATATTTTTTCGTATACCATTTTAAAAAAATATATTTACTTACAGGGTATTCGCCATCGCAACGTGCAGGTAACCGGCTTGTATTTAAAATTAGTCCATGCTCGAAAACTTTATGCATTTGAGTCTATAAAGTAACATTATGTAAAAACCATTTTAGAGCTGAAAACTAATAAATATATAATTAGTCCATGCTCATGAATGGGTGTGTTGAAAACTAATAAATATAAAATCAGTCCATGCTCATGAATGGGTGTGTGATGTTGTTCTATTTCACGCAACCTTTTTTGCCCATGCAACTTTTCTGTTGGGCAAGATGTTTATTCTACATTTCTTAGCATTATCAGGAGTATCTTGGATGCATGTACTACTTGTAATATTGATAGCGTATCAATATTAGTAGTTTAAGCTCACTAAATACACGCTTGAATCAAACTCATTATCAAGACCCATCAATAAATACTTGATAGTAGCCCGACTTAAATCCCAGGCCACACAGGGTCTGATAAAACTCATCAGGCCATACTGAGCATACAGTAGTGCTGCTCCCCAACTGTCACTAAAGGTTAAAATGTATCATCTGACACTGTGCAGTAGGGACGCACAACAAGTACCAATTTGTATGAGCCAATGAGTATAGTTCAAATGTCTCTCCTTGTCTGCTCCTTGGATGATCAACACCAGGCTCTCTAGCAGCCGTTGATCATCCAATAAGGGTTTATCTCTAAACCCTACTCGCCTCTCTAAAAATTGAAGGCAACACACAAAAATTCACAAGTTTTCACTCAGTTGGGAAAATACTGGTTCACAACAGTAAAGTATGGTATTTGTTTAAGTGTTACCTGAGCTTCTTGATCCTTATCATTCTCATCGGTTCCTTACCGTTCTACACGGGAAACCAAACAACAAAACCATTCTCATCCAATTCTTTAAACCGATTTACATACCATACGTAAACATGGCGCCATCCGTGGGGACATGATACGAAATAGCCGCAAATTTCTCAAAAATTTGCACCTATTTTTCACTCATTTCTCACTTAAAAATCTTGATTTTTTCGCTTTTGCACAAGTTTCTTAACCAAAGATGTCTGGTGAACAACACCTTCAAATTTCAGACATATCCAACCACCACCTCAGACCTATCCGAGTGGATGGCCCTATTCACACATAGAAGAGTCAACAAACACCCGAAAAAAAGACTCGCCAGTCATTTAGAATCACATAAAGAAACCTTTAAGGGAAGTGCATGCAACAGTCGACCATGTCAACCTGCACACGTCACTTTTCCAAAAAGAACCAACATGGTCACATGAGTAACATTATGTTCTCAGGCCATATCTACAACCACGAACATCGCAAGCATTCAAAGTTCAGGGAGCCGTAGAGAGAACTAGAGGGTGTCAGTGAAAGGAGCCGCAAAACATCCAGGTCATGCGACACCACGTCAGCCTACCTAGAACAACTCGAAAAGCAAGGTGGTTGGCTAGTTCTCAGGTAAACGTATCCCAACCTACTTGAGCTTTTTCACAATACCTTACACATAACTATCAGGCTAAAGCACCACTTAGTAATCACCCTGAGTATAGCATAACTATGAGCCTAAATTAGGAATACACCCTGAAATCGTCACCTAGCCCTCCCCTGGAAATAACATACACCCTAACCTACACTTAACAAAAATTTCAAATACATACCTAGTCAGATCTTACGCTAGGGCAGTCATAGAGGGTAGGATAAAGCATTTTCCTAGTCTACCCAAACCTTGACATCCTAAAGCAAAAACTCTCAGGTACAAACCCATTTCATGGACAAGCAAACCTTCTCTGATACACCATCCAAGGTACCCTCACGGAACAGATATGAAGTGTCAACATGATCCAATCATGGCACCCAAGTATAAAAAGAGGCAATGAGGTCATGGAAGACTAGCTGTGTACCCCATCGCGAAGCATTTCGTGGAATACCTTCATACAATCATCCGACCATGTTGTCATCACAGCAATGATATCCTCACATAGGGTTTGTAGAATATACATGGACGGAGGGAGTTTAGTCGACATAATGTACGAACACAACTTCAACAAACTCCCCGAACACATTAGGTCAAGCCTCAAACCACCAACCACAAAATTAATTGGCTTCTCAGGAGAGAGATCTTATCCCGAAGACCTTCAGAAGCTCAACATGGAAGTCTCGACCATCAGGTCCTTGGTAGAGTTTCCAACAAGGGCAGGGGTTGCTACAGTCAAGAGCGACTACCCTGGCAAAGACGCAAGCCTAGCCACCGCGGTAGAGGAAAGCAACATTAGGGATATCGCATGGGAGCATATTCTAGGAGACAATCCCAAACATGTGAAAGTCATCATAAACCCCGAATACCTAGATCAGCCCATCATAATTGACGTCAACCTCCCACCTCAGGTTCAGAACCAACGGGTACATTATTAGCAAACAGCCTGGATGTATTCACCTGGAAACCATCAGACGTGACTGGTATTCCCAGAGAATTAGCCGAACATAGCATAGGCCTAAACTAATATGCACCAGCTATTAGACAAAAAAGATGCAGTCTTTCTCTAGAGCGGTCTCAAGCTATGGATTCTCATGTCACAAACCTAATCTAAGTAGGCATTCTACGACCAATCAAATATCAAACCTGAGTCTCAAACCCAGTTATGGTCAAGAAAGTCAACGGTGCGTGGCGTATGTGTGTCGACTTCTGATAGCATCAAATAATTAGTATTATATTCATGTATCATTTATCCCATGTAGATTGCTCATTTATTATAATTTTATATAAGAATTATTACTTAATTGCTTAACTTTATGATTTTCAGTATTTATGGAGCAATATTTGAAAAGACACGGACAACGACATTATTTCTAGTTAAAATGAAGAAAACAAAGCACTCAATGTTTCTGGAAGAACATACGGCATATCCATGCTACTGAGGATACGCTGTATACTTAACTAAGAAGATTTCAAGACCTAATCGTACTCAGAAGAATACGACGTATCCATTTCTGGAATACCCTGTATATTATACTTAGCCTTTTGAAGATTTGTGGAAAACGTAGAGGGGAGGGGGTGAATACGTTTCCATTTAAAAACTTAATTTTTTTTGTATTAAACTACCGATCAAGTGTGACGTAATATAAAAAGTAGCAATAATAGTTCTATGATTATAACGACAGCATATCACAACAATACAATCATAATCACATCACAAAGCCATAGCACAAACATAAACAACATCCAAGTATAAATGAAGGCGATAAATGCAAATGTAAAGGTAAAGCGATAAGTAAAGGAAATGCAAATCGGACACGATGATTTATAGTGGTTCTGTCACGAAGCTCCTTTTCGCCCTATTCCACTCTTCGAGTGCCCAACTCGAGAGTTCTTCACTAGATCAATAAGCACCCTTCTTGGCGGAGAAAACCTCGCGTCGCTTAAAATATTTACCGATACTAAGCTATGTATCGAGTCCTTCTTCGGGTACAACCAAACCCTTTATGTTTTATGGCCCAACATAACAAACCTTGTGTTTTATGGCCTAAACACATGAACCGCCTAACCGCTTACAAGTTTACTGATACTAAGCTATGTATCGAGTTCTTCTTCGGGTACAACCAAACCCGTTATGTTTTGTGGCCCAACATAACGAACCTTGTGTTTTATGGCCTAAACACACAAACCGCCTAACCTCTAGTTTGATGTATAGTTGGTTATACAGGAAGTTGTATATGATACATGGTGGTGTATGATGATGATCCAAGACAAGAGTGTCTAGTGGATGTGAGTTCCTAATCTAAGTTAACTTCTTTGTGGAAAACTTGAAGGGGGGGGGGGTTGGATAGTTTTACCATTTTTAAGCTTGATTTTAAGCTTTGCTTTATTATAAACTTTGATTCGAACTTTAGTGAGATCAATCGATTGCAATATGAACACTATAATAAATAAGCTACAACTACTAAAATGTAAATTGCAAGACAAAGAGTAAGAGGTGGACATATCAAACCGAGACAGGAGATTTATAGTGGTTCGGTAACGAACCTCCACTTCATCCTCCTCCACTCCTCGAGTACCCAACTCGAGAGTTCTAAGCACTATGTCAACAAACTCCCTTCAGGCGGAGAAAACCGTACAACGTCGCTTATCACTATTTCCAACACTAAGCTAAATGTTGAGTACTAATCTAGCTAGTACCAATCTCACTCACGATCTACTCAATCCTCACAATTCACACAATCTACAAGATCCACACAATCTTCCCTCGATACACTCGATCTACAAACTATCTTCACAATCTACACACTATCAACACAAGATCTCCACGATCTCTACACGATCACAATGATCTACACAAGCTAAGTAAACAAGACACTAGACAACTTGGTGTATATCAAGATACAACATGTAACATCCCAACCCGACAAGGGTAAAGATATCACAATAATGGATTCATATCAGATCAAAACAGAGCATACATCTACAGTAATACAAAAATCTCAAAGGATTACAATTGAAATACAGAATTCTACAAGGTTACAATGAAAACTTTCACAACTAATTTCTAAGCAGAATGTCTTCTATCCAACTCTAATCCAGAATAGCTACCAAGCCTTCTAAGTCCAGAGGTACACTCTCACTCATCCCCAGCTTCCTACTAAAACCTGCCGCAGGAAAAGAAATGCGGCTGAGCTACTAGAGCTCAGTGAACAGATATATAGATGACAGAAACAATAGCAGAGAACAATACAGAAACAAATCAGAAATACAGATTATACAGATACAGAATTAAAGTGAAAGAATAGGAAAGGAATAAGGGTAAAAGAAAAGAAATGAGAAAGAGATAATGTACAAACCAGGTTTAGGGAAATTGATGAGGCGAAAAGTGTACCGCTTTTAAGGGGTCATTTAAGCCCGAAATCGTATTTATTTGATCAAATATTGCCCTAAATCGTTCCTTTTGTCATTTTAGGTACTTTTGAGGAGAAATCTGGAAAAGGAGGCATTTTGGACGTTTTTGGAGCATAAAAGTGAAGAAAACGGCAAAGTCTCAAAATTGTGCTGAAAGTCACCTTTGACGGCGTCAACATTAACTCCAGACGGCGTCATGCCTTGGCAAGAAAAGTTGGATGTGAAATTTACTCATGACGGGCCAGTGAGTTTGCATGAGAATTCTGACGGCGTCACGCTTTAACTAAATCAAGGGCGTCACGGCTTAAATCAAAGAGGGACGGCGTCACGTTATAGGTCCGACGGCGTCAAGCCTTGATAAGCCAGAATGGATTTTTGAAGAGCTAAAGAGGGACGGCGTCAAGAAGGTCACCCGGGAACCCTAAAAGCGGCGAGGTGACGGCGTCACAATGCATAAGGTGACGCCGTCAGATGTCAAAGTCTATATATAGTTTTCTAATTTTTTGTCATAAGAAGAGAGCTTAGTGTGTGGAATTTTGGGATAAAACCCTAAGACGATTTTAGCTACTTTTTCAGGGCTTCTTGCCTTGAGATCTTCCATGTTTCATTGAAAGATAAGTTATCAATTAATCATTCAATATGTCTATGTGTTGTTTGATTCTATCTTATGCTTGTCTTTTGTTTAACATGTTAGGCTAATTTTATCTTGTGTTTGCTTAGATCTAATGAAACCTAGCTATTGATTATTGGTTGTTAGTGTGTTGTTAGTTGTATTGGATGATTGTTTATCTATGTTAGGCTTAAGAAAACTGGCTAACTTCCTATTCGGTAACTTGCTTGAACGTCTTAAGAAACATGAACCAAATGCGTACTAAAGGTTTTTATGGTTGTATTTAATGCACAAGCGAATTCTAGTGATCCCATGTTAGGAGCTTCCTAGCCGGCTCGACATAGGAGTGAAGTAGGAGCTTGTAGAGTTTGGGGAAGTAAGTACGCCACCCCACGAATGGTATTAAGGAATACACCCGTCATCCACGCGACTAATACACACTAATTAACCGGTAAAAGATAGTTAGGGAGTAAGGAAATCTAAGTAAACACATTTCTCCACACATAAGTTTCTCACCACTTTTCATTTTTGTTATTTTATTTTATTTGCATTTGTAGTAATTTGGGTTAGTTGACTAGCAACTAATTCCGCCCACTCCTTCAAAACCCGAGATTTTACTTGCTTTCATAAAATATAAAAACATAAAAAAGAATC
The DNA here is from genome assembly GCA_021014915.2 of Artemisia tridentata subsp. tridentata. Classification (NCBI taxonomy): domain Eukaryota; kingdom Viridiplantae; phylum Streptophyta; class Magnoliopsida; order Asterales; family Asteraceae; genus Artemisia; species Artemisia tridentata. Next base: position 196,072,664 of record CP139509.1, on the reverse strand, counting down.
TTCCTCAACCCTTAGACCTAATTAGAGTAGCCTTTCACACCTAACGAACACTATTCCCTGTGGAGAACGATCAATCCCCCGTACTTACCACTACACTATACTACATCGGTCAGGTACACTGCCTGGTGGGGTTGTAAGCCTCTTGAGATCCCTCGAGAGGTAAAACCTGTTGTAAGGTTGCAAAACCCACGCATCAAGTTTTTGGCGCCGTTGCCGGGGAATAGTTATTGTTTAGGTTGAATTTTTACTTCTATTAGGTCTACTCACTAGATTCCTTTCTAGTGAGATTTTTATTTTATTTTTCTAGGTTTTCTTTAGTCTATCTATTTTCTTCGTGTCTTTGTTCGTAACCATTACCGTCCGACATCATGGAAGATGGTAATATCCTTAACCCCCACAACCCACCACCACAACAACCACCACCACCTCCTAGAGCCCGTACTTTAGGAGAGTATTCCCGTCCTAGCCACCACGGCTATCGAAACACCATTGAGCTCACTCAAGGAGCCAATATCACACCCTTGCGATCCGACACCATCCGGTTGGTGCAAAGCGGATGCGCATTCCATGGACTTCGTTCTGAAGATCCTAATCAACATCTCAAGGACTTTCTTAAAATCGTTGATTCTATAGACCTTGATGTTGCCACTCGAGAGACGACCCGATTGCGTCTCTTCCAATTCTCTCTGCGGGACCAAGCTAGTCAGTGGCTAGAACGTCAACCCGCAGGATCCATCACCTCTTGGGATGATCTCACCACTCGTTTCCTTGCTCAGTTTTTCCCACCGGGAAGAACTACCAAGCTAAGGAATGATATCTTGATGTTCCAACAACGTCAAGGCGAAACTCTCTACGAGGCATGGACTCGATTCAAGGACTTACTCCAAAAAGTCCCTCACCATGGCATAGAACTTTGGCTCCAAGTCCAAATCTTCTATGACCATATCAATCTCTCCACGAGGCAAACCATTGACCAATCGGCCGGTGGCAAGCTACGTGATCTAAGTGCGGAACAATCATGGGCTCTCCTAGAGGATCTTGCTCTTTATGACAACGAAAGTTGGAGTGATCCCCGTGATTTGAATAAAACGGTCAAGGCTATATCTTTGCCTTCGAACAATTCAAGCACTTCTGACCGTAGGATCATAGAACTTGAAGACCAAGTCAAGTTTCTAATGAAATCCTACGAGGCTCCTAAACCTTCAAGCCAAGTGAACAAAATCACTTCTTCATGTGAATTATGTAGTGGTCCCCACGACACTCGTGATTGCATGGAACTCCCCGAACAAGCTTTTGCGGACTACGCATCCTCGCGTACCGACGGAGCGGGAGACAAGTGGTACACTTTCAAGCCCGAGCCAAACCATTATGGTGATTCATACAACCCCTCATGGAAAAATCACCCGAACCTTAGGTGGAAACAAAACCAAAACTCACAACAAATCAATTCTTCCAACCCACCTAATCGTTTCCAATTAAGCGGTTCCAACTCGAACCGTACTTTCAACAACAATCCTTCCGGCAATGGTAGTACCAATAACTTTGAAGGATTGATGTCTCAATTTATGGCATCTCAAGAAGCTCGTTTAGCCAAGTTTGAAGCCGATTTCAAACAAAAACAAAGCGAGATGACCGATAAGATTGACACCTTGTTGAAAGCCCTCAATGACCGAGAAATGGGAGCACTCCCTAGCAACACGGTCAAGAACCCGAAACTAAACGTCAACGCTATTTCATCGGTTTCGTCCCCTAGTTCTTGTCCACAATATTATTCGGTCAATTCCATGAGCACGTGTTTCAAACAAACCCAAGTCGTTCCAAATGACCAAGAAGTTATGACATCCAAATTGGTCAACAACATAGTTGAAACACCTCCCACTCAAAACCTTGACGAAGAATTCAAGGAGCTCCACCTTGAAAGTCCGGTTGTTGATGAGAAGAAGCTCAAGTTAGGCGAAAAAGGGACCGCCTTTGTTCAAAACAAGCTACCTAAGAAGTTAGATGATCCGGGCTTATTTGTTCTACCTTGCAAGATCGGTAATTCGGAGGCTTATGACACATTAGCCGATCTTGGATCAAGCCTTAACCTACTTCCGTTACCTCTCTACACCTCTTTAAAACTTGGAAAACTTGAAGAAACCGAGGTGATAATAGGCTTAGCGGATGGAAGTGTTGCTTACCCGGTTGGAGTAGTTAAGGACGTGTTAGTACACATTGGAAAACTAACCATTTTAGCCGATTTCCACGTCCTTGATATGGTTAGCGACCCTACATGCCCCTTGTTGATAGGTAGAGGATTTTTGGCGACCGCTAGTGCTATGATTGATTGTAAGGAATCTAAGATAGCGGTAGGAGAAGGAGATACTTGGTCAGTCTATGATGTTAAGAAACACGCCTATGATACTAGTGAGGAACCGACACCCCATTGGTTAGAATTAAATAGGAGACCATCTAGATATGGACCTTGGATTGATAGAGACTTCATAGGACCCCAACGCCCATTTTGCCTAGAAGAGGACTTTGTTAACCGAACGCATTCGGTAGAGCAACTCTTGGCTAGGGACACCGAATTGGATCCATTTGAAGACCCTCTAGTTTTTAGAAGGATGATTGATTTCCTAGGAGTTTTGCCAATTAACCTAGGATTGAATAAGTGGATTTGTGAGGAAGATGATCATAAGTGGAATTGGGATAAACCACCCAATGATGGAGATGGGTCATGGCATATCAAGATGACATTGTATGACCCGGATGGAGAGAAGTTTGAAAAGACATATCGTACTGAGCGGACCAATAGGAAACTTCAATCCAAGCTTAACCCTAAAGACGTCCTTGATGACGAGCTTACTTACATAGGGTAGCGTGACTTTGAGTCTAGCTACAAGACTCGTTAATAAAGAAAAGCGCTTCTTGGGAGGCAACCCAATCTTTATTTGTTTTATTTGCTTTGTGTGTTTATTTATTTGTTTGTTTGATTTTATTTGCTTCCGTATGTATGTTTAATTTTTATTATTATTGATTCATGTTCAAAACTAAAATTGTGAAAATGCTTTATTTTGTTTTTAACTTCGTCTTAACTACATATAAAGGTATTTTGCAAAAGATAAGTGTAAGGGAAATCTAAATCGGTTTATTAGAACACATATGAACATGAATCGTAATAATAATAAATTAACATACATATTCGTATTTGTTTGAGTCAAATGCTTGTATCGAGTCATAATGATGTTTTGCAGGATTTCCAGGAAGTAAGGTAAAGGTTTTTCCAGAAATTTTCCGGAAACTTAAAACGAAAATTTTTGTCAGGTCATTTCTGACGGCGTCAGGGGTTATAACCTGACGGCGTCAGATTTAATTTCCAGAAATTTTTGAAAATTTTGTTTTCATAAAAAGTTTTTATTAAAATCTCCAACTTATAATCTCCAGGAATCTGCAAAGTTATCATTCCACAAGCATTATATCCTTATATATAGATTTTATCCCGCCGAAGTTATGCAGGTTTTCGTGTTTGTTTTCTCAGGTTCAACAGGTTATTTTGGACAAGGAAATGTTTTGAATCAAGCTTATGGCGATGCATTAGTCATGGAGCTTCAACATTCTCTTTGGAAGAAGATTTAACCGTGTAATTTCACTATCCAACGAGCGAATCAGGGGAGTATTTGATTTCATTCTTTTACTTTTTTCTTTTACATCTTTTTATTTTGAACATTAGGGACAATGTTCATCTTAAGTGTAAGGGGAGGGTAAAAGTACGATTTTAGAGAATACAATTGCGTTTGATTTTTGTTTGTTTAATAGTAGATGTGTAATAAAACTGAGAGAAATACTTGTTAAGGTAATTTTAGTGCCAAATTTAAAATTTTTTACAACATATAGGAGTGAAACTTTGATCTTAATGAGCGTCTCACGGATAGGAGTTATATGACTAGCACAAAAACCGTACCACTAAAAATTTTTCCACCCCCAAATATGTGAGGTTCGCCCCTAGAATTGGTAGGAAAAGCATTTATGCTATGATGTGTGTACCGGTAGCACTTAGATTCTAGAACTTGCGTTAGGACCATTCCAAGGCCACAAGTGAGACTACATTCGTGTAGTTAGATTTACTACATGATAAGAGGCATTAGGATTAACCCATGTTTTACACCTGTGTTTTTGTTATAATTACTTTGGCTACATTGGTCAAGTAATTCTCCCACACCCTTTGCGTTGTACTCATTTTTAGTACACGATACCCCTAGTACACCCCTCAGAGCCTATCTTTTCGTTTCAACCTTTAAGCATTTTACTTAAAGGAAGAATTTGTTACACCCCACTTAAATGTACACCCAAATCGCCTTAGCCTACCTTGTATGCACTCATCTTTAGTGCATTATTGTGACAACATTTGTTTAAACCCAAGTTAATTATCTAATTGATTACATGGTTGCTAAGTCGAGTCATATCCTTGTACATATTGTTTTGGGACGATTGGGACTCATGGGTAAAGTACTAGTGTAATGGAGTAATGGGGAAGAACATCATTTATTACCCCCATATGTGCTAAATATTTTAAAAGTACTCCAAGTTTTTCAATTATCTTAATTCGAGTCATTAGAATAGTCATTTGTAAAGTTATATAAAAGTTCAAGTGTAAGGGGATGCAATGCCCCTATGATGTATTATTTTGGATGGTAGGGTAAAAGTGTATGCAAAAAAAAAAAAAAAAAAAAAAAAAAAAAAAAAAAAAAAAAAAAAAAAAATTTCAAGAAAAATACAAAAAAAATGAGAAAAAGAAAAATAGAAAAAACATACGGACTACCATCCCGTTTTATTTTATGTTTATTTTATGTTTATGTTTTGTTATTTTCTTTCATTAGCTTAAGATCGAGTCTAGTCTTGGCTTAGCAACATTGTATAGTACATGTAATTGATCAAGATCTTTAACTCGCCACCAGTAAAATATCCCTTATCCAACAAAACCGTGTTTTCCTTTTCCCTACACCTAACGTTATAACCCATTTAAAAGCCCTCTTTGATAGTTTATCTTAGGTGCTTACGCCTAGTGGAGGAGGTTTTCGATCCTTTCCCAAGCCTATGGTAATCTATTTGCTATGACAGGTAGTGAGAGATATTATCCGTTTTCATTTATGAGATTTATTTTGATGACACTTGAGAGATGTGAGTATCTAAACACTACTTGTGAGGTGCTAGTATGTAATCTCCGTGCTTATTATGATTGAAGTGGAACGATTATTTGTTGTAATTACTTTTATGTTTGCATTAAATGACCCCTAACTTGTATTTTGATTAGAATAAAAGCGCATTTGCTTGAGGACAAGCAAATCTCAAGTGTAAGGGTATTTGATGAGGCGAAAAGTGTACCGCTTTTAAGGGGTCATTTAAGCCCGAAATCGTATTTATTTGATCAAATATTGCCCTAAATCGTTCCTTTTGTCATTTTAGGTACTTTTGAGGAGAAATCTGGAAAAGGAGGCATTTTGGACGTTTTTGGAGCATAAAAGTGAAGAAAACGGCAAAGTCTCAAAATTGTGCTGAAAGTCACCTTTGACGGCGTCAACATTAACTCCAGACGGCGTCATGCCTTGGCAAGAAAAGTTGGATGTGAAATTTACTCATGACGGGCCAGTGAGTTTGCATGAGAATTCTGACGGCGTCACGCTTTAACTAAATCAAGGGCGTCACGGCTTAAATCAAAGAGGGACGGCGTCACGTTATAGGTCCGACGGCGTCAAGCCTTGATAAGCCAGAATGGATTTTTGAAGAGCTAAAGAGGGACGGCGTCAAGAAGGTCACCCGGGAACCCTAAAAGCGGCGAGGTGACGGCGTCACAATGCATAAGGTGACGCCGTCAGATGTCAAAGTCTATATATAGTTTTCTAATTTTTTGTCATAAGAAGAGAGCTTAGTGTGTGGAATTTTGGGATAAAACCCTAAGACGATTTTAGCTACTTTTTCAGGGCTTCTTGCCTTGAGATCTTCCATGTTTCATTGAAAGATAAGTTATCAATTAATCATTCAATATGTCTATGTGTTGTTTGATTCTATCTTATGCTTGTCTTTTGTTTAACATGTTAGGCTAATTTTATCTTGTGTTTGCTTAGATCTAATGAAACCTAGCTATTGATTATTGGTTGTTAGTGTGTTGTTAGTTGTATTGGATGATTGTTTATCTATGTTAGGCTTAAGAAAACTGGCTAACTTCCTATTCGGTAACTTGCTTGAACGTCTTAAGAAACATGAACCAAATGCGTACTAAAGGTTTTTATGGTTGTATTTAATGCACAAGCGAATTCTAGTGATCCCATGTTAGGAGCTTCCTAGCCGGCTCGACATAGGAGTGAAGTAGGAGCTTGTAGAGTTTGGGGAAGTAAGTACGCCACCCCACGAATGGTATTAAGGAATACACCGTCATCCACGCGACTAATACACACTAATTAACCGGTAAAAGATAGTTAGGGAGTAAGGAAATCTAAGTAAACACATT